>OX592712.1:7031784-8231784 GCA_951361185.1 Ochropacha duplaris | reverse complement strand
TGCTACCGCAGTTATTCAAGTGGTGCCTGTCGATGTGCTTATAGATAGTGGGTCAACCATTTCTTTAATTTCCGAGTCTGTAGCTAAACATTTGCAATGTACTCAGATCCCGTCATTTCGAGTTCTACGCGGCATAGGTAGCCAGGAAGTAAAAACCTCGTACTGTACTACTTTATCGGTTGAGTTTTCTAAGATTACCCTCGAAGTCGATTTTCATGTTGTTTCGGATAAGTGTATGAACACGCCTGTTATTATAGGAACCGAATATGTGCTCAATAGGGACGGCGTAACCTATACCCGAACGCGGGGTGTGCAACGACTCACATGAGTTGAAAATGTTCTTGAGTTAACGACAGATCCGAGTTTACCGGTTAATACACCGTTAGTAGGTCAAGGTATTAATTAATTAATGAATGAGCATCATTAACAAGTTCTCGGAATACTTAGTCGCAGGAACCGCTACTATTCGAACGACTATGGTTACATGGCCCAAGGTAGTGTTGTGTTTTCGATTATTCCCAATTTTACCGTGTTTAAAGAGTAAGATTTGGTTCAAATAAAATTCTTTAATGAGGGTGATTTGATTTTCAGTTCATTTGTTGGGCATTTTGATACATATTGGTGATTAATGAGAAGTAGAGATTGATAACATTGGTGTTGAGATTAGTTTTGACTGGTTGAATTCTTAGTAGTAAAATTAGCATCTAAAGCTTAGTAATTTTTTCTTATATTCTGTAAAGTGTTAGAACAAATAAACTGACTTGTTGAACAAACCTAGTTTAAGATTATTCTGATAAAGGCTCGAGATTACCTGGGTTGTGTTCGTAACTGTATGTAAGTCACGTGTGGAGGTGACCGGATAGAAGTTGCCTGTTGAGTTAGTAACCAGATGGGGGGTTCCGTGTTGAAGACCTGATGGAGGTCGTTTGGTGTGATGCTTATGACCAGATGGAGGTAATAAGTGTTATGATGAAAACCCAATGGTAATCAGAGTATGAGCACTGCAATATTTTAATGAGTATCCTATTATTTGGTGTTGTTCAACATGTCAGCTTTGGGAGAAAGAGTTAATTATGAAAATCTTTAACGATTTTGATCTGAGTGTCTTATATTCCTGACCACTTGGGCCAGGAATGGCAGAACGACTAGAATAAGTACTTACTGTTCGGGAATTTTCTCTGATTCCAGGTTACGGAATAAAGAAGTATAGAGGAGCTGGCACAAGGCAATTAGGTCAGGTGCCTCAGTTAGGTCATATGCCTCAACTAGGTCATGTGCCTCAATTAGATCATGACGTCACAGCGGGCGGGACTTGCAATCCCTAGTATCGAGAGAACCGTCACCGACTACAGTGCAAACGGGAACTATGCACATTCGATTGCATAATGAAACCCCTGTAGTTTATCGACTGTATAAGATGTCCCATGACGAAAAGTTGCGCGTTAGGGACATTATTAAGAATTAAAAAAAAAAAAAAAAATTATACGCGAGTCTGAATCTGACTTTTCGAGCCCAATCTTACTAGTAAAGAAAAAAGACTGTAGTGACAGACTATGTGTAGACTCTGTACTTATGATGAGTATCTCGAGAGCTCTACTCTCTGCTTGTGCACCCCGAGGGCTCTGCAATATTATATCATGTTGTTACTATGCGTATCCCGAGGGCTCTACGATTGTGCATCCCGAGGGCTCTGCAATATTATATCATGTTGTTACTATGCGTATCCCGAGGGCTCTACGATTGTGCATCCCGAGGGCTCTGCAATATTATATCATGTTGTTACGATTGTGCATCCCGAGGGCTCTGCAATATTATATCATGTTGTTACTATGCGTATCCCGAGGGCTCTACGATTGTGCATCCCGAGGGCTCTGCAATATTATATCATGTTGTTACTATGCGTATCCCGAGGGCTCTACGATTGTGCATCCCGAGGGCTCTGCAGTTATTACAGAACAAAAGGTTCTGTTAAGAAAGGCGTACAACCAGAGGGCTCTGTACGTATCTAGAATAAAAAAATAAAATAAAAAAAAAAGCTGCTGACTTAAATATTGTGTACTGATCATTTTAGAAACATCAGAATTTACTTGTACAATTAATTATAAATTTGTAATGAAGAATAAAATGTCATTTCCAGGTGATGATCATGAGAATGAAGGAGATGGCATCAGTCGCTCTCTGCCTGATGATGCAGGCAATACCGAGGCAAATTCACAACAAGCGGTGGAAGTTCAAGCTGGACCATCACGACCATATACGGCCGCGGGCGAGGACGCTCCGCTGTCAGGAACGGCCGAATTAGCGGAAACAACAACCGCAGAGGGCGTGTCTTAGCTGTGACGTCAGAGTGGCGTGATCAAACATGGAGGGGCGCGCTGAGGCACCGAGCGGCGCGCGTGTCATTGGATCGACACTTTTGTTGCATCGCCAGAAATAGATAGTTGCCTTACCTTTTTGCTATATTTTGTATATTTGATTTAATAAGAAATAATTATGTTCATTTAGTAGTTTTTTTAATAAAATAAATCGTAGTTTCTAACTATATATAAATAGAAATGAAAATGATTTTTTTTTTCTTTTTTTTAAATATATATATACTCTCTCGACTTATGTAACTTATATAACTTCGTTCCATCCGGGTGTCCCTTGACACCTCTCAAGTTTTTTTTTAACGTGTGGAAATCCTCATAGTATACCCGATCGCTCAAGGGGGGCAGCGACCGGGTTATGCCAGACTCTTACTGGCTAAAACCCCACGGTGGTCACCATCTGCGCTGTAGAGGGGGTCGCGGCGCTGAGATAGCCCGTCCCGGGGGAGGTGTGATATCTCCCCCCAGCACCCTCGCTGTGCTATCACACGATGGGTCGTAAACACGACGACCCATCGTCCTTCTCGGGGCCGCATTCGGGCGCTCGGGGCCCCCACCCCGATTGCCCACGACCCCGAAGGTCCCCGTTTAGTCGCCTTTTACGACAGGCAGGGGAGCACCATAGCTGCTATTCTATGCCCCAGCTACAGGGCAGTCCAGCGACACCTACCGTGTCCAATTTGTGAATCTAAATCATCTGTCATCTCTCAGCCCGATCTCGAGACATGTCAAAAAGTTCTATTCAAAATATATGACAAAAATAATGGTCTTCAGTATTCTTTTTTTTTTGTGCATTTTTCTTATTTTTTTTATAGTTATTCTGCTATTCCGGGCGGAGACGAATCTAACAAATCAAAAACTATGAAAATCGGTCCAGCCGTTCTCGAGTTATAAATAGCGTAACTAACACGACTTTCTTTTATATATATAGAATTAGCTGTCGGTGGGATCTTATCTGTTCCTGGGATACAAATATTGCTTATGTTACTCAGGGATAATGTAGCTTTCTAATTGTGAAAGAATTTTCGAAATCGGTCCAGTAGATCCAGAGATTATTCCCTACAACCTCACAACACTTTACCTCTTTAATATTAGTACCTATAGATATGGTGATATGTCGGAGCATAGATAATAAACTACCACCTTTCTACCCACCAGTCCAGAAACTAGGATATGTCTAGATTATTCACAGGTAGAACAGCATCATCAGTTCAGCTCGTGTTAGTGACGTCGTCGGTTACAACCGGTTCAAACCGGTTCGAAGGGTGATTTATTAACGGGAATGTGAGACTAGTAAATCGTATTTAGGCACAGTTAACACTTCTGTGCTTGAGTATACTTTATAATTATGGACGCTGTAATAGGCAGGTTAACAAAGAGCCTTTGTGGTACCTGAGATAGGTCCTAGGTTCAATTCTCTGGTACCATATTAAAGTGGTAACTTAAGGTGAAATCTGCCTTATAAGCATTGTAAAGAGGTCGACAACACATTACCAATCTATTGGCGATGATTGACACTTACCATCAGGTGAGCCGACTGTCAGACAGCTTTGACTGGTGATAAAATGTTCGGTTGTCCGTCTGTCCAGCTGTTCTCCCTGCAGGTCACAATTCTCAACCGATTCTCGTATTTGTAAGCAGGTTCGATAATTATATGGTTTTTTTTGTCGATTCAGTTATGATAAATTTTTCAAAATGGCCGAGTAATGGGGACTGAAAACGTAAAAACCGGCTAAGTGCGAGTCGGACTCGCGCACGAAGGGTTCCGTAAATTTCTTAAATATTTATTTTATTCTGTTTTTGTTGTTATAGCGGCAACAGAAATACATCATCTGTGAAAATTTCAACTGTCTAGCTATCGCGGTTCTTGAGATACAGCCTGGTGACAGACACATAGACAAACAGACGGACAAACGGACAGACGGACAGACGGACAGACGGACAGACGGACAGACGGACAGACGGACAGACGGACAGACGGACAGACGGACAGACGGACAGACGGACAGACGGACAGACGGACAGACGGACAGACGGACAGACGGACAGACGGACAGACGGACAGACGGACAGACGGACAGACGGACAGACGGACAGACGGACAGACGGACAGACGGACAGACGGACAGACGGACAGACGGACAGACGGACAGACGGACAGACGGACAGACGGACAGACGGACAGACGGACAGACGGACAGATGGACGTCAGACAGCGAAGTCTTAGTAATAGGGTCCCGTTTTTACCCTTTGGGTACGGAACCCCAAAAAACATCATATTTCATCCATTTCGAGAAATGTCACATAAATTTCGAGTAGAAAGTATTACGAGTAGTATAGATAGAACAATGATTTGAATTAGTATTAAATTGACGCTACAATTTGTAGCTCCACCACAAATACAACGGTTCTCCAAAAACATAACCAGATAGTAAGCAATAGAATCTGTTCGGCCTCTACGTTGGGACGGGTGTTGCATAACCAATCCACAGGCTCCGCGCGCGAGCGTATCGTGCCCATTTTAGTTTTAGTTAAAATTCAATGGCTATCCACGGAAATCTGTGCAAACATTACCCGCTTCGATTGCGAGGAACGACAATGAAACGTTATGAACAGGTGCTGCTTGTGGGGGCTGGTCTGCTTGGTTTGTTGTTTATTAAGTCGGTCATAATTAAATTTTATAGATTAGTATTTTTGCCGCCATAACACGCAAATATTGTCATTGAGACTAGATAAATAATTATTGAATGTAATAGCTGTAAGTTGTTTTTGAAAAGAGTAATTGCTGAGTTTATTGCCGGCTCTTCTCAGTAAAAGCAACCTTCCGAACCGAGCATTTAGAGTCTGACTATTCATAAATCATGCAAATCAAATCAAAACTCTTTTATTCAGTTTAGGCCGTGGTAAGGCACTTATGACCGTTTACAATTTAGTCTACCACCGGTTCGGAATACACTTAAACTGAGAAGAATTCGGCAAGAAACTCAAAAAGGCATTTTTTTTGCCTATCCGAGGTGCTAAACTACTTTTAATGTTTTAATTGTAATATGTAATTATTCAGCAATTACATAAATGCATCTACATCTTAAATAGATGATCTAAACAGCGTCCGTGTGGCAGGCTTTAGAATGACTGTACAGTCCGATACGGGAACGATAGTAGTAGCAATTTTGGCATCTGAACTGAGGGTCGTTTGTTGACTGAGTTGGTGAAGGTAACGTGTTCCTTCTCACATTTGTTTGCTAAAGTCTGGAACCAGTACTTGTGATTTTGCATCCTTCAGTCAGAGAATTCCTCTACTTGTTACGGTCGCCAGTTAGGTATTCCCATTTTTGGGGTAATTCGGCAATTAATAAAGGAAATATAATAAACAAACGTAGTCTTTAGTTTATTTTGACCATTCAGTTCGGATCGCAGTCCAAATACCCCTGGTCATTTTGCATTTAGTATCATATCGTTTCTAAATCGTGTCAACATCGCGCCTCCGCATCACATCCGCGAGCCGGTCATCAATATTCCGCAGGCAGTTTATGTAAAACAAGGCTGTAGTTAGAACCGACCTCCCCCGTCGGTGGTCAAACTTACCCGGGTACATGAGGGGCAAATAATAAAAATCCGGATATTGTTTTGATATTACTGGTATAAATGTCTCTCATATTTAAAAAAAATATATTGCTTCTGGCGTCTGAGTTTTCTGACTCGTAAAGTTTGCTCCACCTTTTTTTTTTGTTTTTTTTTTTATTCTGGATAGGCTTGTGTTTGACTACGCTCTCAAGTGCAGCTGTCGGAACACACCGATAGGTGCTTGGCGACAGATTTTCAACTTGATAGCCAGCATAGGTGGTAGCCAGCCAGTCGGGTACTACAAAGTACCCTACCACCGTGCTATGGTTTCCTCACGATGTTTTCCTTCACCGGAAGCTCAAGCTCATTGTAGGATTCGAACCCACGACCTTCGCCGGTATCCGACGTCACTTACCACTGAGCTATCATCGCCTTAAAATCTTAGGCTTCGACTTCAGGCTGGATATTCAAAGAAATATAAAAATTGTCTGTCATTGAATAGGTTACCTACCTACCGACAGAAGTAAAAACAACTAGCTTTTTTTGGATTTTCAAATTACATAATTGAGAGTCAAATCAGTCAAATTTTCACTCCGAGCAACTATTACATATACAGTGAATTTTTCAAATTTGCCTGGAGGGCCCAACCTGAAACTATGGGGAATAGCGATGA
The DNA here is from genome assembly GCA_951361185.1 of Ochropacha duplaris. Classification (NCBI taxonomy): domain Eukaryota; kingdom Metazoa; phylum Arthropoda; class Insecta; order Lepidoptera; family Drepanidae; genus Ochropacha; species Ochropacha duplaris. The sequence continues at coordinate 8,225,178 of OX592712.1, read as the reverse complement.
AAACTAATACTGCATAATTTGATTTTTGAAAAAACAAGTTCCTAAGCCAGGTGTCGAACCCTTCGATTAGGAAATAATACACAGCCGTGCACAGCTACTGAGCAAGGCCACTTCAAAATACAAATAAATCTCAATTCAACAGTTCAGATCACTTTTGGTTTGTTTTAACTTTGATAAATGTCAAGTGTGGATACCTTTTCTTTATTTTTTATTATTATATTAAACAGGTGAAGGACAAGCAATTAATCCTTGAGCACTAACTCAGGTGTGTTATATTAACTTGTAATGTATGTATGTTTATTCGGGTGAATCTTGCAACTCAATTTTGAAGCAGATATCTTTAACCGATTGAACTGAAATGTTGTATACACGTTTAGTTTAGATGAAAATGCATGGCTAGCTGTGTGACGTCATTCTAAATCGAACATGGCGGAACACCTAAGATAGCGGACTATTATTTTTTATATGGGTATCAAATGAATGCTGAGTACAACTCAAACAATGAAGTGACGTCACTCTGAATCCAAAGCTTGTTTTTAAAAAACTCTCACTCTCAAGTACAACTGGCGTTTAGAACGAATAGCCTTTGTATCATCCAAATTGATAGACAGGAGGTGCGGTGGAAAACCTGGTGGTAGGATATGAATACGTGAGCCTTAGTTTTTTTCAAAACGTGTACGTGAAACAATCCATTGTCTCCCAAATAAACACGATTCAAAATTGCTGTCGTATTCACAAAGGAAAGCATTATTTTAAGTCCGCAAAGGCGCTCAGTTGTGGCTCTGAGCAATCAAAGCGAAGTTCTCGCGAATATAAACTCATTTATCAATATCTTTTGTGAACAGTCTGTGATTTGGACCGCGTGCATGTTTTGTTTATCATAATTTTAATACGTGAAGAAAAATTTAGGTACTCCTTTTTACCAAAATGACGCGGACGGAGGAGTATGAAATTTGGCACAGTCAAAGTTTATATGGAGAAGGAGTGCAGAAAGCTAATATTTTTATAAAATATGATTTAGAAATAAATTAAATTATTACAATGCCTTAAAGGCAACTGGCTCTCATGTGCAGCTGTCGGAACACACCGAGGTGCTTGGTGACAGATTTTCAACTTGAGGGTGGTAGCCAGCCAGTCGAGTACTGCAAAGTACCCTACCACCGTGCTGTGGTTTTCTCACGATGTTTTCCTTCACCAAAAGCTCAAGCTCATTGTAGGATGGGAACCCACAACCGCTGCGGTATCCGACGTCACTACCACTGAGCTATCGTCGCCTTTAAACTAATTAACCGATAGTATAAAATAATCTTTCAGACTTTTCAGACAGAATTAGCTATAAAAGCCTATCCATAAAATAAAAGTAAATATTATAAAAATAAAGTGACTGAAAGATTCCTTAATTCTGAAAAATGATCTATATTTGTATACAACGTAAATTGAACCTTGTTTACATGAGAAACGTTGTGAAACCGTAAAGTATCATTTATCAGAAAACATTGGTGGCTCTGGGGCCGAAACAAGCCCGCACTGTTGGGACTCGCGGGCCTTGAGGGGTAGTCTAGGAGACTACGACATAAAATAACAAAATATAGTCAGACAAAAAAAATATGGCAAGTGTTAAATTTGAATGTATTTGTAAGCTTGATATTTACGTGGCGCCATTTTGATAAATTTCTAAAAATTGAATCGCCAAAATCTTTATATAATTATCGAACCTTTTCAAAAATTTCTACGAGTATCGGCTGAGAAATGCGACCTGTCCAGGACAGACGGATAGTCGGACATCCAGACAGATCTACGAAAGCATTTTTGCCCAAGCTGAAACGGAGACGCTTCGCTCGCTAGCTCAATAATATCCCGAGATATTTTTCACATATGACATCTGGTCCCAAACTAAGCGGAGTTTTTTGGAAATCAGATAACTGATATCCATACTAATGTCTGTCTATTACTTCTTCACGCTTAATCCACTGAACAGATTTAGATGAAATTTGGTATAAAGATAGATGGAACTTTGGAGAAGGACAAAGAATACCTTTTGTCCCGGGAATAGATAAGATCCCTCGGGAACGCGGGTGAAACCGCGGGGCGGAAACTAGTAGGTACTACATATAAAAGATAATTACAATCAGACTCAGGACAAACCCTTCCCACTCAGATTCAGTCTCGTCCCCCCGTTAGTCAGTCGTTAACGGTCCCCTAAAACTCCTCTAAATCGCTTAGGCGAAGTCCGTCCCACTTTTTGTGTCCCCCGACGACGCCCTGAGCCGAGGTTCGGGCCCCAACTGGGGCGCCCTCAGCGGTGAGTCGTCACAAACAAACACGGCTGAGAGCCCTAAGCGCTCGCCGAATAGTCCGCGTAAGGGTGTCTATGGTCCTTCAGACCGCCACCTTTAAGTCCTCCTCAAAAAAAAAAAAAATCAGGACAACCAAACATATTCGCACACAAATGTAGCGTGATCTAGTCTTTATACCTCTTATATCATAAAATCTTTTTTTTTTCATGACTCTAGCTATGGTCTCCATTTACCTGAGGCAGACTCATCTAGCTCCCGGTCTAAAAGATATTCGAAGCTTTCCAGTGGGTCGTAACAAATTGTCGAATATTCTTACACATGCTTCTCCGAGGCGTTAAGTTTGCAAGAGAATTTTATACTTTGTGTGTTTTGAGATATTGCCGGTTGTTTGTGTAAGCTTTACTGTAGACAAATCTATATTTAAATGTGGCTTTTTATCGAGGGGATTGGTTACGGTTTTTATTGAGTTTTTTTTATAAAATTTGTGGCAACATCGACAATTAAGTTTTGCTGTATTTTTTTGTCTTGGTAATTATGTGGAGATGGTATGAAGCATTTATACAGACTAGTAACAATTACTTTTATAATAAGGCACTAAAGAAATCCGATACATAGATATATACTGAGGAGCTTACTATGGATCGTACCCCTTGGCTCGGGGATGGGACTCCGTCCAGAAAATACCTGCAAAAATAGATTTTTCAATTTATAACTAAAGAGTTAAATTTATTGAAGTTTTTTTACAAATTTTTATTCAACTTTGCAATGTACAGTCACAGAATGAAAAGGTTCGTCACCTTAGAGTCGCTTTTCGCTTGCACTAGTAGGTACTGCAAGAATCAATTATGATATTTTGCAATGATGACATTGACCGCTTGACGATAGTTTTAACTGAAATAATAATGGCAGGTTGAACCAACAAGAAGGTTTTAGTTTATCAAACATAATAATCTTGTTGACAAGTTAATAGTCAAACAACTTTGATCTGAATAATTTTGAGCTTTATTAACGAACAGTTAAACATTATTTTCTCTAACTCGTGTCTATTCTGTAACATAGTTTCAAAAAGTAGTATGTGCTCGCGATACGTTGACTGAATCAATTTGAAAATCGACGAACCTTTTCATTCCGTGACTGTACATATTATTATGTATGTACTTATGTTTTTCCGGGGTGAATCTTGCAACTCAATTTTGAAGCAGATATCTTTAACTGATTGAGCTGAAATGTTGTTTACACGTTTAGTTTGGATGACAATGCATGGTTAGCTGTGTGACGTCATTAAAATAAACATGGCGGAACACCTAAGATAGCGGACTATTATTTTTAATGCAACCCTACAATATGGAATCTCAAATGAAAGGGCTTGCTGAGAATAACTAGAATGTGCTACTACAGCTTGACGATAGATTTTCAACTTGAGGGTGGTAGCCAGCCAGTCGAGTACTACCAAGTACCTCACGATGTTTTCCTTCACCGAAAGCTCAAGCACATTGTAGGATTCGAACCCACGACCTTCACCGCGGTATCCGACGTCACTACCACTGAGCTATCATTCCCTAATAATCATGCGCTTGAAGCCGCGGGCAAAAGTTAGTTGATCTATAATTCAGTAATTTTATAATACTTTATAGAAACAGAAGTCATTCAGACAAAATAAAAGCTAAAGTCAAGGAATTGGAGCTCTCGGTCGATGGCGCAGTGTCTATAGTTGATTTAGCGCGTTCCGTATTCACCTAATTTGCTTTCGTCTCCGCTGTCGACTTCGTACGACGACGAACGACGAAATGGACGCGGCAGTTTTTATTACGAATATATTTTTTGCATTCCGTTGTGTATTACTTTGAGATACATATCTAAGAAGAATTAAATATCCCAACAGTGGTAAGGTTTGTATATCATTATGAATATAAAAAACTTGAGAGGTGTCAAGTGACACCCGGATGGAACGAAGTTATATAAGTTATATAAGTCGAGAGAGTATATAAAAAAAAAAACTATTTATATATCTATATAAATAGAAATGAAAATATCTGGCTTGCTTTCTATAAGAGAGAGAGAGAGAGAGAGACAGACAGACAGAGAAACATGCGCACGCCGCACAGCTTAATAAACATACATAGTGACATAAAAAAGTGTCGTGACAATTTTTCGTAAGATTTTTTTCCGTCTAGCCCCCTTTCACAACGCGCGATAAGGAACTTCGTTCCAAAATTTTTACTTCAGTATGTTTGTGTCTTTTTTTTTTTTTAATTCTGGATAAGCTTGTGTTTGACCACAATCTCACCATGGTAAGTGATGATGTGGCCGAAAGTGGTAAGCACACAAAGCACACTAGATAGGAACTGGCTCTCAAGTGCAGCTGTCGGAACACACCGATAGGTGCTTGGCAGTTGGGTACTACAAAGTACCCTACCACCGTGCTATGGTTTCCTCACAATGTTTTCCTTCACCGAAAGCTCAAGCTCATTGTAGGATTCGAACCCACGACCTTCGTCGCGGTATTCGACGTCACTTACCACTGAGCTATCATCGCCTTAAAATCGTCTTACAGACAGTAATTCTGATGGATAATAACATGTTGCCTCTTTTCACTAATGCTATCAACAAATTACTCCTTGAAACTCTTCAGACCCTGGTACTGGCATAACGCTGTTTCTTACGTGACGATTTCTACCAGTTTCCTCTACTGTAAGCCGTAAAACAACATCGTTCCAAAAACCGCTCGATAAACAGGAGAGAAAATCGGGTACAAAGTTTATTCTTCATGTATTAATAAGCATAGCGTATATTAAATGCCATTATTATGATGACACATCCAAACACATTCCACGTTCCATGTTCTCAGTCCCCAACACTTGAGTCGCCTGATTGCCGCCGTCTCGAAAATTTGCAAAATAAATATTTGAACGATTCATTTACTCAGTTCTGCGGCGTAATGCATAACCGTCACAGTTTTGAACTTGGGGATGCGTTTGTAATTTGTGCTGTGATTTATCGGTTAAGAGTGGCCCGCCGATGGGACGGGCGTCCCTAAACTGCCTAAGTTAAAGGTACTCACTTACTACCCGACTGTTGGAAGTCTGTGATCTGATGGTAAGTAGTCACATTCGCGTAAGGTCATTACAATAGTAATACCAGGGGATTGACAATGTGTTGCTGATCTTTATAAATTCTAAAAATTGTTGCGAAGTACCCAAATAGCAACTAAGACGACCAAATAATAACTGAAAACGTTTTGAAGCGTTTTATGCTAAAATAATTTAGATCTTAAATGACCTAGACTTGAGTTAGTGTAAACACTTCATAATATTGATTTTGGTATTAATTGTATATTTAGTTGAAGTTCACTGGAATTATTATTTTATATTAGGTAAATAGGAATGTAAATAATAGAATAAATAAACATAAAATTATTTTTAAAAATAAAAAACAAAAACCGACTTCAAAACTGTAACCTATACCTATGTACAAACATAAACTAAAAAGTAAAGAATAATATTTTAATTTCAAAGCAAGAGCCTTAAAGGACAATCAACAAAATTATTGATATTTATATATCTATTTAATATTTATAAACAGTTCTTTTTGGAGTCGGTGCCAGCCAAGAAGGACAGTTTTGAACTGGACACGAAGTGTTCATACGAGAAAACGTCTTACGACACCTCTCCTTACGGTAATGTTCCTTAGGTCTGCGCCGTCGCTCCCCTACTTTTCGAAAGTTTGTTACAAAGGCAGAATTAAACTGTCCTTCTTGGCTGGCACCGACTCCAAAAAGAACTGTTTATAAATATTAAATAGATATATAAATATCAATAATTTTGTTGATTGTCCTTTAAGGCTCTTGCTTTGAAATTAAAATATTATTCTTTACTTTTTAGTTTATGTTTGTACATAGGTATAGGTTACAGTTTTGAAGTCGGTTTTTGTTTTTTATTTTTAAAAATAATTTTATTTTTTAATTTTTAAAGTTTATTCCTTATTATATGTTATCCTAGGCAAAACTAGTTTGTCCTGAAATCGGGTCTGGCCGGTAAAATATAATATATAACTAGCGGGACCGGCAGACGTCGTCCTGCCCTGAAATTAAAACAAATCTTGGAACTCGATTCCAGCGCCACCTACCGGGTCCAATTGTATTTTAAAACCATCGAAGAACCCATTGAAGTATACACACGAAATTTCATCCAAATCCAAAAAGTCACGCTCAACGAGTCAGTTTGATTCACTAAGGTTTATCAAACGAGATAGAATTTTTTTCGTTTTTGTTGATTTTCTCAAAAAGTGCTTAATCAATTTCGACAAAATTTAAATGGGACCACCTCTGAAGTAAGGTCTACCAAACAAAAAAAGAATCATCAAAATCTATTCATAATTGGCAGAGAAATCGAGTAACAAACATACAAAAAAAAAAAAAAAAAAAAAAAAAAAACATACAGACGAATTGAGAACCTCCTCCTTTTTTTTGAAGTCGGTTAAAAATGAAAAAGAAGTTGACAGTAAGTTTTTTTTTATGCGTCGATTAGATGTTTAGATAATAATATCGCGGAAAAGGTGAAATTGGCTCTTACACACGGTTAAACAAAATGCGGGGGATCCCCGTCAGGAACAAAGTTCCTCACTTTAAAAATAAATAAATACATAAAATGGACTGAAAAGTACCAGGCAACCATAACATAAAAGGAGTATTTTTCGTGTCCTACCTATGAGTGCTACGACAAGGCTACGACACGCCGTAGCGATGGACAAGTGCGTCGTAGACAGCACTACGACACGCTACGGGCTGTGAGCTACGAAGATATCAGTGCTACGAGATTGCGTACCTTTATAAAATTACTCCTAAGATCTTTAAACTTCTAAGATCCTGGTACATAGTAGCCCTTGGGCCCAGTTTCCAGTTCTTACCTACCGACTTTAATATGTAATCTTTACATTTACTTTGGTCCCAAACAATGACTTGCGGTCCCAATTTAAATATTTTACACAAACTACCGAAAATTTCAGGTCCAATATCAATAGAACTTCTATGGGTTCGGTGTTTACACAATTTATGCCTCTAGCTAGTAAAATCGGGAAGTAACAAACTTACTTGTAATTTAATTAGTACAACCTAACGATCGAATAACATTAACACTACGCTTGAAGACAAGCAAATGAGGGAGCGGATCTTGCTTTTGGCGTCGGTTTCATGATTTATAAATTCTTGGTACCAATTTTTAAGGCCAGAGTGATTAGTGATTCATTATTAAATCATTTAGAAAAGAATTCTATTTACGAAATTTTCAATATCAACTTAAATGTCCCCATGCAACAGGCGATGATAGCTCAGTGGTAAGTGACGTCGGATACCGCGGCGAAGGTCATGGGTTCGAATCCTACAATGAGCTTGAGCTTTCGGTGAAGGAAAGCATCGTGAGGAAACCATAGCACGGTGGTAGGGTACTTTGTAGTACCCGAGTGGCTAGCTACAGTCTCTGTGCTAGCTGCTAAAACGAAGCGAGACTATTATGTGACGTACAGACGGTCAGCTAAACGGTTGAGATAATGTTTTAACTTGTCGACAAGCGGTTTTGTTACGCAGCTGTCCATTGTTGCCGACACAGAATTTAACATCACACTATTAATGTGGTATAACGTGTCGAACAAAAGTTTAATTATAATAATAATTTGTAACAGAACTTTCAACTTGTGTGTGGTAGAAAGCCAGCCGGTGCACGGTGGTAGGGTACTTTGTAGTACTCGACTGGCTGGCTACCTTGAAATCTTGGTTTCAAGTGGAAAATCTATCGCCAAGCACCTGTTGGTGTGTTCCGGCAATTGCACTTGAGAGCCAGTTCGCCTTTAAGGCATTGTAATAAGGTGCACAACACATTAGCAATCCCCTGGTATTGCCAATGTCTATAGGCGACGGTAGTCACTTACCATCAGGTGACCCGCCTGCCTCGTTGTCACTTGTGACATTAAAAAAATAATGACGAGTACTACAAAGTACCTTACCACCGTGCTATGGTTTCCTCACGACGTTTTCCCTCACCGAAAACTCAAGCTCATTGTACAATTCAACTGAGCTATTGTGGCCTTAAAACCTTAAAATTTCGTAGTGTCGACGTCATTGGACAACATCATAAGTAAACAAGTGTTCCCACTCGATCGCTAGTTTATTCTCGCTGTTTTATTTTTAAACAGCGTCTCGCAGCGACCCCTGTGGAGCTATTTTCTGCTTTCAACAACCCTCGATAAGTTGAGAGCAGTGAACTTTCCAATAGGCTAATATTAGAATTAACTTTTATAACATAATCTTCTCTCATAACCTTTTTTTTTTTTTTTTTTTTTTTTTTTTTATGTAATAGGCAAGAGAGCATGCGGGTCACCTGATGTTAAGTGATCCCCACCGCCCAAGCATACCACTTACAGTTGAGTTCTTGGCGACAGTTTTTTTAAACTTAGGGTGGAAATTAGACGATAATAGCTTAGTGGTAGTGACGTTGGATACTCCGGCGAAGGTCGTGGGTTCGAATCCTACAATGAGCTAGTGTTAAACATTATGAGCAAACCATAGCATGGTAGTAGGGTACTTTGTAGTACCCGACTGGCTGACTGGCGGATTATAAATACCCAGCCTCTGTCAGTCTGTATGTTCGCAATAAACTCAAAAGCTACTGAACAGATTTTCATACGGTTTTCACCAATGGATGGAGTGATTCACGAGGAAGGTTTAGGTGTATTATTCATTAAGGTTTTGTGTATATTGACTGAAATATGGCGATGATTGTTAAAGATGTCGGAACATCATGCCGACTGGGAACTTTACTGGCGTGCGCCAAGTGAACCAATAGAGTTATAAAATATAGGCGTATATGCCCTGCGGCATAAAGGCACTCACCATACCATAATTCTCTCAACTTCACATTATTTACGGCCAATCCTTTATCCTTGATAGCACATCCATCAAAACCGAGCGCTCCAAACCAGACCGGAATGTATCGAGTAGGGAATTGAAATTCGACTATCCTGCTCTGCTTTCCATCTCTTTCCGCCTCGCCGCATTATGCGACTATCTCGCTCTTTAATTAACCCATGTCAGTTTAGATGGAGACACTTGACGCAATGGCAATGACTCTGCCAATTTGATGGCAAACTTGTGAATATTGGCACTAATTACGTGTCACATGGAAATTTTGCTTTGTCACTATTTTGATGTTTACTCGATTAGTGATATCTAATACTAATGTTACGAGGTAAGGCAGCTAATAGGAAGGTACATTAACCCTGAGTTTATATACCTTTTATCAAGAAGATGTGAGTGAAACCACAGGTACCACTAGTCGTTTAGAAATCTATACTAATACTAGTGGACCCGGCAGACGTTGTCCTGCTCTGAAATTAAAACAAAACTACGGGAACGCGGGTGAAACGCGGGACAGCAAGTAAAAAATAGATAAAAACCTACTCTCAGACCTACTGAATATACATATAAAATTTCATCAAAATCGGTCAAGCCGTTTTGGAGGAGTACGGTAACTAAAACTGTGACACGAGAATTTTATATACATACTAGTGGACCCGGCAGACGTTGTCCTGCCCTGAAATTAAAACAAAACTTAGAACCCGATTCCAGCGCCATCTACCGGGCAAATCATCGAGGAACCCATTGAAATACACACACAAAATTTCATCCAAATCGGTCCTGTTACCATACTCCTCCGAAACGGCTTGACCGATTACTCAAATTACTAAAATGGCTATTAAAAAATAAGGGTTGATCGTAGAAGGGTGAAAATTGGGGATTGTATGTATTTTTGTATGTTGTATCATAAAAAAATAGAAATTAGAAATTTTGTCTCAAAAAAAAAAAAAAAAAATTTAGGGGTGGACTACCCCTAACATTTAGGGGGATGAAAAATAGATGTTGGCCGATTCTCATAGATACCGGATAAGCACAAAAAATTTCATCAAAATCGGTTAAGCCGTTTCGGAGGAGTATGGCAACGAAAACTGTGACACGAGAATTTTATATATTAGAGAAGATAGATTATAACGAGGTAAAGTTTGTGAGGTTGTAGGGGGTAATCTCTGGATCTAATGAACTCATTTTAAAAATTATTTTACCAATAAAAAGCCACGTTATTTGTGAGTGTCATAGGCAATTTTTATCCCGGGCAAAGATAAGATCCGGGAAAGCGGGTGAAACCGCGGGGGTCAGCTAGTATATTATTAATACTTAAAAGGCAACCGGGCAAGTGCAACTTTTTTTTAATTTTTTTTTCATGTCACTAGTGACAACGAGGCAGGCGGATCACCTGATGGTAAGTGACTACCGTTGCCTATAGACGTTAGCAATACCAGGTGGACTGCCAACGTGTTGTACACCATATTACAATGCCTTAAGGGCTGGCTCTCAAGTGCTCTGCCGGAACACACCAACAGGTGCTTGGCGACAGATTTTCAACTTGAGGGTGGTAGCCAGCCAGTTGAGTACTGCCGATTTCTGCTAGCCAATTTTCAACTAGAGGGTGGCACTGCAAAGAACTCTACCACCGATCTATGGTTAGGTTACACTGAGCTATCATTAAGGGCTAGTACCACATTCGCAGTTCTACTTTGGTATTTTCGGCGTTGGTGTAAATAATAAAGGTGCCATTCCTCATCCCTGCGGAACTCGGGCTCGGATAGCGGCAGAATTTCTGTATTCGGTACCCAACGAGTTTGAAAGGTACTCTGCCTATGTATAAACTGTGAACTTGGGTAAAATATAATTTATTTTTTGTATTTAGAGTGGTTTTTGTTAATTAGTATTTTTTTGCATTTATCTGAAGTTTTAGTTGTAAATCTGTCGTTATCACCTGTTGTGTTCCAGCAGAAGCATTTGAGAGCCAGTTGCCTTTAATTTATTGTAAATAAGATGTACAATACATTGGAAATCCCGCTGGTATTGATAATGACCATAGGCGATGGTATTCACTTACTATCAGGTGTCCCGCCTGCCTGGTTGTGACTTGTGGTACCTACAAAAAAAATCTACACGATGGATTTTTTGAGATGTTTTTTTTTGTAAACCATATTTGTTGTTTTTGTCAAGATTTTACTGTACGATTAACTCTGTGACTTTGACGCAATCTTTACTTTTGAATTAACTCTTTTAAATGGAACACACCTTTTACTATGTGACTAACTATGAAACTTACTCTTTACAACCATGTTCGATGAAATTGTAGAAAAAAATACCTTTTTTGTGATCAAAGTTTGTTCCATCATAAGATTTGTTCTGTTTGATCCAAAATAACCTATTATAGTCCGTTCCATATGGATTTGCAATAAAGGTCCTTTACATATTAACCTAAACCTGTCGCTCGCCACACAAACTTGTCGCAAAACTGCTATCGCTTGATTTTTATGGTATTGGTTATCGGTACTACCTACCTACTTATTCCATATTAATTTAGACCTAATGCAAACTTTGTGATCCACGTAAGAAATTAATAAAAAATCACAAATTTAAACCCATTAAGAAAATGTTTCAAGATAAATATTATACCTAAGTCCACACTCATCGTGGTTAAACTGCACCTGTCGATATCAGGTGTAAACTTTCACCGGATCGACAGGCTCGTGCTACGACGGCTCCCGAACCTCGGGGCCAGGACACACGAGGCGCTCTGGCTAATTTTAAAAAGTATTCTTATACGTCAACGTTCTACTTTAATACCAAATACGGCAAATAACTTTTAGGTTCTTCTAGATACTTACTAGCTTGTACTTCTTTATTCCATTCTAGCTGTCGCCCGCGGTTTCGCCCGCGTACCCGTGGGATTTTAACTGTTCCCGGGATAAAATTATAGCCTATGACACTCACAAAAAACGTGGCTTTCTATTGGTGAAAGAATTTTCTAAATCGGTTCAGTAGATCCAGAGATTACCCCCTACAACCTCACAACACTTTACCTCTTTGTAATATTAGTATTTATGTACTACCTGTCCTCGGCGGTTCCCGTGGGATCTTATGTTTTCCCGGGATAAAAATATAGCCTATGTTACTCAGGGATGGTGTAGCATTCTAATGGTGAAAGAACTTTAAAATCAAACAAACAAAAAATCTAATCTTTCCTCTTTATAATATTAGTTTCAATTAACGTTATACGTCTCGGTTAGGCGATTAAAACCACGACGCGGTAAAGTCAAAGTCAAAACCATTTATTCAGTTTAGGCCCTAGAAGGGCACTTATGAAGGTCGAATTACAGAAGTTACCACCGGTTCGGAAGTCAGCCTAGCTAGTCAGATCCTATTTTAAACTTAACAATTACAATGAAGGGAAGTACCGAATGACTAAATACTTCAATTTGAACCGATTTTATTGGGCCATACATCAAAGTCACCGCTGTACCCTGGCTAGTCACAAACGAAAATGGACTCTATGTCTGTGCCGGTAAAACTCAGTTACCAACAGCATGGGACTAATTAAAATAGAACAAACCAAATTACGCTGATAATAAGAAAATCTCGTTCTATGTAACAATGAATTTATGTCTTATACGCAAAGTCAATAAAGATTATTATTTATTCAATTTAGGCCATACGAAGATAACAGTTAACTTTTTACAAGCTTTTATTTAACTTGCAATGTATGTATGTAACTATGTTTTTCCGGGGTGAATCTTGTAACTCAATTTTGAAGCAGATATCTTTAACCGATTGAGCTCAAATGTTGTATACACGGTTAGTTTTTTTTTTTTGGCATATACTTAACGAAGTTTAATAATAATAAATCTTTACTAATACTAATCCCATCATAAACATAAATGTAAAAAAGGAGAGCCAAGTTCAATATAAAAATTATTCTCTGCTGTGGGCTTCGCCGCAAAAAGAATGGAGATCTGAGATTGAGTGCCAAGTTCTATGCAAAATCCAAATATGAAGTCTAAGGGCTGACTTGGCTGGTTTTCCCGTACGAATTATTATTAAGTACCTACTTTTACATAGTCATGGAAGAGCCTTATGTTCGATGGGTAGTTTCTACCAGCAAGCCAAATTTTTGGAATAATAAAATAAGAACCGAAAGGTAACAGGTTTAGAACATGCGAAGGCTATATAATTCGTATGGGAAAACCAGCCAAGTTAACCCTTAGACTACATATTTGGATTTTGCATAGAACTTGGCACTCAATCTCAGATCTCCATTCTTTTTGCGGCGAAGCCCACAGCAGAGAATAATTTTTGTATTGAACTTGGCTCTCCTTTTTTACATTTATGTTTTTGATGGGATATCATTACTTTTTGTAGGTAAGTTCGCTCGGCCACGTTCGCGTCAACGGTTCGATTCGGTTGTCACAGCGCCCCACCCACCCCGCCCGCGCCGCTCCGGCGTCACTCAGCGCGCACGTCGTGTATATACCGAAAATCTAAATGCCTATTATTTTATCATTATTTATGAGTAGGTAATGATTTTACACTATTGATGTGCGCTAAATATAAAAATAATAATTAATCCCAGTTAATAACGTAGGTACCCTAAGTAATATTAGGTATTTATGTTAAGCGTTCATAATAGAATCTAATTATTTTAAAATTGCCAGTTTTTTATTTATTCCTTTGTATTCATCTAATTACCTATCTGCATACCAAATTTTAACTCTCTAGGTCATCTGGAACTGGGTTGGAGTTTTGGTCTATAGGTCAGTCAATGATAAAAATCAGGAATTTTGGACATTAATATCTAAATAGCCGTTTGAGATCAGCTTATGAAATTTAGAACATCTCGCAAGTCTCAATATATGAGCCAAATTTGATACGTTTATGTAAAATAATTTTTGAATTATGAGGGGGTCAAAAGTGACTCCAAATGGTTCGTGTAATATTACACACGGTGCGGCTCGCCAGTTCTGTTTCTTGAACTTGGCTTGACACGCTCCCGCGTGTCTAGATAATCTATACTATTAACATAATACAATTAAAACTAATCTAATCTAAAAACTACCTAAAATAAACTATAAAAGTGCGTCGAAGAATTCCTCCGCATCGCCGTCGACTGGTAACGTTCCCAAAAGACTGGCAGCATTGCCACGTTGAAAGGCAATGCTTAATCTTTGGCCAAAGTAAAAGCCAGCCTTTTGGTCACGGGAAGCGTCAACCAATCTTTTGGAAATATCCTTAAATAGGAAATGAGCACTCGGGCCCCACGACCCGAGGGTTTCAACCCCAAACGGCTCGAAAATATAATTACCTATAAGGCTATTATATTTTCGCCGCTTGAGGTTCTCAGCAGATGCAGCGGCACCGCCGGCAAGACACGCTGTGCTAGGAAGATGGGATGGCGCAAGAGTGTCGACACACGTTGCGTTCAAAACTAGAGGCCTACCCATCTTCCATGGAAACAATGACATTCCGTCAGGTCTCTTGCCATCGTCGCGTGCCAACCCATTTGGCTCTAATATGGCTAGAACGCCGACGGCAACAAGAGCACGACGGATAATGTCATTTAGTTTGGATGACAATGCATGGTCAGCTGTGTGACGTCATTCTAAATACAACATGGCGGAACACCTAAGCACACCTAAGATAGCGAAATTCTACAATATTGGTATCAAATAAAAGGGCTTGTTGAGAATAACTCAAAAAATAAAGTGACGTCACTCTGAATCCAAAGCTTGTTTTTAAAAAAGGTTTTTTAACTTATAACTTCTTTTTATTGCACTCTTACAATATTATGTATCACACCCCCTTACTCGTTGTTTCATTGTAAATTCAAACTAATAATTATGAGATGAGAGGTGATATTCGCATCTGAGATACGTCTGGGTAAACAAGCGATTGATTGGAACGCATTAACTATTTGAATTGCATATGAATATTCAACGGGTTGTTTGTAATAATATACACTATCTAGATCTAATA
Source organism: Ochropacha duplaris (assembly GCA_951361185.1). NCBI lineage: Eukaryota > Metazoa > Arthropoda > Insecta > Lepidoptera > Drepanidae > Ochropacha > Ochropacha duplaris. The sequence continues at coordinate 8,209,992 of OX592712.1, read as the reverse complement.
ATGTTGGCTCAAGAAACTAACGTCTTTGAAACATTCTGTATTTCGCTTAGATAGAAACAAAAAAAGTAGATACCTACCTACGGTATTTTTCAAGACTGCATGACATTTTCTTTTTATGTCATTAGGTTATATCATATTTGATACTAGCTGTTCCACGCGGTTTCACCCGCGTTCCCGTGGGATCTTATCTTATCCCGGGATAAAAAATAGCCTATGTTAATCTGGAAAAATGTAGCATTCAAATGGTGAAAGAATTTTTAAAATCGGTCCAGTACTTTTAGAGCCAATTCGTTACAAACATACTTACATACAAATCTTTCCTCTTTATAATATTAGTATAGATATAGATATTTAAGGCGATGATAGCTCAGTGGTAGTGACGTTGAATACGGCGGTGAAGGTCGTGGGTTCGAATCCTACAATGACCTTGAGCTTTCGGTGAAGGAAAACATCGTGAGGAAACCACAGCACGGTGGTAGGGTACTTTGTAGTACCCGACTGGCTGGCTACCACACACAAGTTGAAAATCTGTCGCCAAGCACCAAACTGTGTGAGCGAGCTCCGATCTAGACATTGTGTGCTTAACACCTTCGACCACATCATCACTTACCATGGTGAGATTGTGGTCAAACACAAGCTTATCCAGAATTTAAAAAAAAGTACCCTACCACCGTGCTGTGGTTCCCTCACGATGTTTTCCTTCACCGAAAGCTCAAGCTGATTGTAAGACCTTCGCTGTGGTATTTAACGTCACTACCACTGAGCTATCATTGCCTTAATTCCCAAAAAAACAATTAAACACCACTAGTTTGTTCCGTTCCGATAAATAGAGGGTCTAATATGTTTTTGCGACTACCTACCTACCTACGTAGCAATGAGTAGTGATTAGTGATAGCTAAACGAAACCGTATGTCTGTCCGTGTGTCGGTCATTTCTTACCGTCTAATAGGCAATCTTTGGGAGATTATTTGTGAGAAATTTATATAGCACGACTACAATAAAACCAATTATTTCATTTTTGGAAAGTTTACAGCTTAATAATGCAATAAGGATCATCTGAATTAACATAATGAATTCAACAAAAATATTTCCAAAAAAGATCTTTTATAAAATCAATTCGAATTGATGAATGGATTCCCAAAAATTGAGGTCTAAAAGATAAATCGTTTTTTTTTCAAATTTGCACTACAGAATATATTATGTTCATATCAATTTTTTGGACCCGAAAAATCGATTGCTTGATTAATCGATCTCAGATCGCCATCCCTAGCGGGTATGCATGGGCGGTGGGGATCACTTAACATCAGGCTCTCTTGCCACCTATTACATAATAAAGACCTTCCCTTTTCGCAGTACCAGACTGATATTACATACACAACATTTTGTTAGTGCGATGTAGTATTTTTGTGTGATATTTCATTACGTCCATGTTGTTGTGGGATAGCACATAGGATACTTTTTATCCCGGGAAAGGATAAGATATCTCGGGAACGCGGGTGAAACCGCGGGGGACAGCTAGTTGTAGATCGTGTCGTGATCGTATCGTACAGTAGAAGTGTATTACAGAGGTCTCCGTCTCCGCCCAACCTCGGCTGATCCGTCGCCGGTCCCCGAACTGTTTTTCATTGGCCTGTAATTACGATCAGATTGTTCGTTCCGCTGACATTGATTATTATGTAGTTTTTGCTGATTCCCACTTGTTTTACTGATAGATATCAAAATTTTGTTCTCCTTTCTGCATCTTACGTCTTATTCCTGAAAGATGTGGACTTCTGGATAAGCCTGTGTTTGACCGCAATCTCACCATGGTAAGTGATGATGTGGCCGAAGGTGGTAGGCGCACAAAGCCTAGATGGGAACTGGCTCTCAAGTGCAGAGAGTGCAGCCAGCCAGTCGGGTACTACAAAGTACCCTACCACCGAATAAAATCAAGAAACGCGGGTGAAAAACTAGTATTGTCATATACCTAATATCTATCTACAAACTAAAATAAATCTCATTGTATGAAAGCACATGAGCGCATTACAATATCACTGACGATAGCACAAACTGTCTTAATTTTACCAAAAATACAAAGTAAATTGAACCTTAATGTAGTAGAGTATACAGATGATGTTAGAATAACAGACAAATTGCTACATAATGCTATAAAACAACTAAACAGGGTATTTCATAGTCAGCTTATGTTCAAAGAGTAGATAACTTGACTTTGAAAGGCCGGTTGGTTAACACACTACCTATCCCGCCGCTGTTCGTGGGTTCGATTCCCATCCAGGACATACATTTGTGTGCGTGAACATGTCTGTTTGTACTGAGATAAAAAAGTTGTATATTTTAATGTAGTCATATATCTTCCATATTACAAGCTCTGCTTAGTTTGGGATCAGATAGCCGTGTGTGAACAAATGTCCGAGGATATTTATTTTTGGAACGAAGTTCCTAATCGCGCTAGTTGTGAAAGGGGGCTAGACGGAAAAAAATCTTACGAAAAATTGTCACGACACTTTTTTTTATGTCACTATGTATGTTTATTAAGCTGTGAAGCGTGCGCATGTTTCTCTGTCTGTCTCTCTCTCTCTCTCTCTCTCTCTTATAGAAAGCAAGCCAGATATTTTCATTTCTATTTATAAATAAATAGAAATGAAAAAAACATATATATATATAAATAGAAATGTATTTTTTTTATATATATACTCTCTCGACTTATATAACTTATATAACTTCGTTCCATCCGGGTGTCCCTTGACACCTCTCAAGTTTTTTATTTTAACTAAAGAACTATAGACTTATGTTTATTTGACCACATTGTGGTGATGTGGTAGAAGGTGGTAAGCATTTAATCTACACTAATTATTATAAAGAGTTAACGTTTGTATGTTTGGATGTAGAAATCTCCGTAAATACTGATACGATTAAAAAAAAACTTTCATTAATAGAAAGCTATGTACATACATTATCACTGAGTGCTATAAATTATTCATCTTTAAAACGCGGGTGAAACCGCGGGGCGGATGTTTACTGAACATGGCCACATCGGCACCAATAATACCTACAAACTCACCAACCAACGCTAAATGCTAGGGGTGAAGTGGCATAAAAGACTCGTATTGATTCTTTCCCGTTGTGTGAAGGATTATGGGGACCTGGGATTACCATACTGAAATAGTATTCTGTCGCCAAGCACCTATTGGTGTGTTCCGACAGCTGCACTTGAGAGCCAGTTCTAGGCTTTGTGTGCTTACCACCTTCGGCCACATCATCTCTTTGGTGAGATTGCGGTCAAATACAAACTTATCCTAAAGTATAAAAAAAAGTTTTCATTTTGCTGGAAAATTTTAGTGTCTCACTCATGCTACCTCTCCCCTAGTAGGTAAAGATAAACATTTATCGTATCTGCACCATTGTTAATTTTATTCTTTGCCCGCCCGGCGCCGCAGTGTCGGCCGTTTCATATAGGAAACAACATTATCCATCCGCGGTTTTTAATGGACAACCGCTGTACCCTAAAGTGAAATGTAATTTGAGGTTAGGTTAGACTTTAGCCCTTGAGTAATATTGTTATGAAAGGTTCTCAAGATGGCGGTCGTTCCACTTTGAAATTGAAGGAGAAATATGATAAAAGTTTGTCGATGCTTTGTTTGTAGTGATGTTAGTTCAGGTTTATTAAAGGGCTTGCTTTACCGTGTCATTTTTAAGTGGGCAGTAAAAATCAAATCCTAGTTAATATATTCTAGCTGCCTCCGCGGTTTCACCCGCGTTCTCGTGAGATCTTTTCAATTTTCGGGGTAATATATAGCCTATGACACTCACAAATAACGTGGCTTGCTATTGGTAAAAGAATTTTCAAAATCGGTTCAGTAGATCCAGAGATTACCCCCTACAACCTCACAACACTTTACCTCTTTGTAATATTAGTATAGATATACTACTTTCAAAATAAAGCTGAAGCCACAGTCCAGCGGTAGAGTTCCCAGAAAGCTGGTAACATTACCTCGTTGAATAGCAAGGCTTATCCTTTACCCGAAGTAGAAGCTGACTAGGTATTTTCCCTAATTACAAGGATTACACGTAATTTTGCCATTCAAATTCATGTCAAAGGTCTTAAACCATACGGTGCCTAATCCATTCAAAAAGTTTCCAAATAACTTTTAAAAGCCTAAAATTACTACGGTGGATTCGTTCGGTTCCGTTGAAAATACACAGGAATCAAAGGATTTTTCGCCACTAGCTCTTATGTGCGCTCGCTCGCCCATTGAAAAAATAAAACAGAATATAGCTCATAGTATGGTTTAGAATATTTATAGAACGTAGATGGGGCAGGTTTGTGCCTACATCGATTGAGCTTCTGTGAGGCTAATTGTATTGCGGATAAGTTAAATCTTTGAATTTATGTATGTATCGAAAACGAATCAATCATCGCAAATGCTGCATTTAAGAAATTGTCTATCAGGTATATTTTGTAGCCAACCTGCACAGAGCGCCATCTTTTAGAAATTATATTATTTTGTTTGTGCTGGTTTGAGTATTTAATAGGATTAAGTTTAATTTTTGTTTCGTATCTCTGTAGGCAATTACAACGTTTCTAATTCTATTAGGATTCAATAGCTGTCGCTGTTTACCAATAGAAAAAGATCATATAATGGAATCAATTTCATTTGTCCGGGTTCGATCTTACGTCTTGCGCTATGTTCATAATCATGAGTAAATATGAGTAAATATCCCTGAGTGTTATACATTATATTTGTGCATCTCGAAAACGGGGTAAATATCTCTATGAAAATGAAAATATTAAGTCTCAATACGTATACGTAACGAGCATGATGAGGTCATCGGTGACGCAAGCCCATATATTTTTCCTCTACCAAAAATCGCTCAACGCGGCTAAATAAGATTTCATTTAAAAAATATATGATGTCAATAGGCATAATTTAAAAATTATCAGTGTCACTTCTGCAAATATTTACAATCCTAATCTTTATTGGCAACAGACCGTCGTCGCGCCGCGTCCGCCGAGTGATGACGTCATAATTCTGAAATACCCCCACTTCTGTTATTCATGGCGAACGCCGGACAATTTTACGGTTATTGAATGAAAACGGTTGGCGATTGTTATATCGATAGTAAGCACAAGAGATCAGTTAGATTTAGACAGTATTGTAAAAAAAAAGTCACCTTACCGAGTTTCTAGGCGGTTCTTCGCAGTTTTAATCTATACTAATAAATAGTATACAGAGGTAAAGCTTGTGGGGGTAATCTCTGGATCTACTGAACCGATTTTGAAAATTCTTTTACCAATAGAAAGCCACGTTATTTGTAAGTGTCATAGGCTATATTTTTATCCCTACATTTTATTACTACGCATACAACTTTTTCTTCATTGATAATTACACCCACACTTAGGCCAAACATCCACACAAATTTCTGTCCTGTATGGGAATCGAACCCACAACCTGTTTCGTGAAGGGTCTCGCATAATAAGAAGGAAAGTAACTATAATGTTCAGACAAAGGCAATGGTAAAGGACTGCATTATTTTAGGTATTTCGCACAGATTGCATAGATTCTTGTACCGTGTAATAGCTTGCAGGAATTTAATTATTCTTGCAGCAACAATCTCTTAGGACATTCGTACTATAAAAACCAGATAACTGATATACTAAATTTTGTATTACATATTCTTGCAAATACACAAATGTTCTGGATCGAACCCATTTCCCATTTCTATTGCGAAGTTGATATAAATTTTGTGAACTATAAGACTCTCATTGGATTGATAGTTTTCCTTGTAGATTTTTCAGAACTACACTTTTACTCTTAAAATTTCTTAAACTATGTTAGTAATGAGTTAGCGATGATAACTCAGTGGTAGCGACGTTGCAGAAGGTTACGTGTTCGATTCCCACTTACTTTTATAATTGGAGCTTTCGGTGATGGAACATCGTGCCGTGGTCCTTTATGATTCAGCTGGCTGGCTACCACCCGCATAAAGCACCAAGCATCGGCGTGTTTCGACAGCTGCACTTGAGTTTTTCCTCCTAGTGATTTGCGTAGTTACCCACCACCTACAACAACATCATCACTTACCATGGTGAGATTGCGCTCAAACAAAAATAATCAAACCTGTCTATAGTAAAGGTTGGCAACACATCGGCAATCACCCTGGTATTGCAAATGTCTATAGGCGGCGGTGACCACTTACCATCAGGTGGACCGTCTGCCTGTTTGTCAACCTAATGACATAAAAAAAATGTGTTCCAGTAGGTTTTGTTTGTTTGTTTTGGCTGTTTCCGCACTTAGCCGCTTGATTGGGCCATTGTACGTATTTAAGCTTCTGTGTCTTCTCACTCCAACCAGCCCAGGTCATCCCAGAAGGCTAGCAGCCTTTGTAGACTGCTGAAGGCTTCCGGAAGGAGGATTCGTGCTACCGTTTATCTGCTATCTCATTAATATACACTAATATTATAAAGAGGTAAAGTTTGCGAAAGATATGTATTTTTTTTTATGTCACTAGTGACAACGAGGCAGGCGGGTCACCTGATGGTAAGTGACTACCGTCGCCTATAGACATTAGCAATACCAGGTGGACTGCCAACGTGTTGTACACCATATTACAATGCCTTAAGGGCAAGGGCAACTGGCTCTCAAGTGCAACTACCGGAACACACCAACAGGTGCATGGCGACAGATTTTCAACTTGAGGGTGGTAGCCAGCCAGTCGAGTACCACATAGTACCCTACCACCGTGCTGTGGTTTCCTCACGATGTTTTCCTTCACCGAAAGCTCAATTGTAGGATTCGAACCCACGACCTTCGCCGCGGTATCCGACGTCACTTACCACTGAGCTATCATCGCCTTGTATGCTTATAACGAATAAACTCAAAAACTACTGGACCGATTTCTTTCACTATTAGAATGCTACATTATCCCTGAGTAACATAGGCTATATTTTTATCCCAAGAAAAGATAAGATCCCTCAGGAACGCGGGTGAAACCGTAAGGCAGAAAACTAGCAGGTACTAACACAAAACAATCCCAATTACCTACTCAGTAAAAAACTACGACTCAAATTAAATATTCATAAACAAATGATCGATAAAACGCGCGCACATCACTAGTACATAATTTACAACGTTCGGGGGCGCGTCGTACCGTCACAGCTCTATAAAATATTCACGCAAATGTTCCCGATTTAGTAGTACGAAGGTTTAACTCCGACCCCCTGACTTGTTTGGACTTGTTTATATCAATCTTTACTATTAGTTGTATTAGGATAGCATAAGGATAGTCTAGAATAGCAGCAAGGTTGTTCAGGGGAACTCCAACCAAAAATATGTATCCATAGGCTACAAAAGGCGATGATTGCTCAGTGGTAGCGACGTTGGATACCGCGGCGATGGACGTGGGTTCCAATCCTACAATGGACTGGAGCTTTCGGTGAAGGAAAACATCGTGAGGAAACCATAGCACGGTGGTAGAGTACTTTGTACTCGACTGGCTGGCTGGTTGAAAATCTGTCGACAAGCACCCTGTTGGCGTGTTCCGGCAGTTGCAATTGCCTTTAAGGCATTGTAATAAGCAATCCCCTTGGTATTGCTAATGTCTATAGGCGACGGTAGTCACTTACCATCAGGTGACCAGCTTCGTTGTCACAAGTGGTATAAAAAGAAAAAAAAACCGCTTACCATCAGGTGGGTCGTAAGCTTGTTTTATATAGTAATAAAATATGATCCAAAAGACAGGAATCGCCGTAGGCTACGTTTTGTACAAACAAAATCAAAATATGACAGATGGTACGTCCAAAATAACCGGTCAAGTGCGAGTTGGACTCACGCACCGAGGGTTCCGTACAGACATGAGGTAATATTATTATGATGTAACGATGTAAATAGTTCGTTCTAGTTTCGAACTTTCCGTTTTTTTCGTTTACGTTGTGAGTAATTTATGTAATAGTTTTGTAATACATTTTGTAATAGTTTCTAGGAAAGGTTAATTTTAGTTAAAGGTTACTTATGGAGGAATACCAGAAAATGTATAAAACATATTTTAATTATTTCATCCAATATATTTCTCAAGGGCGGTAAATTCTAGATACACCAATTTGTTTACTTATGATTAAGTATACGAAAAGAACTCAAGGGAAATACAAAAAGTAAATATTTTTATTTAAATACTTAATTTATTTTCTTTTCTGTATTCGTAGGTACAGTCGGCCAAGAAAGTGGTGTACCACCCTAAGGTTGAATGCCGCTTGCAGATTCATAGGTGATAAAGATTAGTTTCGCTTGCAGATCAATCTGACAACTTATGACAACGTCATTATTATGCATCTCTTTAGTTTGAACCTTGTTGTAATTTTCGATGACTAGGACACTAAATCAAAACTGGCACACCACTTTCTTGGCCAACCGTACATAACTATATTAAATACTTTCGGAGAAAAAATCTGTTATCAAACATACCTTAGAAAATGGATGTTCCACAGAAATTATTATAAAGTAGGTGTTCCCTACGGTTTCACCCGCATTCCTGAGGTAACTAAAATTATAAATAAAGTCTATGTTACACAGTGCTTATGAAGCTTTACATTGGTGAAAAATATTTCAGAATTGGTTCAGTAGTTCCGAAGATTACCCTATATTAACAAACTTAACTCTATAATATACTAGCGGACCCGGCAGACGTTGTCCTGCTCTGAAATTAATACAAAATTTTATATATATAGCTTTTATTTTATTTATATGTATTTTGAGTAGGTCTGAGAGTAGCTTGTTGTCTATTTTTAGTACCGCTAAATACCACGGGAACGCAGGTGAAACCGCGGGGGACAGCTAGTAAAAAATAGATAACAACCTATTCTCAGACCTACTGAATGTAAATATAAAGTTTCATCAAAATCGGTCAAGCCGTTTCAGAGGAGTACGGTAACTAAAACTGTGACACGAGAATTTTATATATATAGACTAGCTGTCCCGGCAGACCTTGTTCTGCCCTATTTCTCTAAAACGCGTCTTTGTTTTGTTTCGATTGACGTCAAATGTTTGACAGCTGGGGGTTTGTATGGGAAAAAGAAAAGGGCTGTTTATAGGGTTTTCACGGCAATTATTCGAATTTTTCTCGCCTTAAAAACCATCCTTGGACAACAACGAACATTTAAAAAAAAGAATTTGCCAAATTGGTCCAGGCGTTGTTGAGTTATGCGTTTACCAACACATTTTGCGATTCATTTTTATATTATAGATTATAGTAGCATAGTTAAATACTTACATAAATGATGCTTGCTATTTGAACGCTATTCGTTCCCGCCGGCGTGGAATTAATTTATCAAAACACCGAGCGACCCCATGAGATTAAAACTGATTTTGAAAAGAGTAGTTACTGAGATTACTGTAGGCTCATCTCAGCAACATTCCGAAGCGTCTGACAATTCACAAGTGCCTGTGAGAGCCTATTTGAATAATAGTAGATTGTTATACAAGGAGCTAAAATGACCCATTATATACGAGGTAGTTTTACTCCCGAGCTTTAGTGAGGGAGTAAATAGAAACCGAGTTTTAATGGGTTTTAGCGCCGTGTGTTACACTATACTTTTCACTACGATTGCGTGAAAATAAAACAATCCAATACAATATGAAATATGTAGTTTATAATGTCTTTTTTTTGTTTCTTCTGTAGCCGCAACACATTGCATGCATTCTACCCGAGATCGCCGATTTCAGTTCCATTTTCAAAATTAAAATAAAGTTCTTTTTTTATGAAACAGTAATAAGTCGAGTCTTTATTCATGATTATTCTACTTATGACTAAAGACTTTTTCGTTTTTGTAGGCTCATTGTCATTTGACACACAAAAATAAAATATAAAAAACTTTTTCCCCTAGAGGAAGAATTGCTATTTTTTCATCGCTCTGGTACGCCACAATGACGGTCTTTTTGAGCAAGAGGAGTGAAAAAATATTTTCATATGTGACGATATTCGTGGAATTTCTCAAAAGAATGCTAATAGAATTTTATTAAAGGTATTTACATGAAATTGCTTTTCAAAAAGTTCCATACGTTTCATTGTCGACATTTAATAATTTACGTAATCCACTTAAAAATATTATAACACAATAAATATATAAGGGAGCGGCGCGGGCGGCGCAGGCGGCGCGGGCGGCGGCGAGGGTTCATTGAGAATGAAACCTCGTTGTAGTGCACAAAGGGCTCCTACCTTTTCACTTTAAAATGTGAAAGCGTGCACAGAGTAATGTTGAGATACAGAGACATAATAATTATAAATATGAAAATAAGAACGTGCATTTAATGAAAATTTTGCAGCAGCAGCATTGTTCAAACACGATCATTAAGTTGTTTAGAAAGTCAAAAAATTTGGAAACCAACGTACGTATGTCGGGTTAGCCTGTTAAAAATAATTTAGATTTTTTTCTATTAAGTCATTTCTTTTTTTTTTAAGTTTAAAACCTCGCCTTTTCCAAAGTTTGTTTTGCCATTGCTCTGTGCTCTTCTTAGCACCTTAAAAAAAACATATATCATCAAACATCTTACTCAAAACTCAAACTAAACATTTATTTATTTAGTTTAAGCTTTGAATGAGGCACTAGTGAACATTAAAATTGACTCTGCCACCGGTTCAGAATACATTTAAAATGAGAAGACTCCGGTTAGAAACTCAGCAAGGGTTTTTCTTTCTTTTAAAATATCACAGATTTTTTTATAGATACTTTTACTTATTTGACCAGGCTAAAGTCAAACTGTATTTATTTGACCACCTTGTGAGTAGTAGGTAATATTATGGATGATAAAGTTTGTGTGATTGTTTGTATATTTGTTAATTCTAAAATACAGTATAAGTCCTATCAAGCAAACATTTAATTTCTAATAAATAAATGATTGCTTTATTGATTTCTCAGTCGCATCAACATTTCTGATAAAAAAAAATGTGATAAAATTTGACACAGACAATCTTTAGAATAACACATCGAATACTTTTTATCGTCGAAAGACAAACGTCAACATCTCTTGGGTTTCCCGGTAAAATAGCGAAACTAAATGAGCGACAGGCCTTGATTTACATTACTCTGTGCAAATTAATGCGAGAGCCCGTCTCACGAAAGATGGCGGCTTCCTCAGATCAGATTTTGCTTTCACACTAAAGATTTACCGAGGGGTTTTTGCCAACGGATGGTTTTTACTAAGGGTAACAAGATTTTAAGCAAATTAGGTGAGGAAATTATATTGGATCGTTGAGGTTTAGACGTCTTCTAAATGATTTTAGGGTAATGAGATAAATATATATATAAAATATATATAAAAGTCATTCAAACTTGTTTGGCGTTACTGCTTAACATTCATGTTTAAAAATATTATATTGTGTATTTACTATGCACTAGCTTTCCGCCCCGCGGTTTCACCCGCGTATCCTTTGAGATTGAATTTCAAAAAATCTTTCTTAATCCTCGTCTACATCTTAAAAACATTACCTGTGAACAAAATCAGCTTTCTAGGTCTAACACTGGGCGTTGATGAGTCAGTCCTTCTCATTTTTCATACCAAGAAACGGAAAAAACTCCTAACTTTGAACCCCCGTTTCACCCCTTTAGAGGTAGAATTATAGGAAACGCTAAAACACATATTTCTTTATTTTTATTTGTTAGCCTAAAAACAAAGTTTCATGGTTCTTAGCTTCAAAAATGACGGACTTCCGTACAAACTTTCAACCCCTTTTTCACCCCCTTAAGCCTAAAAACAAAGTTTCATGGTTCTAGCTTCAAAAATGATGCGACTTCCCTACAAACTTTCAACCCTCTTTTCACCCTCTTAAGGGTTGAATTTTAGAAAACGCTAAAATACGTGTTTCTTTATTTTTAATTGTTAGTTTAAAAACAAAGTTTCATGGTTCTAGCTTAAAAAAATCGCGGACTTCCATACAAACTTTCAACCCCCGTTTCACCCCCTCAGGGGTATAACTTTAAATAACGCTGATACACATGCTTCTTTATTTTTAATTGATAGTCTAAAAACAAAGTTTCATGATTCTAGCTTCAAAAATGACCGGCTTTCATACAAACTTTCAACCCCTTTTTCACCCCCTTAAAGGTAAGGTAAGGTAAGGTAAAGGTAAGCACCCCCTTAAAGGTAACCCCCTCGGTCAAGTTTTAAAACAACACTTGGAAAAAAAAACAGCTTTCTAGGTTTAAGGGTTTAGGCTGGGCGTTGAAAAAAATTAAACATCGAAGTCAACCCAATCAAAAGATACGGCCGTCTATGCTCCGTTTATGGCGCATATTTTTGTGATGAAACTACAAAACGTTTATCGGATTTATTCCAGACTTACACTTCAAAAATACTGCCTAACACTATAACAGGCAAAATATGTTCTGACTAGATGTTCCCCGCGGTTTCACCCGCGTTCCCGAGGGATCTTATCTTTTCACGGGAAAAAATATAGCCTATGTTCATCAGGGATAATATAGCTTTCTAATGGTAAAAGAATTTTTCAAATCGCTCCAGTAGTTTCAGAGCCTATTCAATGCAAACAAACAAACAAATAATCAAATCTTTCCTCTTTATTATAAAGTATAGAGACTATAAGATTATCTTATAGCTACAACGTCTACAAAAACTCAAAAAGTCGATCCCCAAACTAACAAAGCATCATACACCACTTGCGTAAGTTGAATCTTGAGCCGTCGTAGCGCAGTGATTTATAGTGTAAGTTGTTCCCGGTTCGTTGTTGCAAGTTGTCCGTACAATGGTCTTGCGATGACTACAGCGTTATGGATTTGTTGTGTTGTATCGATCTGTGGTTTGGTGGTAAATTTATTGTTTCAATTAAAAAAGGGATGCTCAAAGTTTATGGTTTTTCAAACTTGAACTGAAACTCGAAACTCATTTATTCAGTTTAGGCGCTTATGAACGTAACCTTTTTATTGACTCTACCACCGTTTTGGAATACACTTAATGACTCCGGCATGAAACTCAGCTAGGCAATGTCAAAGTCATAACTTTATTATTATTATTATTCCACATAACAGTTTCTTTTAAATATAATTTATGTCATTCTATACTATTTCTTCGTTTCTGTGGCCCCACATGGGTAAAAACCTCCTCCATTTTTTCCACCTTTCCCTGTCCTTGACTGTGTGCATCGAATCAATGATATCACTACATAGTATAAAACAAAGTCGCTTGCGCTGTCTGTCCCTATGTATGCTTAAATCTTTAAAACTACGCAACGGATTTTGATGCGGTTTTTTTTAATAGATAGAGTGATTCTTAAAGAAGGTTTATATGTATAATACATGCATAATATAGTAGCGAAACACTGATCAATTTAGAGGTTTCTAATGTGATGTCGTAATTAAGCATTTTTTTGCGCTTATATTGCAAACGCTGGCTGAACCCTACGAGATAGACCAAAATAATGTACTACAGTATTGTCCACCTTAAAAAGTTCAACAAAAAAGTCCGCGATGGTATATGTCTATCTCTTAGGGATAACCCACCATAACCATTTTTTATCCTTTACTAAAAAATGATTATTTACGAAGTGTTTAAAACCTTTCCCGCTTAAACCTCTCAACCGATTTAGATTAAATTTGGCACAGATATAGAGTAGACCTTGGGAGAGAACATAGGCTATCTTTTATCCCCCCTCCACCACCCCCACTTGCGCGATATAACGTGTAGTCCACGCGGGCGAAGCCGCGGGCGGGTCGCTATTAATAAATAAGACAGGAAAAGATTGGATGCATACAGAAGGGCACTTATGAATTATACATACTTGTTACAGAAGTCACCACCGGTTTGGAAGTCAGCCTTCAAATGAAAAGAACCGGCAAGAATCTCAGCAAGGTTACAATTTTAAATATTTTTGGACCGTCCGACTATATTGGCTTTTTTTTTCATGTTTAACAGCTTTATACTTAAACTAATACAAAAATACATAAAACATTAGAAGCCGCATTTGTTACCAATTTTATGTCTTTTTCTTTTTCTCAAAAACCCTTTCATTATGTATAATTATTACTGTAACTGACTAGTTGTTCTCCGTTTTATGTTTTCTTCTGAGATATGATCTACCTGTGTGCCAAGTTTCATCAAAATCGATCCAGCAGTTTTTGCGTGAAAAGAGTAAAAAACAAATATAAATCCAAATAAGAATAGAAAGATAAGAAAGATTTCATTTGAGACTGAGTTTTGAGTGAGTCATAATCCTTTTGAGTAACACTGGAGTTGCACTATTAAGTTATCAATTAAAGTTTTGACCACAGAGCATAAAAATAAAGGATAATACCTAAATATTTTATCACTACCACTTCTCACGCTAGAATATTCTAGAAGCAACTTCACGATGTGACACGTGAGATACTAGCAGAAATACAAGTTTTACTTCTCCTCGACATTGGTGGAACAATGCTTTACTATGTAGGCCTGGAGCTCGTTGTGAAATATTATAATATTTTTTTTTTTCAGTAGCCCCGCCTCATGGTAAGTAGTTACCCTTGCCCATAGACGCTGGCAACACTGGCAACTACGTTTATAAGGATTTTTTGCGTTGTCCGTTTGTCTGTCACCAGGCTGTATCTCATGAACCGTGATAGCTGGACAGTTGAAATTTTCACAGATGATGTATTTCTGTTGCCGCTATAACAGCAAATACTAAAAACAGAATAAAATAGTTTGATAATAAAAACTACAAAATTTGTACAAGTCCAATTCGCACTTGACGTTTTTTTTTCAAACGAAATGTATGGAATTATATTGTAACGAAACCGAGGACTTTGATTACTATTTTTTTAAATTAAATTTTCTGATAATAACTCGATAAAGATTAATTTTTCAAAAGTTTTTTTAAACCCAAAAACGAGACATTTTTTTTTCTCTTTATTGGATCAACAAACAGTTTACACAATATCTTATACTTAAAAAATTAAAATAAACAATAGTACTAATTGTGGAACCCACACCGTTGACCACCAGTTACTATCTGTTTAAGTTGAAAATGATAGAATGTAAAATAAACAATTTACACTAGACTTTAGTATCCAAAATAGGTTGAAAATTGAAGTAGGTATATAAAGTTAAACATTTTTTTTAATATAATATAAAACAGGATGTATAAAAACAAAAATGTATGTAACAGTATTAACATGGGTTAACAAAGATAACGTTACTCCATAAGAACAAAACAGTGGGTACGTGGTGTTTACAGAAACAAGCAAAGAAAACAGTAATAAAAATAATAATAATAATAAAAATAATGACATGAATCCCCAAAAAAGGTATTCAATATTATTAAACATAATTCAAGTAAATCCTTCCGCCTAACTCCTCACAGCTCATTGCTGATAAATGTTCTGTATTCAATCTTCTATCTCACAATGTTCCCGATCATTGACAAATTCCACGAAATTAATATCTCGTTGCAAATTGATAGCTAATTTATGAACGAGGTAGGTTATTGGCATGCCGACGCTACCGGCTCCCGGCCTACTTTACATAATGTAAGAGCATAGGCAGGCAGTCGGCTGGCAGGCGGGCACCGAATCCTAGACATATTCTTCGTTGCACCAAGCCAAATAGAATTTTTGGGACAAGTCACATAGAGTTGTTAATACCACCACATTTTTTTTAAATTAAAAAGAGGAAACGCTGCCAGCCTTCTGGGAACCTTGCCGATCGGCAGCAGCGGCAACCTCGGGCAAGTTTTTTTTTATATATTGTATTGTTTTTTTTTTATGTCACAAGTGACAACGAGGCAGGCGGGTCACCTGATGGTAAGTGACAACCGTCGCCTATAGACATTGGCAATACCAGGGGATTGCTAATGTGTTGTACACCTTATTACAATGCCTTAAATTTAAGTTACAAAGTTCTAGGTAGGAAATTTTATAAAATTAAAAAAATAATAATAACAGTACATTTTATGTCTTGTCGCAGAGAATAGTTATGCTATATAAGAATAAGCTGGATGCTAACGGCACAAATCGTTCGATATGGAGGAGGCACTCTTAAAAATAGGGTGGCGGGGGTGGGGGGGGGGGGGGGCAGACATTAATGCTAGGAGATTGTCAATGTGTTGCCGACCGAAGACAAGTTGCGCAAGTCTTGCTTATGTTTTTTTATTACACTATGTACTATTATAAATATAAAATTGAGTTTGAGTGTAGATGTATTTCAAGAAGTTTGTTACCCTTTCACGCTAAAACTACTACTTTACATTCCGGGACAAGATAAGATCCATTGTGAACTGCGTTGGACAGCTAGTCTATACTAATATTATAAAGAAGAAAGGTTTGTTTTTTTGTTTGCAGTGTACCCCTTAAATAAAGAAGTAAGTTTTTTTTTGTAATAAAGAGCTATCGTCCGGGATTCCCGAGGGATCGTATTTTTTTCCTTTTATCTTTGGAACTACTGTACCGATTCCTAAAATTCTTTCACCAATGGAAAGCTACATTACTGTTTAACATAGGTTTTTATTCTAAGTAATCCTCGGAACGCACGGGACAGCTAGTAATAAAAACAATATCTCGGTGGTGCTATCATCTCGAAGCATTACCGTAAGCAGCGCGAGGTGCATTTGCAATGCGCCATTAGATTTACAACCCGCGCCGAGTCAGCGTGACCTATATAACACTTTATGTACCCTAATATAATATAATTCACTGTTATATTTACGAACTTGCTGCGTAAAATATGTTTTAAGATGCACTATATAAAGTTTGAATTTACTTGCATTATGGTTTTGTAGAAGGGGAATATCAAGATAGTAGAATACCTACTAGTTTCGCGTATTGCTACGAAAATCGTAGACATACATGCTACGAAAAGTAGGGCTCGTAGGACCTCTACGAGCTATAAGCGTGTAACATTGAGTTCGCTCTTACATTTTGTTGGTAGGTATTTAATGGTTTTTTTTTCTCACCACTAGTGACAACCAGGCAGGCGAGTCACTTGATGGTAAGTGAATACCGCTATTTATCGTATTAGCATTTCTTTTTAACAATGCCCAAGTGCAACTGCTGATTCACAGCGACAGGTGCTTAGCCCCAGATCAGATAATAGTTACTTGGCTTAGCAACAGATTATCAACTTGAGGGTGGAACTCTAGCTCAAGCTCATTGTAGGATTTTTTGAGTATTAAACCTCAATACTCAAAGGTAGGATTCGAACTCACGTATCCTACACTACAAAATTCGGGTCGCCCAGAAACCTATCGTCCTAAAATATTCTAATGTAATAATGCATCCCCCTGGCGTACTGTAAAATATTTGAAAATGTATCTAAATGTACATTTGAAAATGTACATAAAGATATTGCTGAAAAAAATTGCCTTGCTGAGTTTCTTGCCGGAGTCTTCTCAGTTCAAGTGTATGTTGAACCGGTGGTAGAGTCAATTGTAACGTTCATGAGTGCCTTAACAGGGACTAAACTGAATAAATGAGCTTTTGATTTGATTTTGAATAAAAAGAATATAAAGCCAAAAATATTAGTTGTAGGATGAATTACGAACCGGCCGCGGTGGTAACTTCAGTAAATTTGTCCTTTACAAGTGCCTTATAAAACCTTTCATAAATGGCTTTGATAAGGGTACGTATGTGTAAAGAATTAAAATGTCTTTTTAATCCTATTCAACATGCAGATTGAAAGTGTTGGCTCGCTTCCAAAATATTATTATTATTGTGTATTCTGTGCTAAAAATATATTTGTTTGCCAAGATTTCTGAAATAATCGGGTTAAGTTGGCATATATACCATTTTGAGCGTAATTCCACTGTATTCACCAGACCTATGTAGCGCCCACATACATCTATTTTTCCGGAATTTAGATAATTTCTTGGCAGGGAAAAATTCAATATCTGAGAGGCAGTATGTAGCGACATCTATCTACACATAGATATAGTTCGCACGACTCCTAGATAGATGGCGCTTCAATAATCTATATCGCGCTTACGAAGTTTTCCAAGCTATCTGCATAAATTCATGATTCCAACATGTACAGTTGGAAGTCCGTCCCACTTTTTGTGTCCCCTCGACGAGACCCTGAGCCGAGGTTCGTGCCCCAACTGGGGCGCCCTCGGTGGTCAGTCGTCTAAAGATTTGCATCTCGGTTGAGAGCCCTAAGCGCTCGCTAGCAACTCTGCTCGCTGGCTCTGAAACCTTGTCAATAAGCCTCTTTTTCCTGGCTTGAACTTGGCTTGACACGCTGCCACGTGACTAGATAGATAACACAACGTTAATTACATCATGTCTGCCTTAACGAAAGTCTATTTCAAATAGGTTAAAGTGAACCTTAATCAATTGTAATACGATTCGTATTAATCATAATTTTCTTGCAGATATAATTGTTTTAAGGGTCATTCTTCAATGACATTTTGAAATAGATTTTTATAATAGCTCACCTAGAAGATCGTCTCTCAAGGTCCAGAGACTAGACAGGTCAAAGATAATGCGATTATTTGCTATGGTAACATCGCCTAGTGCTTCTGATAATTCAATTTGTGACACAAATTAGTGGAGCAAATTATGAAGATATTTATTTCGAAATAAAAAGCAAGGTGTGGCGTCTAGTTGCTATTTAAAAATATTTTGAACGAAGTACCGTCCGCGGTTTTATTCTACATATATTAAAAAGCTTATCTTTGAAACTGGTTTTCTATCTTATATATTCACTATTTGTTGGGAATTTACTAAAATTATATTCTTTATATAATTATACTAGCGGTTTCACCCGCGCTCCCGTTGAATATTATCTTTTCCCGGGATAAAAGTATCCAATCTCTTATTCCAGGCTATAAATCTATTTGTGTGCCAAGTTTAGATAGAGGAATACAAATAAACTAGTTTAATTCCGAAGCGACCGCATAGTTCAAGTAGTGTTGAAAGTAGCTCGGCAAATACTGGCAAATACTGGTAAATTCATGATTTTGCTTCACCGACTTTTTAAATAGTGACTTATTACGTCATAGGATGAATTTTATACACAGGTTGTTGTTAGATATTATTAAAATAACATCGCTATTGATCTTAACTAGTCTGAATCTGTCAAAATTTTATCTTTGTTTCTTTTTAATGTTATGCAAAGCTAGTGCATGATTTATAAATATAGCAAAGCGTCTCTCTTTCAGCTTGGGCAAAAATGTTTTCGTATATCTGTCCGTCTGTCTGTTCGTCTGTCCGGCTGCACTCTCTCTCTACAGGTCGCATTTCTCAACCGATTCTCGTGATTCATACCATGGGGGTTGAAAACGAATGTCACGAAAAATTTGCGTGATATACAACTCTCTGAGCAACTGGTTAGTCACATATTCGAGTCTAACAATCGAGTGTAGGTTACAAGGCGGCATGCCACAGATAATGTTATGCCTCATGCCTCATGCTGTCGTTAGTGAGACGCGTCATCAAAGGTGCGGGTGTAGTACATGGTAGTTATACAGCTTATGGTTGGTACTTGGTGCATGTCAAGAGTGAAGGGGTTGTAGGGAGGGGGAATCTACGGATCTACTGAACCAATTTTAAAATTCTTTTACCAATAGAAAACCACGTTATGTGTGAGTGTCATAGGCTATATTTTTATCCCGGGAAAAGATAAGATCCCAAAGGATCTTTTACCAGGATAAAAACCCTATGTGCTATTCCAGACTACAATCTATCTCCATGCCAAATTTCATCCAGATCCATTCAGCCGTTCTGGCGTAAATGAGTAACAAACATACATCCATCCATCCAAACTTTCACATTTATAGTACTAGCGGTCCTCCGCGATTTCACCCGCGTTCCCGAGGGACCTTATCTTTTCCCGGGATAAAAAGTAGCCTTTGTGCTATTCCAGACTATAATATATCTCCATGCCAAATTTCATCCAGATCCGTCCAGCCGTTCTGGTGTAAATGAGTAACAAACATACATCCAAACATTCACATTTATAATACTAGCTGTTCCGCGCGGTTTCACCCGCGATCCCGAGGGTTCTTATCAATTTTTGGGAAAAAAGTAGCCTATGTGCTGTTCCAGACTATAATCTATCTCTATGCCAAATTTCATTAAGATCCGTTCAGCCGTTCTGCCGTAAATGAGTAACAAACATCAAAACTTTCACATTTATGTTATTAGTAGGATAGTAGGATTAGTAGGATAGTAATATGGAGGAGCGAGGTGTTAGACTCCTCCATTGAAAAGGGAAGATCTTCCACCAGGCTAGGTCATCGTGCCTGGGGACCGCGGTCCAACTGTAGATGTTGGAATCTTGTATATATGCAGATCGCATGGAAAACTTCGTCAGCGCGATGTAGGTTATTGAAGCGCCATCTATATAGGAGTCGTGCGAACTATATCTATGTGTAGATAGATGTCGCTACAGTAAGATAGTAGGATTAGTGGGATTAGTAGGATAGGATAATAAATCGCTTGTAACTTGTACCACATGACAACTCGGTATGTACGTCGCGATCGTATACTGACCCTGTCTACAAAGACATTCTGCCGTAGGGTTGACAGTTTCTATCATTAAATTTAGAGACTATCTAATAATTTATGACAGGGTTACCATTATTATAATATGAAATGTCTACTATTTCACTTGTTGTTTCATCATAATAATATCATTTTCGTTAAAGGCGTAGTAAAGGGTATGAATATTCAAATCTTGGAGCTTTAGCTTTCCGTGAAGCATATCATTGTGAGTGAATGACAGACTAGCCGTCCCCCGTGGTTTCACCCTTATTGCCGAGAGATAAAGTAGCCTCCTTACAACATCAGCTATCACTGATGAAAGTCTCTTCAAAATCGGTCCAGCCGTTTTGGAGATAAGCCGCCACAGATGGACAGACAGAAAAAATAAATCAAAACAATGTTTTTTTTTGTTATAACCTGTTATTTTAACATTACAAAGAGACTTATTTTTATGTATAGATCTAAAAGGTCAGATATGTCATGTCTACTGTTTTAGTTGTAATTGTAAAGGACCTATCAAATTTAGATTTAAAAAAATATATTATGTCGCCAAGCACTTATCGGTGTGTTCTGACAGCTGCACTTGAGAGCCAGTTCCCATCTAGGCTTTGTGTGCTTACCACCTTCGGCCACATCATCACTTACCATGGTGAGATTGTGGTCAAAACATAAGCTTATCCAGAACATAAAAAAAACAAAGGTTTTTAGAAAGAAAAAAAGAAAGAAAATACATTTATTTCAATGACAAACACACAACATTACATTACATTAAACTTAACCTACTCACACAGAAACATAAACACGAAATTGACAAATAATAATGTAATGTTGAGTGATGCTAGGAAAAAGGTCCCGACTCAGCATAAGCTAGGGTTAACAAAAATATTAACCCTCGCGCTGGTTTTCAGTCGGTGCCCACGTCCATGACATCACGAACACACAGCCACACACAAAATTAAAATAAAAAATAATAAAAAAATACCTTACGAAAAATACAAAGTACCTAAAATACTAAGAAACAATTTGCCACGACGAGAGAAAAAAAACATAGAATAAAATAAAATGCCATAAATTTTTCTTCACGTATTAAAATACAGATAAGTGATATGGTTTTTTTTTCCAATAATTAAACAGTTTGACAACCCTATACCGTTGGGGGATATCATTAAAACAGATACAAGCACTCTGCGATAATTAAATCGTAGATGAACAAACCGAGTCGGCCAGACCGAGGGATGTTTGTTTATATCTTAGCTAACGTAAACGTTATTTAGTTACATACAATGATGTTAAATGTAAAAAATGTGTAGATAGGCTACCTTACCTACACAGTATTCACACTTCAAAAATTACACACTATAATCAATTATCTGTCGGTCTGCTTGAGTTTGTTACTTACTTAGTCAGTCATAATTAAATTATATTTATTATTATTAAATAAATAATGATTAAATGTAATAGGCATAAGTTGTTTTTGAAAAGAGTAATTGCTGAGTTTATTGCCGGCTCTTCTCAGCAAAAGCGACATTCTGAACCGAGCATTAGAGTCTAAACATTTTCATTTTCAAATTACCCTTGTGTTGTTGTTGTCCATAGGTGGCGGTGTCCACTTACCATCAGGTTCACAAACTGAAAAAAAAAACTAATGCACATATAAATATTTACTTAATATTGCAATATCACATCACATTACATTACGATATCTGACAGTATCATTTTTGCTTGTCGATTTAATTATACTCGGTGCGTGAAGTGCATCTGTAGACGCGCGACGCGACACAGGTCAAATTAGCCAGAATTTAAAGTACCACTTGCGGAGCGCTTCTAACCTATCTACACCATTTTACGGATGATATCATTGGTTACATATTAATGGTTCAATCAGCGTTCACGTTTTAATATTTATATATTTTATGTATGAAATTTGTTTCTTTACTTTCCCGACGATTTGTCCAATAATTATCTCTTTAAGTACAACAGTGAAGTGAAATGAAATTAAAGCGTATCGTGTCTCTTTAAGTTGTCCCAAAATGTCTTTAGAGTAACGACCACCAATTTCACAAAAACCTGACTGAACTTGTACATAAAAGGACTCTTAGAGCATGGTTTAATAATCAAAGCAAGGACTAGACTTTACTGTGAATGTGATTAACATGACTATAACATAAAATAAGAATATTGAAATGAAAATAAATAAATGGCTTAACCTGTCAGTTCTTTCTTGGGACAATCGGGGTTTCAGAGTCCGCACCACTTGTTTCTCAAATGGGACAATCGGGACAATGACATTTACTAGAAATTGGGGGCGAATTTTGAAATTTTGAAAACTGTGCGCGAGTTGACGAGTTGTTTGACAGGTTAATGTCGCGAGTCAACAGATTAAAGGTCTAGATTATAAGCCAAAAATATATAAAAAAAACTCGAATGTGTGCATTGCTTGTGCATTGTAATAGTATAGTTAAATAAATTACCATTTTATGGCAAATACTACTTACTCCAAGAATAATTACAGAAAGAATACTCAGATACATTCCCACCAATTTACCGTCCCTCCCCGTCCAGTCCAGTACGCATCGCAATAAAACAACCAAACTATTCTGTTAATTTTCTCCGTTTTTGCAACATTTTTCATTGATGCCCCGCTCTTATTTAGATCCTTCCTCGATTTTAGAGCCTTCCTCGATAAAAGGGCTATCGAACTAAAAAAAATATTCAATTCGAACAGAAATTAGCACGTTAAAAAAAGCATAACTATAGTACAGATACGTACGAGACAATAGATGGCAGCACATTCGCTGACTCGCATTATTTTTTTGACACATGGATTAATTCCATAGACACATTTTCATTATTTTTTCTTCATTCCTGCTCATCTTTTGTCCTTCGACGCAATCAACTTGATTGTTCATTAGGAACAATCAGCGGGGACGCAGTAGAGCGTCTCGGACGGCCAATCAGTAGACTACGAGTATCATGTGCTATAGATACCTACATGAATGTGTAAACAAACATGAATATCATGGAAATGAATACCCATTGGACGCTTATAGGTATATTTAGTGGAAATAATGGCTCTCAAGGGGTCGGAGACACACAGTTTTGTAAAGTATCTGCATGTCCAGATGCCTAATTGATACAATTGAGTTTCTTGCCGGAGTCTCCTCAGTTCAGTGTATGTTGAACCGGTGGTAGAGTTTTTGATTTTGATTTGATTGTACAGTTGACAGATGTAAACGTTGTTAGTTTTTTGGCTATTAATAGTGTACCATGGCAAGTGATGATGTCGCTAAAGGTTAGAACACAAACCCTAGATGGAAACTGGCTCACAAGTTTCAACTTGTGTGTGGTAGCCAGCCAGTCGGGTACTATAAAGTACCCTCATCCTGCTATAGTTTCCTCACGATGTTTTCCTTCTGAAAATTTTCTTTTCGTATCCTACAATGCGCCTGTACTTTCTGAAGTTTTCTGAAAGTACAGGCGCATTGTAGGATCCGAAAGCACGACCTTCGACGTAGTATCCGACGTCACAAATACTGAACTTTTATCGCGCTTTCGATGCCACACTCCTTTTATTTATAGTTATTATAATGTACCCTCCTTCTAATATCTGATTTCCTGGTACCTACATGTTTTTTTGTTATTTTTTAATTTTTATTTATTTTGAACTTTCATAATACCCATTTAAGTAGTGTTTTTTTAATCTATTGACTCGCGACATTAACCTGTCAAACAACTCGTCAACTCGCTCACAGTTTTCAAAATTTCAAATTTCAAATTTCGCGCCCAATTTTCAAGTAAATGTCATCGTCCCGATTGTCCCATTTGAGAACCAAGTGGTGCGGTCTCTGAAACCCCGATTGTCCTAAGAAAAAACTGACAGGTTAATTACTCCTTTGAGCTTCGTACAAAAGAAACATTTCTTGTATAACAAATACGCAGTCAACATGCGAATATATGCTGAAATGTACAGCTCTGTATCAGTCTAATCTATCACGACTGGTAAAATAAATCGTGGTAGAATCTACCCACTTTAAAAATACCAGCTAGTGTAAGTGTCACTTTATTGTAAGCTGTGCGCCGTGCGCATGTTTCTCTCTCTCTCTCTCTCTCTCTTATAGAAAGCAAGCCAGATATTTTCATTTCTATTTATATATATATTTAAAAAAAAACTACATATATATATATTGTTTTTTTTTATATATATATACTCTCTCGACTTATATAACTTCGTTCCATCCGGGTGTCCCTTGACACCTCTCAAGTTTTGTTTTTTAAATAACATATTTATAAAGAACTTGAGGAGTTTTTCGTTTTACCATTCTGAGGTTTTGTTAATTAATAAAATACAAATTTCAGTAACTTATTCATATAATATATTTTTATTTGAAAATTCTTGGTATAATATACAATGTTGGACTTAATTCTCTGAGGGCTTAAAATTAAAATGATTAATTTTAACAATACTGAGCTTAGTGGTGGTTTATTTATAGGTAACAATATTTATTACACATACAATGCTATATTTAAATACAGATTTACAATGTTAAGTTGAAGTAAAATTTAATTTTACTATACTTTAAAAATAAGTATAATTAAGTAAAATACGTGCGCACAAAAGTCCAAATGATCATTTCTATATTGAATAAGTTTTATTTTGAAATAAATCATCCACTAGGTGGCGCTGCTGATTTGTACAAATATTTAACAATATTTGATAGTAAATACAGATAAAAATTAGAAGAAATTCGTGTGTGAGTCATAATTTCGCTGTAGTAAATTTATTTAATTCACATTATAATTTATATTATAGTAATAGTAGAAATGAAATATAAAATAATTGATATTCTAGTACTGGCCACTGACTTTAATAAATAAGTCACTGAGGCCATACCTACATAGACAGATGTGAATATGTGAAAATTAACTAAAATATTCACTCCGTTCTCTCATTTCAATTTTATTCAAAGTATCTTTCTTGACAAATAATATTGTACTTTGTTATTTTATTATGTACAGCTAGTTTTGTTTACTATACGTATTGAATAATTCATCTATCAATTGACAACAATTGTATTTTATCTAAGTACAGTTGTAACTTATTACTGCACCATGTAATTTAGCTAAAAATATTTTGAATTGTTGATTCATAAAATATTTTAAAATTTTAGATGAGGTAAGTTAACCAAACTTACTTGAAGTTAACCAAAACTTAACATCATTTTTAAATGTAAGATTGTTTTGTTCAATAAATTATTGAATATTGTATTTTAAATTAAAATATATATTTTTTTACTTAAAAATATTTCATCAATCAACAATACAAAATATATTTAAACGGCAAATGAAATAGGTTAAATAAATTGCAATATTTTTTAGGTTAAGTCTAAGTAAATTCCTATTATATACCATATTCCATGAATAGGTTAATTATGTAATAACAATTGAATTTATTAAGTAACATTATCAGAATAGTTTATGTACAAAATATTTATGAATTAAGCGAATCATATTGCTTTCAATAATTTCAATCAGAAATGATTTTACAATTTTGAATATATCTTGTATAATTCATATATTTTAGCTATCATATTATTCCAATATACATTATATAATTGATTATCTAAATTTATACAAAAGAAACCAAAGTATATAGTTTCGTTATTAGTTGAAATTTACAGGTTTTGAATGTTAAAAATTTATAAAAGTGATGATAAACTTTTTGTTATCGAACGCAGATTTTTACAGACTTACAGTCGAGTTAAATTGCATAAATTGAACATTTCTGAATAATTTCAACAAACATACATCACACAATTCACTTTTGCGTGTCTTTTGGCAAATTCAACTACATTAAATATTACACTTTTACTAATATAATAAGATATCATTTTGTGCAAACATTTTATTAACGTTACATTTGCATTCTAAGCGTAGCATTAAGTGTTTTATTTTTATTTACATTGTATAATAATAATATAGTACAAAACATTTTTTTACTAAATATTTTGATGTCTACTTACTCTGAGGACTATTTCGAAATACATTTTCAACTAAAGATATATGAATTCCTTTTACTGTAAGTGCGTTACGACTAGAACTATCATTTGTGCTTACACATTTTCAATTCGTTCTCTCTCAGTCATAATCCTTAACTTACTATATCATGCACTTTACTTAACATTAACCAATTTCATTATGTCAAATTAATTAACTAAATAATTTCCTTTTGTTAATTTCTCTCAAAATAGCTGCAATGTTTTTCTTAAAAAAAACAGTCAAAACACGTTCCATTTCATTGCCAATCACACCACAAATTTAAAAGCCTCATTAATATTCTTTATTTGAATTCAAAAATGTTTTTGAATTTCACTTTCACGATTGTCACTTGTTTTGAACACGTTTAGTCAATAGTTTTTCGTTCCATTTTCAAAGGTACATTTGTTCAATCGTCGCATGTTTTGCAGCATTGCTCCCTGTACCGCTTGAGAGCACACATGTTCATTGCACGAACGTTTTCGCAGAAGCGAGACGTGTCGCGGCAGATACCATCTGTAGGGAATGAAAAGACGGAGGTTATTACGAAGTAACAATCCACCACGTGCGGGGTTACTTTTCAAATTCCTTTGTTATGGTAGAGGAGGCGAATAGGGGATTTCGGGATTTACTCGAGCGCGTCAGATTAACATAAGGGGGGCAACCTTGCACCTTGTGAAGTACTCTCACCAAATATGAGCCCTCTATATAGTGTCGAACGTCTAGGGTAGCCCGTCAGATTAGTAAAAAAAAATCGATGGTTTGAAATACTCGAGCGCGTCAGATTAAGGTAAGGTAAGTTAGTTACATGCAAAATAGTGTACATTTCAATAATCTGACAATTTGGGCGTGACGAAAGAAAATTGGAGACTCGCAAAGTTGCAAAAAAAAAACGTCACCTGGATTTTCTCGAGCGCGATTAGTTTTTTTTTTATTTTGAAGGAAATTAGTCACAAATCACGGAAATATCATAATCTGCCGATTTGCACAAGCCGAAGTAGCTAAAATCATTATTAAGTATATAGTCCAGGAATATTATGAGTTTCACCTCAGAATGAGAGATAGTCAGCTATTAACTTGTATAAACCTTTATTTTGACACCCTAAAACTTGTCTCAAAAGCTACTTATCATAGGGTGCCCGCGACTACTGATTTTTCAAGGTCAAAGGTCAAAAAATGATTTATTGCAAATATCTCGTTTCCTATGGGTTTTTTGGTATATGTATTCATAATAAATATTGTAGAAAATTAAATTTTCTACAACTTTTGTACAAACATTTTTTCGATATCTTGAACCATTTTCGAGATTTCGATATTTTTTTTTTCAAACCGTCAGATTAAGGAAACTCCTCAACATAATTGTCAGATTATGGGTCAGTACAACTAGGCCATCAAGAAGAACCGCCTGTATAAAAATCTGATGCGCTCGAGTAAATCAAGGTCACGATTTTTTTTTGCATTTTCAAAAATCGGCCCTGACTGATGGTCGCGTCCAAATCGTCAGTCTTTAAAATAGGAGCTACTGGAGGGTTCACTTAACATCCCTTATCAATGTGTGACGCGCTCGAGTAATTTTTTTTTTAAATATTTTCGACCCCTTCGTACGGCCACTCCCACCACGCAAAACGGCAGATTATTATTTTTCCGTTATCAGACAGACGTGGCGCGACTACCCTATTAATATCTGACGCGCTCGAGTATTTCTTGGTGACTGTTTTTTTTTACATTTTTGAAACCCTGTAGACGCTCCCCCCACCGCTGAAGGGGAAAATATCACATAACCTTTTTTTTTATTCCACCTAATCTTCAAATTCCAGTAGGTCCCAAAGACGCTCGAGTAACTACAAATTTAGCATCATTGCCTCCCCTACCATTAGCGGGTTATCGGGTTTTCTGAACAAGCATTTCGGTACAAGTGTGAGTAAAGTATTTCAATCATTCTCATTAACAATTTTTCGTGTAGGTTAGTTATGCCGTAGATTAATTCTAAACCACCAAATCTTTTAGTTAACTTTTTTGATTTAATTCAAAAACTACTGGACCGATTTTAAAAAAAATAAAATTCTTTCACCATTAGAAAGATACGTTATTTCTGAGTAGTATAGGTTATATTTTCATCCCGGGAAAACATAAGATCCCACGGGAAAGCGGGAGTATCCGACAGCTCATAATGTATAAAAGCAAAATACCACTCACTGATTAATCCCAAAATCTCAAAAAGCAGTAAATGTTTTTTTTTAATTTAGGATAGTCTGGAAATCTCTAACATTGCTATTTGCAATAAATATTTACTCATTATTATTATATAGGTTATAGAAAGAAAACATGTTATGAATTCAATATACTGAAAAAATCTAGCTCAACAAATAAATATCGTTTCTTAGGAATTCATGTAATGTTGTAGAAGTAACATCACAGTAACAATTTTGCTTCGTGGTCATATTGCCAATATTATATGTGTCACAACCTCTTTTTAGGGTTCCGTACCCAAAGGGTAAAAACGGGACCCTATTACTAAGACTTCGCTGTCTGTCCGTCTGTCTGTCACCAGGCTGTATCTCAAGAACCGCAATAGCTAGACAGTTGAAATTTTCACAAATTATGTATTTCTGTTGCCGCTATAACAACAAATACTAAAAACAAAATAAAATAAATATTTTATTTTGTTTTTAGTATTTTGGGTAGTAGGTAGTAGGCTCCCATACAACAAACGTGATTTTTTTGCCTTTTTTACGGAACCCTTCGTGCGCGAGACCGACTCGCACTTGGCCGGTTTTTTTCTTTGTGTGACCTCTTTTTTTTTCACTCACAATTATTATTAAATATGCTTTCGTACGCACAAGCCTTTTTGTTTTTTGATGTCTTTACATTGCTTGGATAACAAGTTACGTTCTTTTATCCAAGCAATGTGATTACGATTTTTCTATTACAATTTAAATGTAAGTTTTTAAAGCGATTGTGTTATTTATAGTCGTCATTGTAATATAAATTATTAGAGATGAAACGGATATCCGGTATCCGGTTTAACAGTTTTCCGTATCTCTCTCTAGAAATTATATTTATTTCTTCATTGTCGTTTTTTAAATTGTTATCATCAAATAATTGATCTTCACTTAAAATAAAACTCGTTCCATTATACAGTTTGTGAGTGAACTGATAGTATAGATTCTATGGGTGTTCGCAGTTTTAAACTCATGAAATGGTGGTCAAGGTCTATGTACTCGTTCCGATGTCGCTAACACCCTGTATAACCGCTGTAGCAATCCCTCTAGCTACCAACATTATCATAATTTTTACTATCTTATGTTCATAGTTATAGTAATTTTTCAGCACTTTTCAAAATTCAATTTGGTGCAGCCATTTTCAATTGATGCGCTTAACAACGAATAGCAAATAACAACAGTAGATGTAAAAACAAAACAAGCGAGCCTAGTAGTCGCATATTATGATTTTTTTTTCTTTTTTATGTCACTAGTGACAACGAGGCAGGCGGGTCACCTGATGGTAAGTGACTACCGTCGCCTATAGACATTGGCAATACCAGGGGGACTGCCAACGTGTTGTACACCATATTACAATGCCTTAAGGGCAAGGGCAACTGGCTCTCAAGTGCAACTGCCGGAACACACCAACAGGTGCTTGGCGACAGATTTTCAACTTGAGGGTGGTAGCCAGCCAGTCGAGTACCACCTAGTACCCTACCACCGTGCTGTGGTTTCCTCACGATGTTTTCCTTCACCGAAAGCTCAAGCTCATTGTAGGATTCGAACCCACGACCTTCGCCGCGGTATTCGACGTCACTTACCACTGAGCTATCATCACCTTTTGATGTGTAACATCTGACATCTTGGTAACACCATACATGTAACAACCTCTCGGAAAATGGGTTGGTACCATCTGACAGACAACTCTGCCACCTCCTCATAGGTCAATAAAAGAGTTTGAGGCTGTATGGGCTTAAATCCTTTGCCTGCACTACACTAGAGAAAACAAAATTACACTCCCAATCTGACAGCTCCCTCTCTATCACCCTTTTCACAAAATCACTGTTACAGATTGCAGAAAAGCGAGAGGAAAGATGTTACACATAAAAAAATCAACCTTGAGATATATAGCATTTCTTTTGAGTTTTTTTTTAAATTCTGGATAAGCTTGTGTTTGACAATCTCACCATGGTAAGTGAGTGATGATATGGCTGAAGGTGGTAAGCACACAAAACCTAGATGAGCCAGTTCCGGCTCTCAAGAGCAGCTGTCGGAACACACCGATAGGTGCTTGGCGACAGGTTTTCAACTTGAGGGTGGTAGCCAGCAAGTAGGGTACTACAAAATACCCTACCACCGTGCTGTGGTTTCCTCTCGATGTTTTCCTTCACCGAAAGCTCAAGCTCATTGTCGACCTTCGCCGCGGTATCCGACGTCACTACCACTTGATTTCCTTACCTTTAGTCAAACAAGCCTGGACCCGACAGGGTCGGATGACGTGAGGGCGCGTGATTCCCTCGCAGGCGGCGGCCGCACTGCGCTCCCGCACGTACCTCTTGCCACCCCTACCACCCCTGCCACCCCTGCCAGCTGCACCACCCCCGCCTGCGCGCCACACGCACCGGAGTGCGCGGTGCTGGCGACCAGCCCCGTTGCAGGGGCCTATGCACTGAGGTGTCAAATTAGTGTAAATAAGTCTCAGTTTAAAGCCAATGATATCATAAGTAGTAAAATTATCTATGACACAAAAAAATCTAAACGAAAATCGGTTCATCCGTTTGGGAGCTACGATACCACAGACAGATACACAGACAGACACGTTAAACTTATAACACCCCTCTCTTTGCGTCGGGGGTTAAAATGGTTTAAGATAGGTTATCTACACAGCATTCGCTCTTCAAACAATCCTTTTAGACATGTCTATTTGAATTAATAAACATTTTCATTTTAGACCCCAGGAGTTCTAACCATGGCAAATCATTTCTCACCTTACTCCAAGGGCTTACTGCCCAGGTTGCCCTGCACGGCTTGACCTCCCGTCTGATCTTCTCCGGCTGCGTGCTGAAGTCACAGAAACTATCTGACAATACCGTCCCGTTGTCGCTGACGCATTCCACTCGACGGCGGACTATTGCTGTTGGGAAACCATTTTACCTTTAGCCTTTACATAACCGAGATGATCTGCATGCCTTATCTCATCAAAATCGTAAAAGAAAACAGTACAGGCAGACAGACATTCTTTTATTTTACTTTTAGATAAGCTTGTGTTTGACCGCAATCGCACGGTAGTAAGTGATGATGTGGCCAAAGGTAGTGAGCACACAAAGCCTAGATGGCGATTCGCGTTAAAAAAATCTTGTCAGAAGTTTGACAAGCGGAGAAGTGAGTTCCGATAGTCTATCGTCGCCTATAATAGACATTGGCAATATCAGGGGGATTCTGATGGTCTCATTTAGGTTATGTCCTTCCCGTCAACTTTCTACTTGCATCAAACATTTTAGGCGATGATAGCTCAGTGGTAAGTGACGTCGGATACCACGGCGAAGGTCGTGGGTTCGAACCCTACAATGAGCTTGAGCTTTCGGTGAAGGAAAACATTGTGAGGAAACCACAGCACGGTGGTAGGGTACTATGTGGTACTCGACTGGCTGGCTACCACCCTCAAGTTGAAAATCTGTCGCCAAGCACCTGTTGGTGTGTTCCCGCAGTTGAGATCCAGTTGCCCTTGCCCGTAAGGCATTGTAATAAGGTGTACAACACATTGGCAATCCCCCTGGTTTTGCTTATGTCTATAGGCGACGGTAGTCACTTACCATCAGGTGACCCGCCTGCCTCGTTGTCACTAGTGACATAAAAAAAAACATTGGCAATATCAGGAGGATTCTGATGGTCTCATTTAGGTCATGTCCTTCCGGTCAACTTTCGCATAATTTTTTTTTTCAAATTGGGCTATTTATTCAATTCTAAATACTTACCAGCTCCACTGGATAGACAACGGATATGCGTCCATGGCGCGGGTCTCCAGGTGGCGCAGTTAATGCCACACTCGCGTAACACTAGTGGGGCTGTCACACCGCGAGATATACACTCGTCTGTCTCGACTGTTGTCGTACTATTTGATGTCTTGTGCTGTTAAACAGAGTTTATTCTTGATAAGCTTATGTTTTGACCACAATCTCACCATGGTAAGTGATGATGTGGCCGAAGGTGGTAAGCACACAAAGCCTAGATAGGAATTAGCTCTCAAGTGCAACTGTTGGAACACACCGATAGGTGCTTGGCGATAGATTTTCAACTTGAGGGTGGTAGCCAGCCAGTCGGGTACTACAAAGTACGCTTCCACCGTGCTATGGTTTCCTCACGATGTTTTCCTTCACCGAAAGCTCAAGCTCACTGTAGAATTCGAACCCACGACCTTCGCCGCGATATCCGACGTCACTTACCACTGAGCTATCATCGCCTTAAAGATCAGCGATCGTTGGAATATAATGGAACAGCGATCAATGAAAATGATCTAAATCTCGGAAAAATTTTACCAAAACGTGCGAAAGAGATTTCTTAATTCAATCTATTCATAGGCTTAGTTAAGTAGATAAGTTTTATGTACCTGACACACAGCTCCCCTGATTTGATGCCCCACTTGCCCACAACGAGCACTGCAAGTAGACCAGTCCGATATCTTCCACGCGTAATCCTTAGCATCTGCTGCTACTGGTATCCTATAGCCCCAAAAAGTTTATACGTTTTAAATTAAATCAATTTTCAGGTGGACTGTCTTTGCTTGACTATAACCTTTCTAAAATGATGAAGGGGTTTAATAAAAAGTTTACAAAGCAACTGCCGAAATTCAGAAAGTGTTAGTCTTGCGCTTACTTGAATGTACTTTTCCACCGTACTATGCTTCCATCAATGCTCTCAACTACAAATTAATTCGGTGGAAGTAATTCTACTATTGTGGACGAGGTCTCTGGTTGAGGGATGCGGGGCCCACGATAGGTGCTGGATTCAGAATTTAGCGGGCAAGTGTGAGAAGAGACACATGACTCGCACTCATGTGTCTCTTCTCACACTTGCCACTTCACCAACTCAGCCATCAAGCGGCCCTCCGTTTAGGTGCCAAAAATGTGGACGCTGCTGTCGCTCCCGTATCGGACTGTACAGTCACTCTAATGCCTGCCATGCGGACGCTGATTCGATCATCTATTTAAGATGTATAAGGACTTAATGTATGTAATTCTACTAGAAATTAGCTGTTTTGAAAATTGATATTGTTTTCTTCAAATAGGTTAAGGATTGGCCACTGCTCATAAAGAACGATGATAAGACCTATGATGGAACACGCTTGTTTAGTACAATCACCCTATCCATGAAAGTCTCTAGGTTCAAAGCCAATACCATTTATTAGTAGGCTTCTTATGAAGGTCAAACTAAAGAATTTACCATCGATTCAGAAGTCAGGCCACAACTGAGAAGAATTGGGACGAAACTCAGCAAGGTAACATTTTGTAATAATTTTGGACCATCTGTTTTTTTTTAATAGTATTCAATGTTTTCAATTCGGAACTTAAACGAAGCCAAATAAGATTATTTTCATACCTAGTCTCAGTAGTTTCTTCAACGTCTTCTTTTGTCGGTTCCACCTCTGTTTCCACTGTATTCCTATTATAATCTTCATTGATTATCACAATATCAGAGTCGTCATCTTCAGGAAACACAATTTGTTTGTCTTTAAGGTTGAAAACGTGTGTTATAGTAGGCACTCCATAATTCTGGTACATTATCACCGAATCAACTGTTCTTTGACCTCTTGAGTTGCCCAGTGTCTGAAAATTCCAGAACATCTGCGAAAATCAATTATAGAGGCCCTAAATTAAGGCTATTTGATTTCCTATTTTTTTATTTGTTCCATTATAGCGTCTGTCACTATCTTGCAGTTTGTCTGTTTTTGAAGATTGTCTGATTGATTGAAATCACAAACAGTGCAAACTCAATAGTATTTTATATAAATTAATGGTAATTTAAAAATATAATAAACAAAATCATTTACTTCTGTTTTACTCCAGAAAATAAAATTACATGGAGTTTTTTGTATTTTTAAACAAAAAATCAAAACAATTTTTCTTACGCTTAAAAATTTCAAGTACTGCAAAATTAGATATAACGATATGAAGATATTTGTACACCGAATATTTTTGAGGCAAATCAAACAATGAATGACAAAAAAAATGAATTATGATAGGTTAATAAATTAAGAGCAAAAATTAAATTATAACTAAACTTCGATTAATTTAACTAAACTGTTAATTGTAACTGAATGAAATGAAAATGACCCAATTTACTAATGCAATTCGAATAATAAGAACTAAATTATAAAACAAATACCAAAGAGGTTCCATAATAATAAACTTAAATTATCTAACACCGAATTAATTCTAAATTAAAAAAAAATCTGAAATTAAAACCCATGCATACCACAATCCAAACATACGGTGATGGTAAAAACCACGTATTACTTCACACTCAATATAGACTGTATTGTTACTAAATCAGGTATAGTTTTGATCAAAAGAACACTAATAAATATATACCTACATAAATAATATAATATGACAGGACTGGGACAGCAAAACAACGTCTAGGTTTAGTGTAAAACAGAAATGTTTTGTTGTCCCATCCAACAAAATTTGGGATGATAATGGTATCCAAAATACAGCATTTTGGATACCGTTTCATCCCTTTTAATATTTTTCTAATATTAAATTATCCATATTTGTGTGTCGCAATACATGGCCCCCTTAAACAACAATAACCAAAGAGTTAAAACCAAAATCCAGGCTCTATTCTGGTAACTCCTCACCTGCAGTTGCATTATAATGTAATGGAGACACGGTAGTACTCTGGAAGCGCTGTTTGGTTTTGGTGGAAGCATCTGGGAGGATACAGCGGTCTCCTTTAATATTCAGAATATCCCAAGCAGCGTGCGACGTAAGGTTTTGTTAAAATTTGTGCAGATAAATTGTTACTTTCATATTTTACTTGTTGGCAATGTATGGAATACATCTTTCTCATCGTTAACAACATATTTAATCGTTGGTGAACCACTTATTATATTAAGTGAGTAATGTTCATAGTTCAAGTTAGGCATTAATCAATATTTCGTAGATACTTCTGTTATCTTATTAATGTTTAATGGAGAGGTTTTACAACAAAAACTGTAAAAAAATATCTAAGATCAAAAGTAAAGTTTCATTGTAAGCGATGTCAAAGTTTCACGTTAAAATTACCGTAATAAAGTTTACAATCTTATTTTATGGCCGCACATAAAATCGCTTTTCACTCGATTTAAGAGCGTTGCATTTAAAATGTTACTTTGATTTTTGACTTTGATTCAAGTTTTTTTTTTCAAATTTACGTTGCATTTTTTAAGTTTTTTCTGTTTTCTTTTAAATTCTACAAAGGTGGAACAAACCGTGATATTGTTTTAAATAATAACAATGTATCTACACAAGAACGTAAAACAAAAATATTGCCTCAATAATGATATTACATCTTACCTCGTTTTCGTCGTAAATGTCCCGAGCTTGGGAGTTGAAGCTTGGCGATGCCTTGGTGCTTGTTGTTGCTGTGCTACTGTAGAGGGCGTCTCTAACCTTGTCTATTTTACCTATTAATAGAAGATTAAACAGATTTAATAAAAATATTTGTTTTTGTTTGTTATTTAGTTTTATTTTTCGTAGGAGAAAAAGGTACACTTTCTCCTATGATAAATCGCCTATTTATGTCTAGATTTTTATAAATCAAAAAGGTTTTAAATGCATTCAATATCCCAACAAAAACAAGCTCTATTTCAAAGCATTTTCAATTCTAAAGAATTATGCAGTGCATACGAGTATAAATACAGTTTTTAATTCCATTCCAAGACGAGTGCTATTTGCAGAACTCTTGGTTCACGAAAACGTCATTCTGTCTCTAATTAATTTGACGATGAAATCTCGTCTTGCAGTAGGACCTGGGCAAACTTTAGAACCAGACCTATTTTAATTAACTGTCCCAAATTCGATTCAACTAAAAAAAACTGTTTTCTGTGACACCCGTGCAAGTGACGTCATTATGGCGCTTATTAACTGCTGGTTAGAATGGAACTAATTTTAAAGTCGCAATTATTTTTGAGAACTTCGTACGCTGTTTATATTTGTGACAAGACCTTATACAATGCCTAAAATGCAACTGGCTCTCAAGCGTCTGCCGGAATACACCGATAGGTGCTTGCTTGGAGTACCCTACGACTGTACTATGGTTTCCTCATGATGTTTTCTACCACAGCTATTTTCACCTTAAATCATTAAACGTGTTTAGCAGTTACCTTTCTGCCTACTCTTATAATTCTTTCTGGTCTCTCCAGGACGTTGCTCGTGGGACTGGTCATCAGAAGCACCACCGACCATGGCTCGGTATCTGCCATCCGCTCTGCTGTGGACAATTACTCGATTCAATTATGATATCAGACTGAGAAATGCATCTTACCACGTTTTGTACAAAGAGTGTGTGCACAGAGTGCATATTACTAAAAAGGAAGTCTTTAGAAGTTTCTTGCATGACCTTTGGAGTCCTTTGGATTCAAATGTTTATTTGTTGTCATGTCATGAAAATTTTATGTATTCTGTGATTTTCAATATATACGAGTATGCCTGTGACAGACAGATAAACTCGCCTTATTAACAAGGTCCTGTTACCTTTTAGATATGAAACTCTAATTACTGAACACCGATTTTAATACATAAAGCTGAATATTTTTTTCACAACACCATTATTACATCGAATTCCTTGGAAAATCGACTTCAATTGCGTTCTACAGACGTGCTGTAATTAACCCATTAGTTGAGGAACTACTCCCCCCCCCCCCCTCCTAAGATAAATAAGGATGTACAGTACAGTGTACAGTCTAATTTATATCGAGTCAACTACTGTTAACCAAATAAGCCGGAGGCATTTGAGTTGAGCGTTTATACCGCGGCCTGGCAAACTTGCCAATTAAGTGTTGGACATACTGCTGGGAAGTTTGACAAGCAAATTTGTTGGGTTGGTAAGTTGAAGGGCTTAAAAATCTTATATTTATCATCTATTTCATGGTTAATTTCTTTTTTGGGTTCCATACCCAAAGGGTCCGTCTGTCTGTCACAAGGCTGTATCTCATGACCCGCGATATTTGACATTTGAAATTTTCACAGATGATGTTTTTCTGGTGCCGCTATAACAACAAATACAAAGTCAAAGTCAAAACCATTTATTCAGTTTAGGCCCTAGAAGGGCACTTATGAAGACCTTCAACTAAGAAGAAACGGCAAGAAACTCAGCAAGGTTACATCTTTTAAATATTTTTGGACCGTCAGATGGTCCAAAAATATTTAAAAGATAAGATCGTGTATTAACTACTTTCCATGAACATTAATATACATATTTACCAATTAGAGCGAACTGTTTCTCCTACAGAAAAACCATGAATAATGGTTTTTTGGGTTACTTTATATTTTCTTTGTAAATAAAAAAAAAACAAATAAATATGACAACATCACTTGCCTTGAAGATAATGTGCTCAAGGATTATGTATATCCATAGTCGTTCACATCCAACAATGAAAAATCTCTCGTGTTAATTAAAAAACTTAACTACATAAGTTTAAGTAAAATAACACTTTCCTACACTTTAATTAAAGTTCATTATAAAACAACAAATTATTCAGGACTAGTTCGTTGAACTTTAAGATCGTGTGTCCAAATTAAACGGCGGCGAAACTTTTTCCATCCCAACGTCCCAGTGTTTATAACTCTGGCAAAACTGACAACTGTAGTCTTTGAATCGCTGGGGAGTTTTAATTTTTATCCCCAACACTTTACCGCGATCCCCCTTTGGTTTGGGGCAACGAGTAGTCAGAATTGTCGTAACAAAATAAACAGTCAAAGACATTTACTTTGTTGAGCAAATAAAGTTTAAATTAAGTAATATGACGCAGGATTAGTAAGGACCTTGAATACTATAGAGTTCCGAAGTACGCCACTTGCCACGCCTCAACTCGTGGGTTCGATTCTCATCCAGGACAGAAATTTGATTGCATGAACATTATCTGTTTGTCCAGAGTCAGTAATTTATCTATTCAAGCATGTATTTATAAAATGAGTAGTATATTCTATCAGTTATCTGATCTCCATAGTTAAAGCTCTGCTTAGTTTGGGATCAGATGTCCGTGTGTGAATCTTAAGTTTAAAATATTGTGTTTATCTTCTCCTATCTTCTCAGCACTTCGTTCTCTGTCTCTTCCTAGTTGATCATCTCCATCTTCCTTGCAACCACATTGCGTATGGCAATGTCTATCTTTCAATTTGCTATCCAATTTACTGACCTGTCAGAGAGTGGTGAAGACGGTTCATCCAACGCCTTATGCCGCTCAATCTCTTCGCTGGATGGAAACTCCCCAGGCTTCGGTTTTACCAGCAACGTGAGGTTGGCACTGGATCTTCCTGCTACGCATGTGTACACTCCATAGTCTCGGAGTGATAGAGATGTGATGCGGAGTGCACCCTGGGTTAGAACGAGATGAATGATAATTGACATTATAAAGTGAATTTTCAGAGGATCTTTTCGAAACCTGAAAAAATGTGTTCATAATTAAACGTGACGTCCTTTGACACAAAGATGATTTAGTTCAGACCTAGTAGAATCGCAATAAGAGTTGGTGGTCCAATGGAAGAAGAAGATTCTAGTCCTAGATTGATAGTACAAGTTGATCAGCATTGTTTCGAAAAGATAACATCTGATAGTATCTACCTGTTTATTATTATGCTGTTTGTAACGTAGTAAATATTTGTTCAGGACGTCAAATAATTCTGGCAACATTAGATGCTCAAGACTTTGTTTCAGATTTCTTACCTTTTTAGAAATCTTGTATTTCTTCGACTTTGTGATTATCTGGTTATCCTTTGCCCATTGTATCTTCGTTCTATTGTATCCTTTCACTGGACATTTAATCTTCACTTGGGTTCCGTAGAAAATTGTCGCTGACCCTCCTACTTTTACCGTCACCTAATATAACAAAGAGAAGAAACATCTGGAACTTAATATCAAGCTTCAACTTAAAATGGGTAGGGAATAGAGATTACTTAAGCCTACGTTCTCTTTTTAGAAGCCTCGAGTAATCAGGTAGGTTACTTGATGGTAAGTGACTAACGTCACCTATTGACATTATTAATACCACGAGATTTGCCAAATGTTTTGCCGACTGGCTCTCAAGAACAACTGCTGAAATATAGTGGTAGTTTCATGTCGATAGATATACAGATCTTACCACCGTGCTATGGTTACCTCGCGATGTTATCCTTTAAAAGCTAAAGTTTTGTCACGACATTAGATTATAAAGTAACAAACCTTCTTCTTCTTAGGGTCATGTTGTATATAAGATGAGTTTGCGAGCGATATCTCCGGAGATGCTGTATCGAGGAGGCAAGGGCGAGAGTTGCACGCTTTACTTCCAGCTGGGCGAGGGGAATTGCACATCGATGCAGGACGCTCTACCACGTGCGACTGCGCCATTATTTGTTTGCATTCCACCTATTTCAAAGATGGACACATGATTTCTATAGATTTGAAACTCACAGAAGAAAAGGTGGTAGTTGAGGTAGAAAATTTCAAACTTAAATCTCAGCATTATTGTATTGCAACAGAATTCCAAAAGATGAGAAATATAATTTCTAAAATTTCAAATCACTCAGGAGATAATGGTTTTCGAGAAAGAAAATTTCACAGAATTTTATTACATTTAATGAAATTTTCTCAATTCACAGCATATTTGTTGAAAAACAATTCTAAAGATTAAAAGATAATTATATTTCCTTGCTACCTACTACTACCACAGGAAAAGAAGAAAAAAGCATCTTAGCGCCAAAAAACGCTTAAATAACAATGTTCTGTTTTAGTAGCTGCAGATGAGATGCCTTACCCGTTCTTGGTTGGAAAGCCTTACCTCTCTCTGTTTAAGACCTCCACCACACGTTTTGGAGCATTTGGACCATTCTCCGGTGTGCCACCTCACGGGACAGTCCAGTACGTTGCAGTACTGGCGGTCCGGCGGCGGTGGTTGAGGACACATGCTGTTTGGTACTACTACTGTGTTTGTGCCGCCTCGTGTTACCTGTTCAGGGATATAAGTGATTTAGAGGTTAGTAGCTTCTGATGGATGACGAATAAAATTTAAGTTTTTGTCTCAGTTCATTGGCCCCTATAAAAAAACAATAATAGGAAATTTCTTCGACCACGAATTTTAAGCTTCATTGATTCAAATGGGGCAATACATCTATTTTACGATTTAGTTAATCTAGTTAAGATAGTTCCTCACCTCGTGGATGCAAGTGACTTCTCTAGTCTGTATGCCGATGCCACATGACTTTGAGCATTGTGAAAAGTCAGTGTAGTTCCATCTGTAATAATATTAGTATATTAAGAAAATAAAAGATGATGGTGATGGCTGATAAAAAAAGAAAATATTTCGCTATTAGACTAAAAAAGAGGTTGATAGTTTATGCAAAGGATAAAAGAGATCCGAAAAAAATATACAGTCATCACAATTTATAAATATTTTTATGTCAGAATTCTGAGAAGTAAGCGATAGATACTAGCCAACCAAATAAAATAAATAAATAAATAAAAAATTGATAAGTAATCAAAAAACAAAATCTTAATGAGTGTCCGGCTAATTATGAAGTTGATGGGGAAAAATTTCTACTTTTGAAATTAGTTCGTGTATTTGTACATTAGGATTAGCCACAGCTACCCCTAGACTCGTATGATCAAACATGAAACTGTCTTACCTCGGTGGACACGGATGATCATTACACGTCCTCACTCGGTTCTCAGGCTTGGTCAATGGATCACACATGTATGGTGACGCGTTCTTTCCATCTTCATCTCTTACGCATTGAATAATCAGCTCCTGTATAACCGTTATTATTATTATTATGATTTTTTTTTTGAGCTTGTGTTTGACCACAATCTCACCATGGTAAGTGATGATGTGGCCGAAGGTGGTAAGCACACAAAGCCTAGATGGGATGCATATAATGTAGAACGGGCTTTTTGGATTTCAGGAGTCTGATTAGAAGGTAGGCAGGTCACCTTAAGGTAAGCATTAGCGATACCAAAACGATTGTCAATGTGTCGATTTTTTTTTACAAAGAAGGCAGCTGTTTTTGATGTGCACCTGCCAAAACATGGGAGTTGCTTGGCGACAGTAAGTCAGTCGAGGGCTGCAAAATAACCTACCACCGTATTATGAGTTCCTTACGATGTTTTCCTTCATAGAAAGCTCAAGTTCACTATAGGGTTCGATTCCACGCCCTTTCCTGTGGTATTTGACGTCACTACCACTAAAATATCATCGCGTTTAGAATCAGTTCATAATAACCATTGTATAAAGAATATCCCAGGATCAGGATATTATGATCAAGAAATATTGTTACCTGAACTCCACTCAGACACGATGCACTGCAGCTGGTATACCCCTTCTCTTTCCAGGAGTAAGACTTCCCTGGTGACCCTGGCGCCACTCGGATGTTGCTCGACGTACCAAACATTAACGACCTACTAAAATAATAAATGTTACCGTTTCAGTTCCAACAAGAATTAGGCATAAGCTTCATGACTTTGCCAATACTGGACAATTTGTAGTCAATAGACATTTTTAGAAAAGCCCTCATCTGTGCCTTAATCAGAATGTATGTCTGCTATGTATGGCTATGCCATGAACTTTTCAACAGGTATTAGTTTCATAAATTAATACCTGATTTTATTAGTTGTCACTAATGACGTAATATTACAGCTAGCAAAAGTTTATTCAATTCACGGATGTATTTTTAATGCTTCCTAAGTTCCTTTTGAATAATAATCTAGTCACCACGACAAAAATTCTACATCTACACATTTATTATGAAATATAATAAAATGAAAGTGTGGGGTACAGAGATGCAAGCAGCCACCTACAACTCTGCACCTTCACCCAATTTTCTAGGCGCTGGTTTCAGACGGCCGAAATAGTACCTTATCTCACAACTTTACCACTTGAGCAAAAGTGAGAGAACCAGATGGGAAGGGGATTCTAATAAGAAAAAAAAAAACGATTTTAAAATGCAATAAACTAATTAGGTGTACACTGTAGAGAAATACTATTAAAACTATTATCAAACAAACTAAACGAATTGAAATGAATTGAAATGGACTGTAAATTATACTTGAGCACTAAGAAAGAACTAGAATGTGACTTGGCGATCGATGCGAACGGGTAGAAATTCAATGTCGAACTAGTAGCGATTTGACCCTCTCTTTACTATTTATAGTATTTCTCAAGGTCTACACCCACACAACCTTTATTTCCGTTCTTGTTACACTTGTTCTAACAAAAAATATTCTTATAACCTAGTAAATCTAAATCTAAACAATCTTAACCTAGGTAGTCTAGAGGGTAATAATTTTAAGTACTAGTCTATCTTAAAACCTAGGTCATCTAGTTACTAGATCTAAGCTTATAGCTATTTTTCTATACAAATTTGTTCTATTGAACGAAAGAGACAATAGATAGTTTCTGATTGGCTGAAGGCCTTACACGCGCTGCAATGTGACCCTGTGGCCTCCACGTGTCGTT
The DNA here is from genome assembly GCA_951361185.1 of Ochropacha duplaris. NCBI lineage: Eukaryota > Metazoa > Arthropoda > Insecta > Lepidoptera > Drepanidae > Ochropacha > Ochropacha duplaris. The sequence continues at coordinate 8,166,839 of OX592712.1, read as the reverse complement.
TCCAATTAGAAGTTAACAACCTCCGAGATACCGACCTCGTGATTTATGGTTTGTTTTGTGTTAGGAGCTCTGTGATTGGCTTAGAAGTTACACGTGTCTACGATTTTAGTGCTTTCTTGCCCTGACTTGAACCTCGTCGGCACGAGTAACTCTGTATTGCCTACTATTGTGTGTGTAGGGATGTACCTACCTACCTATGTATGAGGGTGTTTGCCTACCTATTCTATGTTGCCAAATAAAAGTCAAACCCACGACTACGTTTATTTCATAACTTATTCTAAATATTGTCAACAAATTAAACCTACATAATACAAATCTATAATAAATGAACGCTGTCGCTCACAGAAAGTAATAATTATATCAATAAACTAAAATTTACGTTACACCTAATCTCTGAAAAATATTAACAAGATAATCGTGCTTTATCAAAAGATAAGTTTTTCTTATAAAATACGATTAATTTGACCGGCGCGTCGCTACAATTCAGTAGTGTTATATACTTTATAGTGAATGATAGTGGCGTAAGTTGTGATACTAAAATGTCTTTAGACGTAAACATAAGTGAACCAGAAGAGTTTAACTGCAACGAACTCCATAGTTCAATCGAAGAAGCCGCTAAATTAAAAGGTATACATAACTTTGAATATCATGTTGATTTCGTGTGTGGGAAAGGTGAAAATTTTATCGCAAATGTATTCAGAGTGGCAATCAAAGACACGGAAAATATAGATAACAGCACAACAGTGATAGTTAAGACTCTAGTAAATACTACGAGGCAGTTATTATTTCATGAATTACATAAAAGAGAAGTCAATGTTTACAAAGATGTGATAGCTAAATTTAAAGTGATTCAAGAATCATTAGAGGCTGACGACAGAATTGAACTACCAGAGTGTATATTTTCAAGGTCAGAGAAAGGGAATGAAGTTATTATTTTAGAAGATTTGCAGAATAATGGTTTTGAGTTGGATGACAAATTAATGAAGTATGAACATTTGGATTTTAATCAAGCCCGCTCGATATTCGTACAACTCGCAAAATTTCACGCTCTCTCGTTTGTGTATGAGACACAACATGCCGATGATTACAATAGAATAAAATCTCAATTCACTGATTTGATATTTCAGGATGATTTCCTAAATAAAAGTAAGCTGAGGAATTATTTCTTTGAATCGTACGAGATTTCTTTAAAATTGGTCACAGATTCCGAAGCCAAGAAGAAGTTACAGAAAGTGCAACTTAAATTATTGGAAACTCTTCGACTGTACATAAAACCCGATAAGCATAGTGTCATGTGCCATGGCGACTGCTGGATGAACAATATGTTGTTTAAACATGAGGTAACTAATAACTAGGTCAAATATTTATTCTATACTTCGCTAAAATTAGAAAATGATTTAAATTGTGTCACAGCCAGGATTCAAAACCTTATACCATTAATATTAAGGGGGTGAAAATGGATCTAGCTAGGATAAATTGCTAGAAATGGGGTTTCTTCGTGTTTCAACGCACATAGCAACAAAGACTTGTCGGTCGCCCAGCTACTTTACTTATTTTTCTCTGAATGAAATAAATACTCTACAAAACTTTCATTAATATTCTTAACAAGCGCATCTACTTAATGCTAGTTAAGTAGCGTTGTAATCAAAATATTTGATGCAATGACGACTTTAAAATAATAAAATTAATTAAGTTTTCTATATTTCCATAAAAGCTAAGCAGTATTTTCTAAATTATATTTTGTTTTTCTTTTTAGGATTCCAAACACCAAAAGGTCTGTTTCATAGACTTCCAAGCTATGCGATACGCAAACCCAGTCACAGACATAATCTACTTTATGTACATATGTACTGACTCAGCATTCAGATCTGAACATTTTGAGCAACTGCAAACCGTTTACTACGATAGCCTAAAATCATTTCTAAATTTATTTAACATAGATTCCAATATCGTATACCCTGAAGAAGAATTTAAGAAGAATTTGGAAGAAAATCTGCCATTCGGATTACTAATAGCACTAATCGAGTTGAGAATTGTAGCTATGAGTCATGAAGATGAAGCTATATTAAAAGGAGCTGGTACAATACCTGGTTTGGATCTAACTGAGGTTCCAGGTGAAGTGGATTTGTTTAAAATAAAGGTCAACGACGTTGTCGATGAATCTGTACGTAATGGTGTGCTAGATATATTGCTTGATAGAATAAAATGATTTGTAGTAGAAAATGATTACTGTTCTGTTTAATTCCAATTAAGCCGGAGATTAGACAAGTAAATTATTTACAGCAAGTGATTCTAAAGAGATGTCACTCTTTTTACTCGACTAAATACAGTATTAGGTAAGTTACTGTATATTATCAGAAGCTGAAAATCTGTAAACTGATGAAAGTAAAACTATTATTACTTACCTATCACCACCAGTATATGACGGTGCACTGGCATCTCCAAATGATGCCCCATAAGCCATTGAACAAGGCTCCATCACACATCTCTCAGTTTCATTTAAAGGTTTGGGTCCAATACATCTTGTATCTGGCAATTTTGCTAAACTCTGACTGAATTCAAGATATATACTGCAGTGGACTTGTTTTGTTCTCCAACCTTCGCCGCATGTAACACTGCACGGCCCCCATTCTTGGTCTTTCTTATAACTATCACAGAAAATTATATATTTAGAATCGTTGTAGTGAAAGATGTTATTCATAGTACTAAACTAACTATTGAAAATCACTCAAACTCATCGTTAAGGTACATGCTTGGTGCATGGGGTATACTCTAGGAATTCCTAAAACTCATCAACTCGGCTGGTATATGTAGAAGTATTAGCACCAGTGTATGTATGTGTTGTTATTCTATCCACCAATTGAACCTGTAAACTTGAATACAGAAATAACTTTACATCTTTTGCATTAAGAGCTTGAGTACTTTGACACTCTGTGTGTTTATTTTGGAAAAAATGTAGCGGTGTTTGTGTCGGTGCCAGAACTGTTTTAGTATTTGGAAGCAAAAGAAATAACGCTGCAAGACAAATTGTCAAGGCACTGTGTAGTAGGTGCAAGGAAATTTAAACTTTATTGTGCAGTGCAGATAATAGAAAAAGACAAGTATCGTAGAATTGGTGAAAGAGATGGTTTGCGAAAGGATGATTGAAAGGTCTGTGTTTATTTACAAAGGACTTGTGCTTATAGAGGAATTTTGATCAGATTTCTTTTGTATGGTGTCTTTACACAATATTTACATTGGATACAATTTCTATATCTATATTCTTTGTAAGGTACACTCGGGTTTTGGTTTTACAAGACTATACATTTATTTGTTCTAAAATCATCTTTATTATTGAAAATTTAAAAACTTAATTCAATAAAAAATATTTTAGAACAATTTATAAGTGTATACGTTACTTTTTGCTGTTTGTTGCATGTTTATCTATTTTCTAGTTTAACTGTTAAAGATTTTTTTTTTCAAAAAGTAACACATATTTCGTGTTGAGAAAACCCATAACAATATCTTATTAGCCAATAATAGCAAATGTTTTTATTTATTAGATGTTTGTTTATTACCTTTAATTATGTCATGATCTATTCTTGAATTAATTAAAAATCTATTTCCATCATAAATTTTACCATTTTAAATGTATGTCCCATGGTCTATTATTAGCAAATAATCACATAAATGAATTCTCTCATCACCAATACTGCACTAAGACACAAGCTAAAAAACAAAAGAGATCTACCAGCAATTGGAATTGTGTGGTGATGAAGGGGTCATCATTACTTGTTTTTTTTTAACAAAATGTGTGATGTTTTTGAATTTTAAAATGAAACCTTTGAAATAGATGAGTTTCCATTAGGTACAATACCTTACATACAACCAGCCACACGCAAAGAATATTTTGTAATTGCTGAAAGAGACAACAACAAAATACTCTGAGCTATTGATATTGGATTAGCTGAATAGGATAATACGAGTACGCTCTTTGAAATTAAATTAAACTGTGAATTTAACTCACAAAAAAGTAATAATTTTATAGAATGACCTGACGTGCGACGGTGATATAATCTAGAATACATCCTTTCTCTGTCGGTTTCTTGTAGATCAGTTGGATCAACTGCTTTTAGTGGTATGATTAGTGATAAAATTGATAGGTGTTGTTAATTATCATGAAGATTGGAAGCACTATTATTGTATTCACATGTAAAATATAACACAGATGACATTGATAATATTATTTATAAGAGTTATTTTAGATGAACAGAAATCTTAATGTATGGACTTTCACAAACTAGTGTAAATGTGGAGGCAGAATTGACAAATAAAAAATTTATGAATCGTCACAAATAATGGGTTTGGTAAAAGACTTATGGACATAGATAAGGTGCCTTATTTAAAGGTGGTCCCAGGTCCTAAATTGCTTTCATCAAATAGTTCTAGTGAAAAATCAATAATTATTTGAGAATTTTCAATTGATTGACGGATTGACCAAAATTCAACAGGCAAAAGAAAGTATTAGTTATAGAAAGAAATCAAAGTAATTTCAACATTTACTGATTAATAATAAAACTCAAATTAAAATGGGAATAAGAAATCAAATGCCTCCACAAAATCTACTTAACTACCTAAAAACATACACACTTACATGGTTTTAACTGTGGCATTTAAATTATCTTGAAACTGCTCATCCTGTTCAAGAGGTGGATACGGTTGGATGAGGGGCTGAGTGTGGTACGCTAATCCTGGGAGCAAGTCTTCTATATCATCCTGGTGAAATAATGTTTTTTTAATAATATAAAAAAAACAATAATAATATTCAGAATAAAAATACCTGGAATATTTTTCACACACGGCCATCTTTTTTTTTTTTTTTTTTTATTCTGGATAAGCTTGTGTTTGACCACAATCTCACCATGGTAAGTGATAATGTGGCCGAAGGTGGTAAGCACACAAAGCCTAGATGGGAACTGGCTTTCAAGTGCAGCTGTCGGAACACACCGATAGGTGCTTGGCGACAGATTTTCAACTTGAGGGTGGTAGCCAGCCAGTCGGGTACTACAAAGTACCCTACCACCGTGCTATGGTTTCCTCACGATGTTTTCCTTCACCGAAAGCTCAAGCTCATTGTAGGATTCGAACCCACGACCTTCGTCGCGGTATTCGACGTCACTTACCACTGAGGTATCATCGCCTTAAAATCCCAGCCCATCTGATCCCAAACTACGCAGAGCTTTTACATAAACGAATTTTTGGTAAAATAAATAACTACATCCAGACTCAGGACAAACAGACAATATGTCCATGCACACAAAATCTGATAGGTGGTGTGTTAACCAACCACGCCACAACCAACCAAATACACCATAAAACAATAATAATAATTTGCAGGGTTTCTAAATTCGTGCTTACCTCAATGGGCTCATCAGATCCTCTGTAAGCTGGGCAGCTGATCCCAGTAGAACAGGGTCTGCTGATCTCCGGGCGCAATGCTGGATCGCAGCCACCACCAGCTGGCGTGCATTCCACTCCTCGGACCTGAACTCCTTCACCGCAAGATACTGAGCACTGTTAGCCAGAAGATATATTGTTATTCAATTTCGCTCAGTTATCAAAAGGTGGTCATGCTGTATGAAAGTCGTCTTAAAGAAGGTTGAGGTAATCAAATATCATTCTACTGTGAATAAAAGTTTGTTGATGCGGTTTTATAGAGCAGTATTTTCTTACCAAATTCAAAGTTTTTTTGCATTTGCGAAAGGAATTTCACGAACTTTTAATTATTCATACGCGTTTTATAGCATAATAAACTATACTGGGACACTAAACATATTTTATACATATTGTTAGTACGGCTTTGTCCATTATCTCACCATCTCAAGAATCAAATTGCCTTAAGTTCACGTCCTTTTCATTTTATTAAGAGCAACAACCGTACGAAAGTACTTGAATGTAATTTTTATGCTTTTCATAAATGCGCCAAATGTCAAATCGAAGATTTTACTACAGAAATTAAATCATTCCACTAAAAAGTACTCCAAACCGCTACAAACTCTAGCTCAAAGATAGTTTCCACATAATTGGATACTTAACCAAACTTAGTTAACATAATCAGAGTACAAAATAAATTGGACGAATTAATCACAATGAAGCCGAAGCTACGAAGTTACTAAAATTGGACAACAACTTAGTTACTAAACTTGAACCTAACAAGCATAAGTTTAGAACCTAAGTTACGGTGACGCTGTTTGCGAGGTAATGGGTCGATCAGATTCTGATGTAGTTATTTGTTTGATAGTCTATGAAGTAGATTTTGATTGCAATTTTGGGGTCCACGATGGACTTGAGGTCACACGATGGTCAGGCGATGTTTAAAATTTAACACCAGTTGAGCGATCTGCTTGCTTGTTAGTCTTATGACATGGTAAGAAAGGAAATTAGTAGATATCATTTTCCATTACACCAGTTAGGTTCATTTCTAATAGGGGGAATTCTGGTGCATCTAAAACCAACCATGCTATAGGGTTCCAGATATTTGCTTTCGATCGTAGAGTTCAAATACAGCTTGAGAAATATAAGACTTTCCTTGTTACTTCAGTTCTTGCTGTAGACAAGTAAATTTTTCTGATTTCTCAGATATATAGATCTAGCTGCAAAAGGGCTACTTCAAACTTTAAAATTTTGTAAATAGTCAATTAGATCAAAATACTGTTAAAAAAACCTGGCATTGATTTTTCAAGACCTAATCTGCTAAATGGAATAGAAAAAAAATCAACTACATGTTCCGGACAAGAACTTTGAAGAGCTTATAATTATAGACGAAATGGGTTTAGGTGCAGTTTGACTCCAGTATCATAAAAGAGAGTAATTCAAAAGCCAATTAAATACAAAATCCAGTTCTCAGTAACTTCTTACAGGAATCTTCAGGTCTCCCGTAACACTTTTATTGTGAGCAACTAAATTCCCATAAAACTGCATCAAAGCTACAATGTGCTTTCAATATTTTCCGTTCCACAATAAAGTTTTATGCGACAATATATTCTTGAATGGAGAAAATAAGCTTTAAGAAATAAGTTTTATTTTATTCTGCAGTATTTTATAGAACTTGTGTATGCGGCACAGCAAAATCTAGAGAACTGTTATGTAATTTCTATGATTTTCTTTCCACGAGGAAATTGATTTTATCAGCACCTTCTGATGGAAATCATGATAATTTCGAGTCATCCATGCTGCAATTGACTGTAGTTTTTATTGCTTTGGCTTACGATATATATATTTTTTTAAATAATTCTTATTTTCAAAATCCAACCTTCAAACTTTTAATTAATTTCCCAAAAGTTAAACAAATAAATCAATATTAAGCAAAACTCACCCCTGACCACGGGCCTGCAACCCAGATGGGACATTCATGTTGGTTGCAAGGCTGAGAGGATCTCGGGGCTGGCGATACACATCCTGGCTCTAAACTGGATCCTAAAGAAAAGGATATAGTATAATGATGCTGGAGAAAATATTACACGCGATATAAGGCGATGATAGCTCAGTGGCAGTGACGTCGGATACCGCGGTGAAGGTCGTGGGTTCGAATCCTACAATGAGCTTGAGCTTTCGGTGAAGGAAAACATCGTGAGAAAACCCTAGCACGGTGGTATGGTACTTTGTAGTACCCGACTGGCTGGCTGGAAAATCTGTCGCCAAGCACCTATCGGTGTGTTCTGACAGTTGAGATTGAGATCTTGAGATCAGTTCCCATCTAAGCTTTGTGTGCTAACCACCTTCAGCCATATCATCACTTACCATGGTGAGATTGCGGTCAAACACAAGCTTATAATGAAGTAGAAAAAATATTTCAGTCGGAAGTCGTCCACTACTGGACAAAGGCCTCCTCCAAGGATCTCCACGATGGCCGGTCTTGCGCTACTTGCATCCTTCCCGCGACACTATCAAGATCGTCAGTCCATCGTGTGGAAAGCCTGGCACGCTATGATTTTTAAATGTAATCTTAAGGCTCAGAGATAAAGTGATTGAAGTGATTGAAGTGATATTAAAGTTCAAATACCAGGTTCATAAGTATCAGCTCTGGTGACATTGGCAGACCTGGCGCAGAGCACTCGGCGTGTTCTCTGTCCACCTCCACACGTCACGCTGCATGATGACCATTCACCAACGTACCATCTGAGAAATAATGGTTATTAAAGACTGGAAAGACCAGGGAGTATGTGGTTTATTTTTAGACTAGCTGTCCCCAGCAGTTTCACTCGCGTATCCGAGGGATTTTATCTTTTCCCAGGATAAAAAGTATCCTACTATGTCCTTCTCTAAGGTCCCCATCTATCTCTACACAAAATTCATAAAATGCGGTTCAGCAGTTTAGACGTGAATAATATTTTTTCCCATAATCTTCATAGCTTTGAATAATAATAATTTTGAGTCCCCTACTAACTTTTCGAATTGAACTAAGATATGTTATACTTACTTGAAAGGACAGGGGTACGTGTTACACCTGACTACAGATGCTTGAGGTTTGCTGGACGCATCGCACAGTTGCTCTGGCACATCAGACCCGGTGAGGCGATCCCTGCATACCGCTAGCGACATCTTGTAGCCTGTAGTAAATGTTCCGTTAAACAAGGATAATATCCCTTATAGTATAACTAGCTGTTTCGCGCGGTTTCACCCGCGTTCCCGGGGGATCTTAACTTTTCCCGACTTTTCTTGCTATTCCAGACTATAATCTATCTCTATGCCAAATTTCATCCAGATCCATTCAGCCGTTCCGGCGTAAATGAGTAACAAACATTCATCCATCCATCCAAACTTTCACATTTATAATATTAGTAGGATTAGTAAGATAATTTTGGGAGACAAGCAATCAAAGACCGAAAATAATGCGCTAAGCTATTCTAGTCTCATAACGCCAGCGGGAATCCCAAGCGCGAGAGAGATAGCGGCCTGTCGATTACGTCGTAGGTAGTAGATTTGAATAGGAACTAGCTGTAATGGAATAACTTATTAAGAAATTGTGAATAGATTATTCCTATTTAAAGGCAATAATGACCCTTGAATCATAGAAACTAATAATCAAATCCCTACAAGCTAACGTAACTATTTGCTAAGTCTCTTTGAGTATTCGATTTGAAACAACTAAATCCATTCCAAAACTAAATGATTCAACATATTGTTGGAGTTTCAATTCGTTCAATAGACTTGGCTTATCAGGTATTCAAATCGAATAATCATAGGATGAACAATGTTTCCGGGTTTTAGTAGTACAATATGACAATTGATTTTGTGCTCTTCATTTTTTTGGCATTTGGATTTTTACCGGAGAGTGTTTACGTCTATTTAATTCATATTAGAAGTTATGGATGGATTGCGTGAAGCGATATGCGAAAGGTGTGAGTACCTAGACTAGTGATAAAGCGGAGTGGAAGAAAACATGTTGTGCCGAGAAGAAGAATATTTCGTCAGTCAGAAACAAGAAATATTGCTTACTGAACTGAACAACCGTCCTGTCATTTAAAAATTCTAAGCAATCAAATCCTAATCTATTAATTAGCTTGCTATCTTCCTCTGATCCCCGCTGAAAACCAGCGACGTAGCTATGGTACAAGAGACCACAAGAAATCCCCTTGCGCTCCAACTTATGATTAGTGGGAGGCCATAGATTTAAACACAATTGTATTTTATTTTGTTTTCAGCTGAATAAACATTTTCTATTTAATTTTATTCTAAATACTAGCTGTTCCGCGGTTTCACCCGCGTTCCCGAGGTAGAAAAGTAGCCTATGTGCTATTCCAGACTATAGTCTATCTCCATGCCAAATTTCATCAAGATCCGTTCAGCTGTTCTGGCGTAAATGAGTAACAAACATACATCCATCCATCCAAACTTTCACATTTATAATATTCACCCACTTTCCCGTGGGATCTTATCTATTCGTGTTAGTTACACTATTTATAACTCGAGAACGGCTGGACCGATTTTCATGGTTTTTGATTTGTTAGATTCGTCTCCGGCCGGAATAGCAGAATAACTATTAAAAAATAAGAAAAATTGCACAAAAAAAGAATAATGAAGACAATTATTTTTGTCATACATTTTGTATAGAACGACTTTTCGACATGTCTGGAGATCGGGCTGACAGATCTATGACAGATGGTTTAGATTCACAAATTGGACACGGTAGGTGTCGCTGGAATCGGGTTCTATGTTTTGTTTTAATTTCAGGGCAGGACAACGTCTGCTGGACCCACTAGTTTATAATATTAGTAAGATTAGAGATATAGAGAATAAGAGAGAGATATTATGAATTTGCTGTGATTTTACTCCGCGAGCGGTACGTTAATTAGCCAACTTTGACCTGTGTCGCGTCGCCGGTTTCAACGGATGCATTTGAAATACAGAGTGCAATTAAACGTAAAAGTGTCCCAAAATAATCAAAAATACCGTCGTGTGTTATGAGATATCGTAATGTAGTGTGAATATTGTAATATTACGTTATTTATACGTGCGTTAGTAATTAGTAATTTTGGGGAATTTTTGAAGTGTAAATGCTCTGTAGGTAAGTTATCTACACCTTTTTGTTTACTTTTAATATGATTGACGATCAAAATAAAGATTTACAAATATTTATGTTTCTCAAATATTTACATTTCTTCTGATTTGCTAGCTCGCAATCATTTGACGACAAAATAAATAAATTATGGGTACATATTTTGTTCGTTTTCACGTCCTCTTAATGTTGAGCCGACACGTGCGTTCCATTACCTATCATTACGCGTATACGAAAATATTGATCTGATTTAGTAAATTCTTTTACGCGTGAAGCCGCGGGGGGTCTGAAAGTAACTAAGAAATAAAATAGTACTTGCTGAACTCTCACCAGACAAACACTTCAGGCATTTATAACGCTAAATGTTTTGAAATACATTTTTTTTTAACTTATGGATTTGTTTCTCCGCAATGTGACCGAAAGTGGTAAGCACACAAAGCCAAGATGTGAACTGGCTCTCAATACCGATAGGTGCTTGGCAACAGATTTTCAACTTGAGGGTGGCAGCCACCCAGTCGGATACTACAAAGTACCCTACCACCATGCTATGGTTTCATCACGATGTTTTCCTTCACCGAAAGCTCAAGTTTATTGTAGGATTCGAATCCACGACCTTCGCCGACGTCACTACCCAGTGGTAGTGACGCTATCATCTAGCTATCATCGTCTTAAATCCTGGTTATTTTGTACTGCCAGTTCTACATATCGCATAGAAAACAGCAGTTTTAAAAACAAATGTCCTATATTACACTTGAATAGTTTAACCCTTATAACCTAACCGTGTTACGGCGGCCTCGGGTGTGCGGCGGCGGTTTGTACCCGCTCGTTACAGCTAACTGCGTGTTACGGTTTAGTTCCAAATTAAATATGCTTCGGTCATTTAGACCTCGTGTAGTGAAGACATTTTCTTTCTACATAATTTTTTGGGGGCCGTACCTTCAAAAGGAAAAACGGAACAACTATAGGATCACTTTCTTTTCTATCTGTCAAGACTTTAATATACAAGAAATTAATATTAAATACTCAGGTCTGCTAACCCTAAGAGCAGTAAAATAATCAAACTTCTAAGTCAAAGCAATCAAAAGATACAGCCGTTTATGCTCGGATTATGTTGCATATTTTGACTCTCGCAAGGGAATCAGAAAACTGTAAATTAGCAATAAAATCCGAAAAAAAAAATTTACAAGTATAAGTTTGTACGGAACAAATGGACCGTAGACCTGGATTCGTATTAAGTACCTTACCATCGTGCTACGGTTTCCTCACGATGTTTTCATTTACCGAAAGCTCAATTGATTGTAGCCACGACCTTCAAAATCACTAACACTAAACTATCATCGCCTTAAACTTTAAGGCTTAAAGTGTGCAGAGAGGAATATGGATACATTCATTATGGAGTGCTGTTTTTATAAATTTTTGATGGCTGGGGAAACCCTAAGAACCTTCCTATGGTCTTTGTTTGACATACTACTATTTCATTTCAACATTTTTGCCAAAAATCGTCAGAACTCCAGATATCTTTTCCCCTAACCCTTACACCGGCCACAAATCTTAACCCTACCGTTACCTTTCCAAGATTATCTCCCGACTGACCGGGCCTCAGTGACCCGTGTAGGCAGGTACGCGTTTCAATTGTTAATTAGGTGTCAGTGTCCCAATGATAAATGGGGTCCGTCAGACCCCTTCTTCGGTAAAAGGGTTGATGTGCGGCATTTGGATGTTTTGGACGGGTTTTTGTGAGGTGTGCGGATAAGGTTTGGTCAGAGGTAAGTAAGTTATATATGAACATGGAGGTCCGTTTTTGAATGCCCAGTGAGGAGTAAGACCGAAATCTCATGTTGACCATCACGGCGAGAAAAGTCGCAACTAATAATGATGGGAAAAGTAGCGGGGTACCGGGGAGTTGAAGTCCTGGCTGAGGAACAGCCGCGAGTGGACCGGAGTCAAGCGTTGCTGAGCTGTTCCATCTCGCAAGAGATGATACCAAGTACTCGGAGCTGATGGCCAACCTTCAGTAATTGGAGAGGCACCACCAGAAGAAGTGAGGAGTAAAAACTAATTATAGGCTAGCCACAACTCTCAAGTTTAAGTTCTGTCGTAGTTTCCTACAAGATTTTCGTTAACTTCTAATATCCATTATCACCGGTTAATCCTGAAGAACAGGTAAGAGAGTCACTCAGGTTTCATCTATACAAAATTATTATAAAGCGGTTAAGTTTGTAAGTTTAGGTGTAGCAGGTCATCTCCGAAACTACTAAACCGATTTTGAGAATTCTTTCATTCATAGGAAGCTACATTTTCTCATTGGCTTGTAAAGGGGACGGTCGTCCCTAAAGTTTATTCAGTAGTTATTAAGAAGTGTTAGTAATGACAGCCTCTTGTATGTTTAGAATCGACAGATCGCAGAAAAATATAATTAAATAAAACAAAAAGCAAAAACCACTAAACAAACCTTTGATCAAACATTTGACCCATAATTTGATCAAACTCAATCAACACGACCTGTTGTAATGGGTGGCATGAAACAAATTACTGCCGCCCGCTAGTGCTAATTCTTATCAGGATATTCATCTTTCAAGGGTTCTTAATTAGAATCGGCCCTCACAAATTTTGCTCGAGTATTGGGGCGGAGTGACGTGCGACTTGTTGTCGTAAGTGCGATTAAAAACTTTAATTTTGTGTAATAAAAATCGAATGACACACGGAGACTGTTAAACATGTTATAAGTCGGGGAAAGAAAAGTTTACACAATTTTTTTTGGTCTAAAATCAATGTTTTATGGATTCAAAATGCATTATCATCGAGTTCGAGAAGTGCTCAAAATTTGAGTTGTAAGAACGACCGACGTGGTAAAATAAAAACATAGTAATATAAAAAATAAAATATAGGTCTATATGTATAAAAATCTTGCTTAAAATCCTTTTGAGAGCATTTAACTTACTATGATAATTCAAATAGGATAGAATAAATTGAAAACCTTTTTCCAAACATATTCGTAGATTCTCATAGCTACCAAGCCAGTTTCTTTCTAGGTCACGCAATAATGAGCTTAAGATCAAAGTAAAAAAGTCTGTTTACAATAAAATCGCAACAAAAAGTCGCAAGTCCACTTCCCTCATCTTAAGGAACTGTTGCTCAACGGGCAGAGACAAAAGGAATTTCTCCACTGATTTATCGTAGGCTTCGACTAATGGTGGATTTCGTGATATAAATTACAAGCCCGCCCGACGCGCGCCCGACGCGCGCAATTAACAATGCCTGTAATGTATCGGACGTAGCTATGTTTGTTAACAAACGATTTGTAGTTCTATATTCTTGTATTTTGAATTCAAATTACTCTATTCAATATTTCACATAACCAGTATTTCAGTTCGGCGAGGCGCTAGTCATACTCCAGAGTATTGCAAGCGTCCAAAGGCTAAACATTTATAAACATGCGGGTAGTTTGATTATTTGCCATTAACACATGAATTTGTGTATAATTTTAATTATTATTCACATTTCATTTCGTTAACTGCAGACGTGTATTTATATAAATACATAGGTACCTTGGGATCACCAGAATAACTCGACCTTCAAAAACTTACTTATGAAACTGGATAATTAAAGTTCAACGTACCAACACCACAAGTGGCAGAACACAGGGAGCCCGTGGCGGCGAGCCAGTGGTACCTCGGTCTTGAGCAGGAGGACCCATCGCCACCACAGACTCCACATTCATCCACGCGACGTGTTGATCCTACGCGGAGATCACATCCAACTCTCTGTGGACAAGAAAATTAACATGAAAAGACGATGAATGATCAATGATAAGCTCAGTGGTACTCGTAGTGACGTTGGATACCGTGGTGAAGGTCTTGGCTCCTACAATGAGCTAGAGTTTTCGGTGAAGGAAAACATCGTGAGGAAACCACAGCACGGTGGTAGGGTACTTTGTAGTACTCGACTGGCACCTATTGGTGTGTTCCGGCAAATGCACTTGAGAGGCTTTACCTAGTTCAAGGTATTATAAGGTGTACAACATTGGCAATCCCCATTGTCTTAACCCATTCTTTTATTTTTGCATGTGTTTGTATTTTTGGTCAGAGATTTAATCTAAATTTTGTTAGAAATTTTAAATAGATACTTTATTGTTTAGTCTTAAGCTTGATCTTTTTTTTAAGAATGCTGTCAATACTTTTAATTGTTGTGTTTACAAGTAAAAAAACCCATAACATTTTGTAACTAATAAAATGTAAGCATAATGTTAGTATTGCAAATAAATAAATAAATAAATAAAATAAATAAATCCCCCTGGTATTGTTAATGTATATAGGCGACGGTAGTCACTTACCATCAGGTGACCCGCCTGCCATTATTGTCTATAGGCGACGGTGGTCACTTACTGTCAGATGACCCTGTAATGGCTAATAAAATAGAAAGTAGTTCATTATACTCCGGAATATTGTAACATTCTGATAGTGATATAGTTTTCAAAATCGAAACAGTATTTTCGGAGATTATCCCCTACTTAGGATAGATATTACCCCCTACATCCAAACTTTACCTCATAATAATAGTGTAGATACTAAGATCAGCACGACTGAGATTTGCAAAAAAATATGAGATTCATAAGAAATATAAATAAAATTCTCTATTCACCTCACATAGACGTAAAGTCATAAAAGATGGCGAATAAAAATAACCCGAAAATCCAACATAAATTTTTACACATTACCACACCCTTGAAGACATCATGGCGTATGAATATTCTATAAGGATTCTAGGCCAACCCAAGCGATCTGTCACGAGGTACTGAAGATATATTGCTGCACGTATCAACGACTTTATCACAGGGGAATAGAGCTTATTATACGATGGCACCAGATGTAGATTCAACTCATAATTCATCAGCAGTCGTGGCAACACTTATTGCAATTGGATAAGGTATATATTTGATTGTGTCTATGGATCTTTAGGTTATGGTGTTTGATGCAAGGTTAATAGTTAATATTGGTTAAATTAAGTTGGGAAGTATACTTGAACGCTTGGACGCGTAATTTGTGACCAAAAACCGTTGTAACATGATCTTCATTAAATCTTCCGAAGTAAGTCTCTGCATCAGACATTAGGCTTTTTTATATCAACAGTCTGCAGCAGTCTGAAGCAAGCAGGCCTCATCTGGTGGTAACTGACTACCTTCGCCTTCGCTATACCAAGTGGATCGCTAATTAAACTTTTACAACACCTAGAAGGTAACCAGTCAATCGTGTACTACAAAGTACCCTACCACCGTGCTATAGTTTCCTTATGATGTTATTCTACATCGAGAGCTTGAGGTTGTCGAACCACGTAGAACCCACGACTTTCATCACCGTATCCGACATCACTGCCATCGGACGGTCAACTCTTGGCAAGATAATAGGACTTTTTGGAGGGAACTTGCGAAGTGACGTGGCGTTTGATTTTTATTTTCATTAAATTCGATTATTTTGTGTATTTATATTCGTGTATTTATTGAATAATATCGGTGATGTTTTGTCTAATAAAGATCAATCTAAATGCATAATTGAAGTGAAGTGAAATGAAAGCGTGTATCATGACTTTTTAGGTTGTCTAAAAAGTCCGTGAAAAGTTTTAGCGGAACAGCCGCCAATTCCACTAAAATCTGACCGGACTTGTACAGACTAGGAGTAGACTTTACAGTGAATGTGACAATATAACTTGACTTTAACATAAATTAAAAGAAGGATATTTAAAATGAGGAAATGGCTTAAAGGTAGATACCAAGCTAAAAACCTTTAAAAAAATTTGGACCAACCCTTAGCCAACCTTTAGCTAACAAATTGAACGATATATCAAAAGAACTGTCAATTTTAAACTAGTAAATCATCACATGCAGGAACTACTTTATTATGATAATCGGAAAATTCCGGCAAACATCGGCTCTCCACCCGATTTCAGAGGCAACTGAATAAATGATGAGCCACCTCATTGGTACATATCATGGCAATTTATAACCGGGTGTGTGCTTTGAAATTATTCTCTGCTTGTATAAAATTGGCGATGTAATTTTTTGTTGAATGCTTTGGAAGTGCTGGAGTTAAATAATCTGCTTTGTTGTTTATATCGTCAATAGCTTTCACATGTATAATACCAGTAGTAAATTATTGATTTTGCCTTCTTTGTCTATACTATTAATATTGTGATACAAAAAAAATATAAAGTGGTAAAGTTTGTGAGTTTGTGAGGTTGCAGGGGTAATCTCTGGGTCTACTGAACCGATTTTGAAAATTCTTTTACCAATAGAAAGCCATATTATTTGTGAGTGTCATAGGCTATATTTTTATCCCGGGAAAAGATAAGCTCCCACGGGAACGCGGGTGAAACCGCGGGGGTTAGCTAGTTTTCAATAAAAATACTTTATCCTATTGCATAAGAATAAAGTATGCGAAAGTACTTTATTTACAATATTTACTGTGACACGTAAAATGAAATACTTTGTGTATAATAATAATACTTTTTTTTTTTTTTTTACATATTTTCCAAATGTTATGAAAACATACATTTGAAAAATACGTTATTTTACTTTAAAAAAAGTTACAAACCTACACTCAAAGTTAACAAAACAATAATAACAAAAATCTAAGCGAAAACATTAAATTTATTGGCCAATCATCTCTTTCGCAGCCTTCAAACTTTACCGACAAAATTAGTATTCCCCTCCCCATCGTGTGGATTATGCAAACGAGGTTCCTTCAACTTTATACTTAAATAATATATGAAATTATGCAAAATATTCGCAAGAATGTAAGGTGCCGGTTACCGAAGATCCAAGTCTCTGAGTGGGCTATGAAGATCACGACTGCAAAGTTCCGGAATGAACGTGACTTCAAACTAATCGACTGTAAGTTTGATGTACAGAACTTACGGACCCCTGGTCTGTTCAATCATTTGATTTTCCATGAAAAATGAATCGGAGAGTGTAATTAAGTATTTTAGCAGTTGTCTGTAGGCGTCTATAGGAACCCTGACACAACTTGCTCGATTATATATCCTGGTACATTTTTATAGGTACACTATATTTTTCCAAATAGTAAATTGTTATACAAGGAGCTAAAATGACCCATTATATACGAGGTAGTAAATAGAAACCGAGTTTTAATGGGTTTTAGCGCCGTGTGTTACACTATACTTTTCACTACGATTGCGAGAAAATAAAACAATCCAATACAATATGAAATATGTAGTTTATAATGTCTTTTTTTTGTTTCTTCTGTAACCGCAACACATTGCATGCATTCTACCAGAAATCGCCGATTTTAGTTCCATTTTCAAAATTAAAATGAAGTTCTTTTTTTATGAAACAGTAATAAGTCGAGTCTTTATTCATGATTATTATACTTATGACTAAATACTTTTTTGTTTTTGTAGGATCATTGTCATTTGACACACAAAAATTAAAAAAAAAAACGTTTTCCCCTAGAGGAAGAATTGCTATTTTTTGTTCGCTCTGGTACGCCACAATGACGGTCTTTTTGAGCAAGAGGAGTGAAAAGTCTATTTATTTATTAAGTTTACATACACCAACAGTACACATATTGAAAAAGTTACATAGTCTTAATTAAAGTGATTATGACAGTTTGTCGTAATTTACAGATATGTGCACCCATTATAGGTGTACACAACATTTACAATAAGAAGTACAAGCACTAAGGGTAAAATTAAATATGTAAATTAAATTATAATATGATTTTAGAACATTGAAAATACAAGCAAAACAAACCGGAAAGAAACAAGAAAAAAAAACAATTTAATTATAATAAATAACTAAAACAACATGCATATTAATTATCAATATTATACTGCGTTACTCGCCAAAATATTTGAAGTTTTTGTTTGAAAGTATACAAGGAGTCTGAGAAAATGTCTAAATCGCTTATGAGGCCGCTTAACTCTTGTTGGAACAATATGAAAATATTACAAATAGACCTTTGCAAGCACTTATGAATAGTCTCCCTAGACTGTGACGCACGGTTCGAAGGTTGCTTTTGTAGATAACTAAAAAGCAACATAGACTTAATACATAAAATAATAATTTATCTAGACTCAATGATAATATTATTTGCGTATAGCGGCAAAAGATAAATATAATTTAGTTAGGAGTGATTTAGTAAATAAATATCCTCGGTCATTTTTCACACACGGCTATCTGATACCAAACTAAGCAGAGCTTGTAATATGGAAACCAGATGACTGATAGACATAGACATAGACTACTTTTTTTTTGTAAATACATACTTAAATAGATAATTACACCCTGACTCAGGACAAACAGACATGTTCATGCACACAAATGTGTGTCCTGGATGGGAATCGAACCCACGACCTGCGTGACGTGATAGGTATTGTCTTAACCAACCACGCCAACCGGCAAACAACAAGCTCAAGCAGACCAGCCACCAAGCAGCCCCTGTTCACAAGTATGACGCGTGTGGCAGCCACTCTTCTCACCATGTTGTGTGAGTAACAATACAACTGATATCTAAGATATAAATCTAGATACAGTTTTCTTTCAAAACTTTACTATTTTGAGGTATCAAAGCAAACAGAAAATATGATTACAAATAAGCGTACGGTCCTCTGATAACCGCAGGCTATAGAAGCTTGCCAGTTCAGGAGTATCTCTCAACCGTTAGCATACCTGTAAAAATCTCTACACCTGAAGTCTACAGCTAGGTTCCCCAGGCCGATACATCAGTGGTTGTGATTACAAATACCGTGATTAAGGATAAAGATGTCTGGAGGTAGCTGCACTCTATACAAGTACCTACACATTGTTTTTTATTGTTAATTACCATTTTTAATTTTTTTTTAATACCTACGCTTTTATTATCTTGGTATTGTTTGTTTTAGTTAACTATGTAGGTAACTAATGCGGGTTATAATTTTTTATGTATTTTTGTATTAGTTTAAGAATAAAATTGTTAAACATTTGAAAAAAAAAGCCAATATAGTCAGATGGTCCAAAAATATTTAAAAAATGTAACCTTGCTGAGTTTCTTGCCGGTTCTTCTCAGTTGTTGTGTGACTTCCGAACCGGTGGTAACTTCTGTAATACGACCTTCATAAGGGCCTAAACTGAATAAATGGTTTTGACTTTGACTTTGATTAAGGTCGTGGGTTACAATCCTAAATTAAAATTGATTTTTTGATGAAGAAACATCGTGAGGATACCATAGCGTAGTGGTATGGTACTTTGCAGTAGGTACCCGCTTAGTTGGTAACCAAGTTCAAAATCTATCCCCAAACACTTATTAATTGAAAATTTAATTTAAAATCCTTTACAGTGAAAAGTTATCAAAAAGAACAATGAATTTTCAATTTTCACCTTTGCCGTTAAAAATTAACAGTTACCGTGAAAATCTTATTATATCCAAAAGGATTTTCATTCGCACTGCATTGCCGAGAAGAAAAATTAAATATTCACTTGAATTCTTGTTTTTGTTAGTAATTTAAGTTATTCGCTGAGAGCTCCCGACCGCTGCCGACCTCTCCCGACCTCTCTCAATTACTGCTAACCGCTTTATGTAACTGGGGTCTTGTTACAGTGTTATGTTTTATAGGTAGGGGAACAGAAGGCAAAACGGACCCTGTGGGCAAAACGGAACACATTAATAATTTCGGAACCAGTAGCTCCATCTATGAATGAGTTGTGCCATTTAATAGGCAGTCATGTCATTTCTCTCGGTCAGTGTGCCCAATGACATCGCCCGCATGCACACAATTACAGCGAGGTAAGTTTGTTTTTTTAGATTTTGATGTAAAATTTTGGTTTTTTGACTGGCCTCCAGTTTCGTTTGGTTTATGATAACGTGTCCCATTGGATTCCATGGTTAGAATGTTTTATTATTGACCTAATATTTAATTATGAGGGCCATTACATGCGACATAACCTCAAAATTGTTTTGTTGTGTTAATAACACCTAAAAGGCAAAACGGCCCCAGGCAAAACGGACCGGGGTGCCGTTTTACCTTCAATATAAATGTGTTCTGGGTATATATTTTTTTTTGTTTTGTTACATATGATAGTATTTCTTGTTTTAGATGGTTAATAATTATAGAAGAACGTCTAATCGGAATTCATGGAACGAGACTAACATGAAAAAAGCTATTGAGAAAGTCATATCCAAAGAAATGGGGCTTAACAAGGCTTCTACTGAGTTTAATGTGCCAAAAACAACATTAAAACGTAGGTTGGAGAAATATATGACTACCCAAGATATGGATAGAGCTACAGAGAAGAAGTTGGGCAGGTTTAAACAAGTATTTAGTAAAGAGCAAGAATTTGAATTAGCTTCTTATGCCAAAGATATGGAAAGCAGATTTTTTGGACTAACAACCAAAAACTATTTAGAGATGACGAAACACCGAAGAAAAGAAAAGCAGCAACCAAAGGAAAGAAGTCTTTAGTAAAGGGATCGAAGAAGAAAATGACAAAATATAAGAACGACACCATACAAATATCATCGAAAGGCAAAGCTAGTAAAAAAAGTGATATAAAGGCAACTAAAAAGAACAGAAGATGATGATGCGGAATGCCTTTACTGTGGCCACATGTATTCGGAATCAACAGATGGGTGGGTGCAATGTCAAGATTGCCAATCATGGGCACATTGCGGTTGCGCTGGAGTAGACGACAACGATGATGAAGTCAAATTTGTGTGCGAAAGATGCTCTGATTAGTGATAGTCCGTTTTGCCCTTAAGGGTGGTCCATTTTACCTTCTGCATGAAGGTAAAACGGACCAAAGTGAGTTATTAGAAATCATTTAATATCTTCACAAATTGTGATTTGATTAAAGTCTGATTAATAAGTAAGATAAAGATTAAAGTGTTGATTAGTTGTACTGATAAAAGGTTTACATAAATATAACTTTTTTTTTTCTAAATGCGTTTTTCCTTAAGTGGTCCGTTCTGCCTTCTGTTCCCCTAATGTTTTTAGATTAAAAACGCTTGTTCTATAGTCAGATAAGCGATATCTGGCTGTTAAATTGTTGAAATGGCTTATTCGAGGTTTATCTAATGCCTGCTTGACAGACTTCTGGTAAAAAGAAAAGCCAAGCGTCCTTTCTCTGCTGAACAAAAAAAAAATGGATATTGAAACCTTGTGACACAATGCCGGATGCGACCTGACATCATCAGGGAATGGGGACGCGAAATAATAAGGCTTCGGGTGTGGTGCAAGTGATAGCCTTTAGAGGGCTTGGAGGAATGTAATCTGAAATAAATAAAATTAAGATTTCGTTTGTTTTTGTATCGTCAAAATAACACCGTAAACTTGTGTTTGACCATAATCTCATCATGGTAAGTGATGATGTGGCCGAAGGTGGTAAGCACATAAAGCCTAAATGGTAACTAGCTCAGCTGTCGGAACACACCGACAAGTGCTTGGCGACAGATTTTCAACTTGAGGGTTTATGCGTTGACTGTGAAATAACTCATAAGTTACCGTATTTTTTTGTGTTAGTAATCTGTAGCAGGCAGCTGGGACACCTGATGGTAAGAAACAACCGTTGCTTATAAATATTTAATGTGAAATGTTTTGAAATTGGTTGACTTTTTCGTTTCTTGATAAAGGGTTGGTTAACACATCGCCTATGTATTGGACCACGCCGCCCGCAGCCCGTACTCCGTGCCTTTGTCCTAGGACGTGATGTTTGCTCTCATTTTTAAAATTAAAACTACTCGGCCCGGAATGTTAAGCTCGTAACATTTCGTTTGCCATTCCGACGATAACAAAACTATCCGACCATATTTTTCAATATTGAGAATCTTTCGTGTCGTTGTGTTAGCTGTATTTTTAAGTAGAAGATATTTTTTTTTAACTTTATATAAGGCTAGCTGTCCCCTCGGTTTCAACCGCGTTCCCGTGGAATCTTATCTTTTACCGGGATAAAATTATAGCCTATGACACTTACAAATAACGTGGCTTTCTATTGGTAAAATCATTTTTAAAATCTGTTCAGTATATCCACTCAGTAGGTCTACTCTCCCTCCGTCTTACGAATTTTCGATCAGGTCACGTGTCCTGACGCGAGATTAACCTATCCCAAAAAGTGCACAACGCCGCTAAAGAAGTTTTCACTTCAAAAATCATTTTCTTATTAGTTTTGTTTTATAAAAATCAGCTGACAGAAATAAACACACAGGCGATATTTTATGATTTAGCAAAATGTAGAAGCAGACGTCAATAAGCTAGAGAGACTAGAACCTACGGCCTACGACGTCAGAGTGAGAGTATCTAACGTCTCAAGGATATTAATATATTTTTAAACAAGTTTATAAATGTCTACTTATTTTATTAAGTCCCATAGACACTTAAGAGTCTCCGGTGAAAGCCTCAAGTTGAAAAACAAACAATGTTCATCCCTCGTCAAAGTAAACTGGGAGTTGGTGAATTATAATCAAATCTGTACAGTGTCGCGCGCAAATGTTAAGTATGCAAATTATTGGGGGGGATTGGGGGGCATACTCCCTCTCATTTAGAATGTGATAATAATATCTTTAATTGATTACGTACAGGCAGATGCAGTGAATGTTGCTCAAAGGTTCTTATTACAGGCTATGATTTCTATTTGAAGGAAATGGACATAATATTTGTATAGAATGCAAAGTAATTAAAAATATATGTTTTTTTACTAGCTGACTCAAACATGCTGTCCTGTTCAAAGATCCCAAAGATAAAAACGCTTCCAGTTCTTCCAAATTTTCCATTTTTTCGTGCAAGATTGTCATTTTTTTTAAAATAAAAACATAGACCAAAAGAGTTTTCGAGTTTTGAGTTTAGGAACACATTCTGACGTCACTACCACTGAGCTAACAAACTCCCTCCGCCGGAATTCAAAACTGGCAATCACTTAAGAGGCTCTTTATAAATGTAAAGATAATTAATTAGTGCCAGTAGCAATCCTATTGAACAAGCTCTTGAGCAAGTCATTTGTTTATCAACAATGGAACACTCTTCATTCCAGCAACGCCTTTTCAATACAAAATCAAAACGGTGGTTGCGAAACCATTTATAAAATCAGATTCGAGATTGGAGTGAAATACGCAGAGGAAATGTTGGGACACACTGTTTGGTAGGTCGGCGAGTAAATATGCCAACTTATGCTCATAACATATTTGTGATGGATGCTGATGTAGTCAGTTAATGATTGTGATTTTGATGTGAAACATCTATTGCCGCGGGTAAAACCGATTGTTGGCGTGACGACATATATGTATAAACAGTCTATATGTAGTATTTTACTTGTACAAAATAATATATTTAAGGCGATGATAGCTCAGTGGTAGTGACGTCAGATACCGCGGCGAAGGTCGTGGGTTCGAATCCTACAATGAGCTTGAGCTTTTGGTGAAGGAAAACATCGTGAGAAAACCATAGCACGGTGGTAAGGTACTTTGTAGTACTCGACTGGCTGGCTACCACACACAAGTTGAAAAAAAGAAACCTATGTTTCACATCTGCCAGGCGTCCCGTGACGGCTCACAATTTTTGATGTGAAACATCTATCCACGGGTAAAACCGATTGTTTGATACAGGTTGTCCGGTAAGTAGTGCAAACTTTGAATGACCTCAGTAAAAGTGTCACCATTTTCGAGATATTTAATGTCTAAAATAAATAAAAAAAAACAATATTTTAAAATCAGAAATATTTTGAAAATGGTGATCTTTTTGTTGAGCTAATTTATTCGTAAACTCAGTTTGTCGTACTACATACAGGATACCCTGTAAATAGAAAACATAGTTTATCTATCAATAAGATGTCAAAGCAAAAGAACAGTGTGTCACATAGCAAAATCCTCTTTGAGGAAATCCGCGAATAGATGTCAAGATTTCAAAAGACGCCGTCAAAGCGAAGTACCGCCTCTCGGCCAGTTGAATTAATGTTATTCGATGATTGTACTCGACTGAGCGAGTACTCACTATACTTAGAGCGGTACAAATCGTTGGCCGACTGCGGGGGATGAAAGGGGGGTTATGTGTAGTAATTGGCTCATCGAAGAAGGAAGATAATTCTAAAGAAGAAAGATAGCTCTTTGGTAAAGAAGTTTTAGGTTAGACAGCTTTTTTATACAATGAGAGATGTTTGTTGACGATGCACCTGATGGTAAAATGTCACATCCTATTGACATTTGCAATACCTGTTTTTTTTATAATGTATTTCATGATCATAGATACAAAGTCTTTCAGCCGCATACATTTTTTCAATATTTTACTTTTGGAACGAAGTTCCTTATCGCGCGTTATGAAATATGAAAGGAGACGGAATAAAAATCCCCGACATTAAAGATGTCAGTGATTTTTTGTGTCGGTGACAAAAGTCACCGACCGCTGTGCGGCGTGCGCATGTTTCTCTGTCTGTCTGTCTCTCTCTCTCTCTCTCTCTTATAGAAAGCAAGCCAGATATTTTCATTTCTATTTATATATATATATATATATATATATAAATAGAAATGTTTTTTTTTTTAATATATATATATACTCTCTCGACTTATATAACTTCGTTCCATCCGGGTGTCCCTTGACACCTCTCAAGTTTTTTTCTACTTTTATGTAATTTATTTCCTTTTTATAATTAAGCTTACGTACTTCCTCATATTTTTTAACCTGTTCTATAATATTTACACCTTAGAAAGTAAATTAATATAGATACTTAGTCTTATGTATTTTTTGCTATTAAAAAAATGGATTAAGACTTAGGGTACTTTACAGCCTTGAAACGCAGGTGTAACCATACAGATAACAAGTATAATTCTATTCAAAAACCCAATGCAAACTTTCAGTTGAAAGAATCACTTGTTAACTTAAAAAATAAGAAAACGACCGCAAACCTGAATTGAACTAAAAACTTCCGCGGTACGATTTTATTCTGTCGAGAAATATTATTGAATTTATTATAACTTTACTATTCTTCGTGTATTGAAAGAACGATGATATTATAAGCTTTCATTTAACTTGCAATGTATTTATGTAGGTATGTTTCTTAGGGTGGAATCCCGCAACTCAATTTTGAAGCTGAAATTTTGTATACACGTTTAGTTTGGATGTCAAGGCGATGATAGCTCAGTGGTAATGACGTCGGATACCGCGGCGAAGGTCGTGGGTTCGAATCCTACAATGAGCTTGAGCTTTCGGTGAAGGAAAACATCGTGAGGAAACCATAGCACGGTGGTAGGGTACTTTGTAATACTCGACTGGCTGGCTACCACACACAAATAGAATTTACCGCCAAGCACCTGTTGTTGTATTCCAGCAGTTGCACTTGAGAGTCAGTTGCCTTTAAGGCATTGTAATAAGCTGTACAACACATTGGCAATTCCGCTGGTATTGCTAAACTCTATAGGCGACGGGATTCACTTACCATCAAGTGAACCTGGCTGGTTGTCACTGATTGGGGAACATGGATGAAAACGCAGGGGATAGCGAGACAACTATAAAATAAAATAATAATTATATTTTCACCTAGTAAAAACGTCATTTTAACCTAAATTATTTAAGTCCACGGTTTAATTTAGCATTGTTTTCATGCAAAAATTATATCATATATTCATTTCGGACGCCGCCGACACTAAATGAGTTACTGCAGTGTGCTGGTATACCTACTTTGACTGTGGGTTAAGTCATAAGAAATAAATATCATCATCATAACATTAATACGTGAAGAAAAACTTAGTACCTCTTTTAACGAAAATGACGCGGACGGAGGAGTATGAAATTTGGCACAGTCAAAGTTTATATGGAGAAGGAGTGCAGAAAGCTAATATTTTCACACACACACACATTGTTAGCTTAACAGTAAACATTTTTCTAAACCAATTTAGCCATCGTAATATTTTAAAATATGTATGTGATTAAAAACGCTCGGTACTGGCCGATTCTTGAGTGTGACGTCACCTGCCTGTAGATATCAAAATGGAAACTGTATAGATATGAAATACGTTACGATATTTTGACAACTAAAAGTTTGTTTCCGAACCGGTGGTAGAGTCAATTGTAACGTTCATAAGTGCCTTACCTGGGCCTAAACTTGTAGTTTGTAATAAAATAAAAGGTAGCTTTGTAACAGTCCGTATCGCGCGCTCTCTGTGTGCGGACGCTCGGTTAACAGCGCGTAGCGTAATACTATAACTTAAAAACTTATTCGTAACCAAGTGATAGCCATACATTGAACTTTAAAGATGCCACAGTGTGCGAAGTGTAAACAGTTTGTCTCAAAGGCAAAAGCGGATACTATACAGTGTAAAGGATTATGTGCTCAACTGTTTCACAAAACCTGTTTGCCAAAAAAGTTCAACATGGCGATCGGAAAGTGCGAAAATTGTGAAACGTCCCCGAATGAATCGCCGAAAATGATCAACGTTGACCCTAAGAATGCGAGTGTCGAAGTGTTACTAGCCGAAATCAATGACAAGCTTAAGGTCATGTACGAAATGAAGAAGCAAATCAATGATATGGCAGAAGCTATTGATTTTTATTCAGAGAAATATCAGGAGTTAATTGAATTAAAATCGGAGACAGTTGAAAAAATTAAGAAATACGATAGTAAAATTACTGATCTAGCTAACAAAAATACCTACTTGGAGAAATACAATAAAGCATTGGAAGAAAGAATCAACATATTAGAATTGCGAGAAAGCGAACGTAATGTTGAATTAATTGGTGTTGAAAGTCAAGAGAAGGAGAATCAAAAGGAAAATACCCTAAATGTAGTACACAAAATTGCGGAATGTTTACAATTAAAAAAAGATGAAATAGAAAGTGCGTGGAGGGTAGGCAGAGAAAAGAAGGACGGTAAACCGAGACCTATTGTGCTACGTCTGCGGGGCCGAGGTGCCCGTGATGATTGGCTGAGGGCCCGTCGCAGCCGCATTGTAAATAAAAAGATTTTTGGAAATAGCAACGAAACACCAATTTATATAAACGAAAATGTAAACAGCTTTACTCGTGAACTGTTCTGGCTTACAAAGAATAAACTGAAGGGAAATTATAAATTCATTTGGATTCAAAACGGCAGGGTCCTAGTAAAAAGGAATGAAAACGAAAAGAAGATACATCAAATACGCAATGAAAGTGATCTTGGATCTATGTCATAAAAAAAAAAAAAAAAAAAAAAAAAATCCCTTGAATTGATTGAATTAATTTTCCATAAAATTCAACCCATTAAGTACCTATGATTCATCATATGATATCATATTTAATAGGTATGAAATAAGGACCGAATGGTCCACTAATTTACAACAAAAAAATATCCAGTTAAACTTAATATCACTTAACATACGCTCAATGCGTAAAAACTTTAGTGAGCTATTATTATTACTACACGAAAACCTTAACTATATGGATTTAATTATCTTAACTGAAATCAATATAAAGCAGAGTGAACTATCATTGTATAACATAACGGGATTTAATGCATATGCAATTACTCGAGAAAAACAAAGAGGTGGAGGAATTTTAGTGTATGTAAAAGAGAACCTACTATGGAATCCGATACATACTAACACTAGAACATGTGAAACTGTTAGTGGAATATTAAAGCTGAATAGTGACAGATCCCTTTACATTATAGCTACCTATAGGCCTCCTCACACAAATAAGATCAACTTCGTGGAGGAACTGGACAGCTTACTGAAACAAGTACCGATAAACATGGATGTCATTTTTGCTGGAGATATAAACATAAACATATTAAATGGATATTCTAACCCAACGGTATCTCGATACAGAGACACTCTATCGACGCATGGATTGCAGTGTGCGTACGAGGCAGCGACACGGGAGGAAGTGATGGGTGAGCGTGTTATTGTCTCGTGTATAGACCACATATGGGTGCGTGAGTGTGGCGCACGCGCGGCTATAGCGCCTGCCTCGTATGTACTCGCGGCCGGTAAGATATCAGACCACTACCCGACGGGACTCATATTATATCATAAAAACATTAATTCTATTAATAATACGTGTATGAATAAAAGAATTAGTATTTTAGTACAGAAACAAGTACAAGAAAAGCTAAGTTTAATTGATTGGAACTTGTTAACTGATATAGAATGTCCGCTTTTACTATTTGAGAGTTTGTGTTTTATTTTTGGTGACATATACTTCACCTCAACAAAAGAAATTAGTGTGAATAGTAAAAAAAGGCAAAGCCAGCCGTGGGTAACGAAAACATTATTTGATATGACAGAGCGTCGCGATTATTTATTTCGTAGGTGGAAAATGACTCCTAATAATATGAACTATCGTTTGGAATATACTAAATACAGGAATAAACTAAATAAAAAGATATTAAATGCTAGAAATAAATATAGAAAAAATACCATAATAAAATGTGAAAATGATTTTCGGAGGATCTGGGCAAATGTAAATTCTTGGCTCGGTAAAAAGAAAACTGATATTGACAGCATTATATTAAAACATCTAGGGCAAACAAGTGAAATTAATGTCATTTGCTCAGAGTTTTCGAGAACATTTACGGAAGAAATTGAAAATATTAAACACAAGTGTAGAAATGTTTTTTTAGATAGGCAAACATATGTAACTGAGAGTAATGTTAGCATTAGGTATAGGAAGGTAACAGCATTACAAGTGGAGAGAGTAGTTGATGGTCTGTCTTGTGAGAAGGCGCCGGGGTATGACGAAATCAGAGTACAGGATATTAAGTATATCAAAAAGAAAATTAGCCCGGTAATTGCAAAGTTTATTAATCTATGTGTTCAGAACAGCGTGTACCCTAGTGACCTAAAAATATCTATGATCAGACCAATACATAAACAAGGTAGCTTCTTAGATTACACTAACTACCGACCCATTGCGATTCTATCGACTATTAATAAAATTACTGAAAAACTGATTGTTCGCCAAATTTCAGATTTCCTTGAAAACAACAACCTGTTGTCAAATAGTCAACACGGTTTTCGTAAGTTTAGAAGTACCGCGACGGCGCTTTCTCACTTTACAGATGATATCAATGATTATCTTAACGGAAAAAAACATGTAGTAGCTATTTTTATTGACTTTAAAAAAGCATTTGACACGCTCGAACATGAGCTGTTATTACAGGCCATGTCCGAGTGTGGCATACGAGGTCCAATAAATAACTGGCTAAAAAACTATCTAAGTGATAGGACTATGATAACTGCTGTCAAAAAAGTAAAGGGAGATAAATGTAAAATACGGTATGGCGTACCAACCGGTTCAGTGTATGGTCCGATTGGCTATATAATGCATGTGAATAATGTATGTAATGTCATTAAATATTGTAAAATGTATATGTATGCGGACGATATGTGTATATTCTACGCATCTAAAGATCAAGAGGAAATAGAATCAAAAGTACAAACAGATTTTGAAAATATAACTAAATGGGCTCACGACAATGGAATTATTATAAACTTATTAAAAACTAAAGGGATGCACATATCGTCTCCGCATAATATTAAACATGCCAGAAACTATACGATAACGGGACATTCGTACAAATGTCTGCATAACAATAAAATTGATTGTATTTGTCAAAAAATAGAATTTGTAAACACATATAAATATCTCGGGCTAACAGTTGATAGAACCCTGAGCTGGAAACCTCATGTATTGGAAGTCTGCAATAAATTAAGACACATGCTTAGCAAATTCTACCACCTTAAAAATATTGTTAGCAGACCTGTACTATATGCTGTTTACCACGCGCTCGTGGACTCCCTCATAGACTATGGACTGATAGCGTATGGAAGAACCTTTAAAACATATTTAAACCAAATAAAAAATTTACAGACACGATTTTTAAAAATATTAGTATCTAAAAAAACCAAGACTAGCTGTGAGGGAGACTACGAGCGCTTGTTCACAAAGTGTGGCGTTCTCCCCGTTCATGACAGGGTTGAGTATCTGTTAGCTTTGCAGCAGTACCCGGCGGACGATTTTTGTAGGTTTGGGTTGCCTGATAGTAGCGGGCGGGCGAGGCGAGTGCCTAGATTGTTCGTTGAGGGTTATAGGGTATCAAATTGTTACGGTTCAAGAACTTCACATTACTTAATACCTAAAATATATAATAGCCTTCCCACCCAACTCTTCAAAGAAGAATATACAAAATTTAAATTTAAACATAAAATTAAACTCCATTACATAAGTAACAGACAGACAGACAAACAAACAAAATGACCCCCCTTTATAATGGTGTGAGGTTCTTGAGCCGTGATGGTTTGGTGCTTTGTGGTTTTCCGTGGGCGGTTTGGGCGCTCGTCTCGTTTTTTCGTTGTGGCAGTGGTCGGGTGGCCTGGGCCTGTGGGAGTCGTCTGTTGGCTGTTGTTGTGGAGCTGACGGATGCTCAACTTTGTCATAGTATAATAGTTAGATAAGTATAAATATTGTAAGTGCTGTGTATGTTATAATAAAGTAAGTTATATTTGTATAGAGAGCTTCAACTGCCAACAAACTGTTATGCAGTTTGGCAGATTTCATGTAATAGATTATAGTCATAGTTCAATGAATAAACGTTTTACATACATACAATTAAAACCGCTAAACCTTATAAATTAGCCCACAAGATCCACTATTAAAATATTCACGGCACGATCTAGCTCACATAGAGCTGGTCGCACCATACCAAATATAACGGGGTTATTCCCAACTAGAAATAATAGGTGGCTCAAAATACCAGGATGCAGTGATATTATATCATGTGCCAATTTAAAAAATAATGAATTCTTTGTGGTTGCCATAAAGTTTATTTTTGCATACTCTTAGGTAGTTTATTTTGGGACTGTTTCAAGGGGCAATGTAGGTTTTTTTTTTAATTCTGGATAAGCTTGTGTTTGACCACAATCTCACCATGGTAAGTGATGATGTTGCCGAAGGTGGTAAGCACACAACGCCTAGATGACAACTGGGAAAGTGCAGCTGTCGGAACACAACAATAGGTGCTTGGCGACAGATTTTCAACTTGAGGGTGGTGGCCAGCCAGTCGGGTACTACAAAGTACCCTACCAACGTGCTATGGTTTCCCTTACGATGTTTTCCTTCACCGAAAGCTCATTGTAGGATTCGAACCCACGACCTTCGCCGCGGTATCCGACGTCACTACCACTGAGGTATCATCGCCTTGTTGTTGAATTGTTCGCTTCGCAGGCTTGTATTATATACTAGCTATTCCCCGTGGTTTCATTCGCATTCCCGAGGGATCTTATCTTTTCCCAGGATAAATCTTACTAATCCTACTAATATTATAAATGTGAATGTTTCGATGGATGGATGTATGTTTGTTATGGTAGGGGAGGGAATGATGCTAAATTTGTAGTTACTCGAGCGTCTTTGGGACCTACTGGAATTTGAAGATTAGGTGGAATAAAGAAAAAAAGGTTATGTGATATTTTCCCCTTCAGCGGTGGGGGGAGCGTCTACAGGGTTTCAAAAATGTAAAAAAAAACAGTCACCAAGAAATACTCGAGCGCGTCAGATATTAATAGGGTAGTCGCGCCACGTCTGTCTGATATCGGAAAAATAATAATCTGCCGTTTTGCGTGGTGGGGGTGGCCGTATGAAGGGGTCGAAAATATTTAAAAAAAAAATTTACTCGAGCGCGTCAGACATTGATAAGGGATGTTAAGTGAACCCTCCAGTAGCTCCTATTTTAAAGACTGACGATTTGGACGCGACCATCAGTCAGGGCCGATTTTTGAAAATGCAAAAAAAAATCGTGACCTTGATTTACTCGAGCGCGTCAGATTCTTATTGATGGCCTTGTTGTACTGACCCATAATCTGACAATTATGTTGAGGAGTTTCCTTAATCTGACGGTTTGAAAAAAAAATATATAAAAAATATCGAAATCTCGAAAATGGTTCAAGATATCGAAAAAATGTTTGCACAAAAGTTGTAGAGAATTTAAATTTCTACAATATTTATTATGAATACACATACCAAAAAACCCATAGGAAACGAGATATTTGCAATAAATCATTTTTTTGACATTTGACCTTGAAAAATCAGTAGTCGCGGGCACCCTATGATAAGTAGCTTTTGAGACAAGTTTTAAGGTGTCAAAATAAAGGTTTATACAAGTTAATAGGTGACTATCTCTCATTCTGAGGTGAAACTCATAATATTCCTGGACTATACACTTAATAATGATTTTAGCTACTTCGGCTTGTGCAAATCGGCAGATTAAGATATTTCCGTGATTCGTGACTAATTTCCTTCAAAATAAAAAAAAAACTAATCGCGCTCGAGAAAATCCAGGTGACGTTTTTTTTTTGCAACTTTGCGAGTCTCCAATTTTCTTTCGTCACACCCAAATTGTCAGATTATTGAAATGTACACTATTTTGCATGTAACTAACTTACCTTAATCTGACGCGCTCGAGTATTTCAAACCATCGATTTTTTTTTACTAATCTGACGGGCTACTGTAGACGTTCGACACTATATAGAGGGCTCAGATTTGGTGAGAGTACTTCACAAGGTGCAAGGTTGCCCCCCTTATGTTAATCTGACGCGCTCGAGTAAATCCCGAAATCCCCTATTCGCCTCCCCTACCATTACTCATTTACGCCAGAACGGCTGAATGGATCTGGATGAAAATCGGCATGTAGATAGATTATAGTCTGGAATAGCACAAAGGCTACTTTTTATATCGGGTAAAGTTAAGATCCCACGGAAACGCGGGTGAAACCGCGCGAAACAGCTAGTGTATCTTATATTTTCTCAACCCTGAGGGGAACAGAATGCCGTACTAAGTATATTTACTTGAACTATATGCTATAAACGTTATGCTAGGAATTTTTGTGGTGCAAGCGGCTTAGAATGTGGCAGTGTAATATACATTACATGTTGCGGTTGTTGTGTGGAAGAGGGAATTTTGTGCAATGCCCAATTTCGAAACGAGATATAACTAGTTTTAAATAATGATTTTGAATACATCCATATCGATACTTATTATTATAAATGTGTGTCTGTCTGTCTTTCTGTCCGTCTGTTACCTCTTCACACTTAAACCACTGAACAGATTTAGATGAAATTTGGTATAGAGATAGATGGAACTTTGGAGAAGGACATAGGATACGTTTTATCCCTGAAAAAAAAAGATCCCTTGGGAACGCGGGTGAAACCGCGGGGCGGAAACCTTGTAGACCTATATGTGTAAAATTTCATCACAATCACTTTCATAGGTTGTAATATTAGTATATGATTTTTAGAAAACAAGCCTGTTTTAGTATATAATTTATTAGTTGGTAGGATCATCATACGAATTTTGTAATATTTGGATGCCTGGTACGAAAGTATTGAATTTCCCGCAATTATCGTGTTTCGATTTTGCTTATTTTATATGTAATTCATTATTAAATTAAGATTGATAGACGGACAAAGCGATTAAAGTCGAATCAAAATGTGATGTGAGAACTTGTGTGATATAGCAAGATTATTTTGAACAAGAAATTTTTACTCTGAAAGCTAGACAAGTTTAAATTTGCCTATTTCAACAATATACAGGCAACATCTAATAATAATAAACATAGTGCAGTGTAGCGTTGGGGCGACTATGACGTCATTCCGAGGCGGGCAGGTGGCAAAATTTTAAACATAGATACTGTAGTAAAGTTTCGCGAATAGGCATAAATAAATGCTATATCTGGGGGCACGGGAGTGCCCCCCCGCCAAGAAAAGCCAGCGAAGCGAAAACGCAGGGGCACTACCTACCTTTTCTCGAAGCGCTTCGTCGTATTTTTGAACCCTCATAACTTCGCTTTGGATTATACCAGATAAACAAAATTCTCAGGATATGATGCCTATAGCAAACTTATTAAACATATAAAGTTTCAATTGCATAGCTGTTATACTTTAGATTTTATTGATATCTAAAAACCCCCGATTTCGTCACTGACTGATGATCATCAAAATTCATAAATGGTACTTCCTGAAGTCCTAGAAAGCTGAAATTTGGTATTTAGGCTAATATTAGTACACAAACAACAAAAAAAATTTAAAACTTGAAACTTTTATCCCCCAACCCCTTAAATAGGGAATGCGTCAACTATGTATGTATGGGGACACCCTTTAATTTTCAACTTTTTTTATTTTTTAAATTTTTTCCTTAATTTGTGCTGTAAGTTCTTGCTTTTGGCAAAATTTTGTGATTCTAGGTCGACGGGAACTACCCTATAGATTTTCGACGGTTTTATCTCAGAAACGGGTGGACCTAGCAAGTTGAAATTTATACCAGATACTGAAGTCTAATAGTCCCTATTAGGTGTATAAATATCAGGGTCCTGAGTCAACACGAGAAAAAGATATGGGCAAATTATGATTTTCGCGAAAATTTGTAAGTACCAAAATTTAACTTAGTTTTCAACATTTTTTATTTTTCGGAATTTTCCCTTTACTTGTACTGTAACACCTTGCTTTAAACCAAAATTGATGATTCTAGGTCAACCGGAAGTACCCTATAGGTTTTGGGTCGAAAACCTATATGGTAGTTCCCGTTGTCCTAGAATCACGAAATTTGGCAAAAAGCAAGGTCTTACAGCACAAATAAAGGGAAAATTCCAAAAAGTAAAAAAAGTTTAAAATTAAAGGGGGTCCCCATACATACATAGTACCACCAATTAAGATAGACCTCTGAGTTGTATCAGAGCTCATACAATTTTGAGGTCTAGCTTAATTGGCACCTATCTGCAATAAGGTAATCGAAAACGTAATCGAAAAAAAATTAAATAAATCCTCAAGACTCCATTACCGTGATGAACGAACTATTTACAAGTTTGTTCGGAACCCTCGGTGCGCGAGTCCGACTCGCATTTGACCGCTATAGACCTCAGAATAAGTCACAAACTGTACACCTTAGTCAAAATATGTGACTTGTCCGTTTCGTTACTACAAAAACAGAAAAGTAACGAACAGTGAATAAATGTTTCACCTTACACCCTTGTGAATGTAGCAAAACGGCCAAGTCACATATTTTGACTAAGGTGTACAGTTTGTGAAGCTAGAGCTTGTAGAGTTAGGGCGTGTAGAGTTAGAAGCTTGGCTCTACATGAGATCTAATTATTTTTTGTCAGTGCGTGCCATATGGTTTCTTGGCGGCAACATTTTACATGAGAATGTTTTTGGTGGGATTAGCTATATCTAAAAGCAAAATACCACTCACTGAGTAAATACTATGCCCAACACTTAAAAATAATAGGAAGTAGGTATCCGCTAAGAGATTATTTTTGAAAATTCAATCACTAAAGGGCTTCCTCGGAAACCTACTATTCGTAGTTAATAAATCTATTTATTAAAATTAAAATTATAAATATTTAAAATATAATATTCTTATTATTTACAGTTTTCCAATTTTGTCAATTAATTAGCCACACACTACCATTATCTGATTCCAATTAGTAAAATATGTCAGGAGTGGTCGCTTACTGTCATGTGGGCCTCCTAATAAGGCTCAAGGTCACCCAAAGAGCATTGGAGAGGGCTATGCTCGGAGTTACCCTGCGAGATACAATCAGAAATTACGAAATCAAAAGTAACCGACATAGCCCGAAGAATTGCCAAACTGAAGTGGCAGTGGGCGGGGCACAAAGCTCGTAGAACCGACCGCCGATGGGGTAGAAAGGTTCTCGAGTAGCGACCACGAACCGGAAGACGCAGCGTGGGCAGGCCTCCAACACGGTGAACCGACGACCTTGTGAGGGTCATCGTGGAGATCCTTGCGGGAGGCCTTTCTCCAGCCGTGGACGTCTACGAATATCGTAGGCCTATCGTAGCAGATCTACAATATGCTACGTGAGAGGTAATCTTCCCAACAACAACACACCCGTCAATTCATGATTTCCTAGTGAGTAGTATGACAAAAACTACTATAATTATACAGGTATGAGATACCCCGCTATGCAGATACCTGCAGTGTTGTAAAATTAGCCCGCTTCCCCATTTCAAATTAATGGTCGCTAAATCTGAACTTGTGGCTATGAGATTGACGTTTTTATTGAGCGAGATAAGGCTGCCGATTTTATTTTATGTGTCTGACAATTATGACGTTGGTAACTATTCTTATTATAACCAAACTTTGATGTATGTTTTATTTTTAATTTTGATTTGGCCAAGATATCCGTGGTGTCACTAGCTGGGCTCAATAGAATGAATACCAGCGCAATAGCACAGACCTGTGATGCCGCTTAATGCTGAGCTGTGGCTTTATTTGTCTTCTATTTCACCTTATTATTGTATTTAGATGTACGTGATGGTTGCAAATAAAAATGATTTTCTTTCTTCTTTGTTTAAATTTTTTGTTCAAATATGGTCATGAATTTTCACGGATGGTTGTTATCGCTGAGAAGGCAATAAATTCAGTTGGGAAGTGAATACCATCGCCTTTACAATGACTGGAGGCAACTGGCTCTCAAGTGAAACTGCCGGAACATACCAGTAAGTGCTTGATATTTTCAACTACTTGACTTTTGACATCGATGTCGCATTAGATGTTTAACAATAAAGATGGCGGACAATTTATTGTCAAAGAGATTTTTGTGAAGTTGTAATTTTAAGCGTATAGGTTGATTTTAGGATGGGTAGAAACTGGTGAGTTAGGTCATAGCCCACTTACACGACTCTGCTCCAACACCGCTCCCACCCAACACCACCCTATACTAAAAATCAACTACCGAGCAGTCTGATGGCGGTAAGCTCGCTGACAGCGAGCTGTCTGCTAATTTATGTTGCCAATATAAACTATATCTAAAGAGCACGACCTAAAGCCCATATTTGAATGATATTTATTTTGTCGGGTGGGAGCGGAGTTGTATAAGTGTAACGCCTGTCGGCACTTTTTTTCTTGATATCAAACCCGCTGTTCTCGTGGCCACACAGGCGGTAGTGCTTTTATCATAGAATGGATTCCCGAAGCGGTACTACGGAACACGTGCACTTTACAGCTCCCACGTCGGAAATAGCCCGCCTCTAGATATTCACTGAAGTTTTACTGCATTCGTCACCGGATTTTAGTTTGTTTTTAAATTACATAGATTCCGCTCGCAGTTTTACTCGTATACCCGTGTAATATTGTTTTTTTGTTACATTAAAATACTACTATTTTAATATATTTAAAAGGCTTTAGTTACAAGACTAAAACCGCCTAACCATATCTGCACTAATATTATAAAGCGGAAATATTTGATTGTACGTTTTCATTTAATAGGCTCTGAAACTACCGATTTGAAAAATTCTTTCACCATTTGACAGCTACATTATCCCTGATGAACATAGGCTATATTTTATCCCGGGAAAAGATAAGATCCCACGGGAATGCGGGTGAAACCGAGGTGAACATTTTTAATATTCTTCTTTTATGTTATAGTCACGTCATATTACATTCACAGTAAAGTTTAGTCCTCGTCCGTACAAGTCCGGTTTTAATGAAACTGGTGGCCGTTCCACTAAAACTTTTCAAGGAGTTTCTGGGACAACTTGCAAACTTTAACACGCTTTCATTTCATTTCACTTCACCGGTGCACTTAGATTGATCTTTATTGGACAAAACACCACCGAAATTATTTAAAAAAAAACTCAAAATACAGTTCACTACTACTTTACTTTATTTCAGTATATGAACGTAACAACGCATGCCGGGAACAGAGCCGGCACAAGCATTTACCCTCCTCGCTTTTTATACTCATTACGCTTAACATTTCCACGGCCCATGAGGCCTACCATTAACTTTTATAGCAATACAATTCTACCTACATTGAATTTCTGTCAGGTTTTCGATCGAGTCTGACATTTGACATGAAAACAATTAGAGCTGAATTTAATCGCATAAATAAATGGCGATCCTGCTTCATAAATATTGGTTTGAAATCTCTTCCTGTGTCTTTGTAGAACCAACTTTGGGAGAAGTATTTTCTTTTATAGAGACTCTTTCAATAAGACAGGCCGGTTGGCGTGGTTGGTTAACACAGTACCTATCACGCCGCAGGTAGTGGTTTCGATTCCCATCCAGGACAAACATTAATTGTGTGCATGAACATGTTTCTTTGTCCTGGGTCTGGGTGTAATTATCTATTAAGTATGTATTTACAAAAAAAAGTAGTATATGTAGTATATCAGTGATCTGATTTCCATATTACAAGCTCTGCTTAGTTTGGGATCAGATAGCCGTGTGTGAACAAATGTCCGAGGATATCTTGACTTAAGAGGCACTTACCTGACATCGTCCATCAATGCACATATCCAGGCTTCCAGGACGACATCTGGTACCATCTGACACCCTCGCAGCCAGAACAGCCACCACCACTCGATCTTCTTCGTCCAAGGATACCGTCTACAACAAGTAAGTCATTATTTGTGGAGTTTATCGTCTTTTTGATAAACCTAGTTGATTCCGGTGAAGGAAAACATCATGAGGAATCCATAGCATGGCGGTACGTTGCTTTGTAGTACCCGACTGGCTGGCCACAGCTAAAATCTGTCGCCAAGCACATATCGGTGTGTTCCGACAGCTGCACTTGAGAGCCATCTAGGCTTTCTGTGCTTACCACCTTCGGCCACGTCATCACGTACCATGGTGAGATTGTGGTCAAACATTAATTAAGTCAAGCTTATTGAGGATTTAAAAAAAATACCATGGACTTTAAGCTTCTGGTAGGGAGCTACATTTAATATTGTCAATACTGACCGGCTCAATGACCTGCCCAGAATGCTGCGGCAGACCTCTGCAGGTCAAAGCACAAGGTTCACTGTCGTCTCTGTGGGCTCTCCAGTGGAACAGCTCTCCGCCGTATGGCGTGTTGTCATGTGATCTGCACTGCTGTTCGCGCCAAATATCTTCCTCTAGCAGGGATATGTTACCGCGGCAAGGCTGTAAAGGGAAATAAAGTTAGTGTGGTTCGAAATCTTGATCATTTTTAGGGTTCCGTAAAGCAAAAGGAAAAAAACGGAACCCTTATAAGATCACTTTGTTGAACGTCCGTCCGTCTGTTTCTACAGTCCCTATCAGACTTTTGATATTGATTTGACTGCTTTAAAAAAAACAAACTTCTAAGTTACCTTAAAAAATGATACGGTTGTTTATGCCACAAAAAACATATAATTCGACGCTTTCAAGGGAATCAAAATTTATAGGGTATTTTAGATAGAACTATGAAATTTGGCAAGTAATACCATCTTAAACTGCAAGTATAGGGAAAAATCAGAAAACTATACATTTTTAATTAAATCATAAAAAAAATTACATACATCATTTTAATAAAATACTAATTTCTACGGAACCCTCGGTGGGCGAGTCCGACTCCAATTTAGCGTGGAAACAAGTTATCTGGACTGCCCCAAAATTGACAAAGCTTAAGATTTTGACCATGCTAAAATTTACTAATTATTTACCCGTAAATTAGGGAGTCTCCTAATGTGTGGGTAACAGAATGTAGCTGTATCCATAAACAAGGAAATACGAGAACAAAGGAAAATCGATTTCCCTCATTATTACAGAATTCGCTTAATGGGTAAAAATACATATCCACATGTTTTATCTACAGACAAAAAGGTCGAATGAAACAAAGAGTGGTTAAAGAACGTTTAGGGCATCAAATTATTATTTATTTTCGGATAACTTTCCGGTACTTGTAATTAATTTGTTTGTCCCTGCGGGACTTTAAACAGGTTCAATATTTTTGACGGACCGGTTGGTTAAACACTACCTATCACATCAAAGGTCGTGGGTTCGATTCCCATTCAGGACATACATTTGTGTGCATGAACATGCCTGTTTGTCCTGAGTCTAGGTACGTATTTAAAATAGAAAGTAGTATATTAGTTATCTGGTATCCATAGTTACAAGTTCTGCTTGGGTCTTCAGTGCAACCCTACTTATATTATAAATGTGAAGTATGTTTGTTACTCAATCACGAAAAAACAGCTAAACGGATTTAGATGAAATTTGGCACACATATCGTTTATTATCTGGATTAACTAATAGAGTACTTTTTATATCAGAAAAAGATAAATTACCTCAGGGACGATGAAAAAAAATAACAGAACAACCCATTTTTCACTAGAATCTAACAAAAGACAAAAAAACCTTCCACACTCAACACCAAATCCGTGCACTTAAATAAGCATCGGAACCCCATTCCGGGCAATAGCGGCCTTCTCTCACACCGTAGCTTAAATTTGCATTCGCTGAAAAGGATATAGTCCAATCCACTTATGACTTTAATCGGCTCCTTGAGTTTTCTCGCGATCTAAGGCAAAGTGGGGTTAGTGTAATGGGGTGAGAAAGGGGCGGGAAAAAAATAGGGTTGCCATTTTAAAAGAGGGCTTTTTTATGTATTCTTTTGTGATATTTACAAGTGAATGTGAGGAGCGAGGTAAATGGCTCGAGACGAATAAGTTAAGTATTAGGGATTTTGGTATTGTTATCAAAATAAGTTTTTTTTATGCCAGATTGGAAAGATTACATTTTTATTTGTAAGGATATCACACGAGATTTTACTCAAATAAAAATTCATGTAAAAGTCTTATCCTGATTGTTTTGTCAACGCACAACCTAACCTTGCTGGGATTAGTTACTTGAAATTTTGCACACAGGTTTTATTACCTACGCAGGCATCTACTAAAACTGCGGAGCGAATAGCTAGTGTGTGACGTGAAGTAACTATCATGTGCATGAAAATATTAACCACCAGTTAATATTGCAGTTTTGTTACCTTGGGTATTTTTTTATTTTTTTTATTCTGGATAAGCTTGTGTTTGACCACAATCTCACCATGGTAAGTGATGATGTGGACGAAGGTGGTAAGCACACAAAGCCTAGATGGGAACTGGCTCTCAAGTGCAG
The DNA here is from genome assembly GCA_951361185.1 of Ochropacha duplaris. Lineage (NCBI taxonomy): Eukaryota > Metazoa > Arthropoda > Insecta > Lepidoptera > Drepanidae > Ochropacha > Ochropacha duplaris. The sequence goes on along the minus strand of OX592712.1, from coordinate 8,125,447 downwards.
CTGTCGGAACACACCGATAGGTGCTTGGCGACAGGTTTTCAACTTGAGGGTGGTAGCCAGCCAGTCGGGTACAAAGTACCCTACCACCGTGCTATGGTTTCCTCACGATGTTTTCCTTCACCGAAAGCTCAAGCTCATTGTAGGATTCGAACCCACGACCTTCGTCGCGGTATTTGACGTCACTTACCACTGAGCTATCATCGCCTTAAAAGTATTTGTAAGTAATCAGGTTTTGATTTATATTTTTTTGTAAAAAAAATACATTTTAATTTACAAAATTCGGGTGCCAACCCTACCGAAAGCGACTTTAGATCGCGGACTGAATGACAATAAGATATAGTATTTGCCTCCGCCTTATTGACTGCCGACGCTTTTAAATCTGATTGGGCCCCGTATTTTGTTTCTTTTAGCAATTCGCTTTTTCATCTAGCTACGTTGAGAAATAAAAAAGCTTGTAACATTGTTAAAACTTGAATGTGAATTCCCTTTTCAATATAGTGCTCACCACCTTTTCTGTGATATGTCTAAACGCCTTGTCGACTCATCTTGTGACCAGAATACTGGCAAATACCTAATTAAAAAAATTCGTAACGAAATAACCTGACACCGTAACCATGACAACACCTAACTAAGGTACTGCGTCGACGGCAGCCGCCAACAACTCGGTTGAAAAAAAAAATCTAAAGACAACACACTTTTTTTAATATTATTATTCAGCTATTATTCGGCGGCGGGACTCTCTCATCGTCCTTTTCGAATAGATGGGATGAAAAGTATAATGCTATGCAATAGCTTTACCGCCACAGTCCCCGAGTGCCACAGTTTTTTCTCTCTTTATAATATTAGTTTGTTTGTTTGTTTTGGCAGGGTTATTTCCGCACTTAGCCTCTAGGGCCATTGTACGTATTTAAGCTTCTGTGTCTTCTCACTTCAACCAGCCCAGGTCATCCCAGAAGGCTAGCAGCTTCTGTAGACTGCCAAAGGCTTCCGGAAGTGACGCTGGTAAAGGAGGATTTGTGCCCATTTGTCTGCCACGCTACTGCATTCCATAAGCACGTGCTGTGGCGTTTCTTCCGCCTCCATGCATCCTCTGCATAGGGGGCTGTCTGTCACACCTATGGTAAATAGGTGTTTGTTCAGTAGACAGTGGCCGGTTATAACTCCTATAACTTTGCGGATTCTGTCCCTTTTTAATCTGATGAGGTTGCGGGAAAACTTTTTTGATGCCACCGGAACTGCATTCTTTATTTGTCTGCACCCTTCATTGGTTTTCCATTGCATTAAATGGGTTTCTTCAGTTTTTTTACGTAGCCATGATTTTATTTGGGCCTTAGGTATGGGTAGTAATGGTTCCGGTCCATATACTGTTGTCTCCGATCCTCTTTTGGCCAGTTCATCAGCTGCGTCATTGCCCAGTGAGTTGCTATGTCCTTTGATCCATTGCAGGGTTACTTTGTTTGTGTTTGCAATGGATTGGAGTGTGTTGTGACATTCCAGTACAAGGACAGAGGTTATGGTGTTATTTTGTAGTACTTGAAGTACTGATGCACTGTCTGAGATGATTTTTATATTGAAATCTCTGACATCTCTGGCTGCAATCACTTGTGCTGCTTTGGTGATACCAATGCATTCCACTTGGAAGATTGTGTTTAGTTTGTCTAGTGTGGTTGATATTTTGATATGTAGGTTGTTTGAAAAGACACCAGCTCCAGTGCCGTGAGTGGTTTTGGAGCCGTCAGTATATCCTAACTTCGTTGATGCCAGAGCTATCTTTTCGTTCTTCAGTAAGTTGGATATTGTATCTTCGATCAAAAACATGGTGATACGGTATTCCGTCTAGGGGTGCCTCCAGGAGCGGTATTTCCTTTAAGGTTTCCTGCAGAATTTTCGTATGTGTTGTTAGCGTGTTGTTTTTCCATGATCCGTTTGCTTTTAATCTTAAGGCTGCTTTGGCCTCCTCTTGTATGATGAGATCCAGAGGTCTCAGCTGCAGAAGATATTCTAAAGCAGCCGATGGAGTGGTTTTCATACATCCAGTAGCGGCCATACTTGCTAAGCGTTGCAAGCTTTGGAGTTTTGCTTTCACTGTGGTCAGTTGTGTTTTTGGCCACCATACAACTGAACCGTAGGTGAGTGAGGGTCTGATAACTGATGTGTACAGCCAAAGTGTTAGTTTTGGGGTGAGGCCCCATCTTTTACCAACTAATCTCCTACATTGGCTGAAAGTAATATAATATTACTATAGACAATCAAACGCTCGTCTTAGATTTAACCCTACAATGACCTTGAGCTTTGATTATAGTATCCTAGCTGGTCCTTCATGTTTAAAATCTGTCATCACCTTCTAGTGTGTTCAAGCAGAAGCACTTGAGTGTCAGCTGTCCAGTTCCCTGCCAGAGTTTACGTGGTCACCAATTTTTACCACATTACTTACCATGGTGAAATTTAGTTCAAAGATCAGGGTATACACAGAAAGAAACTGGTCGTACTTAATTTGCTTTACACAAAGATAAACTTTAATGAAAATATAGCTAAATATGTATACTAAATAATAAAGTGGTTTCAATAAAATATACTATTGAAATTGATACATTATACCTTTAACAATGTAAGTAGTTCTCGGTGAAACAACTCGCAACTAAGTTTCTTGATAACTTATATTGAAATGGATTCTATTCCACCGTGGTGTAACATAATCAAAAAGTAGTAGGTAACAAAATAGTACGATACAAAAATAAGTGGATAGCGTGCATTATGACAAAAATTATACGATTATACAAATATTTTTGTTGCTCATCAGTTGAATATAAAATGTTAAATGCGTGAAATTAATAAAAAAAAGTATTTTGTTTTTGTAACTTTTTCATTATTATAAGATAAATTTTACTGAGCTTCTTCCCGGTTGGTCTCAACTAAAGGCAGACTTCTAAACTAGTGGTAACTTCGGTAACATTTATGTTTAAAAAATGCCTAGATTGTATTTAATTTAAATTGCGATTCTATAACCATTTGAATTTGTTAATTTATGAACAGTAGTAACATAACACTGTCTGCTTCATGTTTTTTTTTTTTACTTTTTCTGCCTGGATGATTCTGAAAATCGGTTCTATAATTGGACATGGATACTCAGAGTAAAACTTATAGTCATCACACAATATTACAGAATATTATGTACATTAACACCAAATACGTGTGTTAATGTATTACAATTTTGTTCTCATCAAATGAAATTTCGATCGTTCTCTCGACGTTACGCAACGGTGTAAATGAATCCATATCGACTATTAATCACGCGCCGGTATCCCGTAGCGCGTTAAAAGCTAAGTTTGCACCTCGTTCACTTAGCCCAGATATTGTTTCGAATATGTTTACTGACGGAATAAGTTTTAACTGGGATTGTTATGTTATTTTACATAGTTTGGTTAAACGTAGGTTAAAACAATTTCGGAGTTGAATTTTCTTTGTTGTATAAAACTGTTGGGTTTCACTCGTGTTCCCGAGGGATTTTGTCTTTACCCAGGATAACTAATAGTCTATGATTTATTGCAGGATATACCTACCTGTGTGCCAAGTTTCATCAAAATCTGTTGAGCCGTTTTTGCAATTATTATAGTTGTAAGATAAATATTGTATTGAAAGTGGCCTTTTTGGACCTGAATTTGGAAAAGTGATAAAAAAGCAGAAAACCAATTGCCTTGCCGGGGTTTTCTCAGTTTAAGTGTATATTGAACCGGTGGTAGAGTCAATTGTAACGTTCATAAGTGGCTTACCAGGGCCTAAACTGAATAATTGAGTTTGAGTTTCGGATATTGTAGTAATAATGACTTTTCTGTATTCGAAAACATGAAAGTATATCTCGAATATAACTTACATAGTTCCAACATTGATATCTAATAACTAAAGATAAACAATCCCAACCAAAAGTTCTCTCAAAACTGTCTCAAATTGTGTTGGGTAATAATAGCAATTTTAAGTTGTATTCACAAAGCTATGTACAAAAGGCAATAAAATTTGACGACTCATACCTGCTAGCCAAAATATATGTTAAACGAGCAATGAGGCACGTTTACCGGCGGAGCGTTCGAAGCTAGATTAAAAGGGTACCCATATGTTCGAGTGGGCACTCATTCGGTAAGGTCATTTTTTGTCGCTGATTGTGTATCTTTAGTTATTAGATATCAAAGTGTGGAACCAATTTAAAATTCAATTGTGAGATTCGTGTTTAAATATAAAATCTAAGAAAAACTTACGATCCATAAACAAGAACCCACTCATCTCTACGTTGTCTATTCCATTTAATCATTATAATAGATACAAATACAAATAGACACGACATTTCCAGTATAGCAATTACAAGTCCGGCTTTTCATCTCCACTCGACGCGGCAAAGCTCCAACGGCATTTATTTAATAAACTACAACACTTCACGTAGTTGAACTCCCACTAGTTTACAGTTGAGAGTCATTCAATCAATAGAAATTCCTTTTGGAACATAGCATAAGGAATGGCGATTGTATTTTTGAAAAGAAGCGTAAATAAATATACTAGAAAGATCCACTACAGTAAAAAAAAAATTAAGAACAAAACTGACACAAAAACATCTAAAAAGAAAAAAAATCTAATTATTGTTTCTCGACGTTTAATATAAGTAGAATCTATACTGACCCGCGCGGTTTCACCCGCGATGTCTAGAGAACAGTTGAATCCCACCAAAAACATAAATGTAAAAAAGGAGAGCCAAGTTCAATACAAAAATTATTCTCTGCTGTCGGCTTCGCCGCAAAAAGAATGGAGATCTGAGATTGAGTGCCAAGTTCTATGCAAAATCCAAATATGTAGTCTAAGGGTTGACTTGGCTGGTTTTCCCATACGAATTATTATTAAGTACCTACTTTTACACAGTCATGGAAGAGCCTTATATTTGATGGGTAGTTTCTACCAGCAAGCCAAATTTTCGGAATAATAAAATAAGAACGGAAAGGTAACAGGTTTAGAACATGCGAAGGCTATATAATTCGTATGGGAAAACCAGCCAAGTCAGCCCTTAGACTACATATTTGGATTTTGCATAGAACTTGGCACTCAATCTCAGATCTCCATTCTTTTTGCGGCGAAGCCCACAGCAGAGAATAATTTTTGTATTGAACTTGGCTCTCCTTTTTTACATTTATGTTTTTGGTGGGATATCATTACTTTTTGTAGGTAAGTACATATCCTCGTAACGCCGTGGGTCCTTTTAAAAGGACAAATTCAAACGCTTATGAGCGCGGCTGCCACTCGCTCGGCCACGTTCGCGTCAACGGTTCGATTCGGTTGTCACAGCGCCCCACCCACCCCGCCCGCGCCGCTCCGGCGTCACTCGGCGCGCGCGCGTCGTGTATATACCGAAAATCTAAAAGCCTATTATTTTATCATTATTTATGAGGAGGTGATGATTTTACACTATTGATGTGCGCTAAATATAAAAATAATAATTAATCCCAGTTAATAACGTAGGTACCCTAAGTAATATTAGGTATTTATCTTAAGCGTTCATAATAGAATCTAATTATTTAAAAATTGCCAGTTTTTTATTTATTCCTTTGTATTCATCTAATTACTTATCTGCATACCAAATTTTAACTCTCTAGGTCATCTGGAACTGGGTTAGAGTTTTGGTCTATAGGTCAGTCAATGATAAAAAAATAAAATTATTTTTAAAAACAAAAACCGACTTCAAAACTGTAACCTATACCTATGTACAAACATAAACTAAAAAGTAAAGAATAATATTTTAATTTCAAAGCAAGAGCCTTAAAGGACAATCAACAAAATTATTGATATTTATATATCTATTTAATATTTATAAACAGTTCTTTTTGGAGTCGGTGCCAGTCAAGAAGTAGGACAGTTTTGAACTGGACACGAAGTGTTCATACGAGAAAACGTCTTACGACACCTCTCCTTACGGTAATGTTCCTTAGGTCTGCGCCGTCGCTCCCCTACTTTTCGAAAATTTGTTACAAAGGCAGAATTAAACTGTCCTTCTTGGCTGGCACCGACTCCAAAAAGAACTGTTTATAAATATTAAATAGATATATAAATATCAATAATTTTGTTGATTGTCCTTTAAGGCTCTTGCTTTGAAATTAAAATATTATTCTTTACTTTTTAGTTTATGTTTGTACATAGGTATAGGTTACAGTTTTGAAGTCGGTTTTTGTTTTTTATTTTTAAAAATAATTTTATTTTTTAATTTTTAAAGTTTATTCCTTATTATATGTTATCCTAGGCAAAACTAGTTTGTCCTGAAATCGGGTCTGGTCGGTAAAATATAATATATAACTAGCGGGCCCGGCAGACGTCGTCCTGCCTTGAAATTAAAACAAATCTTGGAACTCGATTCCAGCGCCACCTACCGGGTCCAATTGTATTTTAAAACCATCGAAGAACCCATTGAAGTATACACACGAAATTTCATCCAAATCCAAAAAGTCATGCTCAACGACTCAGTTTGATTCACTAAGGTTTATCAAACGAGACATAATTTTTTTCGTTTTTGTTGATTTTCTCAAAAAGTGCTTAATCAATTTCGACAAAATTTAAATGGGACCACCTCTGAAGTATGATCTACCAAACAAAAAAGGAATCATCAAAATCTATTCATAATTGGCAGAGAAATCGAGTAACAAACATACAAAAAAAAAAAAAATACATACAGACGAATTGAGAACCTCCTCCTTTTTTTTGAAGTCGGTTAAAAATGAGGAATTTTGGACATTAATATCTAAATAACCGTTTGAGATAAGCTTATGAAATTTAGAACACATATGTATCTCGCAAGTCTCAATATATGAGCCAAATTTGATACGTTTATGTAAAATAGTTTTTGATTTATGAGGGGGTCAAAAGTGGCTCCAAATGGTTCGTGTATATTACACACAGTGCGGCTCGCCAGTTCTGTTTCTTGAACTTGGCTTGACACGCTCCCGCGTATCTAGATGTTCAAAAATCATTTCTTAGCGGCCTTTTCTACCTGCCTTCCAACTACTGACGGAACGGCTACTACGGAACAGCTGCTCAATTTATACCAAGCGCAAGTTCCGTCGTGTGTGGAGGACTGCTCTCATCTTTGGGATGGTTCGGCCAAATATCAGCTTGATGCACTGTAGTCAATAGAAGCGAGCCAAGAGGCTTATTGACAACGACGCATTGGTCGAGGCAAGCCTTGAGCATCGACGCAGAGTTGCTAGCCCATCGGTATTCTATCGGATACATTTCGGCGAGTGTGCCACGGAATTACATAACTTGATTCCGCCAAGTCCGTTCCACTATCGGACAACCAGACGTACGGCGATGCGCCACCGTTGCATGGTGGACCTTCCATCGTAGACCACATCATCAGCTACCTATCTACACTAATATTATAAAGAGGAAAGATTTGTATGTATTTTTGGAAACAATAAACTCAAAAACTATTGGACCGATTATAAAAATTCTTTCACCGTTTGATAGCTACAATATTCCTAAGATAAGATAGCACGGGAACGCGGGTGAAACTGCGGAGGATAGCTATATATATAATTAAAAAAAACCCTAAAATTAGTAAACATAGAAATAATGCATTATATTACATTGCTATTGTCCTCAAGTGTAAAGCTACGGAACCAATTATAGTGGCGCTCTATGTCTCTAGCGACAGTTTGATTGCGTCTGTTACTATTTTACACCGCAACGGAACTCTAACATTGTTTGTTTGCGTACGTTTCTCTGGAACTTGGTTCTGTACTGCGCCATATTTATTTTATTTTATTTTATTTTGGCAGCATACAGTCATTATAAATTGTATGAAATACATTATAAAGTTTTATAGAAAAGAAGACAAACAGTGCCGAAAATTACAATACTATTGCGGTAATAAAAGAAGGATATAACATACTATGAGTTTTAAAATACTAAATTACGGTAGTAAAAGTACGAAATAACATATACTATGAATTTTAGAGTACTAAATTATGGTAGTGAAAATACGATATACTATGAGTACCTAAGTGACATTTATAAGAGTAGAATGCTAGTATCTAGTGATACATATGTATATTATAAAAGCGAAATACCACTCACTAATTAATATTAGGTACATAAAAGTGCTAAATAAAATATATGAGGCTGATTAAGAGCGATTTAAGAATTACATAACTTGATCAACAATTTATTTCTAAATTCATTAAAACTAATTTGAAAAACATCCAGATCTGAAAACTCTTTATTGTAAGAATTTAGAGAACGTGGTATAAAGCTATTAAGAGTATAATTTTTTATATAACGGGGTGGAACAAAAAGGTTTATTTTACGACAGGAGCGAACAGGTAGTCTAGCACGTGCCGTGAAAGATATTTTTGAAAGTAAATAAGGACAATCGATTATGTTGTTTATGATTTTATAGAGATTCATTACATCAATAAATTTGCGTCTATTTTCTAAGCTAAGAATATTGTATTGGTTAAGAGAATCTAAGTATGTGCAGTGTGTATTGTTGAAACGATAGTTTAAAGTATTCATGATTGTTTTTTGAACTTTTTCAATTCGATTGATATGTAGCTTGTAATTAGGATTCCATACACTACAACCGAACTCCAATAAGGATCTGACAAATGAAAAATAGAGAATCAACAGTGTTCGAGGTTTCTTAAAAGGTTTGCATATTCTGTTCACGAGACCTAGGTTACGGAAAGCCCTCTGCAAAATTATATCTATGTGATCATTAAAACTAAGTTTGTGGTCCATCATTATGCCAAGGTCTCTTACTGAGTATACACGATTTAAATTGTTATTATATAGGCTATAGTTGAAATTAATTTGTTTATTGTTTCGTGTAAATGTAATGGTAGAACATTTATCGGTATTGAGAAATAGTTGATTTTTAACACAATAATCTGCCAATGCAACTAAGTCTAACTGTAATTTCTTGCAATCATCTATTGTTTCGATAGTTTTAAATATTTTGGTATCATCAGCATACTGTAAAAAAAATGAGCCTTTGACCATTGATCCTATATCGTTTATATACAATGAGAAAAGTAAAGGTCCTAAATGGGATCCCTGTGGGATTCCCGAGGGAATGACTAGGAATCCTGAGCAGCAACCCTTAATACAAACAGCCTGACTGCGATTACGAACGTAGGAGTCAATCCACCTTAAGAGGCTGCCGTGCACGCCCAGCTCCGAAAGCTTAACAATAAGAAGATTATGATTTATCTTATCGAAAGCTTTGGAGAAGTCGGTGTACACGACGTCCACTTGAAGACCTTTCTCCATGCTATTAAGTAAATAATCAGTAAACGACAACATATTTGTGTCCACACTTCTAGCCTTCCTGAAACCATGCTGACTGTCGGAAATATGGTGCTTTACTGTTTCATATAATTTCTCGGTAACAATTTTTTCAAAAACTTTGCCAAGCACGCACAGTTTCGATATGGGTCTATATTCCGAGAGTACATCATTTTTATAATTTTTAGGTATAGGTGTTATCAGAGCTTTTTTCCAAAGTTGTGGGAAAACTCCGGTTTTCATCGAAATCTGAAATAAATGCGTTAATGGTTTAACTAATTCTTTAGCACACGAGGATATTAAGTAAGGGTGAATACCATCACTGCCAGCTCCTTTGTGTATGTTAACCTTTTTTAATTCGTTAAAAATAATAGTTTCATCAAAATCAATAATATTAATGTCAACTGAGGACTGCGCCGTATCGGATATAATGAGTGTGCTATTAGTTGTTGTATCGCTTGGAGGAATAAATACACTATGAAAATAACTATTGAACTCATTACAAATCTGTGCGCCACTTGTAATCACTCTGCCTTGATAATACAATTTATCCGGAATGCTGTTCTTCGACATTTTAGACTGCACATATGACCAAAAGTATTTTGGAAAAGCGTTAATTTTATCCTCTGCAAAGGCCAAGTATGAATTATAACAGTTCCGTTCCATACGTTTAAAACGATTTCTAAGAAGAGCGAAAGTATTGTAATCCCTAAGATTACGGTAAGTTTTCCATTTTTTATGGAACTTACCTTTTTCTCGTTCTAATTTGATAAGAGGAGAGGTATACCAAGGTGGACGTTTTGTGTTATTACTCGACGATAATCGCGTAGGCACATATTTGTCTATAAGGTTGTTTAAAATATTATAAAAGCAGTTTAACATAGAATTTACGTCTTTCATAGGTGAGAATAATTTATCCCAGTCAACTTTAATTAATTCATTCTTGATTGAAACCAGATCGCATTTAAAAAATAATTTTTTTCTAAAAGTTTTCCCTTGAAAGGGCGGTGGAAGTTGAAGACGTAAATCAATATTTAGGGATTTGTGATGAAAATCCTCTGTAACGAAAGGTGTTTCGCAGGAGTTTACACTGCAATTCACATTACTAAACACTAAATCTAGAAGTCTGCGGTTAACATTAAATTCTGAATTATACTGATTAAGCAAGGAAAAAGTCATAAAATCCGCAGTTAAGCATGCTAGGTTATTATTATTTGTTGTAATGGTCATGCTGTTGAGTTCACTATCGTAGTACCATTCAGCCGCAGAAACGTTAAAGTCGCCAAGTATAAGAAATGAGTCATCGGCATGGATATTAATGAAGTTTGTAATTCTATCATACAAGCTGGTTAAGTTAGTTGCATGATTCTCGCCGTGAGGAAGGTAAGCGCATATAATATGAAGCGCGGAGGCAGGTGCCGATGCGCTCGCAAGCCGTCCGCGTCGCAGCGGCACAGTCACCCACAGCTCCTCGGCGGAAGCAGGCGCGCCGCGCTCGGCCCGGAGCTGCGCACAGAGCTCGCGCTGCACCGCGATCAACACACCGCCGCCGCGCACATTCCCACCTTCACGCACGCTCGCACGCGCATTTACATTATAAGCCCTGTCACATCTAAATACTTCGTATCGATCGTCTATGAATTCAGAGCTATTAAAGTTATGGTTAAGCCAGGTTTCAGTAATGCATATTATATTATAATTACAGTTAAGCACGGACGACAGAAAATCATGAGACTTTGTTCGCATGCCCCTGACGTTTTGGTAATAGATAGATATTTGGTTGTCAGATAACATTGTTATAAATTAAGCAAGTCTTACCAAGTAGCATTATAAAGGTTTGTTTCACCCGCGTTATTAAATGAAATATATCTATATCGTTAAATTGTTCTGAGATGGTTTTCAAAAGCAACATGTAGGTGCGAATAAATATTAATAAATTGTTGAAATAATATATTTTTCTGCTATCAGTAAACTCAAGACACTTATGATAATGTGTTAATATAAATTTAAGAAAATGTAAAATCATATTTACGAGAGGTAGTAGTAGCCTATTCAACATTCTATTGACAATTTGGTTATTAATACTAATTTGTAACCAACTTGAATAAAGTCATTTTATATTATCCAGATCCGATTCGTTTGCAATTAGAACTGACCTAGCTGTGTCACTCTTTCGTAGGAATATCTTGCAGTCTTTGATCCAGATGTACTTGTAACCTTTTTCCTTTCCTAGTTCTCGGGCTTTTCTGTAAAGTGTTTTGTAGTGAGGAGTTAGGTGGTCATTTACAAATACCAGTCTCGCTGGACCGTCAAGACCTAAGTCTGCGGTAGTCAACCCGCGTCGTGCCCGTACCGCGGCTAAGAAATCGTCTTTTTGTTTCCGCTGTGTGAATCTCATAATAATATTAGGTATCACGGTATTCGACGGCTGATTTTTATCATTTCCTTTTGGCGGAAATTTCCGTACACGGTGAATGTAATCGATGTTCGACGATGTCAACGTGAAACCTATTTTTACAGCCATATTGTTGATAATGTTATGTAAGTTTTCACCTTTGGTGGTAGGCACTCCGGAGATTTCCAAATTATTCATACGATTTTGTTGTTCACTTACTATAATTTTGTTTGACAACACAGATATGGTGGTGTTATTATTGCATGCAGCACTCTCGAGATTTTTTATTCTTTCCGTGAGCGAGGTAGAAACATCCGTAATTTGGGTATGGAGATTGCTTTGATCTTGTTTTAAAACAAGGTTAGATTGTTTTAATTCAAAAACATCCCTTTTTATGTCGGCGACGGTGTCACTCAAGTTCTTCAGCACTTCGTTTTGCTTATTAAATAAGACATCAATAGACGCCATTAACTCCGAACGAAAAACTGACAGTGTTTCTGTTAGCTCATTCTCAGGCTGTTTGCGTTTTCTGTACATAATTTGAGAGTCGAAGTCAGGTTTACATAAATCGGGAGAGGATCCTGCTTTCGTTGGTGTTCTTTGAAGGCTCATCCTGACACTCTAAGATATATGTAAGTAATCACAGTGAGAATTGACTTGAATGGTATTAAGTCAACTTAACTTCGCACTAGACACTCGCGCAATAAAGTCCGGATTCCAATGAACCGAGGTTAATACAAAAGGACGGCTGAGATAACAAATACAATTTTAACTAATTGTGACGTGCGCACTACCGCCTGTTACCGCGACCGAGCGTTGTGTTTCTTGAACTTGGCTTGACACGCTCCCGCGTATCTAGATGTTCAAAAATCATTTCTTAGCGGCCTTTTCTACCTGCCTTCCAACTACTGACGGAACGGCTACTACGGAACAGCTGCTCAATTTATACCAAGCGCAAGTTCCGTCGTGTGTGGAGGACTGCTCTCATCTTTGGGATGGTTCGGCCAAATATCAGCTTGATGCACTGTAGTCAATAGAAGCGAGCCAAGAGGCTTATTGACAACGACGCATTGGTCGAGGCAAGCCTTGAGCATCGACGCAGAGTTGCTAGCCCATCGGTATTCTATCGGATACATTTCGGCGAGTGTGCCACGGAATTACATAACTTGATTCCGCCAAGTCCGTTCCACTATCGGACAACCAGACGTACGGCGATGCGCCACCGTTGCATGGTGGACCTTCCATCGTAGACCACATCATCAGCTACCTATCTACACTAATATTATAAAGAGGAAAGATTTGTATGTATTTTTGGAAACAATAAACTCAAAAACTATTGGACCGATTATAAAAATTCTTTCACCGTTTGATAGCTACAATATTCCTAAGATAAGATAGCACGGGAACGCGGGTGAAACTGCGGAGGATAGCTATATATATAATTAAAAAAAACCCTAAAATTAGTAAACATAGAAATAATGCATTATTACATTGCTATTGTCCTCAAGTGTAAAGCTACGGAACCAATTATAGTGGCGCTCTATGTCTCTAGCGACAGTTTGATTGCGTCTGTTACTATTTTACACCGCAACGGAACTCTAACATTGTTTGTTTGCGTACGTTTCTCTGGAACTTGGTTCTGTACTGCGCCATATTTGTCATACTATGTTGATTTATGCCTTTATTTTTTTGTTTTAAACAATGATAACATAAGTAAAAGGTGTAGATAGGGTTCCTATACAGCATTCGCTCATCATAAATGTCCCAAAAATTACACACTAACATTTTTTTTTATTCAGGATAAACTCACCATGGTAAGTGATGATGTGGCCGAAGGTGGTAAGCACACAAAGCCTAGATGGGAACTGGCTCTCAAGTGCAGCTGTCGGAACACACTGATAGGTGCTTGGCGACAGATTTTCAACTTAAGGATGGTAGCCAGCCAGTTGAGTACTACAATGTACCCTACCACCGTGCTATGGTTTCCTCACGATGTTTTCCTTCCGCTCAAGCTTATTGTAGGATTCGAACCCACGACCTTCGCCGCGGTATCCGACGTCACTACCACTGAGTTATCGTCACCTTATAAGTACATATAAATAACTATATATTGCAATATCCACACTACATTAAGATATCTCATAACACACGATGGCATTTTTGGTTGTTTTGGGTCACTTTTACTTTTAATTTCACTCGATACGTGAAGTGCATCCATTGATGCCGGCGACGCGACACAGGTCAAAGATGGCTACTCAGTTTGTAACCTACCGCTCGCGTAGCGCTTGTAACCTATCTGCACCTTACTTATAATATCATTGGTTTTAAAGTTTCGGTTTATAGTTCTCGGTTTATTACTACAGGGAAAGGTTTTTGCAATAAAAAAGTTATCACCATGCAGGACTGTGACAGTAGTCTGAGGTCCAATAGAAATAAACTAGATATGTTCATATAGTAGAAGTTTGACAGGCAGGCGGGTCACCTGATGGTAAGCGACTACCGTCACCTATGGACATTTGGAATTTGTACATAGTACCTACAGCCAGTCAAAAATCCCGAAATCACTTAAAAATAGAAACCACTGCAACTGTACTGTATTTCACAGGGTCATCTGATAGTAAGTGACTACCGTCGCCTATAGACTATAGCAATACTAGGGTGATTGACATTGTGTTGTACACCTTATTACAATGCCTTAATGGCAATTAACTCTCAAGCGCAGCTGTCGGAACACACCGATAGGTGCTTGGCGACAGATTTTCAACTTGAGGGTGGTAGCCAGCCAGTCGGGTACTACAAAGTACCCTCACTATGGTATCCTCACGATGTTTTCCTTCACTTCAAGCTCAAGCTCATTGTAGGATTCGAACCTACGACCTTCGCCGCGGTATCCGACGTCACTTACCACTGAGCTATCATCGCCTTAATTTTTTGTTGTTGTTGTAATCTGATGCCAATGTGTTGTCCAATAAATGATTTATATTCTATTGTGGGCTTTGAGGCCGAAATTCGTAATAGATTCGATGATACTGTTTTTTAAAAGGCCTTACGCACCATCTGTCTTGCTGTACGTCCCGCCAAGGCCACGTCCAACGAGCCTATGCACTGTCATTTTCCATCGTGCATCCTGCATGACCTTGGTGAGACGTTTACCAAGATGGATGGCGCGTAAGGTGTTAACTCACCTGCATATTACAGATCTTGTATCGCACCGGCTCCCCGCGGCACCCAGCCGGGGAGGAGCAAGTTCTCAGTTGTCGCGACACGCCGCCGTCACACGTCCGCGAACATAGCGACCAATCGCTCCACTGCGACCAGCCGCCGCGCTCCTGCGAGTATGCACGCCGCTTTATTATTTGAATTCAGAATTTTTGTTATTTTCATAAAAGGATTTAAGTTCTGTCAACTATGCCAATGTATATGAATTAGTACGACAAACTTAAGGGGGAGATAGGTGGGCACCTACCAACATATACAAAAATTACCTCAGTAAAAGTACCTATCACCATTTTCAAAAATTTAAGGTCGAAAATTTAAAAGTCGATAGATAAAAATCTGAAATTTCGGTATATCTCGAAAATGGTGAACTTTTTACTGAGGTGATTTTTACATATGTTGGTAGGTGCCCTATCTCCCCCTTAAGTTTGTCCTACTACTTACCGGTTACCGGACACCCTGTATATAGGTCGTGTGGCGTAAAGTGGTCCAACGTTCAAGGTTCGATACAGTGTATATTCAGCTATTACATATCAAAATTTGGTCAACTTTTTACCACGGCTCTCAACATTATTATTTTTATTATTTAATTTAATCTCTGGATCTACTGAACCGATTTTGAGAATTCGTTTACCAATAGAAAGACACGTTATTTGTGAGTCTCATAGGCTATTTTTATACCGGAAAAAGATAAGATCCTACGGGAACGCGGGTGAAACCGCGGGAGACAGCCAGTATTGCATATAGACGTACGTTAATAAGATCCTACGGGAACGTGGGTGAAACCGCGGGAGACAGCCAGTATTGCATATAGACGTACGTTAATAAGATCCAACGGGAACGCGGGTGAAACCGCGGGAGACAGCCAGTATTGCATATAGACGTACGTTAATAAGATCCTACGGGAACGTGGGTGAAACCGCGGGAGACAGCCAGTATTGCATATAGACGTACGTTAATAAGATCCTACGGGAACGTGGGTGAAACCGCGGGAGACAGCCAGTATTGCATATAGACGTACGTTAATAAGATCCAACGGGAACGCGGGTGAAACCGCGGGAGACAGCCAGTATTGCATATAGACGTACGTTAATAAGATCCTACGGGAACGTGGGTGAAACCGCGGGAGACAGCCAGTATTGCATATAGACGTACGTTAATAAGATCCAACGGGAACGCGGGTGAAACCGCGGGAGACAGCCAGTATTGCATATAGACGTACGTTAATAAGATCCAACGGGAACGCGGGTGAAACCGCGGGAGACAGCCAGTATTGCATATAGACGTACGTTAATAAGATCCTACGGGAACGTGGGTGAAACCGCGGGAGACAGCCAGTATTGCATATAGACGTACGTTAATAAGATCCTACGGGAACGTGGGTGAAACCGCGGGAGACAGCCAGTATTGCATATAGACGTACGTTAATAAGATCCTACGGGAACGTGGGTGAAACCGCGGGAGACAGCCAGTATTGCATATAGACGTACGTTAATAAGATCCAACGGGAACGCGGGTGAAACCGCGGGAGACAGCCAGTATTGCATATAGACGTACGTTAATAAGATCCTACGGGAACGTGGGTGAAACCGCGGGAGACAGCCAGTATTGCATATAGACGTACGTTAATAAGATCCAACGGGAACGCGGGTGAAACCGCGGGAGACAGCCAGTATTGCATATAGACGTACGTTAATAAGATCCTACGGGAACGTGGGTGAAACCGCGGGAGACAGCCAATATTGCATATAGACGTACGTTAATAAGATCCAACGGGAACGCGGGTGAAACCGCGGGAGACAGCCAGTATTGCATATAGACGTACGTTAAAAAAACAAACCATTGTAATTTCCATAAAAAGCGAATAACAACATTTCAAACTTCAAAGAAATACGTCGATCACAAAATAAGGAAATAAATTAGGAAGTATTGTTACGTCTCGTGCAGTGTTCGTGATGTGTAGCGTATTTCATTTAATGCCTTTGTACGGCACATGGGGAAACATCACTCACAGGGCATGTTATGAATGCGTTCTTACCCTTTGTTTCGTTTTATTTGCATATTCATAACGTACGAATATATAATTAGAATCGCATTTTTAGTCTAAAGAGGACGCAATTTAAAAGAACTGATATCTATCTACGCTTAAGGGGTGAAAAAGGGATTTTTCTGTAAATAAAAAAACCATGAATTTGAATTTGAAATTTTGTTGATTAATAAACAAGCTTTGGATTTAGAGTGACGTGACTTTATTTTTCGAGTTATTCTCAGCAAGCTCTTTCATTTGATACACATATTGTAGGAGTGCATTATAGTCCGCCATGTTGTATTTAGAATGACGTCACACAGCTGACCATGCATTGTCATCTAAACTAAACGTGTATACAAAATGTCAGCTCAATCGGTTAAAGATATCTGTTTCAAAATTGAGTTGCAAGATTCCACCTGAAGAAACATGGTTACATACATTGCAAGTTGAATAAAAGCTTGTAAAATGTTCAAAAATTACAAAAAACTTTCGTGAGGTCTACAGCTCTCAGAGCTACTATTTGCATTATAAATGCAAGTGAATAAAATAGACTGTAAATCCAATGGTGATATCACAAAAAACTCGGCCAATGTCAATATTAGCCAATAACTCATTCAACCCAAGCTCATGTATAAGTCGAGAGCACTTCACGTCACGTTGTGTCAATAATACTTGGGGACAATGGTAGGTACCAGTTTGGGACCTCTTTTATCGAAATTTCCGACTGAAGTGATCCGCTACGTGGAAACATACGGAACAATATATTGGTACCAATTCTTATATCTATCTATACAGGTCACCATTTTCGAGATATTTCGAAATTTCGAAATTTCGACATCCTGTCTATAACATTCTCGTGTCACAGTGTTAGTAACCGAACTCCTCCAAAACGGCTTGACCGATTTTTAGAGTTCCGTGCCCAAAGGGTAAAAACGGGACCCTATTTAAGACTTCGCTGTCTGTCCGTCTGTCTGTCACCAGGCTGTATCTCAAGAACCGCGATAGTTAGACATTTGAAATTTTCAATAAATATTTAAGAGGGGCTCCCATACAACAAACATGGTATTTTTTTCGTTTTTACGGAACTCTTCGTGCGCGAGTCCGACTCGCACTTGGCCGGTTTTTTTTTGTGTATATTCGATGACTTAGGCAGACGGAAGATCAACCCTTTTCAATTAAGGAGTCTAATATTATTTCATTTAAAAACGTAAAATATCACACTTATATCACTTTAAAATCTGTTTATGATATAAAACGACTTTTAAAAAAGCCTCTCACTGACCGTCGATTCCTAAATATCCCGCTTAATTACGCATTCAGTTCAGGCATATGCAAAAACGTCACGTGCAGCCAAATCTCTTCCTTATACGCTGTTGGAGAAAGAGCGATATTATATTAAATTTCCGCTTGTTTGTGTGTTCTGTGTTCTGTTTACATTTAATGTATACGTGATTTGGACAGTGAATTATGGACTTGTTTACGTACCTATTTGAGATATGACTATTATTGAAACAGTCGGGCCAAGATAGTCTCATTCTACAATGTTTGTATTGATCCGTTCTGATATAAGGAAATGCCCAAAAAAGTGCACAAAGCCGCGATTTTCGCGCAAACTTGTAAGTACCAAAATTTACCTTAATTTTCATTTTTTTTTTATTTATCGGAATTTTCCCTTTACTTGTGCTGTAAGACCTTGCTTTAAACCAAAATTGTCAATTCTAGGTCAACCGTAAGTACCCTATAGGTTTTGGGTCGAAAACCTATATGGTAGTTCCCGTTGACCTAGAATCACGAAATTTGGCAAAAAGCAAGCTCTTACAGCACAAATAAAGGGAAAATTCCAAAAAATGAAAAAAGTTGAAAATTAAAGGGTGTTCCCATACATACATAGTTACCACCAATTAAGATAGACCTCTGAGTTGTATCAGCGCTCATACAATTTAGAGGTCTAGCTTAATTGGCACTAACCTTAAATAAGTTAATCGAAAAAAAAAAACCTTGAGGCTCTATTACGGAACCCTCAGTGCGCGAGTCCGACTCGCACTTGACCGGTTTTTTAGCTATGGGGGTTGAAGAGACACTAATAATATTTTATCGTTAAATGTTTGGAGGTTGCACAGCACTAAACTAGGAAAAGACATGGAAAGTGAAGGTAATTATCTCTCATTTCTTTATAATTAAGTAATCATAACTTTTATAAAATACTAGTGTGCCCGGCAGACGTTGTCCTGCCCTGAAAATAAAACTAAGAACCCGATTCCAGCGCCACCTATTGTGAAACTAAACCAACTGTCAGTCCGATCTCGAGACATGTCAAAACGTCGTTCTATACAAAATGTATGACAAAAATAATTTTCTTCATTATTCTTTTTTTTTTGTGAATTTTTCCTGAATTTTCTTTGCTATAAACCTCACGGAGCCCGAGACCTTTCCAACGAATGCAAAACCGTGGAAATCGGTTCGTGCGTTCTGGAGTTATAGCGTCAGGAAGGAAAACGCGACTTATTTTTATATAGTAGAAGATGATTCTAGTCATATTATGAATCAAGTACCTAAATGTTTATCTGCTTAGTTTTAATACTGTACGGATTTTAATGATTAATACAAATTAACCCTCAGAAAACAAGATTCTTTGGGATTTCAAATAAAGATTTGTCTGTAACCAAAAAAAAATCGCATATAAAAATCGCAAGTTTGCAAAATACAAAATTATAAATGTATCACAGGCGCGGACGATATCGTATTCTTGTATTCGTCGCCGTCGCGCGTCGCCACATACGTGCATACACATTTCATATTCAGCCCATTATCTCTATTGTGTGGTGTCGCCTTTATTTTATATCAACATTCTGTCTTTACGCAGTGTAGTGTATTCTTTATTTTTGTTATTGTTTGTTTTTAAATAACAACACAGGTTTTTTTTTATTAAGGGCTCAAGCTTATTTTCCGTCACAGCGCAATCATATTTTTGCTCTTTATCTTAGTTTTCCCCCGCGGTTTCACCTGCGTTCCCTATTTGAATCGGTTTTTGTACGCAATTACTAAATTTACAAAAAAAATTGCGCGGAAACCTAATTATTTTTCTATACCTAATAGAGCGAGCCATATACCTACCATATCAGAGAGTAATCTAAGCTACAAGCATATGAGTGATATCGCGGGTAGGGTTGTCAGGTCCAAAAGCACAAAAGCAGACATTTACTAAAAGCCGGACAAAACTATTTTAATAGCTTAAAGTTTTAATAAAGCTGGATACAATGTTGCCTTGCGAACTGCGCTCGGGGTATTTCGACTCGTGCGGCAGCTAGACTAAAAGTCAAACAAAATCCGGACATGCCGGACGAGAAAATATTTAGCCGGACACATCCGTAAAAAGCCAAATAATGTAGCAAGCCTACTCGCGGGGACTGTTAGTTAATAAAACAAAACAGTTAATAAAGTATGCGACGATACCAAACAAAACAAGATGGCGGAACACTAACTAGTGTGATAGAAATACGGTAGAATTTACAATCAAAACTACACCACAGTGTCAAAAAGTTAGACTTGATGCCTTACCTACTAATTTGACTGATTTACCAACAAAGTTCTTCCAAACTAGACTCAAGGCATGGCTATATGAAAATAATTTTTATTCTGTTGACGACTTCTTGACTTGCAAATATAAAAAATGACAAAACAATTTGTAATATAATTTAATTTGTATAAATTTATTGACTTAGTGATTGTATATTAAATGTGTGATTAATTAAAATTGAATTAAATCTGAATAATTAAATAAATGTAGTTACTATTTGCACGCCATCATGGCAAAACATGCACGACCTGTTTATATATATTTTTTAAGACCAATGTATACCATGTTTTTAGCAAATAAATGATTATTATTATTATTATTGAATATGGTACAAGGCACAAGCTTTTGAAATCAGACTGCCAACATTCTGGGGAGTAGGTAGCGTTTGGATACCGCGGCAAAGGTCGTAAATTCAAATCCTACAATCAACTTGAGCTTTAGGTGAAGGAAAACATCGTGAGGAAACCATAGCACGGTGGTAGGGAACTTTGTAGTACCCAACTGGCTGGCTATCACCATCAAGTTGAAAATCAGTCGCCAATCACCTATCGGTGTGTTCCGACAGCTGCACTTGAGAGCCAGTTCCCATCTAGGCTTTGTGTGATTACCACATCATCACTAACCATGGTGAGATTGTGGTCAAACACAAGCTTATAAAGAATTTAAAAAAAAAAAATCGTTCGCTTTCCAGGTTTTACTAAAGAACGGATCAACCGCTTTCAGTCCATCACTTGAACTAACAAAACAGACACGTATGTAAATTCTGAGCCCCCAGAGCCCGACTTCAATTTGTCAACTGTACTGCATATCCAATTTTTTATCAAAATCCCCTACGACACCCCTAAGCCAACGACATAAGGATTATATTGAACTGACAAATCGTTGAGGGGATGCAAAATGGACGTGTTTAAAAAAGGGGTGACAATATTGTTGTGTTTTGACTGGCCCTAATTTGAAGTGGTTTTGAATTTATTGCGATGTTCAAGTTTATGTGTGAAGTACTATGTTTTTAGCATTGATATAATATATATACTTTAGAAAAAATAATGTGTTAAAATTTAATTCTCAATGGAGTTAATAAAATGCAGCCATGCAAAAACAATTTCCAATTTCATTATAGTAGATTATACCGGGTCTATTCGCGCACATAATAATCGAAATATAATTTCGACTAACCTAAAATTTCCAATTTTTCGATAAAGCATAAAGAGTATCACCAACTACCGTGAAATGACATGGTAGTAAACTTAATTGGAGCAAATACATAATATGAAAATGAAACGTTTTTTTTATTCAAATAAGCCTTTACAAGCACTTATATAGTCTAGACTCTAATGCTCGGTTCGGAAGGTTGCTTTTGCTGAGAAGAGCCGGCAATAACATATTTTTAGTGTTCCGTACCCAAAGGGTAAAAACGGAAACCCTATTACTAAGACTCTACTGTCTGTCTGTCTGTCTGTCACCAGGCTGTATCTCACGAACCGTGATAGCTAGACAGTTGAAACTTTCATAGATATTTTTTTTTCCGCTATAAAAACAGAATAAAATAATAAAAACAAAACCAAATAATTTGTACAGAACTCTCGGAGCGCGAGTCCGACTCGCACTTGATCAGTTTTTTATACCACAATGGACAATCATGCGGCGGATGTAATGCACGCGGGTTACCTGATAGTAAGTGACTACAGTCGCCTATAGTCATTAGGACTACCACCGTGCTGTAGTTTCCTCACGATGTTTTCCTTCACCGAAAGCTCAAGCTCATTGTAGGATTCAAACCCACAACCTTCGCAGCGGTATCCGACGTCACTACATCTGAGCTATTGCCTTAAATAAATGTAATATTCTTTCATCTATCATGAATATCTAAAAGCAGCTTTTATCCTATCAAAATAACCCTCACATTAGCAAGGCAAAATCTTCTAGTTTACATGACCTTCCTAATCTACTTATCGGCGCTTTACAAAGGTTTAGGAGAAGATAATTGATTGTAAATACGCCAGCCAGTAGCCACTAATCCAACTCGGGCTCAATGCAAATTGTAGTGGGGCGTCTGATACGATTTGTCAAAACCCAGTGGTGTTATTTCGCTGTGTTGTCGTACATATACGCTATTTGTGAAAAGAGACATGTAATACGTAAGTAGAAATTCAGTATTTTTAATCTCTCCTCCCCTTGTCAGCGAAAGTAAGCAAAGCTTACCCCCTCCTATAATTACGTAAGCATTGGTATAATTTTTACAAAATCTGTTCGTGTTTTTATTGGTATTCATGAATGTAGTCTATGACAATCTACGAATCGAATCTATAAAATTTACCAAAAAAAATGCTTACATAACCACGGTTCAGTAGATCCAGAGATTACCCCCTACAACCTCACAAACTCACCTTTTTATAATATTAGTAAAGATTAGAATTACCAGGGGGATTGCCAATGTGTTTCTGAACTTTTTACAATGCCTAGAAGGCAAACAGCGCTCAGATACTGCCGGAACGCTACGATACTTGGCGACAGATTTTCGACATGAGCAAGGTGGCTAGCCGCGTACTAATAAGTATTATAAACATCGTCCGTGTGGCAGGCTTTAGAATCACTGTATAGTTCGATACGAGAGCGACAGTAGCGTCCGCATTTTTGGCACATAAACTAAAGGTATTTAGATGGCTGACTTGGTGAAGTACTAATTTTTTATGTATTTTTGTTAAACATTTTTGAAAAAAAATGAGCTGAGTTTCTTGCCGGTTCTTCTCAGTTGAAGGCTGACTTCCGAACCGTTAGTAATTTCTGTAATTCGACCTTCATAAGTGCCCTTCTAGGGCCTAAACTAAATAAATGGTTTTGACTTTGGCTTTGACATGTCTCTTCTCACGTTTCTTAGCTAAAGTCTGGAACCAGTACCTAGCATGGGTTTTGCACTAATGAGTAGCTATGTTGAAACTAACCTTCCCATGATGTGTGACGTTGTCATGATGACCATCAATTAGATCGGGATCTTCTGTGGATACGTCATGCCCGTGTCTATGAGCGTCGTACTGTGGTATCTGAAACAATAGAATAAGTATTTTAAAATGTGTGTTCTTTTTACAAACTTTATATTAGCTTGTAATGTATGTATGTTTTTCCGGGGTGAATCTTGCAACTCAATTTTGAGGCAGATATCTTTAACCGATTGAGCTGAAATGTTGTATACACGTTTAGTTTGAATGACAATGCATGGTTAGATGATGAGGTATCACAACCTCATCATTCTAAATCCAACATGGCGGAACACCTAAGATAACGGACTATTATTTTTTAATGCAATCCTACTATAAGGGTATCAAATGAAAGGGCTTGCTGAGAATAACTAAAAAAATAAAGTGACGTCAATCTGAATCCAAAGCCTGTTTTATATTATGTATTATATTATGTAGATCGCTTGGAGAACTTTGATAGCGCAATGTAGAATTGTATGAGATTTTGTGTCTTTGCAACTATCGTTAATTGTGGCGCCATCTATCAAGGAGTAGTGCAAACTATACAATATATGTCATTGATAGATGTCGCTACAGGTGCAATAGATTCTCTTTAGTTCAATTTCGCACGAAGATTATTTAAGGAATATTTTTTAAAGTTACATAAAGGAAAGAGCTGAAAGAGGTTTATCATCATTGGGTACCTAACAATCTAAATTTTCCGCAGCAAACCTTACATGCGTTTGATGACAGATTTTCACATGAAGTGTAGGTCACGCGGCCAGATGAGTAGGTACCATGTAATATCCTATTACCTTACTATGACAAATCTGGGACGGAGGCTGAATTTTACGCAAATGATAGTTTATAATCAACATAACTTTATTATACTACAAATAAAAATCATTATCTCAGTTGAAAAGACAATTTTCAGCTTTAAAAAACAACAATTTAAAAAAAATGCAACAGAATTAAAATATGCACAAAATATTTTCAGCTTGGATGTATAAAGTTGAAGGAAAACATTGAATGAACTCGATGGCGCTGGCGGGCTGTTTGCACGAACTATAAACGTGATGAAATGTAAGCGATATCGTTGCAACGATTCAGTCGGGCGTGTGCATAATCGATTGATTCGATTCAGACGTTATCGAATTGCGACATATCGATAACATGGGAAATAGAATTGCAGCGCGACGCGGGATTTTTTGTCAAGTGGATGCGATGTTGTCTTTAGGAAGAGTTTTAACGAAGTTCTTTTACGCGGCTTACAGCTAATGTACCTACCAGGATCATAGAAGTTTAAAGGAGTAATATTAATATCTTACGTTACGCAATCTCGTAGCACTGGTAGCTTTGAAACTCGCTGTATTGCTTATTGAAAAAAAAAAACAAATTGGAACTTTTTCCTTACGGGGGTTCCCCGACCGCACAATATTTTTATTATTGACGTTAATCCACGCACCGTATTCTGTATCTATATGACTGACTGACATATTCAACGCACAGCCAAACTACTCTAGTCTGGAGTGGATAACTTAAAATTTAGTACACATTTTTTTATAATGTAAGTTAAGGATATTGTTTAATTCAACCCCAGAGAGGGTAAATTAGGGGATCAAGGTTGAACAAAAATACAAGCTTTAGTCATAAAGATTATTTAGAAGCAAATTTATATTTTAAGTACTATGCATTTTATTGAGAAAAACAATATTAGAAAGATGAAAGAGGGCATAAAACGAGGGATCAAGTGGAAATGGCGAAGCAGAAATGCAAGTTTTTGTCATAAAGATTAATAAAATTAGTAGCAAATGATAGATATAATTTAACTCAGGCGAGTTGGTGGTCAATCATAAGCATATTATCATGTGTGTTAAAAAAAAACTTATTTTGACATGATCTTATTTTGTGTATCTAACTGAAATTAATTATCTACAGAAACCAATAGAATACGGTCCACAGAGTAAAAATAACTGATCTATTTACCATAGAGCAGGCAAGTTGGTGGACCCTGACCTAATGTACCATGAAATGGTCAGCGAGCTGGATAATGCGTCGACGACCCTGTTCTAGCTTCACGAAAACAGCCATCACACTAATATCTACTTGTTAGATAATAATTGTTCTGCAGTGTTCAGTAATCGAATGATTTTAAATTAGAATCAGTTAAATGCGTACGAAAGCAATATTTTATTCTGCAATCGAAAGCCAACTTTCACAGTTTTTCCACAACAGTTTTTATTCAAGATTCCAAAATTAGTAAGATGCGAGTTAACTACTACTAGCGCCATCTAGTGGTGTTTTAGTGAACTATTTTCCGTAAGAGAATGTATTTTATTGAGTTTACCATACATTTTGATTTTTTTTTTTCAAAATTTTGGGCGGGAATGGTCAATTTTCGTCTTCTTTCATGAATAAAATCAAACGACTTATTTTACAATAATAAAAAAAAAAGTTTGTACCCTCATAACGAGCCCCTTCATGTGATATATGACACAGTAAGGTTTGCAATTATTTTAAATTTTCTAATTTGTGCCCCAAAAATGACCCTTATTTTAAAAAACACATTTATTTACTTTGCACAACTGTGTTTAGGTCATAGGATTACACCATTCAACCAAATTTCACCTGATTTGGTCCAGTAGATGCGGAGCAAATGGCTGTGACAGACGGCAGACAGACCGTATGATCCTATGACCGACAGCACGATAACGCATGACCCCACACTGCACAAAACACGGTCTCCACGCTACAAGAGCAACTTTTACTTAATCAACACCTAAGTAGATTGACAATTGTACGATAAAAAAGCGAACGTAATCGCGGGAAGCCGCTACACTACACTATAATTATTTGGCGTACAGCCAAAACTGACTGCGATCTAACAACCCTGCCAACGTGGAGGCTGCATTATTTAGTCTATGTCACGCCCGACTCCCATCGATTCACGAATGTAGATAAGATATTCTGAACTGATAGGTATAATCTTTGTATTTTATACCTTTGCACGGGTACTAGCATTTTTTTTTCTGTCGTAGTGTCGTATTAGGATATTTAACTCTATTGGTTTACGCAGCGCACACCTGATTCACCTGATTCATAGTAATATCAGAACGATTTCCAATGTGCTTGTGGACTTTGATGTTAATTTCATACCATTTTTGGTTCATTTCGTGCTCTAAAAGTCTTGTTTTCAAAAGCAAGAATAGAGCACTCTAAAGAGGTATAGTTTGGATGTAGGTAATCTCCAAAACTGTTGATCCAATTTTGATAAATCTTTCATTATTACGAAGCTACATTATCCCCGAAAGCTATAGACTACTTTACATCTCGAAAATGTGGTTGAAACCGCGGGGCGAAAGCTACTAAATAATATAGGACATGGATAAAATAAAATGCCTGCTCATAATGTGATAGCAATTATTAACAATGTCACGTATCACGAACAACACTCCAGGCGCGTTCGGTTGACTGCCTTGAATTAATTACCTATGGTGCTTTTATTTACTTTTATATTTAATTAGCTTTATTTATTTGTTGTATTCTACGATACGTTTGAACGTATTTTCTTAGTTTATTTTACTGTAGGAGTCAAAGTTAATACAATTTAGTTAGACCGTGAAACTAACGCGGGACGAACGGTGTCTTAAAGTAAATGTTAACTCTATAAAAATATGTTATTTTCTTAATAGAGTCCTATAACGGTTCGTAAGGTTGTTTTAACAGTATTCTTCGAGATTTATTTCTGTTTATCCATCCATCCAAACATACATAGCTAAGATTAATGATAGGTCATCGCGCCGCTCTGACTAATCTAAAAATAATAATTAAAACTTTGATAATTTACTATGTTGATATTTGTACTGACTGTACTATGGTAACATCATATTAAATCTATGGTAACCGTAACCATAGCAACCGCACAAATACCGTTAGCAACGCATATTTTTTCAATACAAATAAAATTTCTAAGCAAGCTATAGCCACGAAACCAAGAAGATGGTAATTTTCCACGTCAAAAGGGGCGATGAAAGCCAATTCCTATACGAGACCGATGTCGAAAAACCCGTAGATGATGTCGTGAGAGACATTGTTGCTATTTACAATGGAAGACTGAAGGTGACCAGGATTTGCTATGAAATGGAGGAGCTGCAGAAACATGGGACATTCCTGCCGCTTGAAATGCAGGGATTGAATGACGATCAGGTATATTTATTTAAATACCTTTGTATAGTACTAAAATCCCAATTCTTCTATTATAGGCCAAAGCACAACGTGGCCTCAAACCTTTCTTTCACCGTTCATGAGATACAACCTGGTGACAGACAGATAGATGGACAGTAGAGTCTTAGTAATAGGGTTTCCGTTTTCACCCTTTGGGTACGGAACCCTAAAAATGGTCCAGGAAATCATGGTCAAAAGCGATAGAAATATTAACACCGATAAGAGCATAATATAAATAAGTAGAGGAAAGATCAGGATATTTCCTATTCTGGTGTCTGTTTCTTTTTCTAGATAAAAGAACTAAAGCTCGAAGACCCGTGGGCAAAACGGTGTGCTCCTCAAGGCTACGTCTTTGAGAAAGATGACATGGGTAGACGATGTGGATTTGCTCCACCTCCTCACTTGCAGGAGGTTCTGAAGAAAGCTGCTGAAACTGCTAAGGAGTTTATTAGTAAGAAACATGTGAGTGGCTTTCTCGTTTGCCTGACTAAAGAGTTTTCGGTTTTATATTAATCAACTCAATGTAAAATTACTTTTAATACTAATCAGGTGGATCTTCGTAAAGCTCTGACCCAGAAAGACGTAGGTCGCGCTTTAGATGAACTGCTTGGTGCAACAAAGATCGTCTTTCCAGCTGGCCTTCCACCTCACGACCCTGTACGTATGGAGCTGGATAACGTTGAAGATCTGTCAGGCACGCAGGCAGCTCAAGAAGTGATCGATCCATCCAGGGCTTGCTTGTGGTGTTGCGGAAAGATGTTTATTGCTGGGAATCTTTTGAAAGATCATTTGGGTATGTATAGCTACAGAATTTGAATCAAATTTGTCAAAGACTGAGAGAAGATTGCACAGTTAAATTTGAACCGTGATTTTACTCGTATGTAAACTCAATGTTTATTTTTGATAGTCTTTTTTTGAGTCATGTCTTAAGTTTTCATCATTCACTAAATGGTTCCAAGTAGCAGTTTTTAAAGATTATCAGTAACTAGCTTTTCCACGCGGTTTCACCCGCATTCCCGTGGGATCTTATCTTATCCTGGGGTAAAATATAGCCTATGTTCATCAGGGATAGTGTAGCTTTCCAACGGTGAAAGAATTTTTGAAATCGGTCCAGTAGTTTCGGAGCCTATTCAATGCAAACAAACAAACAAACACATCTTTCCTCTTTATAATATTATATCAGTAACAAAAAAATAATTTTCTAGACTCTGTTATTTGTGAATATTTTAACTTAATCTATATTTATAAAAAAAGAAGGCCTGACTCACCGACTCATCAACGCCAGCCTAAGCCCTTGGACATAGAATATTTTTCATTTTTAGAAACAGATTTTTTTGCACAGGTGTTGTTTTTAAGACGTAAATTTTTTGAAATTCAACCCCAAAATTTTTAAGTGGTACGCGGTTATACCGCGAGTTATAAAGCTAGTATTTAATAAATGTGGCATTTTCCAGGTAAAAACAACAAATCTAAAGTGACAGTGAAACTGTGCTCAAATTCCGAAGGCGCGCCAGGAAGAGAACCTATCATGTCTGAAGACGAACGCAAGCAATTGATGCTACATGCTTACAGAAGGCAGGAAGAATGGAAGAAGCTTGAACAAGATGATGACGATAGCTACATGGATTCCAAGTGGGCTGATGGGCAGAATCTGAAGAGGCAGTTCCATGGAATGAATGATATTTCTTGGAAACCTACAATGCGAAAGGCTAATTAGATTTTAGTTGGTTTTTGGTCCTATTAAGACTAGTTGTATTATTTAAAAAGCTAGTCATTTTATTTTTGTCATGATTAAAATAAAGATGGTAACTTACATACTATCATTTTCATATTCGAAATTTTCATATTCGACTTTGAGATGTATTGGAGGGAAGAGATGATCTAAGTATGTATGGAATTTATGGAGAGAATTCAGTGGAAAGTCTACCTATTCTAGATCTTATACTGTTGTTATCTTTCTTATTATACACCTATTAGATAAAATTTCCACAGGAATATAGACATAGAATTAGGTGGCATAGAATTCATGAAATTGCGTAACATTACTAAACTACTGATAAGCTAATGATGGCCACCTTGACAAGAGGTTTCAATGATGAGCTATGCTTGTCCATCTTTAGCACGTAGATGGATTGGGCTATCAAAACGGTCATCATACCGTGCTGCTAGTTTATCAATTGTCTTTATTCTCGTTTATGTGCATACTTTTTGTTACTTGTAATGTTGCAAGTAGGTACGAATAAAAAATTAGTTCATTCTATTTTGGGTACATTATCATTTTCAGTCTACTGATCAGCCTCGTAAAATAGTCGAATAATGTTTGCGTGGCGGACGCCAGTATTGTTCCAGCCAATTTATTACGAAACAGAATATTTTTCCCAACATTTTTGGACGTAAGCTCCTACTAAATCCCTATTTTCTGAAGGCACCATTTTGTGCCTATATAGACTACGTTATTTACTACAGAAAATTCTATAGACCTAATAAAGTCACTTATTTTTACTCTTATTTGGTTCACCATGTTGAATTCTTTTCAAAAGACTATGTGATGACAGAGTTATACCTAAAGATGAATTAGATTTACAATTCGGGATCGGTGCAATATGGATGCCTTTCGATTTATCCCATGTCGATAAAGTCTTTGAATTCGATTTTTTTCTAAGAACCCCTCATTATCACCCCCTGTTCTGCACAACAAAAACATTATTTCTATATGGTTGGACTCGACAGAAAGCAAGTTGTAAGGAAGTTATGATGTATGGCATTAGCGGGAAACTCGTCTTGTATATACGGCTAGTTCGTTTTGATAGCAAGTTCCACTAAGTTAGTGGGTAGTAGTTTTTGTCGTATTTTTTGAAAGAGCAAGGTAAGGTTGTCCAGCTTGAGAAACCCAATCAAAAATATACTTTATCACCTGGTGTATAGCTGCTATACTTTTGAAATCTTACAATTGGATTTAAAACCAGTTCCACCCAACTGACTGAGCTGTCTCAGATTCAGTCTTGTACCACGTAATTAGTGGCCCGAGCTGCATTCAGTAATCCGACCATCCCCTAAAACTCCTCTAAATTGCTTATGTGAAGTCCGACCCCACTTTTGTGCCCCCTGACGACGCCCTAAGCCGAGATTCATGCCCCTACTGGGGCGCCCTCAGCGGTCAGTTGTCTAAAGTTTTGCATTCCGGCTGAAAGCTTTAAGCGCTCGCCGAACAGTCCGCGTAAGGGTGTCTATGGCCCCTCAGGAGTCCACAAGTTTGTCCTCCCAAAAAAAAAAGAAAAAACCGACGAGCTCAAACGCACACACTTTTGGTGTTGGTGACATTACAATCTTAACTCAAAAAATAAATAAAAAGATTAAATAGCTTGTATTCATATTTTATTAAATGGCTTATGTTCGTCAACCGACACATCCGTAAGTACCTGAGCTTTCCCAACTCGTTCGTCAAACCTACAATTCCTTTATGCGTGATCATTCTTTCGGACCCAGTATTATCCATCATATGGAGACATGATGAGAAATCTTTGGAGTCACTCTTGGGGATGTCAATATATAGTCCGTTCCATATGGTT
Source organism: Ochropacha duplaris (assembly GCA_951361185.1). Taxonomy (NCBI): domain Eukaryota; kingdom Metazoa; phylum Arthropoda; class Insecta; order Lepidoptera; family Drepanidae; genus Ochropacha; species Ochropacha duplaris. The sequence goes on along the minus strand of OX592712.1, from coordinate 8,094,171 downwards.
TGGCAATAAAGGTCATTGATTGTCCTTTAGATGTTAACCTAAACCTGTCGCTCGCCATTCAAACTTATCGCAAAACTGCTATCGCTTGATTATCATGGTACAGGTTTCGGTACCATGATTGCAAATTGAAAATGTGTTATGCTGTAATGAACAATTTTAGATACTTTTCTAAAACCTGTCAAATACCATATTATGGAAGTGGTGGGGTCAAATACCTACCTAAGTATAACAGCAACTATAAGATCGATACTTATCTATACGAGGCCATATTAACCATTATTTAGGATGATATAAATCGGTTATTTTTTCCCGCCAACCCCACAAACTCAATTGTCTGAGCAAAACGGGTCAGGCGAAATTATCAATATCTCAGAATCGGCGACCCGACGGGAAAAATCTGCAGTAAGCAGACCGCACGTGATGCCAATAACTGAGATTGTGCTGCGCTTGTTTGGCTGGCTAGTTGCTTGAGCGAGTCGATTGGTTAGCAGGACAAGTATTTTTTTAACTCTGGATAAGCTTGTGTTTGAGACCATAATCTGATGTGTAAGTGATGATGTAAGAAGCTGATGAGGTGGTAAGCACACAAAGCCTAGATAGGAACTGGCTCTCAAGTGCAGCTGTCGGATCCTGCTTTTTCAACCACCTTTCTATGTTTTCTTCACTATGATTTCCTTCAACAAAAGCTCAAGCTCATCGTAGGATTCGTACCTACGACCTTCACCGCGGTATACGCGGTCACTACCATTGAGCTATCATCGCCTTAAAGTTGATTTTAGACATAGTTATATTCTTTACGATTGGATTCAGGTTAAGATAAAAGCTTCTGGCTTAAAAAAATTATAGATCGACATCTATTTTATCACAGAAAATGCTTAACTAATCTACTATATAAAAATAAGTCGGGTTTTCCTTCCTGACGCTATAACTCCAGAACGCACTAACCGATTTCCACGGTTTTGCATTCGTTGGAAACGTCTCGGGCTCCGTGAGGTTTATAGCAAAGAAAATTCAGGAAAAATTCACAAAAAAAAGAATAATGAATAAAATTTTTGTATAGAACGATTTTTTGACATGTCTCGAGATCGGTCTGACAGTTGGTTTAGTTCCACAATAGGTGTCGCTGGAATCGGGTTCTAAGTTTTATTTTCAGGGCAGGACAACGTCTGCCGGGCCCACTAGTATCATCTAAAATAGATATGTTACTAAACAATATAATAATACAAGTTGTCCCCCACGGGTTCACCCACGTTCCCCTCATAATTAATCAGTAAGTGGTTGGTATTAATTTATCATTAACAGCATTACGAAAGTTACAGAAAGACAAAAAAAGCGGAGTTACAGCTGAAACAATTACTATCGCATACCTGTTATTATCATCAAAACAGCGCACGAGACGCCATGATTTTAGGCGAGTTTGTAGGCGAGTGGCTTACCACAAAATTAGGCAAGTAACTCTCCTAACTAAATGCAACATGATTTCTTGGCACGTCTGAAACATCACGTATACGCACTTACTGTGATATAATTATACGTTGAGCAAAATTTGCGAGCATCCCGCCCTGATATTCAATTTTACAACTCTGTCGTAAATCTGTGAGAATAATAATATGCAAGTGGGATAACATTGGGGCTGTATTATGGGCAGTCATAAATGATCCCTCATTTCTGGTTCTGTTTGGCATAACACGTTTATGATCGACTAGCTGTCTCCCGCGGTGTCACCCGCGTTCCCGTGGGATCTTATCTTTTCCCGGGATAAAATATAGCCTTCCACCCATAAAAGAATTTCTAATCAAAAGCCTTAAGAATAAGTTTTAAGCTTCTAGCTTTAAAAATGATGTAATTTGCATACAAACTTTCATCCCCAAATTCAAGACTTTACAGCCCTTTTTTCGCATTAAAAAGTAACATATGTCCTTTTTCAGGCTCTAGACTATCTATGTACCAAAGTTCATTTAAATCGGCTCAGTAGTTTAGGCGTGATTGCGTAACACAGACAGAGTTACTTTCGATTTTAAAATATTACTAAGGATTTTGTAATGGATAGTGATTTTGAATACTACGGTCTATATTCAACCATAGGGAGCCATAACAATTACCTGGCTACCATTTTCTAGTTGGAAATTGGTCACATCTATACCTAAACCTAAACTGTATGAAATTACTACAATCTGGATCTATTCAAGGTCAGAGTGAATAGGTTTTTTTATTTTTTTTATTCTGGATAGGCTTGTGTTTGACCACAATCTCACCATGGTAAGTGATGATGTGGCCGAAGATGGTAAACACACATAGCCTAGATGGGAACTGGCTCTCAAGTGCAGCTGTCGGAACACACCGATAGGTGTTTTGGCGACAGATTTTCAACTTGAGGGTGGTAGCCAGCCAGTCGGGTACTACAAAGTACCCTACCACCGTGCACTACCTATCTTATAAGTTTGCGTGCTTCATCTTCGGCTACATCGTCGCTTACCAACAGGCGAGTTGGTGGTCAAACGTTAAATTAATTACGTTAAAAAAACTGTTATAAATGTGAAAGTTGTAAAGATGTTTATTACTCTTTCACCCATAAACTACTAAACGGATTTTGATGAAACATGGCACACAAGTAGATAATATCCTTGAATGAGACAAAGGATATTTTTTATTAAGAGAAAAGATAAGAACACAGGTTTTCATATGTTTTGATCGAGTAAGGTCCATCTCGTGTAATATTTTTTGTTTAACTAGCTGTCCCCCGCGGTTTCACCCGCCCATGACACTCACAAATAACGTGGCTTTCTATTGGTAAAAGAATTCAAGATCGGTTCGGTAGATCCAGAGATTACCCCCTACAACCTCACAACACTTAACCTCTTTATAATGGTAAGTATAGAAGACAGAATTAGTCCCTCAAAATTTGTCCATTGAGATAAAATCTTGAGTTACGAAAAGCCTCAAAGCATCCACCTAACTAAACAGTAACAAATAATAATAATAATATATCTCTCTTTCCCTTCAGTCAACAAACTTTACTTTTATTTTAAAATCAAGCTGTTTTTGTACTCTTAAAAAAAGTTTTATCCAACAAGAAATTGCTAACAAAATATGGTTTGGAATTGAAAAGTTTGGCGAATTTATAATTTTCCCCAAACTCTGAGCATAAATATTACAGAGAGTATTGATCAAAACACCAGCAATTGTGATATTTAAAATCTAAACTAATATTATAAGGAGGAAAGATTTGAGTTTTTGCTTGTAACAAACAAGACGATGCTACGATTTATCTCAAAAACTATTTGACTGATTTTAAAAATTATTTCACCAGCTACATTATCCATGAGTAACATAGGCTATATTTTTATCCCGGGAAAACATAAAATCCCACGGGAACGCGGGTGAAACCGCGGGGGACAGCTAGTGCAATATTAAAAACTGTCGAAATATTCGATAGTCATTTTTAAAGCCCCGCAACATTCACAAAAGCTGTTTAAAAAATGTAGATATAAATTTTGTACACAGTACCTAGACATGTGACGCTGGCTATAAACCCTGAAACCCAGTCATTCAGATTCGGAACAGCTTGCATACAAAAAATAACAAGGGAATTGCCAATCTATTGTAAACCTTGTTACAATGCCTTAAAAATAATTAGCTCTCAAGTAAAACTGCCGGAACACACCAACAAGTGCTTGGCGACTGATTTTCAAATTGTGTGTGGTATCGAGCCCGTCGAGTACTACAAAGTACCCTACCACCATGCTGTGGTCTCGCGATGTTTTGCTTCACAAAAGCTCAAGCTCATTGTAGGTTTCAAACCCACTATCTTCGTCGACGTCACTACCAAGCTATCTACTAAGCTATCATCGCCTTACAACACAATCTTCTTCTTGTCCTTATCCCACGCTAGGTGTGGTCAGCACAACATGTTTTCCTCCACTCCGCTCTATCACTAGTCTCGGTACACACCTTTCATATACATAATCATTCTTTGAACAGAATTAAAACAACTAATACCTCTATACGAAATTCAACCAAAAAGTTTTTAGGAAAAAAGTCTTGATAACACTAAAGCTCTTCAATAACTGTCAATAAAAAAAGTTAATCGGTTGACAAACAGAGGAGGATAATGATACGTGTGTGTGTGTCAAACGCATGGTAGTGTGTGTAATGATTTTTTTATTAATTTAATTTATTTCTAAAGCATATTTTATAAAAATATTAGCTTTCTGCACTCTTTCTCCATATAAAATTTATCCGTGCCTTTCATACTCCTCCGTCCGCGTCATTTTCGTAAAACGGGGTACATTCACGTATTAAAATTATGATGATAAAACACAATTTACCTTTATAGAATTTTGTACATTAAACATATCCGACACCCGCAAGCAGGTGCAGCCGGTAACAACCCGGATATATCCGGATTGTCTCCGTCTCTAATGAGCGTAGTCGTTACTCGAACAACTCTTAACATAGAATTACTATGTCTGGATATGACCTATTTAATAGGGTACGGTCGGCCAAGAAAGTGGTGTATCACCCTAAGGTTGAATGCCGCTTGCAGATTTATATGTGATAAAGATTAGTTTCGCTTGCAGATCAATCTGACAACTTATGACAACGTCATTATTACGCATCTCTTTCAGTGATATCTTTTTAGTTTGAACCTTGTTGTAATTTTCGATGACTAGGAAACTAAATCAAAACTGGCACACCACTTTCTTGGCCAACCGTACCTGATAAGGAAAAAACTGAACCCTTATAGGATCACTCTGTTGTCTGTCTGTCAGTCTATCAATACTTTTTCTCAGGAACGGTGGAGGTGTCAAGATGAGTTCTTTCTCAGTTGAAGGCTGACTTCCGAACCGGTGGTAATTTCTGTAATTCGATAATTGCCTTCATGGCACTTATGAAGTATTCTATGTTTTGTAAAAAGATATTAGCCGCCTGTGTGGTAATTTTCATCAAAAACTGTTTAGTAGTTTTTGCGTGAAAGAGTAACAAACATCTTCACAAACTTTCACAAATATAATTTAGCAAGATTATTACAGCAAAATATTTTAAAGTTTTACGAGTGATAAAATTCATTCATATCCAGTCTCTCAAACTTTACTGCCTTGTTGAACTGGTTCTATTTAAAATTAAACTCCGCAAATTCATACTCCTCATCACATTTAGGTAACATGCTACATTTTCATAGGACAGGATAGGATATGGGGTACATGTCGTTGCGTTCTCGAAACGGCGTATTAACGGATTATTGAAAGCTCTTGAGGATTTTCTTCGACAACCTACTTAGGGAAGGAAAAATCGTTACTCTTTCGTTATTTCTACGAAAGCTTGTTAGCACAATCTAATATTTTCCGAATCAAGAAAACATTTTTTTTAAAAAGCTACAGTTAGATACATGCATACTTGGAGGTTGCATTTTTTTACTTATGGATAAGCTTGTGTTTGAATTTATAATTTCTACTAGTGGGCCCAGCAGACGTTGTCCCGCCCTGAAAATAAAACATAGAACCCAATTCCAGCGCCACCTATTGTGAAACTAAACCATCTGTCAATCCGATCTCGAGACATGTCAAAACGTCGTTCTATACAAAATGTATGAAAAATATTTTTCTTCATTATTCTATTTTTGTGATTTTTTCATATTTGTTAATCCTATGTGTTATTCCTGGTTCTAAGCTACCTCCCCATCAATTTTCAGCCAAATCGGTTCAGCCGTTCTGGAGTTATAAATAGTGTAACTAACAAGACTTTCTTTTATATATATAGATTAACCTAGAACCACCCTCAAGTTGAAAACCTGTCGCCAAGTACCTATCGGTGTGTTCCGACAGCTGCACTTGAGAGCCAGTTTCCTTCTAGGCTTTATGTGCTTACCACCTTCGGCCACATCATCACTTACCATGGTGAGATTGTGGTCAAACACAAGCCTATCCAGAATAAAAAAATAATAATAATAATAATGATTGAATATTTTTACACCTTTATTGCTGAACTAAATGACATGAACATCTTAATGTCCCATATTCTTGGAAATAAATAAGTGATTTGATTTGACTGCAATCTCAATATGGTAAGCGATGATGCGGCACACAAAGCCTAGATGGGGACTGACTCTCAAGTGCATCTATGCACTTACCATGAGCTGACCCGCCTGCCTGTCATTTTTTACACACTAATCTGATATCAAACTAAGGATAGATTAAAATTGAAAATATACTTTAGTAAATAATTACACCCAGACTCAGGACAAACAGACACACAAATGTCGGCCCTAGCCCCTTTGTTTTAAGGCGATGATAGCTCAGTGGTAAGTGACGACGGATACCGCGGCGAAGGTCGTGGGTTCGAATCCTACAATGAGCTTGAGCTTTCGGTGAAGGAAAACATCGTGAAGAAACTACAGCACGGTGGCAGTGTACTTTGTAGTACCCGACTGGCTGGCTACCACACACAAGTTGAAAATCTGTCGCCAAGCACCTGTTGGTGTATTGTGACAGCTGTAATTGAGAGCCAGTTTCCTTCTAGGCTTTGTGTGCTTCCCACCTTCGGCCACATCATCACTTACCATGGTGAGATTGTGGTCAAACACAAGTTTATCCAGAATAAAAAAAAATACAAGAGCATACACATGTTAGTAAAAGCGTGTAATTGCAAGTATTATGTGGAAGAAAATGTATGTTAGTTAAACTGAATTTATGGCATGGTTCGTAATATTTTAGGCCCCCGTTTCGTTGCACTATTATTATGGGGCCGCAACAATGCCTCAAATATCGTCTAAATATACGGCATAGTGTATTGTACGGATAGGAAAAGATTAACATGATATTCAAATGAAAGAATTTTAGAAAATACTTCGGGTGGAATCTTGCAACTCGAAATGTTGTATACACGTTTAGTTTGGATGACAATGCATGGTCAGCTGTGTGACGTCATTCTAAATACAACATGGCGGAATACCTAAGATAGCGGGCTATTATTTAATGCAATCCTACAATATGGGTATTAAATGAAAGAGCTTGCTGAGAATAACTCCAAAAATAAAGTGACGTCACTCTAAATCCAAAGCTTGTTTTTATAAATTTTAGTTACGATTTTCGCATTGACTTAAAATGAAACTACTTAGTTATTTTTTGAGCACAGCGTACTAGTTTCAAATGAAATGATTACTTGATTGTCTCAATCAACTAGGAAAAAAACCTATAAGTTAGAAGTTATTTATAGCCAAAACAGGCGAAAGAAAGACCAAAACATAGCTTTAAAGTGGCAATATCTCGAAAACCGTAAAACTTTTACTAAGGTCATGTTGATATTATCTGATAGACCTGAAGCCAATCTAGCTCCAGTGTCACTCTGGCGTGTTATTTATGGGACAAGGTGTATAGCACTAGATTTAGCTCCCCTATGACTGTAGTTTAGATTAGTATTACTACAAACATATTATTTATTTGATCTTTACAATAAAACCTTTAAACTAAATAGTCAGATAATTTAACGAAACTCTATAATTCAGTAGACATTTATGCGGCTACTACAGAATGCCAGATAGTAATTTAAACCGCAAAGTCTAGACTAATATCAAAGAAACTAAAGCAATCCAGGCGTCCCAAATGGACTGAAGATAAGACAAAATGCAGAATTTTGGAAGTACTTTAATCTAGCTAAGTTTAAAATAAAACCTAAAAGTGTGTTCTGTGCCAACTTGTTTAAAACTAGATATTATCTCGCAGTTGGCTATATTAGACTTGTGAAGTGGGCTAGATGTTACGCACAAGTATTATCCTTTTATCATGCAGGGTCGGTAGGAAAATAATTTTGTTGAAGTATTTCTTGTCAAGAAAACGTAATATAACTTAATTTTTTTCAAGACTATCAAGCCTATACAATTTTTCTATATTCTTCTTTGAAATTTACATTTTTTTTACTTTTGGATAAGCTTGTTCTTGGCCGCAATCTCACCGTAAGCACACAAAACTTAGATGGGAACTGGCTTTCAAGTGCAGCTGTCGGAACACACCGATAGGTGCTTGGCGACAGATTTTCAACATGAGGATGGTAGCCATCCAGTCAGGTACTACAAAGTACCCTACCACCGTGCTTTGGTTTCTTCACGATGTTTTCCTTCACCGAAAGCTCTTTGTAGGATTCGAACCCACGACCATCGCTGAGCTAAAATTCGTCGATATTACATCAATATACACGAGTAATTTCAACAAATCTACTTGCACACTCGTATTTAGAACAGAATGGTAATATTTTTGATGTAAAAATGTTTGTATTTGTTGACGGTACTCTCATCAATATTCATCGATGTCAGAAGCAGGTAGATTTATTAGCTCGAGTCATATCATTACGTCCTTTTAGGGGGTGTTCTTTTACCCCCGGATTATCTGAAATACGTGTTGTAATGAAGACTGATACGGTGTTTGTTTTGCGGAATTATATTAATGGACCTAAAAATAAATTTAATGGATGGTTTTATGTAAGATGGTCTAAGGCAAAAATGTATTTTGCGATGACACAGAAATGGATCGAGAAATTATTGTGATGAACGAAAATAATCCGTACCTACGTCTCAAATAGAGGTTACTGTTCTTTATCAAGGTTATTAATTTGTTTATTTATAACAAAATCTATAAGGCGATGATAGCTCAGTGGTAGTTTCGTCGTGGCGAAGGCCGTGGGTTCGAATCCTACAGTGAGATTGAGCTTTCGGTGAAGGAAAACACCGTGAGGAAGCCACAGCACGGTGGGAGGGTACTTTGAAGTACCCAAAGAGATTTAAAGTATAAGTTAAAAGTCTTTGGTACTACCCGACTGGTTGGCTACTACCCTCAATTAGAAAATCTGTCGCCAAGCATTTATTGGTGTGTTCCGACAGCTGAACTTGAGAGCCTGTTTCCATCTAGGCTTTGTGTACTTACCACCTTCGGCTACATCATCATCACTTACCATGATGAGATTGCGGTCAAAAATAAGCATAACCAAAATTTTAAAAAAAGTCTGTTAAAAAAAGAATACAATTTCAAATTAAGAATGTACAAAAAGTGACCAGTGTATGTTTGATGTGCAGTGCAGAGTATTTAGATTTTTTGAAACGCATGCTCCGCGTGTTTTAGCGATGTGGTAGCGTTTATGTAAGTGATTATGAAAATATTGAGTATGTAATTGCGTGTGTTATTTAGCTACTTTTATGTATTATGTTTTGCCCACTGAAGGTGTTCAGGGGTGATTGGGGATATTTCGTAATCACAAGATTCAAGACAACACTTTATGCAAATATATATTTATAGATTTATCAACTAGTTACAACTGTCAGGGAAGATGTGTGCAGAGTGACGCTCATACAAGGCATGGCCTAATATATAATATATAGTGGTACAAAAGAAATAATTATTGTGCAATACATAATGATTCATATTAATTGGTAGGCACAATGTTTAAGAGGTAATTTAGTACTTTTTATGTATGTTAATAAATGCGCTGTAAAAAATAGGAAAAATCATTGACCATATCATTACTTTTTTTTCATGATGCCCTATTTTTTTTTTATGTCACAAGTGACAACGAGGCAGGCGGGTCACCTGATGGTAAGTGACAACCGTCGCCTATAGACATTGGCAATACCAGGGGATTGCTAATGTGTTGTACACCTTATTAAGGCGAACTGGCTCTCAAGTGCAATTGCCGGAACACACCAACAGGTGCTTAAATAAATAAATATCCTCGGACATTTTTCACACACGGCTATCTGATCCCAAACTAAGCAGAGCTTGTAATATGGAAACCAGATGACTGATATACTACATATACTATATTTTTTTTGTAAATACATACTTAAATAGATAATTACACCCAGACTCAGGACAAACAGACATGTTCATGCACACAAATGTGTGTCCTGGATGGGAATCGAACCCACGACCTGCGGCGTGATAGGCAGTGTATTAACCAACCACGCCAACCGGCCCGGCTTGGCGACAGATTTTCAACTTGAGGGTGGTAGCCAGCCAGTCGAGTACTACAAAGTACCCTACCACCGTGTTGTGGTTTCCTCACGATGTTTACCTTCACCGAAAGCTCAAGCTCATTGTAAGGATTCGAACCCACGACCTTCGCCGCGGTATCCGACGTCACTTACCACTGAGCTATCATTTTTTATTTGAGCACAATGTGAAAAATTTGGTCTATGAAGCTACCGAAATAAACGCTGAAACTGAAGGTGTAGGTTACAAGAGGATGATGCTCCAAGCTCAACCCTCGCGCCACAAAACAGATTAAAACACCTCTTTAAGCATTTCAGGTGGAAAGGTTACATATTCATTTAAATAACAAACAAATCCGGTTTAACCAGGCGCAAGTTCCCGAATATTTATTCTACTCGAACCATGTTCAAAACCAAACAATTTCAACCTTATGGGAATTCTATTTATATTTTATAACGTGAACATTTGAGCTGAATAACTATGAACTGCACAGAAATATTGTTTCGATGGAAAACTTTTAGTTGCATCCGTATTCAGTCGTTTGTTATGAAAGAACACACACATCCGAAATTGTAGTTGTTGGCAATTTCCAGATCCGATTTCAGTGTTTTTTTTTACTAAATCCCCCTTGGGAAATAGTGTTTTTGGTTGAATTCTTTCGATGGAAAATCGGTTTGTTTTTATAAATGAATAGAACAGGAATATAAAAGCGAAATACCACTCACTGATCAGGAAATCTCAGAAAGTATAAATGATTTTTTGAAAGTCACCAGTCAGTTTAATAGGTATAATTAGCAGGTCAAAAGATCACTGTTTATTTAAAATAGGAAAAATAGACTCTATTTTGACAAACTAATGTCCACCTTAAGTAATTGATCACAAACCCAACATTATTCTCAGCAATAGATAATTTTATAGTTGTAGTTGATGCATGATTATTCCTTATTTTTTTGCAAAGAATACATTTTTAAGTTTTAGGGTTCTTACGTAGCCAATGGACCCTTTTAAAAAAGCGTCCATATGAAATGATCATATTTTTATTCAAATAAGCGTTTGTAAATCATATGACAACCGCATGGTATGAAAGGTAAGGCGACGTTAGTTCAGTGGTAGTGACGTCGGATACCGCGGCGAAGGTCGTGACTTGAGCTTTCGGTGAACGAAAACATCGTGAAGAAACCACAGCACGGTGGTAGGGTACTTTGTAGTACCCGACTGGCTGGCTACCACCTTCAAGTTGAAAATCTGTCGCAAAGCTCATATCGGTGTGTTCCAGCACCTGCACTTGAGAGCCAGTTCCCATCTAAGCTTTGCGTGCACCTTTGTCATTTCACCATGGTGAGATTGCGGTCAAACACAAGTTTATCCAAAAGTTAAAAAAAGGAGAGCTATGTTGCCTGCGCCCATGTTCAGACATGACTTGCTTAAAACTTGCCAAAAATATAATTCAAATTCAAATTCATTTATTTCAAGTAACATAAACTCATAATTGGATTATTGTACATCACACATTAGATTAAAATAATTAGACACATACAACACAAAAAAATAAGGACACATGACACAAATTATAAATAAAAACAAGCACACACACACTTTGGCCACTTTACCCGACGCTACAAGGGACATGTCGTCCGCAGCAGTGCCGGATATAGGTACAATCTAGCCTATTGGCAATGATTGCCAGGACGGTGTTGGAGCTGGCCCGCACCCTGCGGACCAGAGACGCGCACCTCTTGCGTATACTCGCGTGGAAACAATCTGTACGCGCCTCCGCGAACATCCCGGAGGCGCTACAATAGCGAGGCAGCCCCAACATCGCCCTGAACGCGTTGTTAAACTGGACACGGAGCTCCTCTGCGTGTAGTTGACCCACAGACTGCACGTGTAAAGTGATGTACAGTACGCTCGGAAGAGTGCAACATGTTCGCCCGTCTTGACAGCGCCTTTCGAAGTCAGCATGGTCCCTGAGGTCAGCCGTGACTATATGGCCTAGGTATTCATTTTTTTTAATAAATATATAATACAATATGTGTGTATGTACGACATTATATCTGTTATTAGAGCACACATAATACAATAAGGTCGAAAACTCCAAATCATTAGTAATAGCTGCGTTACCTATATCTGAAAGCAGTTTCTCAGTACGCAACGTTTTATCAAATACCAACGCACAAGCTAAAGTAGCTCTCAAGGTATGGGTCCCAAATTAAAGTTCACGATTGTAAATTCTAAAAGTTTACGCCCAATATAACAAGACTGACAATATTTGCGTACCAGTAGTTTAATAGCGAATTTGCACAGTATATGATTGAGTTACAGAGCCGTAAAACTAAGTTGATTTAATTATTTTTATCAGGAACCCTCTGTGTGTGACTCAGACTCGCACATGGCCAGTTTATTGTTTTTTTCTTGTTAAAGCTGGTGAGGCCATGCAGGCGGGTCACCTGATGGTAAGTGAATACCGCTGCCTATAAAAATAACCAGGAGGACTGCCAATGTGCAATTATCGGAACACACCGATAGGTGCTTAGCGACAGATTTTCAACTTGAGGGTGGTAGCCAGCCAGTCGGGTACTACAAAGTACCCTACCACCGTGCTATGGTTTCCTCACGATGTTTTCCTTCACCGAAAGCTCAAGCTCATTGTAGGATTCGAACCCACTAACACTGTAAGGGATTAGGAAAAAGAGTGGGACGTTCCTTGATGGCACAATCAATATCTCTATATGTATTTTTGCACATTTTTTTTTAGTGCTTTATTTTATACTCCATAATAATGTGATTTGAATTCCCTTCAGCACTAGCCTGAACCTCTCGTTTGTCCATCAAAGGGAGTACAATAAACATTTGACGTAAAGCACCGCAATAAAGTAGGGGTGGGGGAAAAAAGAGGGGGATACAATTTCGGCAAATCGACACCCGGCGTGGACGGGGCATTTGGGATCTGTCGTGATGGCTGTATGCGAGATGAGCCAAGTATAATAAATAATGATAAAATAAATGAGTTTTTGAACCTTTCTCAGAAAAAGTTGATTGGATGGAACAAAAATGTTTTATGAAAAATATTTCTAAAAATGACTACTTTTCAAGTTGCGCGGGTGAAAAAGTGGCTGACACACGTGTTTTAAAATTGCAATACTGATTATTGTGCTGATCAACTTTAGTTGTATAATATATTACCTACTCTCAATAATAAAAATTACAAAAAAAATCTCTCTCAATTTGAAATCGTCGTAATATTCTTTTGTTTTTAAACCTTCTTATAATAATAGCCTCGTCTCACTATCACATAAACCAATCCCCAACCCGCTTACAACGACGTTGTAATATGAAGAGATACGCCAAGACGATTCCCCGGGCATTGCAAAATACATTGCCTGCCGTAAATAACTGCGCGAATAAATATTAGATTGACACTGCGCAATCTACTCCGTACATTACGTTTTAAGTGTTATTGGTTGGATGACAGGGTTGTTTCATTGATGTCGTTTTGCGTTGATGAAATGTGTAGCATCAGTCTATATCGGGTCCAATACTTTTTGTGGTTTTTGTATTTTATTTGAAGAGATGAAAGGAAGCTTTATTGAAATACCAACCTTATTTATAAATTCATAAGTACAATAACCTCATAAATGTTTATTTTTGAATAATTTCTGATGTGTCCAAAAACAGGTATCTATACGTCTATCTAATATTATAAACAGGTAAAGTTTGTGAGTTTGTAGGGGGTAATCTGTGGATCTACTGAACCAATTTAGATTTTTTTTTTACCAATAGAAAGCCACTTTTATCCCGGGAAAAGATAAGATCCTACGGGAACTTGTGTTTGACTGCAATATAAATATGGTAAGTGATGTTGTGGCTGAAGTTGGTAAGCACACAAAGCCTAGATGGGAACTGGCTCTCAAGTGCAGCTGTCGGAACACACCATTATAATGGTGGTACTGGATGGATAGGGTTTTTAAATACTAATAATAAAAAAACTTGAGAGGTGTCAAGGGACACCCGGATGGAACGAAGTTATATAAGTCGAGAGAGTATATATATATATATATTTAAAATATATAATTTATATATATATATATATATATAAATAATGATAAAATAAATGAGTTTATTATATTTATATATATATATTTATTTATATATTATATGTATATATATTTCTATAAGAGAGAGGGAGAGAGAGAGAGAGAGACAGGTCAACGCACTTTTGACACTAAAAGTGTCGGATCAATTTTTCGTAAGAATTTTTTCCGTCTAGCCCCCTTTCACAACGCGCGATAAGGAACTTCGTTCCAAAAGGGAGCACTTTCAACTTAATATGATTTTCGCTATATTTTTATGACAGCTAACAACAAACTTATATTCGAACAATGTTTTCTTTCTTTTTAATCTTTTTATAAACGGTAACCAGCCAGTCGGGTACTACAAAGTAAGTACCCTACCACCGTGCTATGGTTACCTCACGATGTAAACTTTTCTTTAGTCACATTTGATACTATTTGTTCTAAATTCAAAACTGGCGACGAATATTCGAAATTCAAAAACATTCCTTTATTTAGCCGTGACGTTGCTGCACGCAGACCTCCTATTGGCCAATTATATTTCCCACCTACCTTCAGGCTGCGATAAACTTTTAATTAACATTCGTTTTTGCGCAACAGTTTCGACTTTTCGCATTCCATTGTTGTGCTATGTTCAATGAAAATAGAAAGTACTGATAGTCTCCCGCGGCTACACCTGTGTTTTCGAGGGATCTTATCTTTTCTTAGGATAAAAAGTATCATATCTTTTATTCCAGGATATGATCTACCTTAGTGCCATCTAATATATAAAATTCTCGTGTCACAGTTTTCGTTGCCATACTCCTCCGAAACGGCTTAACCGATTTTGATGAAATTTTTTGTGCTTATACGGTATCTATGAGAATCGGCCAACATCTATTTTTCATCCCCCTAAATGTTAGGGGTAGTCCACCCCTAAATTTTTATTTTTATTTTTGAGACAAAATTTCTAATTTCTATTTTTTTATGATACAACATACAAAAATACATACAATCCCCAATTTTCACCCTTCTACGATCAACCCTTATTTTTTAATAGCCATTTTAGTAATTTGAGTAATCGGTCAAGCCGTTTCGGAGGAGTATGGTAACAGGACCGATTTGGATGAAATTTTGTGTGTGTATTTCAATGGGTTCCTCGATGATTTGAAAACAAAATTGGACCCGGTAGATGGCGCTGGAATCGGGTTCTAAGTTTTGTTTTAATTTCAGGGCAGGACAACGTCTGCCGGGTCCACTAGTATTTTATAGAAATCTGTCCAGAAAAAACATATTGATTATCGTCAGAAAGATGAATAGATACTAGTTATAGATTTTAATTTATTAAAAAAATACTCTAATCTAGTTAAGAAAGATTTTGGGATGACCAGGGTATTGATTTCTCCTTATGTTAATCTTCAGATAGCATGTAGATAGTGCCATCCTCGAAGACGCACCCCACTCTTTTTCCTAATCTCTTACAGTGCGCAAGTGTGCATGCTTTCACTAGTGTTGTAGTGCTGCATATCGACATAATACTTATGGACAACACTAGCGAAGGGATGCATACTTGCATTGAAACAGATTAGGAATAAATTATAAGTAAAAAACTTTTTTTAAAACAAGCTTTGGATTTAGTGACGTCACTTTATTTTTCTAATTATACTCAGCAAGCTTTTTCATTTGATACCCATATTGTAGGAGTGCATTAAAAATAATAGTCCGCTATCTTAGGTGTTCCGCCATGTTGTATTTAGAATGACGTCACACAGCTGATCATGCATTGTCATCCAAACTAAACGTGTATGCAACATTTCAGCTCAATCGGTTAAAGATATCTGCTTTAAAATTGAGTTGCAAGATTCCACACGAACAAACATACATACATTGCAAGTAAATAAAAGCCTGTAAAAAAGTGGGGTGCGTCTTCGTGGATGGCACTATCTATAAATTATCTATCTGAATTGAATGCCTACAAATGAAGCACCAATGTTTTTCAGTGTGACATTAGAAATGCTTCGTTTACACCCAATCTTTCCTCGATTTTCCTTTTCTCTCGACTCAAACACAACATTATGAAATTAAAATTTCTAAAAAGGAAAAACCTTTGAGTTTCCGGTTCGATGCATAAAAAAACAGTTGAATCCACCAGTGAAACACAAGTCACAAGTCTCGTCTCGGAACTGATTGCAGCCAGCCGGAATATTTCATCCAATAAATATTG
Source organism: Ochropacha duplaris (assembly GCA_951361185.1). Taxonomy (NCBI): domain Eukaryota; kingdom Metazoa; phylum Arthropoda; class Insecta; order Lepidoptera; family Drepanidae; genus Ochropacha; species Ochropacha duplaris. Next base: position 8,077,921 of record OX592712.1, on the reverse strand, counting down.
ATTTATTACATAAACCCCTCCAAGCGTAGCTTCGCTGGGACGAGTTCATGTTATAAAAGGCAAATCTTTGAGAACCTTGATTGCCTATATTTATTTAATCTTAGACGTCGGAAATGGTGATTGTTCTTCAAATTACGTAGCAATTTACGCTAATTTGACACTAAATGCGCTGTCTTAAATGCTATTTAACCTTAACTGATTACAATAATCCCACTTATATTATAAATGTGAAAGTTTTAATGGATGGATGTTTGTTACTCTTTCACAAAAAAACGGCTGATCGGATTTTGATGGAACTAAGCACACAGGTAGACCATATCCTGGAATAACACAAAGGATAATTTTTATCTCGGGAAAGGATAGGATCCCTCGGGAACGCGTGTGAAACCGCGGGCGACAGCTAGTGTCTAATACTTATATTTACTAATTAGGTTGTACTTTTTAGAGTTCCGTAAGCAAATGACAAAAATGGAAACATTATAATTTCTCCCTATCCGTCTGTCAGCGGGCGGGTAAGTAAGCACCTGATGGTAAGTGAATACCGTCGCCTATAGATATTAGCAATACCACGGGGTTCACCAATGTGTTGTCGACCTTTTTACAATGCCTTAAAGGCAACTGGCTCTCAAGCGCAACTGCCGGAACACAGCAACAAGTGCTTGGCGACAGATTTTCAACTTAAGGATCAAGTAATCACCGTGCATCAATCTCATCGTAAGATTCGAATTCACGACCTCCGCCGCGGTATCCGTCGTCACCACCACTGAGCTATCATCGCATTAATAATCTAGTTACAACATAAAGCCAGAATAACTGTGTGTAAATTGAAACATCGCCGAAGAACGTCGCTCGTGCTGGACAAACCATTTGCATATTAAACAAATTAGGTAGAGTTTAATGCCACACTCCTGTAATGGCTCTGGAGTGCTAAAAGTTGGAGTGAGCAGTATTTTACGTTGGTTTTTCATGCAATTTCTCTTGAGAATCCCGGATGATACATTACGTAGCGTTTAAACTAATATTTGCGCGCCTTCAACATTTTGATGTTACAATTCATTCAGGCGTTCTAATGTAGGAAAATAAATGAAGCAAATGGTAATTATTGTATAGTTATAAGGCGATGATAGCTCACTGGTAAGTGACGTCGAATACCGCGGCGAAGGTCGTGGGTTCGAATCCTACAATGAGCTTGAGCTTTCGGTGAAGGAAAACATCGTGAGGAAACCATAGCACGGTGGTAGGGTACTTTGTAGTACCCGACTGGCTGGCTACCACCCTCATGTTGAAAATCTGTCGCTAAAACACCTATCGGTGTGTTCCGACAGCTGCACTTGAGAGCCAGTTCCCATCTAGGCTTTGTGTGCTTACCATCTTCGGCCACATCATCACTTACCATGGTGAGATTGTGGTCAAACACAAGCCTATCCAGAATAAAAAAACAATAGTTATAAGTTTATCAGCTGATCTCCTTTTAAGGGTTCTGTACCCAAAGGGACCCCATTACTAAGACTCCGCTATCCGTCCGTCTGTCTGTCTGTATGTCTGTCACCAGGCTGTATCTCATGAACCGTGATAGTTAGACAGTTGAAATTTTCACAGATGATGTATTTCTGTTGCCGCTATAACAACAAATACTAAAAACAGAATAAAATAAATTTTTAAGGGGGGCCAACCCATACAACAAACGTGATTTTTTTGCCATTTATACGGAACCCTTCGTGCGCGAGCCCGACTCGCACTTGGCCGGTTTTTAACTTTAGTTACATGTGTTTTTTTTAGCTTAGTCTCTTATAAATTATGCAAATTTACTTTATGTTATTAATGATTATTTTGATAAACTTTTATTACAAAATGAATACTTACCGCAATTACAAGCAGCACTGCAACTATTAGACCAGTTTTCACAGCCATGACGTCAGAGGTCGCTCGAGTTCGTATCAGATGTCATATTAATGTTCTACTCCATTTGTACCTGGAACAAATAACATTATGTACTTAGCATGTTGCAGTTTCATCAATGAAGAACACAATAAAAAAAATGGCATCCATTTTTCCATTAATTTTTTTATACAAACTAGATTCTGGGTGCGGTTTCACTTAGGTTGAAGGCGATGATAGCTCAGTGGTAGTGACGTCGGATACCGCGGTCGTGGGTTCGAATCCTACAATGGGCTTGAGCTTTCGGTGAAGGAAAACATCGCGAGGAAACCATAGCACGGTGGTAGGGTACTTTGTAGTACCCGACTGGCTGGCTACCACCCTCAAGTTGAAAATCTGTCGCTAAGCACCTGCTGGTGTGTTTCGGCAGTTGCACTTGAGAGCCAGCTGCCTTTAAGGCATTTTAATAAGACACACATTGGCAATCCCCCTGGTATTGCTAATGTCTATAGGCGACGGTAGTCACTTACTACCAGGTGACCCGTCAGCTTCGTTGTCACTTGTGATATAAAAAAAGAATGTTTCTAGGATTTGGTACGAAGGATAAACCAACAATCATTTCGTATTTATAAGTGTACAGAAATAGTAAGGATACACAAGTTGAATGTCTAAACACGTTACATTTTGAGAATTAGCACAAGTCTTAAAAACCAGAATGAATAAGCATTATCTAGATAAACTTCATATATCCAAGCGATTGTGTTTTCGAAAATAAGGTAATGCCTAAATCTACGTTTATAAAGTCATTGTTATACATATTGCTATTTACCAAAGAAATAAACCTAAGAATATGTATTCAGCTAAATATAGAATCCTTAGTAACTTGAGAACCAAAGTCAAATCATTGGAACAGAAATTTATTGACAGGTCCAACTCGATTTCAAAGGTTCCTGATATATCGAATAATCGAGATTGGTTCAATCGAGTTGATTGACGTCTGTCCGATTGATTTCAAACTTAACGCTACTCCTGTAATCTCGATTTATTTCACACTTATTTTTGTTTTCCGTATTTCTGAATCGGAAAACTTATTTAAAAATGAAATCCGTGAGAGGAAAAGACTATGGAGTTTGCTGTTCAGACATTAAAAAGGGAAACATCTGCTATACATACAGACTGGCTGGCTACCACCCTCAAGTAGAAAATCTGTCGCCAAGCACCTGTTGGCGTATTCCGGCAATTGCACTTAAGGAGTTAGCCTTTATGGCCTGGTATTGCTAATGTCTATAGGCGACGGTAGTCACTTACCATCAGGTGACCCGGCTGCCTAGTTGTCACTAGTGACATAAAAAAAATAGGTACCACAAAGGAATAAACATAACATACATTAAACATATTACCCTCTTTTTCGTGCATTCGGGTAAAAAGACTGATCTGACTTACCTATTAACTAACTTAACGACCAACCTTAACCAATGAAGTTAGAAAAGGTTTTTGTTTTTAATTCAACCTCTGTGCGATTAAAATTAGGAGTGAAAACGCAGCACAGATAGCTAGTTATTTAGAAATATTCTTACTCTATCTGGATGTCATTCTGGCTCCGTGTAAACAGTGCAGTCTAGAACGGGCTTAGCTTGAGCTTCTCATGGCCCAAAGTCAGATGCGGTAATGGAAGATCAATCAAAGTATGAATAATTATAATATTCTAAGTTAGTTACATGCCTACAAGAGTTATTTTTCTATGTCAAAAAAGTTCGACAACACTTTGGCAAAGCGAAGGTAGTCACTTACGAAACTATTGACAAAAAATCTGACAAGGAATCTTCATATGAAAATAACTTACTTATATCTAAAATTCCAACCGTTACTCGGGTAATACCCTCTTTGTTCCACAAACACAATATTATACGCAAAAACAGCAAAAGCGGAAGCGGTAAAGTATAAAACAGTAGAAATATAAAAGATATTAGCCATTAGCGAGAGAAATAACAAGGGAAACTCGGAAGAAGGCTCCAAAACATAATAATGATTTCAAACACTCATCCCCTTTTAACAGAAAACAGGGGAATAAAATAAAAGCGGGGGAGCGTACAGCTATCCGTCCACATGGACCATAAAAAGTTCAGTCACAACGTAACGAATCCAATCCTACGTCAATACACATACATTTGGCTGACAATCAAATATTTCCGCCCTAACCTGTTTTCACATGTCAAAGAATCAGACATCAGAGATCAGAGATGAACAACGTTTGTTCGCAAAAAGAATCGTTTTTAGTGAATATTTTATGTTATCAGATGGAGTGATTTTAACTTACAGAGAAACGACATGATTCCTCGGAAACACGGGTGAATCTGCGGGCTAGTAAGTAAAAAAAACCGATCAAGTGTGAGTCAGACTCGCGTACCAAGGGTTCCTTACAATTATTTTATTCTGTTTTAAGTATTTGTTGTTATAGCGGCAACAGAAATACATCGTCTGTGAAAATTTAAACTGTCTAGCCATCACGGTTCATGCAATATATGCTTGGTGACAAACAGACGGACAGTAGAGTCTTAGTAATAGAGTTTCCGTTTTTACCCTTTGGGTACGGAACCCTAAAAATGATCGAGCCTTACAGTAGTCGCATATGATATGTAACATTTAACATCTCGCCTTGGTGATTCCATACATGTACCAACATATTTGAGGCTGTATGGGCTAATACCCTTTGCTTGCACTACAATAGAGGAAATGTCCTATTCTGACAGCCAACTCTACCGGATGGCTCCTTGTTACACACTTCCGTCCCTTTTCACGAAATCTCTCCCACAGATTGAAGGAAATTGAGAGGAAAGATGTTAAAAGATGAGCTAGCGAATTGATTATAAAGAAGTTCTGATTATTATACAGGTTTTATTTACAACAAATGTACAAAAGAAGTTCTTATGTTTTTTTTAAACATCATTTTTTTTTCTTCAGTGAGTCTTATTTTCTTACGGCAGAAATGACGCCATATATTCATACTCTTTGAACGAATTTTCACCACTTCGAATGCAGGTGTATTTCCATATATGTTTTTATGTACTGCGTCAAAGGAAAATTTTGATTGAAAATATCAAATATTTTACTGCATTAAAATACCTATTTGTGATATTGTTTTATTGACAATATTTGATACAAAACTCTGGTACCTGAACGACTGAGTTAATTAAGTCAAATCAATTCAAAAATATTTTTATTAAGTGGACTCATTGTACAAATATTTTTTCACTCCTCTTGCTCAAAAAGACCGTCATTGTGGCGTACCAGAGCGAAGAAAAAATAGCAATTCTTCCTCTAGGTGAAAAAGATTTTTTTTTTAAATTTTTGTGTCAAATGACAATGAGCCTACAAAAACGAAAAAGTCTTTAGTCATAAGTAGAATAATCAAGAAGACTCGATTTATTACTGTTTCATAAAAAAAGAACTTCTTTTTAACCGACTTCAAAAAAAAGGAGGAGGTTCTCAATTCGTCTGTATGTTTTTTTTAGTTTTGAAAATGGAACTAAAATCGGCGATCTCTGGTAGAATGCATGCAATGTGTTGCGGCTACAGAAGAAACAAAAAAAAGACATTATAAACTACATATTTCATATTGTATTGGATTGTTTTATTTTCTCGCAATCGTAGTGAAAAGTATAGTGTAACACACGGCGCTAAAACCCATTAAAACTCGGTTTCTATTTAGTCCCTCGCTAAAGCTCGGGAGTAAAACTACCTCGTATATAATGGGTCATTTTAGCTCCTTGTATAACAATCTACTATTAATCGTCGCATGTTTGATATATGTATTATGATAATTATTTTTTTTACTCTAATGCTGGGTTGAAATGTTGCTTTTGTTGAGAAGAGCCGGCAATAAACTTACCAATTACTCTTTTCAAAAAGAGCAACTAAGACTTATTACATTTCATTCTTGCTCTTCAATGACATTAATGAAACATTTATTTAAAGTTTTCATTCTTATAATTACAAATTACAAAATATGAAACTCATATAAAATAGCTTGTGAAGCGAGCATTCAAATACGTTAATATTTGGCCAAAACGATAGTTTAATAATAGGTCATCGCGCCGCTCTGACGTAGAGCGCTCCCTTTCCGTGACAGCTCCGAAAATGCGGCAACTCAATATTTTAGTGCGTATTTTTGCAAGGATGCTGGTGTGCATGAAAAATTGTGTCGCTACAACTGAATGGTGTCATTTCTTGTAACGAAACTGGGCTCGGTTGGGCTCGGGTACGCTTCTGGTTCGATTAAGGCGTAGTATTTGTTGCCGCATTTTTCAAGTATGACGGCATCTAGTCCAAGCGGCGCACGAGGGCCTATTATTAATCTATGCGTTTTGGCATTAAATAAAAAGACACTGATTTGATGTCACTATTTCAAAACTACAGACTCAAATTGTTCCGAGCTTAATACAGAGTGCTAAAATAAAAAGAAAAAACATAGTACAAGTTCAAAGGTTTCGGCAATTGGCAGTCGTCTCGCGTCACGTAAATTTTCAAAATAAACAGGAGCTCTATGTATACAATATTTGTTGTATTTGTTTTTACAATGAAATCTGTCCGATGCTTACTCGGCCCTTTGTATTCCACGAATCGCTTTGAGCCGTATTGAGGCATCTAAAAGGAAAGATTGTAGATTGTATAGATTTCCGTTCACAATAAAGCATGAAGCGTGTATTTTTTTTGCTTCTTCAAACTACATACTTACTGTTGTTTGATACAAGTAGGTACTAGCTGTTCCCCGCGGTTTCACGCGTGTTTACGATGGATCTTATCTTTTCCGGTAATTATAGTATTAACTATATATGTGCTTTAATTTCGATACGACCTCGAACTGATTACATTGTTAATTACAAATGAATCTTAGCGTCTAACCGAAACTTCGACTTCGGCTAGTTTCGACCATAAAAACAAAAGTTTTGACCAAAGCCCAATATTTCCAATAATATTTACTCTTTTGTTAAATAATGTCGTCACTTTTGTCCCTGGGACAATCTACGAGACAAATAATACTTGTATTTAAAAAAAACTTTTATTTAAATGCTCTGAAAAGCAAGTAGCGGCCATATTGAATTTAGTGTGACGTCACTAACTTTATCGTTTTCTACTCTTAAAGCCCTGAATGTGTTTTGACATTTTGATATACATAATTAAGTTGTTGACCAAAAAAATTCATCCATAAAAAATGACCAATTTATAGTATTTCATATTGTACATATATCATCACAACGGTGTATGCAAAATTTTAGCTCAATCGAATATCAAGAAGTGATTCTAATTCAGCTTGCAACAAACATAAGAGCAACAAGCTAAATAAAACCATCTTCAACCTTTAATATTGGCCTGAAAAGGTCACTAGTCCTACGGGTAACAAAAGCGTGTTAAAAATTGTGATTTACACGTAAAATAAGAGAAAATGTCTTCCAACTCTCAGCTGGCTTATCGTTGACAGCGAGACGTTTCGTTCACCTAACTCAGGAACAGTCTGAAGTAGTTTAATGCGGCAATCTAGTTCAGTCCGACATGTCGAGGTAAATCATGCCAGTGTTCTGTGATGGAGGCCGTTATGTCTCCACATTGGGGTAGCGATTGTCAGGATATAGAGTTGAAATGAAGTGTCAACGTATTTTTAACCGACTCCAAAAAAAAGGAGGAGGTTCTCAATTCGTCTGTATGTTTTTTTTTTTTTTTTTTTTTTTTTTTTTTTTTATGTTTGTTACTCGATTTCTCTGCCAATTATGAATAGATTTTGATGATTCTTTTTTTGTTTGGTAGATCCTACTTCAGAGGTGGTCCCATTTAAATTTTGTCGAAATTGATTAAGCACTTTTTGAGAAAATCAACAAAAACGAAAAAAAATCTATCTCGTTTGATAAACCTTAGTGAATCAAACTGAGTCGTTGAGCGTGACTTTTTGGATTTGGATGAAATTTCGTGTGTATACTTCAATGGGTTCTTCGATGGTTTTAAAATACAATTGGACCCGGTAGGTGGCGCTGGAATCGAGTTCCAAGATTTGTTTTAATTTCAGGGCAGGACGACGTCTGCCGGGCCCGCTAGTTATATATTATATTTTACCGGCCAGACCCGATTTCAGGACAAACTAGTTTTGCCTAGGATAACATATAATAAGGAATAAACTTTAAAAATTAAAAAATAAAATTATTTTTAAAAATAAAAAACAAAAACCGACTTCAAAACTGTAACCTATACCTATGTACAAACATAAACTAAAAAGTAAAGAATAATATTTTAATTTCAAAGCAAGAGCCTTAAAGGACAATCAACAAAATTATTGATATTTATATATCTATTTAATATGTATAAACAGTTCTTTTTGGAGTCGGTGCCAGCCAAGAAGGACAGTTTAATTCTGCCTTTGTAACAAACTTTCGAAAAGTAGGGGAGCGACGGCGCAGACCTAAGGAACATTACCGTAAGGAGAGGTGTCGTAAGACGTTTTCTCGTATGAACACTTCGTGTCCAGTTCAAAACTGTCCTTCTTCTTGACTGGCACCGACTCCAAAAAGAACTGTTTATAAATATTAAATAGATATATAAATATCAATAATTTTGTTGATTGTCCTTTAAGGCTCTTGCTTTGAAATTAAAATATTATTCTTTACTTTTTAGTTTATGTTTGTACATAGGTATAGGTTACAGTTTTGAAGTCGGTTTTTGTTTTTTATTTTTGGAGTTTACTTCCTTAAGCATCGATATAATTTAAAGTCGTACGAAAATTTTATTGCTGCGTTTCTTGGACGAATAAACCACTCGTCTAAAGTGCGTTTTTTTAAAGCGTTTTTTTTATAGTAATATACTTTTTATGGTGTATATTTATGAAGTCACAAGTATGTATTCCATACAAATCTCCATATAAACTACTATTTTGACGTTTAATAAATGAAGCTGATTTGATATGTCACTTAATGTCCCTTCTTTTTAGGGTTCCGTACCCACAGGGTAAAAACGGGACCCTATTACTAAGACTTCGCTGTCTGTCCGTCTGTCCGTCCGTCTTTCTGTCACCAGGCTGTATCTCAAGAACCGAGATAGCTAGACAATTGAAATTTTCTCAAATTATGTATTTCTGTTGCCGCTATAACAACAAATACTAAAAACAAAATAAAATAAAATAAATACTTGAGGGGGGCTCCCATACAAGAAACGCATTTTTTTTGCCCTTTTTTGCTCGATATCAATAATGGCAACAGGTAGGCACTTTAAATATTCACAAAATACTCAGTTGTATTTTTACTTTAATAATAAAATTAAAATAAAATAAATATTTAATGGAGCCTCCCTTACAACAAACGCGTTTTTTTTTGCCTTTTTTACGGAACCCTTTTTTACGGACAACGAGACGGGCGGGTCACCTGATGGTAAGTGACTACTGCCTACGTGTTGTACACCTTATTACAATGCCTTAAGGGCAAGGGCAACTGGCTCTCAAGTGCAACTGCCGGAACACACCAACAGGTGCTTGGCGACTGATTTTCAACTTGAGGGTGGTAGCCAGCCAGTCGAGTACCACATAGTACCCTACCACAGTGCTGTGGTTTCCTCACGATGTTTTCCTTCACCGAAAACTCAAGCTCATTGTAGGATTCGAACCCACGACCTTCGCCGCAGTGTCCGACGTTACTTACCACTGAGCTATCTTCGCGAGAAGAGTGTCACGGGTTTTTTTTTTAAATTTATTTATATAAGCCTTTAATTCAGATAAATTACATAGTTAAGAATTTACATGTTATATATTTTATTTAAAAGACATCGACACCATTATCTGTTTGCCCTTTTTTGGCAAAGGCCTCCTCCAACCTCTTCCACTTCTCTCTATCTCTTGCTATACTAGACCATGTTTTTCCTGCAATTACCTTTAGCTCGTCCTCCCATCTTTTGAACTGTCTTCCTCTCTTTCGTTTTTTGTAATTCGGGAACCATTCCATCAATGTTTTGCTCCATTTGTCCTTTCCCCTTACTGTATGTCCTGACCATCTCCATTTTAATTTCTTTACTTTGAGTGTAACATCTTCTATTCTTGTACGTCTTCTTAGTATATCTTTTCTTATTTTATCCAGTATCCTTTTACCAAGCATACTTCTCTCCTTTTTTATTTACTTATTCCCAAACACCTCGACTTCCCAGCTCCTCAAGTGACAAATCCTTGACACTTCCATCGACCCTATACCCCTGTAATACACTCGATTTGACGTGGAAAGCCAGTCGCGTGACCATTTTACCTACTTCTTTACAAGTACCGAACTAAATCCGTCCATAGTTACATAAGCTTTATTGATGTACGTATGTTTTAATGCACGGTGGTAGGGTACTTTGTAGTACTCGACTGGCTGGCTACCATCTTTAAGTTTAAAATCTGTCGCGAAGTACTTGTTGGTGTGTTCAAGCATTAGCACTTGAGAGCTCCCTTTAAGGCTTTGCAAAAATGGTCAACAACACGTTTAATCCATCTGGTATTGCTAATGTCTATAGGTAGTCTTCACTTACCATCAGGTGACCCGCCTGCCTGGTGGAATAAAAACAAGTATTTGCTTGCTATGGAATGTATAGTTATGCTAACTAACACGGCACTTTTAGGCAAATATTTGGCTAATTATATAGTTTTGTTTTTGTAATTGCCAGGGAAAAATTGAAAGACAGGGAATGGTTTTTACGTGACAATTTCTGCCAGTTCCCTCTACTGTAAGCCGCGTTAAAGAACTTCGTTAAAAAACTCATAGGTACAAAAGAAGTAAGTTTAAAATTCAGATACATCTAAGAACTCGAAAAGTTAAATATAAATAAATAATTATGTGGTCGCTACAAGAATACGTAATTTTACCGAACTTTGAGAGTTTTGGAAAGTCTATGAAACTTTCTTAAGAAATAACAATTATAATCCTTTTACTTACACCAGTAAATACATACATCGATTCTACATAGAGTTGTTTTTAGCACACAATTGTTTGTCTTGGATGAGAATTGAACCCGAGACCTGTGGCGCGGTAGATAGGAAGTATCCTACCACTTTAATTGATATAGGTATAATTAAAACCGTATATTCCTTTCTTACAATTCAAAACACCACTTGGATTCATGTTAAAGTGTTGGACTTTATTTCAGTGCGGATTGATCAGTTAATTGAAAAGAAGAGTTCGAATTTCAAATATCTATAGTTGGCTACGTTCCACGAACATAGCCAGAAACTAAAGGAGTCCACACACGGACAAAACCTCACGCTGACCGCACCAAGGTGACCTTGGCTGATCAAACCATCCACTCACAAAGTTTGACTTGTTCGCTAAGCCGCGCCTACACCATATTATGTTTATTTTAACCAGGGATAAGATAAAATAGGAAATAAAAAAAAAATATTATATAAAAAGAAAAAAAAAAAGATCCACTACTGAAAAAAAAATTGCATTGCTGAGTTTCTGTCCGGAGTCTTCGCAGTTTAAGTGCATATTGAACCGGTGGTAGAGTCAATTGTAACGTTCATAAGTGACTTACTAGGGGCAAAACTGAATAAATGAGTTTTTGATTTGGTTTGACATCATTAAATTATAACTTTTTTTAAATGTATGTCAGTCTATCTCGGTCTGACCTTTAAACCACCCCACACCAAACTGACGAAAATAAACAAACGTGTAATACTTAACTGAAGTCTTAAGCTCTAAAAAGAAACTCCTAATCTTTGAGGACGTATTCATAGAATCCAACTGAATAGAAAGGTACGCCCTCTAAAATCCTCACGAACAACTTGGCCGACAATCTCCCAAGCTTCCGCCAAGTTCAGCCGAGTTGGGCCGAGTTTGCGCCAAGTTTAGTAAGTTTCCGAATAAAGGATTCTCGGAAACCGGTCGTATTTTCCAACAAGCGGGTAACATTCAACATTTGTGAATGATACGCAAATTATGTGATTTACTTTGAGACTAGTTTCTTGCCCTTGCTTGAGATCTAGTGGTAATGTTTGACCTTTTTAGGGTATTATACTCAAAATGTTCCCAACGTTTACCTGAATTTGAATTTAGAACATCATATCAAAATACAAAATTGTATATACTTTTACCACAGAGATTTGCACGAAAGTATTATTTTTCCTTCAAATAAGAATAATATCGGTGGTGTTTTATCCAATAATGATCAATCTAAGTGCACAAGTGAAGTGAAATTAAATGAAAGCGTGTATCGTGACTTTTCAGGTTGTTCCAGAAAGTCCGTGAAAAGTTTTAGTGAAACAGCCACCAATTTCACTCAAATCTGACCGGACTTTCACGAACGAGGACTAGACTTTACAGCGAATGTGACAACATAACGTGATTTTAACATTAAAGAAAAAAAGAAAATGTATGCGACTGAAAGAATTTGTATCTATGATCATGAATAAACGATACAAATAAAAAAAAAAACTGTATTCTAGTATTAACTAAAATACGATTAAAAAACCATCAACCCAACAAATTAACAGTATCATGTATATATATGTGTTATCCAAGTGTGTTATCATCAAGAGCTTTATCAAGCTTTCACTCATTTAAGTTCAGTACAATGTATCCATAATACACATTTACGAAACATAACTCTGGCATTAGACACCCTTTGCATAAAGATAGCATTATTGTTTTATCAAAACAACATGAAAATGTGATTACTGTTATCAATTTCCAATTTCACTGTACTTTCGATGTTTTGTATCGCATAATGTTATTATTAGGGCTGATTACGTTAGTTGAAAAAACAACAAAAAATAAATTTAAAAAATCTAGTTAAATGTTTTTTTTTCTATTCTAAATAGGCTTGTGTTTGACTACAATCTCACTATGGTAAGTGATGGTGTGGCCAAAGGTGGTAAGCACACAAAGCCTAGATGGGAACTGGCTCTCAAGTGCAGCTGTCGGAACACACCGATAGGTGCTTGGCGACAGATTTTCAACTTAAGGGTGGTAGCCAGCCAGTAGGGTACTACAAAGTACCCGACCACCGTGCTATGGTTTCCTCACGATGTTTTCCTTCACCGAAAGCTCAAGCTCATTGTAGGATTCGAACCCACGACCTTCGCCGCGGTATCCGACGTCACTTACCAATGAGCTATCATCGCCTTGAGAAATGTAATTTAGTCTCACTATCTCTATGTTATGTACAAATATTATAAAGAGGTAAAGTTTGTGAGTTTGTGTATTTATTTCAATAGTATATTAATAGTGTTCTTAATATCTTTTAATTTAAACTAACAAACTTATTGGTTCAATACATTCACAGTTAAAATGAGGGTAGGTTAAACATTGATTTTTGCTTGATAAAATATTCACAGGTTGAAATCAGGTCGTCCCGTATTGCGGTAACTTTCAGAAACCATTAAATTCCACCTTTTTAAGGTTCCGTACCCAAAGGGTAAAAACGGAAACCCTATTACTAAGACTCTACTGTCCGTCTATCTGTCTGTCTGTCACCAGGCTGTATCTCATGAACCGTGATAGCTAGACAGTTGAAATTTTCACAGATGATGTATTTCTGTTGCCGCTATAACAAAAACAGAATAAAGTATTAAAAAAGAAATGTACGGAAACCTCGGTCCGCGAGTTCGACTTGCACTTGACTGGTTTTTATATCAGAAGTCTGCCAAGCAGACAGGATCATATGGTGAGTGAGTATCGCCTATAAACATTAGCTACACCAGGTAGATTGCCAATTTGCTGTTAAATTACCGTCTGCTTAGTTGTCAATTGCGATAGAAAAAGAGCCGGATGCCATAAACTCACCAAATTTCATAACAAACGCAAGGCGATGATAGCTCAGTGGGAGTGACGTGGGATAAAACCATAGCACGGTGGTAGGGTACTCGACTGGCTGGCTACCACCTCTGTACTACCACACACAAGTTGAAAGTCTGTCACCAAGCGCCTATCGATGTATTGTGACAGCTGCACTTGAGAGTTGAGACCCAGTTTCCTTTTAGGTTTTGTGTGATTACCAACTATTCACATCATTACTTACCATAGTTTAGGCGATGATAGCTCAGTGGTAGTGACATCTGATACCGCGGCGAAGGTCGTAGGCTCGAATCCTACAATGAGCTTGAGCTTTCGGTGAAGGAAAGCATCGTGAGGAAACCATAGCACGGTGGTAGGGTACTTTGTTTGTAGTACCCGACTGGCTATCGCCAAGTACCTATCGATGTGTTCCGACAGCTGCACTTAAGAGCCAGTTCCTATCTAGGCGTTGTGTGCTTACCACCTTCGGCCACATCATCACTTACCATGGTAAGATTGTTGTCAAACACAACCTTATCCAGGATTTAAAAAGGTGAGTTTGTGGTCAAACATGCTTTTTTAAAGGAAAAAGAAAAAATACTCCAAAGTTTTTTATAGTGACATTCAAATCGTTTTACAATCTCAACACGGATCCCTAAAACTGACAAAAGCAAGAAAAACTCGCCCATTCAATTAAATCAGGTACGGAACTCTCGCGAAATATAAAGCGACATAATCAAGAACAAAGGGCGGATGAACAAAACTTTTACATCTCGGAACGACTATGCTATAGGCTATAGTTGTTATGCAGGCTCCCTGCACTTTGAGGTTACATTGCATTTAAAATTCTAAACTTGGTGTGGTATCCAAATTCAGCTCAAAATTGCACTTTTGGGCGTGATAAGGGGCTTATAATTGTACAATTGACTCTTCCACCGGTTTGGAGTACACTTAAACTGAAAGATTCCGGCAAGTTAATTCAGTTAACTAAGTTAAGTTAGTTTTCAATTAAAGTGGAGCAATATAATTGCTCAAAGTAGTTTTCGATAGACGGGCTGTTGTTGTATGCTTGATATTCCACTAGAAATATAAATGTGTAAGAAAGCCAAGTTCAGAACAAAAACACTTGCAAAATAACTACTTGGATGACGGCTTCGCTAATACAAAAAGTGGGAAGTTGTCAAAATCATAGCTGTCATGTATAACGTTGTTTGGTAGCTTTCAAAGAAAATTTGTTACGTTTTTTGCTACTCAATAGTTGTTACATGAAGTTTCATAATTTTAATATAAGACTAGCCTGTCCTCCGCAGTTTCACGCGTTCCTGTGGGAGCTTATCTTATCCCGGGATAAAAATATAGCCTATGTTAATTTGGAATAAAGTAGCATTAAAATGGTAAAAGAATTTTTGAAATCGGCCCAGTAGTTTTTGAGTTTATTCGTTACATACATACACACATACATATACAAATCATTCCTCTTTATAATATTAGAAAGAAGAAAGTTGGACACGCAAAATTTTATGTAAAAATTAAAAAATTAAGTTAAAATAGCTTTTAAGTAATGGAGGGTCAAAAGTGTCAAGATATGTTTATTCTGGATAAGCTTGTATTGGACCACAATCTCACTATGGTAAGTGATGATGAGGCCGAAGATGGTAATCACACAAAGTCTAGATAGAAACTGGCTCCCAAGTGCAGCTGTCAGAACACACCGATAGTTGCTTGGCGACAGATTTTAAATTTGTGTGTGGTAGCCAGCCAGTCGGGTACTACAAAGTACCTTACCACCGAGCTATGTTTTTCTTCACGGAAAGCTCAAGCTCAATGTAGGATTCAAACCCGCGACCTTCCGCGGTATCCAACGTCACTACCACTGTGCTATCATCGCCTTGAATGGATCGTGTAATATAACCCACGGTCGTCGATGTGTCGCTCTGGAATTAACAAATGAAACCTCCGTAGCGTGTCGACCTGTACTACAAACGTTTTTTCATCAATTACTTTTAATTAATGGTTCTAAACGGTGTTAATACGATTGAGAGAAGTTTATGTAAATTGTTTAGGAGAAGAGAAGAATAGCCTCGTCCTACAACGAGACGATCTTAGTTTCTAACTAATTATTTTTAGGAGAAATTACTATCATGCACTTTTTGGTGTTGGTAACAATACTATCTTGTAAAGGAGGTACTTGAGAGCCAGTTAGTCTTTAAGGCGTGTACAACACATTGGCGATCCCCCTGGTATTGCTGATGTCTATAGGCGACGGTAGTCACTTACCATCAGGTGACCCGTCTGCCTCGTTGTCACTTTTGACATAAAAAAACCCTTTTAGGCGATGATAGCTCAGTGGTAAGTGACGTCGGATACCGCGGCGAAGGTCGAGGGTTCGAATCCTACAATGAACTCAAGCTTTCGGTGAAGGAAAACATCGTGAGGAAACCATAGCACGGTGGTAAGGTACTTTGTAGTACCCGACTGGCTGGCTACCACCCTCAAGTTGAAAATCTGTCGCCAAGCACCTATCGGTGTGTTCCGGCAGTTGCACTTGAGAGCCAGTTCCCATCTAGGCTTTATGTGCTTACCACCTTTGGCCACATCATCACTTACCATAGTGAGATGGTAGTCAAACACAAGCTTATCCAGAATAAAAATGTATATATATATATATATATATATATATTCTAACCCAGGATATTATGATCTTTGCAACGTTTTGCAGTTCACGTTTGTTACAAATTCTTCCGTTTACAATTTTTGCTAACATCACCCTAATCTGCACTATAAGCCATTGAATGAACGACCCACACACATCTATCTCCCTCTACTCGTACAATTTTACAGCGACAGCAATTTTCTAGAATGAAAAACGTAATTCGATTCCTGTTAATACCTACCCAGGGACTTAACAATATTACTTTCCTCTCAGCTTTGTTTGCGCTTCACAACTCTAGGTTATTTTTCTAACAAAGTATATAAGACTAGGATCAAAACTTCACGTGTTTTGCCATAATGATATTTGACTAAATAAATAAATAAGGCTATTGAAAAGAGTAATTGGTGAGTTTATTGCTGAATCTTCTCAGTAAAAGCAAACTTCCGACTACTGTCGCCTATAGACATTGGCAATACCAGGGGATTGCTAATGTGTTGTACACCTTATTACAATGCCCTCTCAAGTGCAATTGCCGGAACACACCAACAGGTGCTTGGCGACAGATTTTCAACTTGAGGGTGGTAGCCAGCCATTCGAGTGCTACAAAGTACCCTACCACCGTGCTGTGGTTTCCTTACGATGTTTTTCTTCACCAAAAGCTCAAGCTCATAGTAGGATTCAAACCCACGACCTCCGCTGCGGTAGCCGACTTCACTACCACTAATCTATCATCGTTTTTAATTAAATGTACCTAGTTTCAGTTGAACGAGAGTTACTTCTTCACGTATTAGTACCTATCCTTCTCCAAGATTTCATCTATTTCTACTCCAGATTTCATCTAAATCGGTTCAGCGGACAGACAGACAGACAGACACACTTTCGCGTTTATAATATTAGTATGGATTATTACAACCGTGTATATTTTCCATATTTATTTTACATAAGTCCTACGATTGCGTGAGTAAAATCAGTACGGGCACTGACCTCAAAACTGAGCTACCATAAATAACAGCATTTCAGAATAACCACCCTATGCTTCCAGCTTCCCAAAAGTGTGTCAATCATGGTGGCCATTACATTACAGATGCCGCCAGTGTTGGCACCAATCCAAATCCCCATAATTGGGCTATCGATTGCGCTTCTCTGTGCAGAGAAAGCATTTGATGTATTTATTGGCTGGGTACTTTATGTATCGCGAGTTGGGACCAATGTTTGGTGGTCAAGTTAGCGATTTAAGTACTCGAGTTAGACTCCACTGTCCGTCTGTCTGTCTGTCACCAAGCTACCGTGATAGCTAGACAGTTGAAATTCGTGCGTGAGTCCGTCTCGCACTTGGCCGGTTTTTAGTATTTGTTGTTACAGCGGCAACAAAAATACATAATTTGTGAAAATTTCAACTGTCTAGCTATCGCGGTTCTTGAGATACAGCCTGGTGACAGACAGCGAAGTCTTAGTAATAGGGTCCCGTTTTTACCCTTTGGGTACGGAACCCTAAAAAACTACTTACAAAATTTGTACGGAACCCTCGGTGCGCGAGTCCGACTCACACTTGACCGGTTCTTATATATACAGATACCCAGACTCAAGACCAGCAGACAATTTGATGCCATAACCACGCCAGCCGGCTGCGACCTTCAACTTACAACACTTAACTTGGTCCCAATCGATAGACCTCATCAAACCCAATTTATATAACAGGGGATGTATTCAAATTAAACTTTCTTTAAACCTAATAACCTTTATTATAATCTAGTGGTTTCTAAAGTTTCTGTGACTTGTGAGCCGGCAACATGTGATTTTGTAGAAATTTTCCCACACGCCCGCGCCGCCGCCGCACTTTATGATGGGATCGTGACTAGCCGACTGTTAACAAGGAGTTTGGGATGAGGTTACAGTGGCGATGAGGTAGCGTTTTGTTGTGTGGTCTAATTGAATACCTGAAGCGAGATTTTGTTTTTCCTGGGACAGTCTTTACACATGGATATACTATCCCAAACTAAGGAGAGCTTGTAGTATGGAAAACAGATATACTACATAATAAAAAAAATACATACTCAGGATAAACAGACATGTTAATCTCCACAATTATTAATGTCTGTTCTGGGTGGAAATCGAACCCACGACCTATGATTACAAGTTTTTTTTAAGTTAAACTACATTAGATAGGCGATGATAGCTCAGTGGTAAGTGACGTCGGATACCGCGGCGAAGGTCGTGGGTTCGAATCCTACAATAAGCTTGAGCTTTCGGTGAAGGAAAACATCGTGAGGAAACCATAGCACGGTGGTAGGGTACTATGTGGTACTAGACTGGCTGGCTACCACCCTCAAGTTGAAAATCTGTCGCCAAACACCTGTTGGTGTGTTCCGGCAGTTGCACTTGAGAGCCAGTTGCCCTTGCCCTTAAGGCATTGAAATAAGGTGTACAACACGTTGGCAGTCCACCTGGTATTGCTAATGTCTATAGGCGACGGTAGTCACTTACCATCAGGTGACCCGCCTGCCTCGTTGTCACTAGTGACATAAAAATAAAAAAAAATTGATAAACCATCCCTTATCCATACTGATATTATTAATATGAAAATAACTGTCTGTTTCTGTCTACTCGCTTTGATAAAATTTTGTAAGGAGATAGCTTGAATCTAAGAGGGAAGAATCAGCGAATATTTAAATAGTAAAACGCTACCTCCTCCGCTTCAGTTCATCACTAAGCGACACGTTGTGTAGGTAAAATTGAACACTTGCTAGATTTACCATTAATCTTTAAGTCTGATCGTTATTCATTATTTCATATCGAGATATATTATCTTACATTGGAAAAGATGATGCCACTTAATACGCAATTTCTTTGGTAACGCAAAAATAAAAAAAAGCATTATTATAACCATTTTGCTTTTAACAACGTCGAGGCACAGAAGTTACCACACCGGTTCGGAAGTCAGCCTTCAACTGAGAAGAACTGGCAAGAAATTCAGCAAGGTAACATTTTAAAAATATTTTTGAACCATCTGACTATAGCTCAAATTGGTTTAAATCGTGAGGAAACCATAGCACTCTGGCAGGGTACTTTGTAGTACTCGACTGGCTGGCTACCACACACAAGTTGAAAATCTGTCGCTTGGTACAGGAGAGCGATTTGCCTTTAAGGAGTTATAATGAGTTCCACAACACATTGTCAATCCCCCTGGTATTGCTAATGTGTATAGGCTACGGTATTCACTTACCATCAGGTGACCCGCCTGCCTAGTTGTCACTTGTGGTAGGTATATAAAAGAAGCTCGTAATCCTCCATGATTCCCATATTTTGTAGGATTATTGAGAACAGTATAGAATTCACAAGCGGTATCGAGCCATTAAATCTAAGGAGAGACTTCGCCTCCTTATGTTTGTGTGTTCTACCGCTTGTACAATGGGCAGTGTTCAGAGGAATTGTTCGATATGATGCCCACGGCAACTTTCTACCATCGCACCGCCCGCTGTCGACAGGGAGTTCATCCTCACACCTTAGAACCAAATTGGTCGCGTACAGTGCGGTTTGAGAGACATTTCCTCCCGCGCACGATCAGGTTGTGGAATGAGCTCCCTGTAGAGGTGTTCCTAGAGACTACAGCATGGGTTTCTTCAAAAGAGGAGTAAGAAGGTTTATGCATGGTCGGCAACGCGCTCGTGACGCCTCTGGTGTTGCAAGCGTCCATAGGCTACGGTAACCGCTTACCATCACGTGGGTCGTAAGCTTGTTTGCAACCTAATGGTATAAAAAAAAAATTAGATATCCTATAGCAAATAATTTTCTTATTCGGAACAATACTTTCGGAGATTACCTTCTACATCCAAACTATACCTGTTTATAATATTAGTAGACTGTATTAAGGTTCAAAATAAACTAAATACTTATCTAAAACCATCAATATATCGTCCTAACGAACTTAAACACCCAAGCGCTATCTAAAAGATAGAGTATCATATAACTATAGGCTGTTCCTTCACGACGTAACCCGCAGGGCACGGTCAATAAGGTTATGTGATTTAGAAACCTTTGCAATCAACAAAGGCGATTGTTGTACCATAGATAATAACAACCAAAAACAGGAAGATACGGTACCTACAAATAAAAAGTAGAAAAACTTTTTTAAAAACAAACTATTGAAATACGCTAAAAATAATAAAATCACTTTACTTTTCAAATTATTCTTAGCAAGCCCTTTCATTTGATACCCATATTGTAGGATTGCATTAAAATATAATAGTCCGCTATCTTAGGTGTTCCGCCATGTTGGATTTAGAATGACGTCACGTGTATACAACATTTCAGCTTAATTGGTTAAAGATATCTGCTTCAAAATAGAGTTGCAAGATTTTACCTGAACAAACATACATACATTGCAAGTTAAATAAAAGCTTGTAATAGTGCGTCAGTAAGACGTAGTTTTGATATAGTTTGAACTGGGTACGTGTCTTCCCTTTATTCTAGTCAAGTGTTATAACCAAAGACTTTTAACTTATACTAATAGACAGGACATTGCAAACAAAATCGTAATCTGATATTTAAGTCCAGTGGACATAAGTCGCTCAGTCTAGTCTAGTTTATTCAAAGATAGATGGCATTACTGAGGCATGGAATGGGATCACAGTTTTTCTATGACTTTTCTTCTGATAGCCGCTCTATTGTATCTATCTTTAAATCTCTTTGGTAATAATAATAACTGTCTTTTTTCTGCCATACTAGACGAAATGGCTGTCAATAATTGTGTTATTGTCTTCGAATAGACGATCAATTAAAGACTTTCAATTCATTATGAATTGGTAGCTACCTACTTATATTATAACTAATAAGTCAGTTTAATTATTGATGTGTAACATCTGTCCTTCCCTGCAATCTGTGAGAGTGATTTGACGGAAGTTTGTAGTTTTATTTCCTCTATTGTATCTAATATTTGTAATGCAGACAAAGGGTTTCAGCCCATACAGCCTCAATCTCAAAACTCATTTGACCAAAAAGTTGAGTTGGCTGTCAGAGATGGATGTCAGTACGAAGTTAAGATGTCCGATGTTCATATGAGACTACTATAAGACTCGCTTGTTTTTTTTATAGTTTTTAATGCAGGTTTTTTAGTTTACGATTTAATATTATTGTCAATAAAACTGATGTATTCCTTTATTTTGTGCTATCATCGTATTTCGTTCCATTTCACTCTTTGATACAATGTAGAGACAAGACTATTCAGAGGTTACACAATGCCTTTTATCGTAGTGTCGGTTAAAAACTGTGCTCGCGAATAGTTTCGCTCGTCAAAGTGGCAGGTACGATGGTAAATGACGTCGGTCGGAAGTCGGGCGTCCTCGGCTACCTCCGGATCCTATATAAATATAAGGTTCTAGTACTGTAGTTCTAGTAGCATGTGTGTTTTGTTATTGCTTCAGGTTCTTGTGATGAATATGTTGAAATGTTTGATTAAAGCTATTTAAGTTCCCTAGTTGATAATTCCCTCGGGATCGCGGTGCAGAAAGGTAGTTATACAAAAACTCTAAATACACGATTAAATTAAAATAACGCAACGTCACTTTGCAATTTCCCACCAAAAAGTCTAGTTTTAGAAATAATGATAAAAAAATATATTTTAAGGTTGAATTTTTACCAGTTCGCCGACTGGTAAAAATTCACCAGTTTTTTTTTTATATCACCAACCAGGTGGCAAACAAGTTTACGGCCCGCCTGATGGTAAGCAGTTACCGTAGCCTATGGACGCTTACAACACCAGAGGCGTCACGCGTTGCTGACCTTGGATAACCATTCTTACTCCTCATTTGAAGAACCCCATGCTGTAGTCTCAATTAATAATTATAACCCAATTTTCTCAGTGTAACAAGATCTATATTATAATTCAACTAACTAAGTATGAGACAGTAACGGCTTATACAAACATTTACAGATAAAATACAATTGTCTATGGATGGAATTGAATGGAGGCGAGAGGATCGATATCTCTCCAAGAATCTACCAATTAAATTGAAAGGGGTAACGAGATACATAGACCTATGTATGGTATAGTGAAGGCAGATTTAAAATAATATGTTTATTCTGAGCTGTTGTTTGATTTCATTTTAGGATAAATTTTGTCTTTTAAGCTTTGGAAGAACAGTTTGGTTTATCTAAAACCAGCATTATTTTGAGTTGGCACCGTTTTGAAGTAATTATTTCTTGTTCTAATAGCTGTTGTTGTTGCTTAGTATATAAGTTATGAATACAGTTATATCTAGAAGTAGATTGGACCTCGCCTAGTTGAAAGAGAAGCAACTACGTCATGTGTGTGGGTGAGTAAAATTAGTTGCTAACACTTACCTCTATTGCCATTTCTGACGTCTCCATTTTGAATGATAGCCGATCGAAAAAGCTGACCGGACAGAGCGGTTTGTTGGTTTTTAGGGTTCCGTACCCAAAGGGTAAAAACGGAAACCCTATTACTAAGACTCTACTGTCCATCTGTTTGTCTGTCTGTATGTCTGTCTGTCTGTCACCAGGCTTTATCAAATGAACCGTGATAGCTAGACAGTTGAAATTTTTACTGATTATGTATTTCTGACGCTATAACAAAAATATTTTTTTTTTACAAAAAATTACCAAATAAATAAACCTAGTATACGATAGTATACGATTAGTTAGCTCCATTGCCATACCTACCATGCTTTTATTTAAATGCCTAATAAAGTAGACAACTTACAAATAACTACAAAATGGACTGTCCATTCTAAATGTTCATAGCTCGTTATCCATACGTCAAACGTAGCAACAATTCAAGGGACTAATTAAAATAGATGCCCCATTTACATTCTTATTGTGATTTAGTACGACCTTTGTTACACCCGTGCACCCATGGTCGGGTAAAAAGATAAATGTTAAGGTGTGTACACACCAGGCAAGCTGGACCAAAGATGAAAGAATCATAAGATTGTATTAAAAAAAAATATTCAAAGACGATAAAAATGTATTCCATTTTCAGCTTTATTGCTCGTGGAACTGCTTTAAAATTCAATTGCAAGATTTAGATTGTTGACCCTAAAATCTATACTTGTATACTAATATTATAAAGAGGTAAAGTGTTGTGAGGTTGTAGGGGGTAATCTCTGGATCTACTGTGTGTTCTGGAGGTTCAATTTAAAAATCAGTTACCTTTTTGGCAAAAAAAGTCAGGCTTTTCAAACTTCAAAGATAACAAATATCCCTTATTTCTATTTATAATAAAAGCTGTCCCGGCAGACCTTGTTCTGCCCTATTTCTCTAAAACGCGTCTTTGTTTTGTTTCGATTGACGTCAAATGTTTGACAGCTGGGGGTTTGTATGGGAAAAAGAAAAGGGCTGTTTTTAGGGTTTTCCCGGCAATTATTCGAATTTTTCTCGCCGTAAAAACCATTCTTGGACTTCAACGAACATTTTAAAAAAAGAATTGGCCAAATTGGTCCAGGCGTTGTTGAGTTATGCGCTTACCAACACATTTTGCGATTCATTTTTATATTATAGATTATTCATATTCCAATAGGGTATTTGACAGGTTTTAGAAAAGCATCTAAAATTGTTTATTATATATAGCATAATACATATGCAATTTGCTTAATTCTTTGTGAATTTCTCTATTTTCTTTAAAAATTACCATCAAAGTTTAAATTAATAACGAGGCCACTAAAACGCTAAGACGCCATAACGCCTAGGTCACGTGATATCCATGACGTCACCTGCTCGTAAACAAACTTTTAGCTGTCGAAATATCTTTCATACGTTTCCATTTTGCTGTGACATGCAGGTGACGTCACTCTCAGAATCGGCCAGTAGGACCGAGCGTTTTCAATCACGTGGTCATTTTTTTTTTATTATTTCTTATAAAGATCATAGATATTTTCAAATATTACTATGGCATAATTGGTTTAGCAAAATACTCACTGCTCATATTTTCATTGTAGTCAAATACCCTATTGGCCTACAATGATACATTGTACTATGCCTGTACATGAGCTACTTGAGGAGAAAGTTCACCAGAGAACCTGTGTGAACAAACCCTTACATGGAACCAATATTCTAAGGACCCATACAATATCAGTATATCTGATATTAAAAATAAAATCTCGCTCGTTACTTTTGGTAGGCTATAAGTGACAAGCGATAGAGGGTAAGTGATCCTAGAGTAAAAATATTTAAAAAACTTGAGAGGTGTCAAGGGACACCCGGATGTAAAGAAGTTATATAAGTCGAGAGAGTATATATATATAGAAAAAAACATTTCTATTTATATATAAAAAATATCTGGCTTGCTTTCTATAAGAGAGAGAGAGAGAGAGAGAGAGAGAGAGAGAGAGAGAGAGAGAGAGAGAGAGAGACAGACAGAGAAACATGCGCACGCCGCACAGCTTACAATAAATTGACACTGACACTAAACGTGTCGTGACAATTTTTCGTAAGAATTTTTTCCGTCTAGCCCCCTTTCACAACGCGCGATAAGGAACTTCGTTTTAAAAAATGTAACCTTGCTGAGTTTCTTGCCGGTTCTTCTCAGTTGAAGGCTGACTTCCGAACCAGTGGTAAGTTCTGTAATTCGACCTTCATAAGTGCTCTTCTAGGGCCTAAACTGAATAAATGGTTTTGACTTTTGACTTTGAGAGCAAGTGAAAACCATTTTTTTGTAATTCATAAGTTTTTTCTAAGCTTGCTTGTCAGTTTGTAGTATTCACACTTGATTATCTTCGAACGATGTTTTGAGACATCCTCCGTGGTTTCACCCGCGTCCCCGTGGGATCTTATCTTTTTCCGGGATAAAAATATAGCCTATGATACTGACAAATAACGTGACTTTCTATTGGTAAAAAAAAATCCAAATCGGTTCAGTAGATCCATAGATCCTATAACCTCACAAACTTTACCTCTTTATAATATCGTTAACAAATGTTGGACGTGATTCTTAATAATAATAATAATGTTTATTTGGCACCTTAATACAGAAAACATAAACAAAAAAGTACATAAACAACATCATAATTAAGTCAGAAGCCTTAAGTTAACATACAAATTAGTAAAAAGGGTTAGTTTAAGTGTAACAATTGGCAACAGCAACATTGTAACTGTCGGAATACACCGAAAGATGCTTGGCAACAAATTTTGTATGTATCATAAATCTCATAACCAACATTCCGCTTTCTATGTTTCGCTTATAACTTAAGCCAAACCTTGTACCAATACATCATTTTTTATTTCCGAAAAATTATAATTGATGAGGTTTTTTTACATTGACACATTGTTAATTAGAAACCTGACAAAATATGTTGTTATCAAATATTTGATTAACTTACCCTTTGGGGAGATGACAGAGCCTGTAATTGGTATAATTGGTAGTGTGTTTGATCGCCTCGCCGCTATCTCTCTCGCGCTTGACATAACCGCGGTTACTACGAGAGATGACAATAGTTTAGTTTATGTTTCCTAGTCTATGTTTTACTGGCTCTCAAGTGTAATTGCCGGAACACACCAACAGATGCTTGGCGACAGATTTTCAACTAGAGGGTGGTATTCGAGTACTACAAAGTACCCTACCAACGTGCTAGGGTTTCCTCACGATGTTTTCCTTTACTCAAGCTCATTGTAGGATTCAAACCCACGACCTTCTCCGCGGTAACGTCACTACTACTAAGCTATCATCGCACACAAACAAACATACAAAAAACCAAGTCTTTCCACTTTATTTTAAGTGTAGATAGATGTTCAATTTTATTACTCGAACACCTCAACTAAAACTCCAGAAGCATAAAAAAATTACACAAGCCACAAACAGAATTATAAGCGATCCATCAGCCACGCTTATAAACCCACTAGCGCTTAAACCGCTATTACATGAACAATACTAGAGCAAATCTGAGAAACAAAAGTAGAAAATTGTCGAAACATACCTTGTTGTGAACGAATCGAAAATGTTAGGTTCGCGTGTTAAAGTAACATTGGGATTCTTATCGCAGCAAGCACGGCATCGAAAGACACCGTCTTTCAACTGGCTCACAAATAGCTGTGTTTTACACACACTGCGGGTATTGAGGTGAGAAGATTGTTAAAAACCGGCCAAGTTCGAGACGGACTCCCGCACGAGGGGTTCCGGAAAAAGGGCAAAAAAATCACGTTTGTTGTATGTGAGCCCACCTTAAATATTTATTTTATTTTGTTTTTAGTATTTGTTGTTATAGCGGCAACAGAAATACATCATCTGTGAAAATTTCAACTTTCTAGCTAGGACGGTGCTTGAGATACAGCCTGGTGACAGACAGACGGATGGACAGCATAGTCTTAGAATGAGTGTACGCAAAAGAAAAGAAGAATTAAGATCGACATTGAGGGATGCTGAGGAAACAGTGAAAAACAATAAAATGGCATTCAAAAGACCAAAAGAGAACTTCTTTAGAAGATGTAGAGTCTGAATAGAGCAGGAAAAATTAAATTCAAAATAAATTGTGACATTAAGACACACTTAACAACAATTTATTAAGTTTTAATATCTTTTCCATTCACCCATTCAAATTTTAAATTTCTACTTTGTGTTATTTAGATCAAATTTTGAGTCGGAAGCTGTAAAGATAGATCAATTAAAGGAGTTGTTTCAGATTTGTATGGAGTCTTGGACTGCACATTGTACACTTAGTCTTGACTAAAAGTCGTGGAAAAATAAATAAAACATGAGAAAAATACTTATTTCTAATAATTTTACGTTGTTTTCTTGTACAAGGCGTGTTTCAACATTTTTAATGGCAATTTCATTGCATGTTTTTTTGATGGCGACGACGATTACAATTACGTCAAACTGACATTAAATACAGCATAGAGAATATATACTAGATAGATAAATTGATTAACTGACAAAAGGTACAATTGATTTATTGATTTATCCACACAACCACCCAGTTTTACTTTTATAATAAATACTTATACTACCAAGTTACTGAATTAGAATATTTAAATTATTGATTTTGAGAAGAAATTGCATATGTGAATGTCGAATCTGTTTTGTACATCTTGCTGGACACAAAGTCCGAATTCAAATACTCAAAAAACATTTTATTATTGAGCAATCTAGAACTCAAGCGCATCAAAATACAAGCAAGTTATACACGTTAAAAACAATAAATGAGAGCTAAAGTTGTGGATTTCGAGTTTCGCGCTGTCCATAGAACACTATTACTCTAGCGAGGCGCTGTCTGTCACATCCAAGAAATATGTTTACTAAATGGATAGGTAACTCTAAAAACATACTTGAAGCAAATACCTATCAATTGCGAAAAAGAGAAAGATAACAACTACGTTGGGACAATCTCTCTTTCTTTCATTAATGGTTAGTAGGGTTAGAAAGAGAGATTTGTCCTAACGTAGTTATCTTTCTCTTTTTCGCAATTGATAGGTAGGTATGGGGAGCTTTCTATCCAGGTAGTATAGATAATTCTTGCGTTTTTGCAATATGGCTGTCTATGTTGCCCTGTGAAATATTTGATAGTAATAAAAAAATATTTTGTACAGCGTATATCGACAACAAAAATAAAATTAGATATTTTTTATCGGTTTGAATAATTGTTTAGCTTATTTCTAATATGTGTACAATGTCCAGTCCAAAAATGAAACATCTCCTTTACAGGATAAATAGCAAATAAAATGGACAAGTTTTTAAAAGTTGTTTGAAGGAAAAAAGTTATGTAACTTTAGTTATTAAAAACTCCTCAAACTTTTTAGATAAAATCGCGTAACAAACAAAAAAAAACATACAGTCGAATTGAGAACCTCCTCTTTTTTGAAGTCGGTTAAAAATCAGAATCTCCACTTTCTTGCAAATTTCTATTTTTTAAAGCGTCTATCATTCAGGTAATTATGAAAAAAAACTCACGCCTGTATCTCAACTACTCGCGTCACTGCGACTTAAAATACATTGAAAATCGGAAATGGGTAAATATTAAAAAAAAGCCATAACTTGTAAATTACGAAAAATCGCGGAACATACATGGAGTGATACGGGTATCTCTGAAGGTGCTCTACCTCTGGGCTTCCGCTTGACACTATTTTCTGGGACACCCTGTATAGATGTCCCTTACAGTGCCGTTCACATTCTTTTCCACTATTAGGGATTAGAATATAGAGTGTGGCGTGTCTTCGTGGATGGCACTATCTTATAAATAACGTAACATCGCAATATGACACTACATTATGATATCTCATAACACATGACGTCATCTTTGCTTGTTTTGGGTCACTTTTAATTGCACACTGTACGTGAAGTGCATCCGTTGATGCTGGCGACGTGACTCACGTCAAAGTTGGCTAATAAGCCAATTGTTAACCTACCGCTCGCGGAGCGCTTATAACCTATATACAACTTTTTAATTATAACATCATTGGGATCAATTTTTTTTTTGCGGATCACCTGATGGTATGTGAATGACGACACCTATAGACATTAGCAATACCAGGGGGATTGCCAATGTGTTGTATACCTTATTACAATGCCTTAAAGGCAACTGGCTGTCAAGTGCAACTCAAGTATTTATTTATTGATCAAACCATTTTAACAAGAATAGTTACATACATACATTCATCACCAAAACGAAAGCCTGAGAGGCTTATGTGCTCGGTGAGAGTTCAAGTTTAAGAAAATATAATATCTATAATAATACAAATAATTAAATTGTCCCCCTTCCATTCCCAGCATGTACCTTTTTATTGACTTTACAGTTTTAGCATTTTGTGTATATTTTGTTTGCAGTTCGTTAGGTAAGCTATTAATAATCTTGGGCAGCGTGTACATAAAGTTACTCATTCCATAAAAATTATTACATCTAGGTAGTAAGAACATTTTAGCATCCTTGATAGGTCTTAAATTTTGATTTCTTTCATACAATTTTAAGTTGCTGACGTTGCAATGTTCATCTTTAAGAATAGCTAATCTTATTTTATTATGAATTGGCAATACTTGACAGAACTTAAATAACTGTATATATTAAGTAATTCGATTTCAAAGAGGTTAGACACGGTGTTCCCAAAATGCTGTGTGCGAACTTAGAACCGATCGAAGAGTTCAAGAACGCATGTGTAGTCATTTATCGAGCCTGTAGCCGCTCAGTTATTGCATATTGCCGTTCCTTAGATCATAAATCGTTGTTATTTTATCGTTTCGTGACTTTAGCTCGCGTTTTTCATAACCTTTGAACCTTTGCTCGACCTATTTGACTGTTCTGTATAACTTGTATGCTTATTGTCAAGCCGTAAGTTTGGGACAAATATTTGTGGAAAGTTTTTCTCGAATCTTGATTTATTTGGTATTTACGTGGCGTTTGGGAGTGTGGGAATGTTTTGGAATTGGAATTGTTTGTTGGGATCAATTGGAAAACAAGTTCGGAAATTGTAGGTAGGAGAAAAATATTAAATACTTAAACCTACTTATAGCTACTAAGTAGGACGATGAAAAGCACAGGTTTCCGTTGTAATTCGAATATTTTCATCGCAAAACTAATTTCTATAACATAGCTCGTGAACTTAACCTTTAACTGCTGACGTGACAAATTCATATCACTATAAGGGACGTGACGCCTCACAGGCTACTACTTTGAATGTAAAATTTTGTCATAAAATGCATTTGGAAAGTTTAAAGTTGTATTGATATTTAACTATTGGAATGTAATAAAACAATTATTAATCATATTAAACTGTTTTTTATGATTACTTTAGGAGAAAAACACATTTAACACTAATATGCACTTTTTATCCTTAATTGACAAGAGATCCATTTTTGGTATTTTAATAAACGTAAAATCAATAATTTGACATAATTACGACTTTTTACTTAAAATCTAAATAATAATAAAACAATCAAACGTAAAAGATACTCCTGAAAACAAAAAATAAAAATTCTGACAACTACAACATTTTGGCATAATATCATTGGCAATTTTTGCACAAGGGGCGAGAACATTTCAAACATATGGGATTGTCGCACCCGACACACGTGTATGTTGACATTCGATGTAGTTTAGGTGGACAAATACTGCAAGCCCTTCGCTTGCCCTGACTATTTTCAGGATTTTGGACGTCTTCTTCGATCATGTCGTCACCCAGAACTCGCTTTAGCACTAGCCGTAACTCCCTTGGTAATTGACTGCAAACTACACGTCTTTGCATTTGAGGTAGCACTAACGAACGGGCTAATGACTTCAGAAAATCTCCTCTGTCTGTAATCTTGGGCTGATGCATATTGTACAGCCATTTTCCACTAAAAATAATAAAAATGTCAAAAAACTATTTATATGAGAACTAGGGACATGTAGCCTGACAGGCTACGACCGATTTTCTTATGAGTATTACTTACGTTTTAAACAATCTATGACACGTCGGCCTTCTTCCCCGGTCGTTTTAGCACTAAAACAAAAGCTACTAAGACGCAGGGGCGCGGCAAGCGGGGGGAAGTGGTCAATTCTAAGAATTCGTATAACACGCGACGCCTGTGAGGCTACACGTCACTGGTTAAAGGTTAAGTTTTTGATCAAGTACTAGATGTTTATTTTCAGAACTGTAGGCCGTTATACCCCTTCACTATATGTGCTCTGAAAACGGCACTTTGAGCATTATTTCGTAAACCAGTAATCTTATGAAAAAATCTGTTACCAATTTTCTAAACAAACGTGAATTTATTTACTGATGTTATTCTTTGGCGATGTGAGTTGTTATGTAATAGATTTTCAAGGCATTGTGAAGAGTCAACAACACATTGGCAACCCGCCTGGTATTGCTACTGTCGTAGCAGGTAGGTTTACCGTCAGAATCCCGCCTGCCAGCTTCTCAAACTTCTCACTATAAATGAACCAATTACTCCAGCATTCAGCTCCAAGGTAAAAGTATAATAAAAATTCGCAGAAACCTTAAGAAAGTTAGCAAAGATATTATTCTTCACCGAATTCCCATAGCGAGTAACCGGAAATTTGAAATTTTCCTCGTAAGCTCCCCGAGACATAGAAAGTGTAATAAGTATTATTTTTTTAGATTTACTGCTGAAATTGTTGCTCTTAATTTCGCTAATGTAGGTAATGTAATGAAGGTAACTTAGGTAAATGAACAAAGCCTATAAAGAAACTCAATAAACACGGAAGACAAGTATATTATTACTAGCGTTCCCCCGCGGTTTCACCCGCGTTTCCGTGGGATCTTATCTTTTCCCGGGACAAAAATATAGCATATAACACTCACAGATAACGTGGATTTTTATTGGTAAAAGAATTTTCAAAATCGGCTCAGTAGATCCAGAGATTACCCCCTGCAACCTCACAATTTTACCTTTTATTATTCCGGATAAGCTTGTGTTTGACCACAATCTCACCATGGTAAGTGATGATGTGGCCGAAGGTGGTAAACACACAAAGCCTAGATGGGAACTGGCTCTCAAGTACAGCTGTCGGAACACACCGATATGTGCTTGGTGACAGATTTCCAACACGAGGGTGATAGCCAGCCAGTCGGGTACTACAAAGTACCCGACCACCGTGCTGTGGTTTACTCACGATGTTTTCCTTCACCGAAAGCTCAAGCTCATTGTAGGATTCGAACCCACGACCTTGACCGCGGTATCCGACGTCACTACCTCTGAGCTATCATCGCCTTAAAAAGTCTACGTCTTTATTAAAGTAGAGTTATATCAGGTAGGTATCTGGTTTCCATATTACAAGCTCTGCATAGTTTAGGATCAGATGACCATGTGAAGAATGTCTCAGGATATTTATATAGGCTATATTGTAAGGCGATGATAGCTCAGTGGTAAGTGAGGTCGGATACCGCGGCGAAGGTCGTGGGTTCGAATCCTTACAATGAGCTTGAGCTTTCGGTGAAGGAAAACATCGTGAGGAAACCACAGCACGGTGGTAGGGTACTTTGTAGTACTCGACTGGCTGGCTACCACCCTCAAGTTGAAAATCTGTCGCCAAGCACCTGTTGGTGTGTTCCGGCAATTGCACTTGAGAGCCAGTTCGCCTTAATAAGGTGTACAACACATTAGCAATCACCTGGTATTGCCAATGTCTATAGGCGACGGTTGTCACTTACCATCAGGTGACCCGCCTGCCTCGTTGTCACTTGTGACATAAAAAAAAAAAAATATTCTAAAACTATTCTTTCTTTTAAGTAGAACAATAGTCTGTGCTATCTATACACGCGATAACTCGTACGGTCGGCATAAACTACGTTGAATAAATCAGTCGAGCCGAGCTCTATACTTATAAATCGTATACTTGGCTTTGTAACGGTAGCAAAATATTTATAGATATTTATTTTGATGTTTATTTGAAATAGGTTAGAATCTAATTTGAAACCACCTCGAAAAGTTCAAATCATTGAGAAAAGGACTAAAAGGCCGCTCGGGTAATTTTACTGATTAGAATTCTTTTTGATTTTAAGTAATTCTAGGTACCTGCCTGCCGATCGAGTTTTGGACAAATAAAGGCGCGGGCAAGTCTTGTTGTTCTGTACATCTATAATTAGCGCACATATCAGACTCTGTAATAACTTCATTACTCTATGTTTCTTTTCATATGCGAGCTGTAATCTACCTTTTTGAATAAAAATTATTTATTAAACGCAGCTTTATCTATACCAATTCCATTTTAAATTACGAACGATAAATGTTTTGAAAAATAAAGGACCTAACATAATCCTTTGACCGAGTCGGTGCATCGAGACAGTTTAATGGAAGGGTTCCACAGGAATTACACGTGAGTATGGTTGGTTATGGTAGCAGCATGGGGTCTCATCGTAATTCGTTGTAAACAGCGGGACATCTCACCCCAAGTGTGAATCCTGAGAGGTGTTTCATACGAAGTTTTTTTGATGTTGTTGCGTTGACAGACTAATGGATAAGGTATAGTTTTTTGGGGTTCCGTACCGCAAAAGGAAGAAACAGAACCCTTATAGGATCATTTTGTTGTCCGTCCGTCCGTCCCTCTGTCAAGACCCTTTATCTCGGGAACGCGTGAAGGTATCGAGTTGAAATTAAAACGATATACTCAAGGTCCCTTGAAGCTGTGAAACAAACAAACTTCTGAGTTAACGCAAAAAAAATAAGGCCGTTTACGCCGCAAAAAACGTAAATTTTTCGACGCTCTCGAAAATGTATAGGGTATGAACCTAGAACTATGAAATTTGGCAAGTAATACCATCTTATACTACAAGTGTAGGGAAAAATCTAAAAACTATACATTTGTAATTAGATTATAAAAAAATAGGTATACAAATAAATAAAATACATAAATTTATACGGATCTCTCGGTGGGCGAGTCCGACTCGCGCTTGTCCTTGTTACTAGTTTTCCGCCCCGCGGTTTCACTCGCGTTCCTGAGGGATAAAATGTATCTTAGGTTATTGTATAAATAGTAATTAACAGTAATTAAAAACCATTTTCATCCCCCCATCTCGGAAAGAGTATTTTTGCTCTTCGATATCCGAGTGCAAAAGCCATTATTATCCTCTAGAGGATAAAGTAAATAGAACATCGTGTGCACTAAGTTTGTGAATTCAAATCATCATTAAACCTACTTACTTCTCCCTCTATGGTACCGAATTTATCATACATCAAAGTCAAAGCCAAAGTCAAAACCATTTATTCAGTTTAGACCCTAGAAGGGCATTTATGAAGGTCGAATTCAGAAGTTGCCACCGGTTCGGAAGTCAGCCTTCAACTGAGAAGAACCGGCAAGAAACTCAGCAAGGTTACATTTTTAAAATATTTTTGGACTATCTGACTATACTGGCTTTTTTTTCTAAATGTTTAACATTTTTATACTTAAACTAATACAAAAATACATAAAAAGTTATAATTTTGACTAATTAAAAAATGAAATTAAAGAATTTATTTTTTCAAAAACTCAGACTCGGAACCTTTTTGGTGTAATTTTTTTCGAATTTGTTTTGCGCACGCCATTTTCTTTATTTTTTTCATTAGTCATTTTCTCGCTGAGGTGGGATGAAAAATTACGTGTTGCACTCGAGTGCAAAGATTTTTCACCTCGTGCTCTTTTGATTCCCTCGCTTACGCTCAGGATTCTAATTTTTGAATCCCTTGCTGCGCTCGTAATTCAATTTTAGAATTCTTCGCTTGCTCGGTCATCAAAATTAAGCACGCGGTTAATAAACAATTTTGCACTCTTGTATAACAAATAACTATTAACGTGAATACGACAAATATTCCGTCATTTTGGTTGATAAAATATAAATGCAACAAAATTTGGGGCACAAGTCACTTATTCAGGCATAAAATTAAAAAAAGCAACATTTTAAAGTGTGCTTTAAAAAAACAGAAAATAACAAGAATATTTATTATGAAAACGCGACCGACCCATTAGAACTCGTCGTCGAAAAAATGAATTAGATGGTTGATTAAGCATCCTTAAATTGCTCGTAAACGCGTGAATGATCTGTTTTTATTGTTTGTTGATTGTGTATTATTGTTGAAACATCCATTTTAATACGTTTAAGAACCGTATCAATCTCTTTTAATGCAGTAAAGGTATGTAGGTATGCCTTATTAACATTTTTAGGGTTCCGTACCTCAAAAGGTAAAAAAAGGAACCCTTATAAGATCACTTTCTTGTCCGTCTGTCTGTCTGTCCGTGTGTCACCACCAATTATCTCAGGAACGGGTGGACCTAGCAAGTTGAAATTTATACCAGATACTGAAGTCTATAGTCCCTATTAGGTGTATAAAAATCAAGGTCCTGAGTCAACACGATAAATAGATATCGGCAAATTTAGATTTTCGCGCAAACTTGTAAGTACCAAAATTTACCTTAATTTTCAACTTTTTTTATTTTTCGGAATTTTTCCTTTATTTGTGCTGTAAGACCTGGCTTTTAACCAAAATTCACAGTTCTAGGTCAACCGGAAGTACCCTATAGGTTTTGGGTCGAAAACCTATATGGTAGTTCCCGTTGTCCTAGAATCATGAAATTTGCCAAAAAGCAAGGTCTTACAGCACAAATAAAGGAAAATGTCCAAAAAATAAAAAATGTTGAAAATTAAAGGGTGTCCCCATACATACATAGTTCCACCGATTAAGCCTGTAAAAAAAACTCAGAGGGTTTTTTTACAGGCAGGGGTATGAATAATATTCAATATCCTGACATGCAGGTTGTGGAATAGATTCCCACACTAAACTCAGCAATTACTCTTTTTAAAAACAACTTACACCTATTTACATTCAATAATAATTATTGATCTAGTCTCATCCCACTTAATCCTACTAATATTATAAATGTGAAAGTTTGGATGGATGTATGTTTGTTACTCATTTACGCCAGAACGGCTGAATGGATCTGGATGAAATTTGGCATGGAGATAGATTATAGCCTGGAATAGCTCATAGGCTATTTTTTATCCCGGGAAAAGATCCCTCGCGGAACAGCTAGTATTATAAATGTGAAAGTTTGGATGGATGCAAAGATCTTTAAATCTCTTTGGATGGATGGATGCAAAGATCTTTAAATCTCTTTGGATGGATGGATGGATGTTTGTTACTCTTTCACGCAAAAACTACGGAACGGATTATGCTGAAACTCGACACACAGGTAAATCATTATATCCTGGAAAAATAAAGGATACTTTTTCACCCGGGATAAGATAAGATACTTCTGGATAGAACTGCGAGGGATAGCTAGTAGGTACCGTTTATCATTTTACCTGTTCCGTAAGCGACCTTATTATTATTACTCGTAGGTAAGGTAGTCATCGAATTTAAAACAATAGGATTTCCTTATGTTTGTTTTAGAATTCAATAACTATGACTTAATGTGTGTGTAATATGTATCTAAATGTTTAATGTTTATGATACTTGGCTTCGCCCGTGACCTCATCTACGAATTACATGTAGGTAGGTAGAGACAGCAAGAATTAACTCAAAAGTTTGTATGTTTGTTGCTCAATCACGCAAAAACGGCTGAACGGATTTCTATGAAACTTGGAATACAGGTAGATCATACTCTAAAATAAAACATAGCATACTTTTTATCCCGGGAAAAGATAATATCCCTCGGGAACGCGGGTGAAACCGCGGGCGGAAAACTAGTAATATATTAAATTCCTTTCAAATTACGCAGAGTGAGAGTTTGGTACCAATGTGTGATCTGTCGGCTCGTATAGGTCTTTGAGTTATCTAGGTAACTGATTAAAATCATGAATGATAAATGAAATGAGATATCGTCATAATACTGACGCGATCAAATTGTAGCACGTACGTCGATTCTAAATGATTGTGATACTCAAACTTTATTAATATAAATATTATCTTTTATATATAATTAGCTGTCCCCTACGGTTTCACCCGCGTTCCCGAGGGATCTTATCCTATCCCGGGATAAAAAGTATCCTATGTGTTATTATTCCAGGATATGATCTACCTGTGTGTCTAGTTTCATCAAAGCCCGTTTTTGTGTAAAAGAGTAACAAACATCCATCCATCCATTCATCCAAACTTTCACATTTATAATATTACTAGTTTTCCACCCCGCGGTTTCACCCGCGTTCCTGAGGGATCTTAGATTTTCCCGGGATAAAAAGTATCCTATATGTTATTCCAGTACATGATCTACCTGTGTACCAAGTTTCATTAAAATCCATACAGTAGTTTTTGCGTGAAAGAGTAACAAACATCTACACATCCAAACACACTTTCGCATTTATAATACTAGCTGTCCCCCGCGGTTTCACTCGCGTTCCCGAGGGATCTTATCTTTTTCCGAGATAAAAATGTAGCCTATGTGCTATTCCAGACTATAATCTATCTCTATGCTAAATTTCATCCAGATCCGTTCAGCCGTTCTGGCGTAAATGAGTAACAAACATCCATCCATCCATCCAAACTTTCACATCAGCTATATTGTATAAAAGAAAGTCGTGTTAGTTACACTATTTATAACTCGAGAACGGCTGGACCGATTTTCTTGGTTTTTGATTTGTTAGATTCGTCTCCGCCCGGAAAAGCAGAATAACTATTAAAAAATAAGAAAAATGCACCAAAAAAAGAATAATGAAGACAATTATTTTTATCATACATTTTATATAGAACGACTTTTTAACATGTCTCGAGATCGGGCTGACAGATGACAGATGGTTTAGATTCACAAATTGGACACGGTAGGTGTCGCTGGAATCGGGTTCTATGTTTTGTTTTAATTTCAGGGCAGGACAACGTCTGCTGGACCCACTAGTTTATAATATTAGTAGGATTAGTGGGACTAGCAGTCCTCCTCATCTATTTGGTATATTTCGTTCGAATTTCGTTAGCCAACCAACTCATGCACTGGCAACACCCAATCAATACCACACAATTAATAAAAGCAAGCAATTATCCTTTCCGCAGCCCTTAAGGGTTGCCAGCGCTAATTAATTGGCACTCTATATCAATGGGAGTGTAACACTGCTCTTGAAAGATTGCGATCGACTCTTTTATTGTTTTTCTTGTTGAAAGCTTTATACATTCTGATTGTAACATTTGTTCAAAGGCATTTTAAATAAAACTAGTTTCCGCCTCGCGAATTCACCCACGTAATAAAAAAAACTTGAGAGGTGTCAAGGGACACCCGGATGGAACGAAGTTATATAAGTCGAGAGAGTATACATAAAAAAAAAACATTTCTATATATATATATATATATATATATAAATAAATAGAAATAAAATATCTGGCTTGCTTTCTATAAGAGAGAGAGAGAGAGACAGACCGAGAAACATGCGCACGCCGCACAGCTTACAATAAAGTGACACTGACACTAAAAGTGTCGTGACAAATTTTCGTAAGTTTTTTTTCCGTCTAGCCCCCTTTCACAACGCGCGATAAGGAACTTCGTTCCAATAAAATACAATCTAGTTAGACAGTGATAGAATAGCTTTCTATTGGTGAAAGATTTAAATATTACACTACACTAGGTATCTCCGTACAATAGTTCATCAAAATCCATAAGCCAGAGTAACTTTAATATTTAAACAATCAGCCTCTAAAGTAACAAAAAACTTAAATCAGTCATTTATACTTTAACTTTGCTTTTGATTTAATCTTAGATTAAGACTGAATCTCAGAATACTAAAATAACATTTTTATGAAGCTACAAAAGGAGTGGCTTTAAAAAGCCAAGTCTTTCACGCTTTAATTTACTCGGGGCCGTTGCTTATCTACGGAATCCCTTTCAAAAAACGTCCTGTTCAAATTAGAATCCCGAAAGTGAGTCGCAAAGCTCTCACAATATCCTTTATCGCTTCCACCTCTTTAGAGCGAGGTAAAAAGACAGCTCTCAAAATGGATCCTGCCAAGTTTGCGTTGGGAATACCCGAGAAAACAATAGTCGGTAACTCGATGAGCTGTGCAACGTTATATCGATACTCATCAAATGTTAATTTTATATAATGTTTGTTATGAAAAGGGTGGCTGAGTTTATTGCCGGCTCTTTTAAACAAATCTGGACTGCTGGACATAGGCCTCTCCCAAAGTTTTCCACATAGTATGATCCTGAGCTGCTTGTATCCAGCGGCTTCCCGCGACCCTCACTATGTCATCATTTTAAGCAAATGTAACCTTACAAACCATACTTACGTTAGAAGCTCTAATTTTCTGCGTCTATTTTAATATTAAAACAATTTGTATAAAATAAAAATTAACTCTAAAACCAAAATTAACTCGCAGAACGTGAGAATACATACACGAAGTTATGACGGGCCGGTTGGCTTGGTTGGTTAACGTCGTGGGTTCGATTCCCATCCAGGACGCACATTTGTGTGCACGAACACGTCTGTTTGCCTTGAGTCTGGGTGTAATTATCTATTTAAGTATGTATTTACAAAAAAAAGTAGTACATGTAGTATATCAGTTATCTGGTTATCCATATTACAAGCTCTGCTTAGATTGAGATCATATAGCCGTGTGTGAAAAAATGTCCCAGGATATTTATTTATTATTTAAACGCAATTTGAGGAGTCATAATATAAGTTAAAATCATAATGAACAAAAGAAATAAATAGGTGTCATCTGGGTTTAAAAGCCCAAAGTATCGATAATATTCTATCGATAAACTCAAATCACTAACTTTTCGTGCAAGCCGAGCAGGCAAGTCCGGCATGCTTTTGTCCTATTATCCAAACTAGCGCACCTCGTGGGACTTTGATAATTAAATTATTGAATAGATATTCGGGCCGTTCGATAAATTGTTATTAATGACGGCTGGGGAATGGCGGAGAATCAGTTGGGAGGGATATATTAGATACCCTAGTTATATGGGCCATAGAAGAAACATAATTGAGTGCATGAAATGTCCTAGTAATTTTAGTTGTAGAAAAGAGAAATGTACACTAATGTACAGCACATTCGAGATGTGACCGAGCTTACAGCTCCGCTGGTCTTTCTTCTATGACTTCCATACCGGAGATTGAATTGCTAGCATTCATAGTACGCGTGGCGAGTGTACAGCTTTGTTACCATCCAGGACAAATGACAGTGATGATGCTAACTGACTGAACAAAACCTAGTCCAGATCTAAGGTGATGATAGTATAAAAGGCATCATTTATTATTGTAATAACTTTTTTGGGATACTATTTGCATTTGTTCGAGGTATATACCAATCCGTGAGAACCGAACCATAGTGCGATTTACGAATTATACAACGCCATCTAGTGACGAATAGATCAAATACAATAATTATAAACCTGAACACTGACTATAGTCTATAGACATTAACAATACCAGGGTGTTTGCCAGTGTGTTGTCTTTTCTGTGCTTTTGATTGTATTCCGTGAATATTTGGGTCGAAAAGATAATTCGCTTACTTGCCCGTAAAGATCACGTTTTAGTAACAGTTTCTGATGTTATCCGTATTATACAAAGTTACCTAAGTATCTGCGAATATCTGTGACGATAGTTGGTGTATTTTCTTATGTTATCCGTATTATACAAAGTTACCTAAGTATCTGCGAATATCTGTGACGATAGTTGGTGTATTTTCTGATGTTATCCGTATTATACAAAGTTACCTAAGTAACTGCGAATATCTGTGACGATAGTTGGTGTATTTTCTTATGTTATCCGTATTATACAAAGTTACCTAAGTAACTGCGAATATCTGTGACGATAGTTGGTGTATTTTCTTATGTTATCCGTATTATACAAAGTTACCTAAGTAACAGCGAATATCTGTGACGATAGTTGGTGTATTTTCTTATGTTATCCGTATTATACAAAGTTACCTAAGTAACTGCGAATATCTGTGACGATAGTTGGTGTATTTTCTTATGTTATCCGTATTATACAAAGTTACCTAAGTAACTGCGAATATCTGTGACGATAGTTGGTGTATTTTCTTATGTTATCCGTATTATACAAAGTTACCTAAGTAACAGCGAATATCTGTGACGATAGTTGGTGTATTTTCTTATGTTATCCGTATTATACAAAGTTACCTAAGTAACTGCGAATATCTGTGACGATAGTTGGTGTATTTTCTTATGTTATCCGTATTATACAAAGTTACCTAAGTAACTGCGAATATCTGTGACGATAGTTGGTGTATTTTCTTATGTTATCCGTATTATACAAAGTTACCTAAGTATCTGCGAATATCTGTGACGATAGTTGGTGTATTTTCTTATGTTATCCGTATTATACAAAGTTACCTAAGTATCTGCGAATATCTGTGACGATAGTTGGTGTATTTTCTTATGTTATCCGTATTATACAAAGTTACCTAAGTATCTGCGAATATCTGTGACGATAGTTGGTGTATTTTCTGATGTTATCCGTATTATACAAAGTTACCTAAGTAACTGCGAATATCTGTGACGATAGTTGGTGTATTTTCTTATGTTATCCGTATTATACAAAGTTACCTAAGTAACTGCGAATATCTGTGACGATAGTTGGTGTATTTTCTTATGTTATCCGTATTATACAAAGTTACCTAAGTATCTGCGAATATCTGTGACGATAGTTGGTGTATTTTCTTATGTTATCCGTATTATACAAAGTTACCTAAGTAACTGCGAATATCTGTGACGATAGTTGGTGTATTTTCTTATGTTATCCGTATTATACAAAGTTACCTAAGTAACTGCGAATATCTGTGACGATAGTTGGTGTATTTTCTTATGTTATCCGTATTATACAAAGTTACCTAAGTAACTGCGAATATCTGTGACGATAGTTGGTGTATTTTCTTATGTTATCCGTATTATACAAAGTTACCTAAGTAACTGCGAATATCTGTGACGATAGTTGGTGTATTTTCTTATGTTATCCGTATTATACAAAGTTACCTAAGTAACTGCGAATATCTGTGACGATAGTTGGTGTATTTTCTTATGTTATCCGTATTATACAAAGTTACCTAAGTAACTGCGAATATCTGTGACGATAGTTGGTGTATTTTCTTATGTTATCCGTATTATACAAAGTTACCTAAGTAACTGCGAATATCTGTGACGATAGTTGGTGTATTTTCTTATGTTATCCGTATTATACAAAGTTACCTAAGTAACTGCGAATATCTGTGACGATAGTTGGTGTATTTTCTTATGTTATCCGTATTATACAAAGTTACCTAAGTAACTGCGAATATCTGTGACGATAGTTGGTGTATTTTCTTATGTTATCCGTATTATACAAAGTTACCGCGTTTGCGTTTTACTGTGGGGAGCTGCTGCAGATATTGAAACAATTTTTGTATTACAAAAAAGAGCCATTCGTGCAATCTACAATATGGGTCCACGTGAATCATTAAAGGAAATATTTAAGGAAATAAACGTAATGACTTTACCTTCACTGTATATATATGAAAATATTATGTTCATTCGAAAAAATGTAGATTTGTATAAATCAAATGTAGAGATTCATAATTTCAATACAAGACAAAAAGATAAATTAGTTGTTCCGTATTTTAGATTAGCTAGAGTTAAAAAGTCATTTCTTGGGAATAGTGTTCGCTTTTATAATAAATTACCAGCATCTGTTACCAAGATGACTGATTCTAGATTCAAATCGTACATAAAAAAAGTTTTGAAAGAAAAAGCTTATTACAAGGTAGCCCAATATATTGAGGATAAAGATGTCTGGAGGTAGCTGCACTCTGTACAAGTACCTACACATTGTTTTTTTTTTTACTGTTAATTACCATTTTTTTTTAAAAAGCTGTTATTAGCTTGGTATTTTTTGTTTTAGTTTACTATGTAGGTAACTAATGCGGGTTATAATTTTTTATGTATTTTTGTATTACTTTAAGAATAAAATTGTTAAACATTTGAAAAAAAAAGCCAATATAGTCAGATGGTCCAAAAATATTTAAAAAATGTAACCTTGCTGAGTTTCTTGCCGGTTCTTCTCAGTTGAAGGCTGACTTCCGAACCGGTGGTAACTTCTGTAATTCGACCTTCATAAGTGCCCTTCTAGGGCCTAAACTGAATAAATGGTTTTGACTTTGACTTTGACCTAAGTAACTGCGAATATCTGTGACGATAGTTGGTGTATTTTCTTATGTTATCCGTATTATACAAAGTTACCTAAGTAACTGCGAATATCTGTGACGATAGTTGGTGTATTTTCTTATGTTATCCGTATTATACAAAGTTACCTAAGTAACTGCGAATATCTGTGACGATAGTTGGTGTATTTTCTTATGTTATCCGTATTATACAAAGTTACCTAAGTAACTGCGAATATCTGTGACGATAGTTGGTGTATTTTCTTATGTTATCCGTATTATACAAAGTTACCTAAGTAACTGCGAATATCTGTGACGATAGTTGGTGTATTTTCTTATGTTATCCGTATTATACAAAGTTACCTAAGTATCTGCGAATATCTGTGACGATAGTTGGTGTATTTTCTTATGTTATCCGTATTATACAAAGTTACCTAAGTAACTGCGAATATCTGTGACGATAGTTGGTGTATTTTCTTATGTTATCCGTATTATACAAAGTTACCTAAGTAACTGCGAATATCTGTGACGATAGTTGGTGTATTTTCTTATGTTATCCGTATTATACAAAGTTACCTAAGTAACTGCGAATATCTGTGACGATAGTTGGTGTATTTTCTTATGTTATCCGTATTATACAAAGTTACCTAAGTAACTGCGAATATCTGTGACGATAGTTGGTGTATTTTCTTATGTTATCCGTATTATACAAAGTTACCTAAGTAACTGCGAATATCTGTGACGATAGTTGGTGTATTTTCTTATGTTATCCGTATTATACAAAGTTACCTAAGTAACTGCGAATATCTGTGACGATACGAGTAGATGGTGTATTTTCTTATAGTTCTTGTACATTCTTGTAAAGTATGTACAGAACAAGTCTTTTAGATCTACTAGTAGTTAAAACAAGGATACAACAACAATTAGGTTTTTGTAAAAGTTCTTTAGCTAATGCCTTTTTTGATCAAGTAAAATTCGTATACAATTTTCACAGGTAACATAGAAATAATTGTTAACGTAACCAGAACAATAACAAAAGAAATCCCACTAATATTATAAATGTGAAAGTTTGGATGAATGGATCGATGGATGTTTGTTACTCTTTCACGCAAAACGTTTGAACAGATTTTGATGAAATCCTGAAAGATCATATCCTGGAATAACACATAGGATACCTACTTTTTATCCCGGGAAAAGATAAGATCCCTCAGGAACGCGGGTGAAACCGTGCGGAACAGCTAGTACTTTATGAAAAACATAAATTGTGACATAGAAACTAACAAAAACGTTTGAGCACCGTTGCAAAATAGCGAACGCATACAAAATCATAACAATAAAGTGTAAAGCATGCAGACAGTACAGTGCGCATCCCACAGTCGACAGTTGGGTGTGCGCATATCAACATGGCCATTTCGTTGCATCTGTGTGTTCTATTCATGTATAGTTTTGTTTCTGTGAAAAATGAAATGTCTACCGAAAAAGGTTGGTTGATACAATTCAAATTTCTTTTTTTAGGGTTATGTACCCAATGAGCTAGGAGATGATTGATGCCTCTCTTCTGTCATTTTCTTGCGCTTTAAAATACAGTACATTGTATTGTGTCTTAAGGCCTATACAAAGCTTAACCTCACTCTTCAGGTATATCTTTGAATAGGTCTAATTATTTACAAATTCCTTTAACAGTTTTTCGATATCATGTAGGTACTGTTTACGAAATTTTAAGCATTAAAGTGGCCATTTTGCTTGATTTTACAGTAGTTTTGATAGTTCTGTGAAAACCTATAGCAGTCGATCAAGGTCTGAAGTGTGTTGGATGGACAGTTAGACAGACATGA
Organism: Ochropacha duplaris; assembly: GCA_951361185.1. Lineage (NCBI taxonomy): Eukaryota > Metazoa > Arthropoda > Insecta > Lepidoptera > Drepanidae > Ochropacha > Ochropacha duplaris. The sequence goes on along the minus strand of OX592712.1, from coordinate 8,033,287 downwards.
CGTAATTATACCTAGTTTTATAGGAACTCTAAAAATGACCTAATTTAATCTAAATCAAAACAAACGGAAACCGAATCGCAGCAACAATGATACAAACAAACTAACACATCCTTTTAATGCACTAAACAATATTGTTCACAATTGTAATGACATCACTTTTGTCATAATATTTGAGTCTATTACATGATATTATAAATTACTAGTCGTTACTGCGAAAAAGTTTGTCTTTTTGTCTGTCAGTCTATTACCTCTTCACGCTTAAACCACTGAACCGATTGTATGAAATTTGGTATGGAGATAGATGGAACCTTGGAGAAGGACATAGGATACTTTTTTATCCCGGGAAAAGATAAGATTATTACTAGTTTTCCACCCCGCAGTTTCACCCGCGTTCCCGAGGGATCTTATCTTTTCCTGGAATAAAAAGTAGCGTATGTCCTTCTCCAAGGTTTCATCTATCTCTAGTAGTTTAGCGTGAAGAGGAACAGACAGACATACAGATAGACATACTGTTGCGTTTATAATATTAGTATGGATATCCGGCTTATCGCGTTAGAGGCACCTTTTATTTCGCGTACCTATTTGAAAAAAAATGAAACATTCAGAAACAAACTCCTTTCTAAAACGATGTTTTTGAAAAATCTTTGTATCATTATTTCAGAATTCTTCTGCAGAGATCCTGATACAGGAAAACAATATTCAGTTAACTCAACATGGCAATCAACGACATTCTGTGGCATATACACGTGTAAATTGAGACAGATAAACAATAATAGTAAAATCGAAGAATTTGAAAGAGACGCTGATACAAATGTTACAGAATCCCATGAAAATACAGTGAACAATACTATTAATAATGTTACCAAAACTGTTACCTTAGGAAAGTCTATATTTAGAATACCATCTTTAATACTTCAAGAAAGTAGTAATATAAGTGAAAAAGAGATAAATGATAGAAAAAGTATCGATGATAAAAACGTTACTGATGATAAAGATAGATATTTAACTGAATCTGAAATAAAAACTATATCTGAGATGTTGCAAACAGTAAAAAAAAGTGATTTGGACGCAATTGTGGAAGTTTACAATTTAGCTCAAGATTTAGCAAAAGAAATGGACGTTGAAAGTAAAGACAAACTTATCGATGAAACTTTAATTAATGAACATGATGAAACCAGAAATGAATCAAACCCTGATATTTCTGATATGGGCCATAAACATACCTCGTATTGGTATGAACCTTTACACAATAGTAATAATAAAGAAAAAGCTGTTGATATGGAAATATCAGGAACAAATACAGTGAATAAAATTGAAACTAATGTTGGTAACACAAATTCATATTTTAAAGGAAATTTAATCAGTAAAGATTTAAGAAAAGTACCGTACTATTATCCAATATCTTCTTTCCAAAGCATGGCTTCATACAACCCTACACAACAGTATCAGCAAGCAAAACCTACATGCAAAAATCAGAGCACTGAAATGAAAAAAAATTACGTAAATGTTAAGAGAGTACCGGGTAAACTATTAAAGAAACCTTATGCTGGAGAACTTCAAAAGATAATGCAACCTCCAATTCTTTTACCTTATCCATTCTCTTACATTCATCATTATAATGTTAGTAGCTATCCATATAACATAAACTTTGAAAACTACCCATGGATCAATTCCGGTTTCAGTAAAAAGAATTACCTTCAGGCATCACAAAAACAAATGCATAATAGCGCAGCTCTACCACAACCGATAAATGTTGTTCTAGAAACGGAAAGACCATTACTTGATGATAATATGCATGAAATATTAACAAGTAAAACAGATACAAAGCCAATATGGCAGACAGAACAACTAGGATCACAAATTTTGGATGAAGTTAAAGCAAATATCGAGGCTAAGTCGAAAATTGTAAAAGCGTTTCCTTTTAGAAAGAAAGTAAAATTGGAGAAAGTTGGGAAAGTGATTAAATTAGATGAAATGAGATCAAAGCGATCTGCTAATGATAGTAGTGATGGGCGACAAGAAACAGGAGAAGCTGGACTGTTTGAAGTCTTTCTTGAAAGGACCATGTATGTATTTTTTTATAATTTTAAATTATGGATAAATAAAAGTGTACCTAATTCACGACTCTACAACTCTATTGATACTTATGTGAATGGCGTTTATTTAGTTTTAGGGTGCCGTACCTCAAAAGAAAGAAACGGAACCCTTATAGGATCACTTTGTTTTCCATTTGTCCGTCTGTCAAGACCCTTTTTCTCAGCGACGCGTAGAAATATCATGTTGGAATTAATATCAATAACCCTAAGAGCAGTGAAAAAATCAAACTTCTAAGTCAAATCAATCAAAAGATACGACCGTTTATGATCCGTAAACGTAAATTTGCAATTACATCCGAAAAAAAAAAAAAAAAAAAATTAAAATCATCGAGACTCGATTACTGTTATGAGCGAACTATGTCTATAAGTTTGTAGGGAACCCTCGCTGCGCGAGTCGGACTCGCACTTGACCGGGTTTTTTTTATTATAAAAGCTGCAGGTAATCATCACACATCGTTGTAAATTTCGTGTTTTATTTTAGAACTCCTTTAAAATGTTCACCAAAATGGATACATGAGTTTTAGTTGAAACTACGCCTCGAGCGTTTCCAGGCATTTAAATATTAATTTATGTTGCAATTTGCTTCCTGAACTAGCCTAGTGGATGTGTAGTTTGAATAATGCAGTTTTAGCCTGATTCACACACTACATACATGTAATTCTGTATGACTATAATGATAAATCATTAAGTTGCACAAGAGGTAAGCACAAAGAACCTAGAACACCTAAATAACAGATTCAAGTACCTACAAATATTTCATTATCGAGCTAAATTGAGTCACTTCTCAAAATTCATATTTATACGTAAAATATTCGGTTTGGTCGGCTTTAGCTAAGAAAAGCTGGCAATAAACTCAGCAATAACTTTTTTTCAAAAACAACCTTACATTTAATAATTAGACTACATACATTCTAGTCTCACTGATAATATTTGCGGCCAAATAAATAAAAGAAGTGTGAAGTAAAAGTCAATAGACAATGAAATATTATGGCAATAAAAAAATAACCCCCAAAGGCGACAAATATGTTCCACGAATACTGATGATGTAAAAACAATGATAAAATGCTCTTGCAAAGGGTTGTTTAAGACGAAATCTTGGAGGGTCGCATTCCTTTGCTTTTTTTAACTTTTTTCTCTAATTTGTCAGCGTTTTTTTTGAGCAAGGTGTTTCGTTGTCTATTAGTCATGTCAGAAATTAACTTTGTATGCTTTTTATACGACGGTTTAGTTATGAGAAAGGGTAAAATTATGAAAGCACATGAATGGTTTTTAATAAATGTTGAACTAAAATTACAGCCGGTACTTTTTAGGACAATTATGTAATTAATTTATTAATTAATTTCTGTTTTTAAAGACTAATCCATATAAGATAATTTTGGTAGGATATTACCACCAAAAACATAAATGTAAAAAAGGAGAGCCAAGTTCAATATAAAAATTATTCTCTGCTGTGGGCTTCGCCGCAAAAAGAATGGAGATCTGAGATTGAGTGCCAAGTTCTATGCAAAATCCAAATATGTAGTCTAAGGGCTATTTTGGCTGGTTTTCCCATACGAATTATATAGCCTTAGCATGTTCTAAACCTGTTACCTTTCGGTTCTTATTTTATTATTCCGAAAATTTGGCTTGCTGGTAGAAACTACCCATCGAACATAAGGCTCTTCCATGACTGTGTAAAAGTAGGTACTTAATAATAATTCGTATGGGAAAACCAGCCAAGTCAGCCCTTAGACTATATATTTGGATTTTGCATAGAACTTGGCACTCAATCTCAGATCTCCATTCTTTTTGCGGCGAAGCCCACAGCAGAGAATAATTTTTGTATTGAACTTGGCTCTCCTTTTTTACATTTATGTTTTTGGTGGGATATCATTACTTTTTGTAGGTAAGTACATATCCTTGTAACGCCGTGGGTCCTTTTAAAAGGACAAATTCAAAACTAAAAGTAGACTTTATAAATATAAAACAATTGGATTGCCAAGCCCACAGCAGAGAATAATTTTTGTATTGAACTTGGCTCTCCTTTTTTACATTTATGTTTGTGGTGGGATATATACACCTACTTACTTTTAACTATATTTAACTTACCTACTTACTAAAAAATACAATTATTATTTATTTAAAGTATTGCCTATACTATAATACTATACGTACGTACCTACTTATTAAAGAAATTGTAATAATAATATTACTACAAATTATAAGTTTTCCTTAAGAAAACAGCAATTTCGCAGCATAAATCGCAACCTTATAGGTCAGATATCGAGAGACAACCGGACAGCAAGACGGCGCTCGCGCTTATGAGCGCGGCTGCCGCTCGCTCGGCCACGTTCGCGTCAACGGTTCGATTCGGTTGTCACAGCGCTCGGCGCGCGCGCGTCGTGTATATACCGAAAATCTAAATGCCTATTATTTTATCATTATTTATGAGTAGGTAATGATTTTACACTATTGATGTGCGCTAAATATAAAAATAATAATTAATCCCAGTTAATAACGTAGGTACCCTAAGTAATATTAGGTATTTATGTTAAGCGTTCGTAATAGAATCTAATTATTTAAAAATTGCCAGTTTTTTATTTATTCCTTTGTATTCATCTAATTACCTATCTGCATACCAAATTTTAACTCTCGAGGTCATCTGGAACTGGGTTAGAGTTTTGGTCTATAGGTCAGTCAATGATAAAAATGAGGAATTTTGGACATTAATATCTAAATAACCGTTTGAGATAAGCTTATGAAATTTAGAACACGTATGTATCTCGCAAGTCTCAATATATGAGCCAAATTTGATACGTTTATGTAAAATAGCTTTTGATTTATGAGGGGGTCAAAAGTGGCTCCAAATGGTTCGTGTAATATTACACACGGTGCGGCTCGCCAGTTCTATTTCTTGAACTTGGCTTGACACGCTCCCGCGTGTCTAGATAGGCCGAAATAGTGAAAAGGTGTGTATATGTATACCAAAAATATAGGGCAAACATAAAACGATTAGGTACAATTGATTCTGTAACTGATTCTAAAGAAGTAAACTTTCAGGTTTTTATATTCTAAACTAGAAATAATGTTGCAAATAAATTATTGACTTGCTGAATGACAGTAATATCAAAGATAAAAAAATATCGCTGATCAAATTTTTTTTTTAACGATAAAAGCCAGAATAAAAAACAAAAGTAATCTATAAGTTACGCTGGCTGCTTATAAGACGGGCCATAAAGTGGTCTGCCGCTTTTGCAGTTATATATTTTTTTTCAGATGCGAGTCAGACATACTGCCCGGCTTTTTCAAAATTGGAAACCAGAGTCTGCCGTATCCTGAATGCTGCCCGCAAAGAATCAAACCAGTTACAGAAGAATAGGTCATTATAGTCAGATAAAATTATTTTAAATTAACTATCCCCCGCGATTTTATCCAGTTTTCCCAAGGGTTCTTAACTTTTCATGGGATAAAAGTATCAAATTTGCATAAAAATCCGTTCAGTAGTTTCTGGTAAACTACTGAACTGTAAAGAGTAAAAAAAACTTTCACAATTTTATTATAAAATAGTAGTAAAAAGTCAAATGACAGTGCGTCGATTAAAAATACATTTTAGAATTCGAAAATGGATACCCAACTGTTAATTTTTATTTTTTATTTTTGTATATTTTATATATTTGAGCAAAGTCAGGTTATTTCAAATGTATACCACAGAAATTGTAAACCTGCGCTGAATTGAAATCGCAACGCTAGCAACATGAAGTTTTATCGAATTGACGATACAAATTTTGTCAACAAGGGACTGTTTTGAACACTCAGCATTTAGATATGAAATAACTGAAACAAAATAACAAAACATTTATTTGTCTAAATAAAATTGAAATAGTTTTGTTTCTCGATTTGATAGTAGTTATAATTTTATGACTGTTTTACCGATAAATTATGGACGACTGGCAACATTCATTTTCATTTAAAGTTACTCAATAAATTTTAGAAAGGTGTAAAATATATGTTTAAAATAAATAAGTGAAGATTTTGTAAATATTTTTCTAATAAAATCATATAAACATTAACGTATATATTTATTTAAACACATTTTTATTGCATAAAACACACCAATTGCCACAGTAAATCTATACGGCAGTACTTAAAACCTTGTTAACGCAGTCACAGCAAACAGTGCCTCTTTCAACAAAGCGTCCAACTCCCATTTCAACATTTTCACGCTAAGAAAACATTTCAAAAGGGGAAAAAGATCCCGCCACTACATATCTTTATTTGGACGAGCCGATAAAAAAATAATGTCCAACATTAAGGGGAGAACTTAATTTAAATATTTCTGACGCAGTCTCTGGCTCCCTCGCTCTGTTGAGGCTTTGTATAGCGCCGTCCCTTTCTAACGGACAACGATAAGTCACCGAGCAGTCGCAGAGTAAATGCCTTTTTAAGTGAACCTCTACAAAGTTAAAGTTCCGTTTTTTGTAGCAAAATGTAATGTTACGACATTATAGGCTTTGGTCGGTTACCTCGACGATTGCTTTTATGGTAATAGAGTGTGTTTTTTTGTTCATGTTTGTCTGGGATTTAATTATGCATATTTCATTTGGATATTATTGGATTAGTGATTAAATTACCTGTAGGACTCTTATGGCTATGAGATAAGGGATCATTTTGCATAACAAACAATAGTATTTACTTATACGTTTTTTTTTAAATATGTGTTGTGAAGTTTATTTAATCAGCAGCAAATATAAGTTTGTATGTCATAGTATTTTTCAAAGATACTATGAAAAATATAGTTATTTTAGTGGTCGCTCAGAAAATATGTCACATTTTAAAAGCTATATCACCTATCTAACTAATCCGGTTTTTTTATTTCTACCATAGCTCGAAGCGTGCGTACATATCACCAAATATAAAATAAAAAGATTTTAAAACCACAAAAAGGTCTAAAAATAATATCATTTTCATCCGAAGACAACACTTGGTGGTAAGTGACTACCGTCGCCAATAGACATTAGCAATACCAGGGGGATTGCCAATGTGTTGTTGACCTTTTAGCAATGCTTTGAAGGAAGCTGAAGCACATCTGCCGGAACATGCCGATAGGTAAAGATACAAAAGTGTAAAGCAAACCTTGTGAGAAAAAAAACAATTTTAAAAAAGAACAAAAAGTTTTTTTGCATTATATTTTTTTACCTACGTCAAACACAACTTTATTATGCTTAGCTTCATTGATTTGTGTTGATTTTTGATTTATTGTAAAATTTCAGAATTCTGGTGCTATATAAAAAAAAGTGGCGCTACTGGAAATGGTGGTGATATACGAACAGGACGAAGTTATCATAGTTTATTTTTTTATTTGTCTACGGAACCCTAAAAAAATTCAGTTTGTCAAAAAAAAGTCATCCCAACCACGACATGTGGGGGCGAGATGTCACATCTGATTTATTAGAACAAGTTTTTTGTGATTAATTTTAAATTAGAATTTATCAACTTTTGAATTCGGCTTAATTGGAACTTACTTTACATTGACTAATGGATATTTAAATGATATGTTCTTTATCGATTTACAATTTACGATACTTTATTTACCTCGATTCAATTAATCGATTAAATATATTTACAAGTAGTTATAGCACAGGGCTGAACTTTTGTCAGAAGTCATTAGAAATACCAGGGGCATTGCTGTCTTGAACGCAACTGGCTCTCAAGTGCAACTATCGGAATCGATAGGTGCTTGGCGACAGAATTTCAACTTGTGTGTGGTAGCCAGTCATTTGAGTACTACAAAGTACCCTACCGACGTGCTGTGGTTTCCTCACAATGTTTTCCTTCACCGAAAGCTCAAGATCATTGTAGGATGGTTGGCCGCGGTATCTGACGTCACTACTACTGAGCTGTCAAAACTCAGACTTTTGACGGCTTGTACTTTTCTTGCAATCGGCCCCTCTATCAGTATCAATCCTTTATGTCACAAGTGACAACGAGGCAGGTGGGTCACCTGATGGTAAGTGACAACCGTCGCCTATTGACATTGGCAATACCAGGGGATTGCTAATGTGTTGTACACCTTATTACAATGCCTTAAAGGCGAACTGGCTCTCAAGAGCAAATGCCGGAACACACCAACTGGTGCTTGGCGACAGATTTTCAACTTGAGGGTGGTAGCCAGCCAGTCGAGTACTACAAAGTACCCTACCACCGTGCTGTGGTTTCCTCAGCCATCGTTTCGAGCCCATATCATCTCTCACACAATCCACTTCTTAAAAACAAGGCCCATTGGGTTTATGTCATTCATACTAATCTTAAGAGCATTAAAATGTCGCGTAACACTTAAAACTTCTCAATTACATACCCTAAACCTTTCAAAATACAAGTAGTGGAAAAAAAGGAGCAATCAAATAATCCGGGGCAGGTATACGTCCGTTATCAAGAACTTAAACAAATATATGTGGGGCCCTAAACTTAAATCCGGCCCTTTTAATCCCCTCGCTTGTTGAATCTTTGGAATACATTCCTTCACTTTAAGCTGGGATTTTGGTTAAGTAATTTTGAATTAAATATTTGCTGAGATGCCATTGAAATAATATTTACCTATATGTAAATAGGCAATGACAAATTAGTTTAGTATCTTTCTTATTATTTATTATAATAACTATAATTATTCACTAGTTTTTGTATTATGAATAAAAATCGATATAGATATTTTCTTTCCACCTTTTAAATGTCAATTGTTAAACATTTGAATTAAATAAGAAAGCGAAAGCCAACCTTGCTGAGTTTCTTGCCGGCTCTTCTCAGTTGAAGGCTGACTTCCGACCGGTGGTAACTTCTGTAATTCGACCTTCGTTAGTGCCCTTCTAGGGCCAAAACTTAATAAATGGTTTTCACTTTGACTTTAAAATTTAACCCCCGGGACGCGCGTCCCACTCATGAACCTACGTCGTTTCCACCTTTTCTTGCTCTTGTTGCTCTTCGTAGGCACGGACGTCTATAGATCTATTGGTATCTGTGGAAAGGTCTTTAAATTCTCTATTCAATGGTATATAATACATCTGGCAACTGCCTGTGTTGTTGGCAATTTTTTTTTGCTATATTTTTTTAAAAATTGCATCAGGTTTCAAGAAATTGTTTTTTTTTTTTTTTTTTGTGTCACTAGTGACAACAAGGCAGGCGGGTCACCTGATGGTAAGTGACTACCGTCGCCTATAGACATTAGCAATACCAGGGGGACTGCCAACGTGTTGTACACTTTATTACAATGCCTTGAGGGCAAGGGCAACTGGCTCTCAAGTGTAGCTGCCGGAACACACCAACAGGTGCTTGGTGACAGATTTTCAACTTGAGGGTGGTAGCCAGCCAGCCGAGTACCACATAGTACCCTACCACCGTGCTGTGGTTTCCTCCGATGTTTTCCTACACCGAAGGCTCAAGCTCATTGTAGGATTCGAACCCACGACCTTCGCCGCGGTATTCCACGTCACTTACCACTGAGCTATCATCGCCTTAAAATTATTATTTTAAATTAAATTAAATTGATAAGTCACTCTCGAAAAAAAAATCTGATAAACCTACGTATAATGATACCTTTACTAAAAATAATTAGTTTTACGTCGAAAAAGCAAGTTACGCAGAAAAAAACAAAAATTTCTCAAAAACCAACTATTTTTTTCAATCTTCGAACTTTCCAATAATATATCGGAACAGGCATATTAGAATTTTTTTTGTTCGTAGTACTACAATCGGAACACTTTATCGCGATGATAGCTCAGTGGTAGTGACGTCGGATACCGCGGCGAAGGTCGTGGGTTCGAATCCTACAATGAGCTTGAGCTTACGGTGAAGGAAAACATCGCGAGGAAACCATAGCACGGTGGTAGGGTACTTTGTAGTACCCGACTGGCCGGCTACCACCCTCAAGATGAAAATCTGTCGTCAAGCAACTATCGGTGTGATCCAACAGCTGCACTTGAGAGCCAGATCCCATCTAGGCTTTGTATGCTTACCACCTTCGACCACATCATCACTAACCTACCATGGTGAGATTGTGGTCAAACACAAGCTTATCCAGAATAAAAAACAATAATTCATAAATGATTTCTTATTTTTTTTAAAATGATTGGAATTTCGAACAGTAACAAAACACTAATAATATTTTCCATACATAAATGTAAAAAGTAGTGATATCAGAGCAAATCGTGAAACGGTAACTGTCTTATTTATATAAGGAAAAAATAAGCAATTTATCGAACATGAAATTTAATAAATAGAAGATCAAAAAGATACTTGTAAAATACCTGAGGGCAATTTTTTTTATATCTCATCTGGCAGCTACGCTGATTATTATACCTTTCATAATAAATTATAACATTTTCCAAATTACTTATTTTGTGGCGGGCTCCCCTACTATAAGGTTACTGAGAAATCCCCACTTAAAGTTAGTAAGGTGACCATTTATTGTGATAATATGGGACACTTTTGAGGATACACTCTCCTACCAGGAGAGGGGTACACTTATAGCTTGCTAGAGGTACCTTGTATCTAAAGGGTGTATTTTGTTGCTTTTTTAATAGGTTCCTTAATAAGGAACCATTCTACCATCGCACTGCTCGCCGGCGATGTGGAGCTCATCCTCACATCCTCGAGCCGCCTCGATCGTCCACCGAACGATTCAGTCGGACGTTCCTTCTGCGGACCATTAGGATGTGGAATGAGCTCCCCATTACGGTATTCCCTCCGCGCTATGATATGGGGTTCTTCAAAAGGGGCGTAAAAAGAGCTCTTCAAGGTTGGCAACACATCGGCAATCACCCTGGTATTGCAAATGTCCATAGGCGGCGGTGACCACTTACCATCATGTGGACCGTCTGCCTGTTTGTCAACCTATTGACATAAAAAAAAAGGAATTCACTTTATTGCTTTTAAAAAACGACCTATATGTAGATATTCGATGTCATTTTTCAAGTATGTGTGACACCCGGTGCAAAATTTGTATTTGTTTTGAAGAGAACGAACACAGTGATTTTCAAAACTAGCATAGCATTGGTAAAAATATGTATATTTTTTGTAAAATAAAATTGTGTCCCAAGTGACAATGAGTCCGGCGGGTCACCTGATGGTAAGTAGGTACTACCGTCGCCTATACTTACATAATGCAGCATTACACGCTGCATAAACCTTTTTGGTTATTTTAAAGAGGACTGGTATGGAGTCTGAATGTCGGATTTTTTTTAAACTGTCAATAATTCAAATTCAAAATTGATTGATGCTTTTCTGAAAAAGAGGGTTCGATGGCTGGCATTCTTGAGCAAAATTCCGAAGAAGCTGGTCATAATTATTTTGACAAATTACAGCAAAGTTGAAAGAAAAGGTGTGAATCTCCATGCATTTTGGAATGCCTATATAGTTATTATTTTATTTTAATGAAGATCAATGTAGGAAACATTGAGTTATTTTGCCTGGTACGTATATTTTTCTGCTACATTTAGTTTTAAATCCCTACAAAGTTATTTCAATCTCTCTCTGGTAACTAGATCCTATGATATCATATTTGTGAAACCCATTTTTTTTCCTTTCTCATAGGTGAAATACCAGTGAAGAGGATCTGATTTGGATCCTCTCCCCCTTCTCCTTTCATCTCCTACTTATGCTTGTTGATCCCGCCACCTCCTGGGTTCCTGTTTTTCCTCACGTGGTTCCGCGCGCAAGTTCTACGTTCATAGTCAACGTAATATCGTCGGTTGTGACGTAGCTTGATTTTGAATTAATGATTATCACCACTTATGTAATCTTCGGTGTCAAGGTATTATCTAACAGTTTTATTTAACGTTGGCGGAGTTCCTCACTCCGTTCTATTCAATTTTTCCGTTTGGCCATTTGTTTAAAAAAAGAAGATATGTTCCAGAGATTTTTTCATTCTAATGTTTAAGTTATTTTAAAATACTATACAGATTATTTTTTTAAGAAGAATAAGTGTTAGGTATTTTTTGCTTCGAAGCTTCCTAGCATTAATAACCTAATCACGATTCCATCTCAATATTTTGTTATTACCAATTTAAGTTACAGGATAGTCTCTATTTCATTGTCTAGATATTCAGTCTCAAGTTTTTTTTATATTTCAAATTATTTTTTTATTTATTTGATCAGTGTAATTTCTTATTTTTTCTCCTATTTATGTTTACCTATTTTAATTAAACGTTATTTTAAATCAAGTGGTGTTTATGGACTTTTTTTCTCATGAAACTCTACAATAAGCAATACCAGGGAGTTGTCAATGTGTTGTACACCTTATTACTATGTCTTAAAGGCAAACTGTATCTCAAGTGCCATTGCCGGAACAAACCAACAGGTGCTTGGAGATAGATTTTAAACTTGAGGGTGGTAGCCAGCCAGTCGGCTACTACAAAGTACTCTACCACCGTGCTGTGGTTTCCTCACGATGTTTTCCTTCACCGAAAGCTCAAGCTCATTGTAGGATTCGAACCCACGATCTTCGCCCGCGGTATCCGACGTCACTATTACTAAGCTATCATCGCCTTAAATATTATATACTGATAAAGATAAATCTTTTAGAAAATCATAAATAAGGGGGCAAAGTAGTTAGATGTTAGTACCACCTCAATTGCTAATGATACTTTTTTTTTTTTATTCTGTATAAGCTTGTGTTTGACCACAATCTCACCATGGTAAGTGATGATGTGGCCGAAGGTGGTAAGCACACAAAGCCTAGAAGGGAACTGGCTCTCAAGTGCAGCTGTCGGAACACACCGATAGGTGCTTGGCGACAGATTTTCAACTTGAGGGTGGTAGCCAGCCAGTCGGGTACTACAAAGTACCCTACCACCGTGCTATGGTTTCCTCACGATGTTTTCCTTCACCGAAAGCTCAAGCTCATTGTAGGTTTCGAACCCACGACCTTCGTCGCGGTATTCGACGTCACTTACCACTGAGCTATCATCGCCTTCCTATGGTATTGAAGGTACATTCTTAACTGAACTGATCACAAGGTATTATCTATCATCAGCCTAAGTATGTTGATCTAGATCTGTAGCCAGACGAAGGCAAATTTATCCACTTATTATATCTTATCTATATATTATGTCTTATCCTACCCATAGTAGGTATAAAGTAAAAAACAAGCTTTGTAAAAACTTGACAAATAGATAGAACATGTCCTGAAATAATACATTAGGCTCTATAACGCTAGCCATAAGGTACATTTTGAAATATACTTGCTGACAGTAAACATTAACAACAAAGTGTTTTAGTAACCAGGCTAGCGGGACTGTCCCGTATAAAATAGGGCGCATGGTCACAATAGCTTGCGGTAACTTAATGAAATTCCGACCTGAGTATAATTACATGTTGTCTAAATCGAGTGCAAACAATGATTAGAGGGGTTTATGTAACGTGACGTCACTTCATATGACGTGACGTATTGCGTGCGTTGAGCGTCCATTATACATTTTGATATAAAAAGATAGAAGAAAATATACCTTTATTTACATAACGAATAAACTCAAAAACTACTGGGCCGATTTCTAAAATTCTTTCACCTTTTGAATGTTACATTATTCCAGATTAACATAGGCTATATTTTTATCCCGGGATAAGATAAGATCCCACGGGAACGCGGGTGAAACTGCTAGTGTACTATATACTAACTAATTGACTCATTGATTTATCAACGTCATTGATATCTAATAACTAAAGATAAACAATCCCAAGCAAAAGTTCTCTCAAAACTGTCTCAAATTGTGTTGGGTAATAAGTACTAGTTTTTTTTTTAAGTTTTATTCACAAAGCTATGTACAAAAGGCAATAAAATTTTCCGACTCATACCTGCTAGCCAAAATATATCTTAAACGAGCACTGAGGCATGTTTACCGTCGGAGCGTTCGAATGCTACTAAATTAAAAGACCACACAAATGTTCGAGTGAGTAGACATTCCGTAAGGCAATTTTTTGTCGCTGATTGTGTATCTTTAGTTATTAGATATTAAAGATCAACGCACAGTCTATGGTTATCCATCGAGGTGTGTGCGTGATATGTAAAATTAAAAACAGTTAAGAATATTCAAGCGCACAGTTGAATACAATAAAACATACGTTGAACAGGAAATGTTCCCACAAATCTCGCTCCAAGCAAACAGTTCAAAACAATGCGTAGAACAAACAAGCAGACAAGCGAACAAATAAGGCGTGCACGCCTCAGATAACGACGAGGAATATTACAGGAGATATTTGCTTTAGGATTTAATACGAAGGTGTAAGTTACATTTTATTTTAAATGCTGACAAAACCTCGAGCAAAATTGTTGAATAAAATTCATAGCTTATCATGTTACTGGTTTATGCTCGTGGTTTCACCTGTGTTCCCGAGAGAGGCGATGATAGCTCAGTGGTAAGTGACGTCGGATACCGCGGCGAAGGTCGTGGGTTCGAATCCTACAATGAGCTTGAGCTTGCGGTGAAGGAAAACATCGTGAGGAAACCACAGCACGGTGGTAGGGTACTTTGTAGTACCCGACTAGCTGGCTACCACCCTCAAGTTGAAAATCTGTCGCCAAGCACCTATCGGTGTGTTCCGACAGCTGCACTTGAGAGCTAGTTCCTTTCTAGTCTTTGTGTGCTTACCACCTTCGGCCACATCATCACTTACCATGGTGAGATTGTAGTCAAACACAAGCTTATCAAGAATAAAAAAAAAAAAAAGATCTTATATCATGACGTCACCTGCTCGTAAACAAACTTTTAGTTGTCAAAATATCTTTCACTAGCCTGTCCTCCGCAGTTTCACTCGCGTTCCCGTAAAAATATAGCCTACGTTAATCTGGTGTAATGTAGCATTTAAATGGTGAAAGATTTTTTGAAATCGACCCTGTTGTTTTTGAGTTTATTCGTTATATACACACATACATACATATCGTTCCTCTTTATAATATTAAATAGAAGAAATATATCTTTACCGTTTCCGTTTTGCTGTAACAAGCAGGGGACGTCACACTCAGAATCGGCCAGTACCGGCGTTTTCAATCACGTGGTCAAACATGAAAATTTAATAATATTAGGTATTTATGATTTCTTATGAACATCATGTACATATTTTCAAATATTATGATGGCTAAATTGGTTTACAAAAATGTTTACTGTTAAGCTAACAACAGTTTTATCTATATTCTCACTGTAGTCAAATACCCTATTCTACGTAAAGATAAGAATAGATTTTAATAGAAAACCTTTTGCAAATCCCTCCGCGCCCGTTCCGATAATAAATATTGAACTGGACAGGTCTCGTTCCACGACACATTGTAGACTTTATTGACATAGTGCTAACGTTGTACTTGCTTTGTTATTATAGTTCACTAAAGTCGTCCTTATCGCGGGTTGTGAAAGGGGGCTAGACGGAAAAAAAACTTACGACACTTTTAGTGTCACTGTCACTGTCGGTGACAGTTGTGTGTAGTAAGCTATTGTAAGCTGTGCGGCGTGCGCATGTTTCTCTGTCTGTCTCTCTCTCTCTCTCTCTCTCTCTCTCTCTCTTATAGAAAGCAAGCCAGATATTTTCATTTCTATTTATATATATACAATAAATGTTTTTTTTTTATATATATACTCTCTCGACTTATATAACTTCGTTCCATCCGGGTGTCCCTTGTCACCTCTCAAGTTTTTTAGTTAGAATTTCAGTTTCTTATGAATAAAAGCGTATTAAAAAAACATTATTTTTTTACTAGGTTATAAAATACTAGTTGTCCCCCACGGTTTTACCCGCGTTCCCGAGGGATCTTATCCTTTCCCGGGATAAAAAGTATCATATGTGCTATTCCAAGATATGGACTACCTGTGTGCCAAGTTTTATCGAAATCCGTTCAGCCGTTTTTGCGTTATCCATCTATCCGTCAATTCAACCAAACATTTAAATATTAGCAGGATTACTGGGATTGTATTGACGGACCGGTTGGTTAAATATCTCGCCAAAAGCCGTGGGTTCGATACCCATCCAGGACAGACATTTGTGTGTCATGTCTGTTTATGTGATTGTTTAAAAAAACCGGTCAATAGCGAGTGGGTCTCGTGCACCGAGGCTTCCGTACAAATTATGTTAATTATTTTTTAAATTATTTTATTCCGTTTTCAGTATTTGTTGTTTTAGCGACTACTATCTAGCTATCACGGTTTATGGGATACAGCCTCGTGACAGACAGACAGACAGACGTACAGTAGAGTCTTAGTAATAGGGTTTCCGTTGTTACCCTTTGGATACGAAACCCTAAAAAAGTAACAAATAATGAATCACCAAATAAATCTCAAATACTCGAATACCCAAAATATTCGAACTCTTACGTAGATAAAGCCCATTAAAAAAAGAAATGAACGAACGAACACTCAACGACCATCCTTATCTATTTAGTTCGAATATGAGGATGTATGGAGTTTTGTCACGATACAGTAAGTGCTTTTCTGAATTTCTGACGTCTTTTTATACAGGATGATGTTCTAAATATTTAAAAACTTTTGATTTCTATAAAAGAGTTCGTTAGGATGTATATTCCCGTAGTTGTCCCCAATATCCCTGATATTGCTATTATGTTTGTCTGCGACTGTTTGCTTGTCGACTTTCTAGCATACAAATCAATTGACGTGCTCGCTAAAACTCAAAAATGGCCACCGATTATATTTTTTTGTTTTGCTCGCATAAATACTGGAGTGGACTCGAAAATGGCTCGACAGATTTGAATTGTTTCATTTTATTCGCCTCAATACTGGAGAAAATTAGGAAAACAGAAACTCAAAAAATCATCCAAAGGCACTGTCGAAAAATATAAAATCCTTACTGTTACGATGTTCACCGTGTCAGTTACAAAATAAATATAATATTTAAAAAAAAAAAATTTGCAACTTCTACAATATTTTTCAAACAACATCCAAATTGTAGAGTGTACCTACCTACTGAGCATTACAAAATTAGGACTATTAGTTTCAACATAAAACCTCTGATAGATCAAAAATCTTAAAACTTGAGAGGTGTCAAGGGACACCCGGATAGAACGAAGTTATATAAGTTAAAAGTCGAGAGAGTATATATATAAAAAAAAAACATTTATTATATAAATAGAAATGAAAATATCTGGCTTGCTTTCTATAAGAGAGAGAGAGAGAGACAGACAGAGAAACATGCGCACACAGCTTAATAAACATACATAGTGACATAAAAAGTGTCGTGACAATTTTTCGTAAGATTTTTTTCCGTCTAGCCCCCTTTCACAACGCGCGACAAGGAACTTCGTTCAAAAACTATTCAGAACGCAATACCCGATCAAAATCATCCTGTATATTTATGTTATGACGCATAATTCATAACATTTATTTTATCGAATAACAACAGCATTCGAGAGTGATGAATGAATTCTTAAATTTATTCTTCTGTTGCTGCAATCTATAGATTAGTAATTTTAGTCTATGCTTTTTCGTCCATTGGTGTGTTTAATACTCGAGAACTACTCGTGTTAATCCGATAAACATATGTAAGCTACTATTTTGTTTGAACTATCACCTCCATACATAGAACATCAATAAATCATTTCTTAACAAAAATATTTTGTCTCACAGCCTTCCTAATGGAAGATTACAAATACTTTTGATATTAAACCTCTGTGTCATACATTAGAAAGTTGTAAACGTTCCCTAAACTAACTAAAACTATGAGATATGGTTTACTTTCTCTCCTTACTTGGTTTAATAGTGATTTAGTACTATATATTAGAAAAAAATGTTTTTAAACATGCATTCGGCATGTGTGGCCAGTAAAAACGAGTCAATAGAATACTTAGGGTTCCGAAGTCAGGCAAGGAACCTTTATGGTTTCCTGATGTTCAGACAGAGGGTCCTTCTGTATGTCTCAACTCACATCTAATTTACTTGTAAACTATAATTTATTTTTAAGCTATTGTATAGCTTTTATCGTGGGCTTTGAGCGCGGCGACCGAATCAAGAAATTCCGTAACGAAAAAAACCTAACACCCCCCCTACCATGTAGTTTGTTTTCAAATATCACAGCGACTATCATATTTTTGTCATCGTCGACTGCAGTCGGTTGTCGGCGGCAGCCGCCGAAAACGGCAGTTGCAAAAAAACTTCGTAGGAACTGGCTCCCAAGTGCAGCTGTCGGAACACACCAATAGGCGAAAGATTTTAACAGGCGGGTGGTAGCCAGCCTACAAAGTACCCAGCCACCGTGCTCTGGTTTACTCAAGATGTTTGCCTTCACCGAAAGCTCAAGCTCATTGAAGGATTCGAACCCACGACCATCGCCGCGGTATCCGACGTCTCTACCACTGAGCTATCATCGCCTTACGTGTTCACGTAAAAAACGCAGGTGCGGTGGAATTAGCGGGCAAGCTAGCGACTGGCGCGTGCGGCGCGCTCGCGACAATATCTACCGTATTATGTTCTTTGTGCGTGTTCACGTCGAGGCTAATGTCGCTAAAATTTTGCTTATATATTTATACAAATAATTATAACTTCTACAAAGTTATCACCAAAACATGTCTTACGTAGAAAAACTGACATATCCAACAAAAGTTTTACAGTTCACGAGTTATTTTACCACTTCAATTGAAGTTTATATACATAATAATAATAATAAATACTCTTTATTTAAGACATAAACATTTAATATTTACAACAAATGTACAAAATATACATGCAAATGTACAATTACAATACATAAAAAACATCTTCGAGGCTGCCGCTGCTGCCGATCGGCAAGGTTCCCAGAAGGCTGGCAGCGTTTCCTCTTTGGATGGCCAAGCTGATGCGTTGGCGGAAAAAGCTCCCCGCCCGCCGGTCACCCGAGGCCTCGATTAATTTTTTACACAATTAAACAAAAATACAACATAACAGAAAAAATAAGACCAAATTTAGTGATAACAATACAGGCGGCTTTATCGCTTTAGCGATTTCTTCCAGGCAACCTTGGGGCAACTGGAAATATGTCCTGGAAATATGTCATTGAAATATGCCATATATTTCCAGTGTTGCATACTTTTAGTCTTGGTGATAATGCAATCTAAACTCAAAACCTTATTGTCAAAAGTGCTTTTGCAGTGGAGGCATCTTTTTAAAACCGCTTCAGTTCATAACGCCCGCTTCAACTTATGACAATCGTTTGTTCTAAGGCCGCCCTCGTCTTCTCTGATGACCGCAACCCTCACTCCTTACACGCTTTGTCGGGTCGAGTGCCAGTTTCCAGGTCAACCCCTTTTTGTTGTACCTTCAAGATACTAACTGTGGACTTGGCTAGAATTTCCACTAGTTATGAGTGTAGTTAACGGGAAAGATGTTTGGGGATTTTAGTTTTTATTCTTATGGAATTAGACTTGGTGTTTGCTCATCACTAGGTAAGTAATGCTGTTGGAACCAATCCTACTAATCCTATTAATATCATAAATGTGAAATTTTGGATGGGTGATCTATTCCAGACTATAATCAATCTCCGTGCCAAATTTCATCTAGATCTATTCAGCCGTTCTGGCGTAAATGAGTAACAAACATCCATCCATCCAAACTTTCACATTTATAATAAGATTTCCGCCCCGCGGTTTCACCCGCGTTCCCGTGGGATCTTATCTTTTTCCCGGATAAAATATAGCCTATTTTACTCAGGGATAATGTAGCTTTCTAATGGTGAAAGAATTTTTACAAAAAAACAAATATTTCCTATTTTAATATTAGTTTAGATAAAAGAAGTTGATTTAAAAAAAATATATTTATTTATTTATTGCAAAACCCGACTGCGTTTATTTATAAAAGATGGAAACAAGATGACTTAATCGCGGGCAGAATTAATCCACAAGTTTATTTAAAACAGTTTTTAGGATAGAATGTCAATGTAGAAACAAGAAACTAAAACAGTTTCTCGCTAACAAATGATACTAATCCTATAATCCTCAAATAACCTAATCCAATTTACCCCCACCTGAACGAAGGATTCCCCGAAGACAATATTCTTGAACCTTTGGTATTGCCAGCGCTAGGTTCCCGAAATTAAATTATAAAGGATTATTCCCAATTTATAAATGTTTGTTTTAAACAAGATGGCGCGTTAATTTAAATTAGATTTTGCTAACGAGAAGTTTGTTCGTGGGGAAATGTTGATTTGAAACGATGGCGCTCGCTCTGTGAACATTTTTGAGATCGAATATCAAGGTTCTAGCTGGGGTGTTCTGGCAGTTGTACTTGAGAGCCAGTCTTTGATAATAACTAAAGATACATAATCAGCGACAAAAAATTACCTTACCGAATGAGTGCCCACTCGAACGTTTGGGTACTCTTTTAATCTAGTAGCATTCGAACGCTCCGACGGTAAACATGCCTCAGTGCTCGTTTAAGATATATTTTGACTGGCAGGTATGAGTCGGAAATTTTATTGCCATTTGTACATATCTTTGTGGATACAACTTAAAAAAGATAACTAGTATTACCCAACACAATTTGAGACAGTTTTGAGAGAATTTTTGCTTGGGATTGTTTATCTTTCGTTATTAGATATCAATGGAGCCATTATTTAAAGGAACCCCAAAATAGGTTTATAAATCCTATTATCCTACTAAATGTGAATGTTTGGATGTTTGTTGCTCAAAGCAAAAACGGTTTAAAGAATTTTGATGAAACTTGGCACACAGGTAGATCATATCCTGGAATAAAACATAGGATACTTTTTATCCCGGGAATAGATGAGATCCCTCGGGCAAATTGTAGGTAAGATAATAAGTGAAACCGCAAGGTCTTTCAAAGTCAAAGTCAAAACCATTTATCCAGTTTAGGCCCTAGAAGGGCACTTATGACGGTCGAATTACAGAAGTTACCACCGGTTCGGAAGTCAGCCTTCAACTGAGAAGAACCGGCAAGAAACTCAGCAAGGTTACATTTTTAAAATATTTTTGGACCATCTGACTATATTGGCTTTTTTTTCAAATGTTTAACAATTTTATTCTTAAAGTAATACAAAAATACATAGTGATTTTCAACTTATTTCAGCCAGGTCAAACATAAAAATCATTACTAGAAACCCCTTCTAAAAATTCATCCGTAAATAAAAAGGATTTCATCCCAGATCAAAGCATAATATGCGCTCATCCCCCTTTGCATTATTCCAGGTTATTTCCAACAAGGACTATGGGTCAGGTAATAAAAGCTCGGCTATGAAGGTCGGTGTTGGCAGCATTAAAAATTCAGTACAGAGCTAATGAAACCTGCGACTCCTGCGTGAAATATTAATAGGGACCTCTGAAACCCGATTCGTGCTTGTCACTTATATTGTTATGTTTGAGTTCTTTTACGCGATACATATAATTTATTTTTATTATTTAGAGTATAGTAGAGATAAGGCAAGGAGGAAGAAGAGTAAATGATTAGTTTCTTTAATCATTTTTTATGATTTTATGTTACTACAATTTTACCGCCTCGGGGTTTCTCCGGATTCCTGAGGGATCTTATCTTTTCTGGGATTAAAAGTATCCAAGGTCCTTCTCCATGGTTCTATCTATCTTTATAACAAACATCATCTGATTCGGTTCAGCGGTTGAAGCGTGAAGAGGTAACAGACAGACAGATAGACTCACTTTCGCATTTATAATATTAGTATGGATGGATTAGTGTGTTTTTTGTTTTTTACCTCGGATAAGCTTGTGTTTTACTTCAATATCACCGTGGTAAATGAAGATGTGGCCATAGGTCGTGAGCAATCAAAGCCTAGAAGTAAACTCCCAAATGCAGCTGTCGGTGCACACAAACACACTGACAGGTGCTTGGCGATAGACTTTTAACTTGAAAGTGGTAGCCAGCCAGAAAGCTGAAGGTCATTGTACGATTCAAACCCACTACCTTTGCCGCAGTATCCTACGTCACTACCACAGAGCTATCATCGCCTTATATACTGGAAGTATCTTACGTTTTATCATATATTTTTATTTAAAACAATCAAAATGCGGGTAAAACGGCTACTCTAGTCATTTTTAGTATTCACAAATCACAAATGCTTTTATCCCAGAATAATATCATTACAATGATACAAAAAGGGTTTGTTTCTTATTTATGTTTGTGAACTTACACGCGTAAGAGAAATTCACCCATATCGAGCCCCTGTAATATTATTAACACTGCGCTAGGAGCTAAATTTCAGGTAGAGTCTGTACCGCTGGCGTCGGTTATATACGTAGATAATATTCTGTATCAATTTCAGGGAATAGCTTTTAGTGTAATGCAACCATAGAATATTTGATCGAAATTCATATTGCTGACTCAATATCCGTTAATTTTATGCTACCAGTTATGTAATTTATGTTGATTATAGTTGAAATTTTAAGTTATTGCATTTTTACTTTCTTTTGTCTAAGTTATAAAAAAAATTAAAAACAGCAGCATTGTACAATAAACGTAGAATTAATAGTAGATTGTTATACAAGGAGTTAAAATGACCCATTATATACGAGGTAGTTTTACTCCTGAGCTTTAGCGAGGGAGTAAATAGAAACCGAGTTTTAATGGGTTTTAGCGCCGTGTGTTACACTATACTTTTCACTACGATTGCGTGAAAATAAAACAATCCAATACAATATGAAATATGTAGTTTATAATGTCTTTTTTTTTGTTTCTTCTGTAGCCGCAACACATTGCATGCATTCTACCAGAGATCGCCGATTTTAGTTCCATTTTCAAAATTAAAATGAAGTTCTTTTTTTATGAAACAGTAATAAGTCAAGTCTTTATTCATGATTATTATACTTATGACTAAAGACTTTTTCGTTTTTGTAGGGTCTGTCATTTGACATACAAAAATTAAAAAAAAAAACTTTTTCCCCTAGAGGAAGAATTGCTATTTTTTCTTCGCTCTGGTACGCCACAATGACGGTCTTTTTGAGCAAGAGGAGTGAAAATAATATTATGCAGTTTTTACTCACAGTTATCCGATAGTCTTGTACGCCCGAAAATTATCTGAAAAATAAAATATTTAAATTAATCTTTGATCAATGTTATACTAAGCTGTCCACCCTCGTATTCATAAAAGATCAATCTTTCTCAGGGATAAAAAATATCCTATGTTTTATTTCAGGATATGATCTACCTGTGTGCCAAGTTTCATAAAAATCGGTCCAGCTGTTCTCCAGTTATAAACACTTTGTTTTCATATAGATAGAGTAGTTGTCCTCCGCTGTTTCACCCGCGTTCCCGTGGGATCTTTTCCCGGGTTAAAAAATATAACCTATGTTACTCAGGGATAATGTAGCTTTCTAATGGTGAACGATTTTTTTTAATCGGTCGAGTAGTTTTTGAGTTAATATGTAACAAACAAACAATCAAATCTTTCCTATTTATAATATTAGTTAAGATTATTTCATTTCTTACTATTTCCAGAGAGTTAGATTTCAATCAAAATGTCTCATTTGCCTACTTTACATAAACGAACAAATGTCACGAACAGCTTTATTAAAACGAACCTTTTTCATTGGAAAATATATTGAAGAATTATGTGATTGTTTCAAACTGTTACCAATGTGAATTGTACAACACATTCCCGAGGGATCTTATCTTTTCCCGGAATTAATATAAAAGGCTGATGTTACAAGAAGCCTAAGTTACCTTGCAACATCAGCTTTCTGTCCGAGAAAGTTCCGTCGAAATCGGTCTAGCAGCTAGACAGACAAGATTAAACCGGTAAAGTGCGAGATAGAAAGAAGGACAACAAAGTGATCCTATAAGGATTGCGTGTTTTCCTTTTGAGGTACGGCACCCTAGAAATTATATTTTTGTTATAAACAATAAGCACTTAGTAAAAAACCTGTTATTTTGACATATTTTTTTTACTTTAGCAATAGCTTGTGTTTGACCGCAATTTCACCATGGTAAGTGATGATGTGGCCGAAGGTGGTAATCACACAAAGCCTAAATGGGAACTGGCTCTCAAGTGCAGCTGTCGAAACATTTGACATATTTGATTTTTATTTAAATAAAGAATTTACCTGACCAGGATTTTTTCTGAAGTCATCCCCATACACGGATATGCCAAAAAGAGACGTAGTGATTTTTTTATGAATGAGTATTTTTTTTTAAATATTTCTAAGGCGAAGTCAACAAGAAAGCAAATTACTTTTCAAGTTTCTCCCGAAGCCAACGCCCTTCAACCGAACAACAATTTATTAAACAAAACAAACTCAAGCAAAAAAAGCTATAAAACTTTTAATTAGTCATTGCGATCCAATTAAAAAAACAAAAGACACCTACGGCGTGTCCATAAACCGAGCTGTACCTAATTACCACTCTTATTTTCATAATTGAATTAAACGTGTCAACTAATTTTGATATTTCGTGTCAGAACCAAAAAATAATAATTTCCGCAAAATTAATTTTAAATCGCCCTCAAATTAATACTAAGTGGACCCTTGGTCGCGTGTCACACCGACACGCATAAATTAATTACCAATTAAATATACTTTTTTTTTTCAGCTGTAAGGTTCTTTTTATTAACCTATACGCTTAAGGTTTCATTATATTGTTTATCTAAATTAATATTTAAAAAGGAAAGATTAGATATTTTGTTTGTTTGTTTCTTACAATTTGTTTATCTAAACTTATAAAGAGGAATGATTTTATTTTTTGTTGGTTTGTTTACTAGTTACGATTTAACTCAAAAACTACTGGACCGTTTTCTCAAATTATTTCATAATTAAAATGCTACACTATCCCTGAGTTACAAAGGCTATTTTATCTTAGAATAGATCCCATGGGAAGGCAGGCGAAACCTCGGGGGACAGCTAGTCTTTTATAAAATTAATTGAAAAAAGTTTTGTATAAAAAAAAAACAGTTTTCAGCAACGTAAGTAACGGGTAAGCCAAAATGACAAATTAATCAATACTATCCCGACTAAATTATAAATGGAAAATTATTTTTAAAAATAAAAAACAAAAACCGACTTCAAAACTGTAACCTATACCTATGTACAAACATAAACTAAAAAGTAAAGAATAATATTTTAATTTCAAAGCAAGAGCCTTAAAGGACAATCAACAAAATTATTGATATTTATATATCTATTTAATATTTATAAACAGTTCTTTTTGGAGTCGGTGCCAGTCAAGAAGAAGGACAGTTTTGAACTGGACACGAAGTGTTCATACGAGAAAACGTCTTACGACACCTCTCCTTACGGTAATGTTCCTTAGGTCTGCGCCGTCGCTCCCCTACTTTTCGAAAGTTTGTTACAAAGGCAGAATTAAACTGTCCTTCTTGACTGGCACCGACTCCAAAAAGAACTGTTTATAAATATTAAATAGATATATAAATATCAATAATTTTGTTGATTGTCCTTTAAGGCTCTTGCTTTGAAATTAAAATATTATTCTTTACTTTTTAGTTTATGTTTGTACATAGGTATAGGTTACAGTTTTGAAGTCGGTTTTTGTTTTTTATTTTTAAAAATAATTTTATTTTTTAATTTTTAAAGTTTATTCCTTATTATATGTTATCCTAGGCAAAACTAGTTTGTCCTGAAATCGGGTCTGGCCGGTAAAATATAATATATAACTAGCGGGCCCGGCAGACGTCGTCCTGCCCTGAAATTAAAACAAATCTTGGAACTCGATTCCAGCGCCACCTACCTGGTCCAATTGTATTTTAAAACCATCGAAGAACCCATTGAAGTATACACACGAAATTTAATCAATTGGCAGAGAAATCGAGTAACAAACATACAAAAAAAAAAAAAAAAAAAAAAAAAAAAAAAAAAAAAAAAAAAAAAAAAAAAAAAAAAAAAACATACAGACGAATTGAGAACCTCCTCCTTTTTTTTGAAGTCGGTTAAAAAGTAGCTTAGTATGTCTGTTCCTAGTATTCACGGCTGAACAAATTTTAATGAAATTTGGTATGGCCTTGAACCCTGATAAAGCAAAAAACCCTGATAAATATTTTTTACGAAAAATACGAAACAATTTTTCAAATAAAATAGCTTATATATAATTACACAACGGTGTGATAGAAGGCCGTCTTAATTTGTAATTCGAAGTTCGTTTGAGGTTAGAGAGATCTTTATTTGGGCGCGGACCTAGCATTAGGGGCGCCATCAAATGGCCCCTTTTATGCCCCAAACGGGCCCCACTTGTAAATAATTAGGTCCTGTTTGTGGGCAACTTCTTTTCCCGTTTTCATATGTAGTTATATTATTATTGATTAATTTATTAACCGTCTCCAAACTAAACAGAGCTTATACTATGGAAACCAGATAACAGTGTTTTTGAGCTGAAGAATTATTTAATCTGTGACTGGCCCCATCTAGTCACAGAGCAATTATTTATTTATTTATTTATATATTAGACACACCAACAGTTTACATATTGACACGTTCATAATTTGAATATACACGATTAAGATACAGATATGTAAACCTATAAGAGGCATGTACAGCATTTACCAAAAAGACAATAACATTAATAATTTAAAAATTATATATATAAAAAAAATGAACAATTGTACTAAATAAATAAAAAACGAAACTTAAATTGGACTACATAATAATACTAAATAAAACAGAGATACGGGAATCAAAACATCGAAATAATAAAAAGTTGAAAATAAACATAATTCTAAAAATCTATAAAATGTAAATGTATAAATAATGATAACATTAGACATATGTACTTAAGATTTGAATAATATTAAATATAAATAAATAAATAAAAACTCAAGCAATTAAATATAAATAAGCAATTAAATACTCAATATTATATTGAATTACATGTATCTAGTAATTTTTACATGTACCTATATAGTACATGGCGATGATGGCGGTGGCTGCCACACGCGTCATACTTGTGAACAGGTGCTGCTTGTGGGGGCTGGTCTGCTTGAACTTATTGTTTACTAAATCACTCTTAACCAAATTATATTTCTTCCTTTTTTGCCGCCATAACATACATTATATTATCAGTGAGACTATATAAATAACTAGCGACCCGCCCGCGGCTTCGCCCGCGTGGACTACACGTTATATCGCGCAAGACAACTACGTCCCTGCATTTTAAATTTGTAATATCTTCGGAACTATTCACTTAAATAACATGCTGTAAAAAGCATATTGATCTATAATAAATGTACAATTTATTAGAGTACTTAATTGGATAAGGATTAATATTGTATTGTTTAAAATCACTTCGTAAATAATCACTTTTTAGTAAAGGATAAAAAATGGTTATGGTGGGTTATCCCTAAGAGATAGACATATACCATCGCGGACTTTTTTGTTGAACTTTTTAAGGTGGACAATACTGTAGTACATTATTTTGGTCTATCTCGTAGGGTTCAGCCAGCGTTTGCAATATAAGCGCAAAAAAATGCTTAATTACGACATCACATTAGAAACCTCTAAATTTATCAGTGTTTCGCTACTATATTATGCATGTATTATACATATAAACCTTCCTTAAGAATCACTTCCTATCTATTCAAAAAAACCGCATCAAAATCCGTTGCGTAGTTTTAAAGATTTAAACATACATAGGGACAGACAGCGCAAGCGACTTTGTTTTATACTATGTAGTGATTATGAAATGTAATACGTCTAAGAATAATTGCTGAGTTTATTGCCGGCTCTTCTCAGCAAAAGAAACCTTCCGAACTTCCGTTAGAATTTTTCATAAATAAAAATTAAATATGTGACGATTAAAAATACTTGTAATGAGTTCATTTAATAAAAATATTTTGAATGAAGAATTTTAAATCTTACTAGTTAGTTTTCCCCGTAAATTTAATTAACCGACTTCAAAAAAGGAGGAGGTTTTGATGATTCTTTGTTTTTCATTTATCGCAGAATCCTACCATTCAGTTCTTTTTACACTCTTAGACTATTAATTTAGACTTAGGCTATAAATGTACCAGAATCGAATCACCGATCTATCGAAAATGATTCGATATTTTACAATTCCCAAATTAAAACAAAAGGGACAACGCTATAAGTTAGAAAATATAAATCATCGATTAAATAATGCCTTTTGCACTGATGAAAACCATCCAATTCCATGCTAAATTGTACCTAAAGTTATAGGAATAAAGTTGATTTTGAGGTGTTAAGAAGCTTCCTTAACGCGTATAATCTACGCACATCGCTCTCGGATACACAGTCTAGGGAGTGTGCAGAGTAAATATATAAGTGAGTGTATATCTGTTTGTGTTGGTTAATTAATTTGTTTATATACTAGACTGATTTAACGATACGTGTGTTGTACTGACGAGACTCGCTTTAGGGTTCCGTAGATAATTAAAAACCTTTTTTTCAGCGCAGCAGAATTCTATATTGCAGTATAATATGCCGATTTGCTTTTTGGCCTCACACAATTATATTTTTTGAATTGGTATTATTGTGTAAAGCCAAAATGAACTACTTAAATGTTTATTTTTATATAGTAAGCAGTGTCCGGTACGCAGTACGACAAACTTAAGGGGGAGAAAGATCTTAGTAAAAGTGTCATCATTTTTTATATACTTCTCTGAAATAAAAAAAAATTGTACATAAAAATATCGAAATATCTCGAAAATGGTGATCTTTTTACTGAGGTGTTTTTTTGCATATTTGGTAGGTGACCCGTCCACCTATCTCCGGCGACCCTGTATAGTTTAGTAAAGTGGACTGATTTGATTTTAGGTAAATATGTTTGTAATGGATAATCTCCAAAAAATATTTAACCATTTTGAAAACTCACATTTTTTTATACTACTAGTGGCAACGAGGAAGGGGGGGTCACCTGATGGTAAGTGACTACCGTCGCCTATGGACACCAGAAATACCAGGGGGATTGCCAATGCGCTGTGAACTTAATTACAATGCCTGCAACTGCCGGGACATACCAACAGGTGCTGGGCGACAGATTTTCAACTTGTGTGTAGTACCCAGCCAGTCGAGTACTACTAAGTACCCTACCAACGTGATATGGTTTCCTCACGGTGATTTTCTTAAACGAAAGCTCAATTTTTTTTTAATGTAACGAGGCATGCGTGTTACCTGATGGTAAGTGACTACCGTCGCCTATAGACATTAGCAATACCAGGGGACTGCCAACGTGTTGTACACCTTATTACGATGCCTTAAGGGCAAGGGCAACTGGCTCTCAAGTGCAACTGCCGGAACACACCAACAGGTGCTCTCAAGTGCAACTGCCGGAACACATCAACAGGTGCTTGGCGACAGATTTTCCAACTTGTTCATTGTAGTATTCGAACCCACGATCTTCATCAGGGTATCCGACGTAACTATCACTGAGCTATCTTTGTCTTGAGAAAACTACATTACCAGTGAGTAATATAGGCTATATTTTATTTTATTTTTGGTTTTTATTTTTAATTATAATCGGCAATGTTTGAATTTCTCCTGACATTTCCCAAAATAATCCCCGTACAACAATGCCATGTTGGTCGATAAGGTTAAACCTCGTCCACTATGCTGGCCACGTCCGTTCGACGGCCATTTTGTATCCGCCATTTTTCTTTTTGTCCTTTCACTCGCCACCTGTCAACTGAGTGACCCAAACATTTTTCACTCGGCAATTTTCGGGGGAGATCGTGACGGCTCGGTTACACGCTCAATTTATTATGGGTTTTTTATTAACTTTTTCCATGGGGATTTTGATGAGAGCTGTTAGTTTTGTACGTTGGTACTTAACCCGTGTAATTTGTGGGGTAATGTGCCGGGATTTGTCGTAATTAAGAGGATTTAGCCTTAGCAGTTTGGTGGGAGAGGTTCGTGTTATGGTGTTTGCTTCAAACTGAACTTATTTTAATTTAGATAGCCTTTTGGTTAACCATATTCTAACATGGTGTCATATGATAAGCAATTAAAACTTAGAAGGGCTCTTAAGAGCGACTTGGTTTATACAGGATAATAATATGTCCTATTATATATTTTTTAAGTGTCTACAAAATCTTATACTGATGTTTTTCTAGAAATGATCAAGAATAAAACAAGAAAAAACGATCATCGTAATAACAGTCAAAGCAAAAACATCCCAATATAACGACCCCGAAAATACCAAGCTATCGACCCAATATTTGTACCAATCAGCAATAATCCTAACTTGTATCCTACAGAACTATTAATATCGTTTCAGTATCGTCTCGTGGAGTTAGCATAACCTCGTTACAGCTCCTGAGGGACTTGTCAAATGAAATTGGATTGTCATCATAGGATTATGGGGAATTGGTACATGTATTTCTGATTAAATATCTTGGTAGAAGACACTTCGGCTTTTTGGGCCTTAGCTGAATTTGACTTCGGAAATGGCCTCCTAAAATTGGCAAGATGGTAGACGGTCCATCTGATGGTAAGTCACCGCCGCCTATGGCACATCTTGAAGAGCACTTTTTACGCCTTTTTTGAAGAATTTATTACAGCGCTGAGGGAATACCGTGATGGGAAGCTCATTCCACATACTAATGGTCCATAGAAGGAACGCTGGACTCACGATTTACTATAGCTCGGTGGTAGTGGCATCCAATGATGTTTATTGATTAAATTTGCCCGAACGCAAATATCGTATAAATTGTAATCATATTTTTACAGCATTTGTTTTCCAAAATACTACAATCTAAGTTTTTCCATGTAATAATTCATTTCAAAACGCTACAAAGCATTTCCATGGCTTCTCAATATAGAAATTCATATCATATACCGACGACAAAATCATTAAACCATAGCTCGTAAACATATCCTGGCATAATACAGAATATGCGGATATCCGGAAAATTGCATTGTCTGCTAACGTGCCGGTCCGGTCGTCAAAGGAGGTAATACCGGACAGGGAACCGGAACCGATCGCGTTAATTACGAAACGGCCATATTCGGCGCTAATGAGATGAATTTGGGATCTGTGCTGATATTTGAAATACAGGTAGGTAATGTATAGGTATTTCCAGCTCTATCTGGGATTCTAAAAGTAATAAAAAAGGTTTTTGTGGCAACTTTTTAAATGTCGTTTTGAAAAATGCATTTGTAATCTTTTCGATTCATAAAAAGGACTAAAATATGTAATATTCAGATTATTCTTCGTTTTACTTTTCTGCTTCCTACAATTTTTATATTCTTTTATTTAATCTTCCTACTGGATTTTAAACCAGTTCCACACAACCGACTGAGCTGGAATTTTAAAATACAAAAGAGTTAAAACGCAATATTGCATTTCTGCTAAACTGAAACCGTTGCCAGAAAACTGGGCAATTCTCTCTAAGGTTAAGCGTTACTTCACACCAGGACAGATGCTGCAGCTATATAGAGCACAAGTCCGATCGTGCATGGAGTACTACTGCCATCTATGGGCTGGGTCAGCCACGTACCAGATTGACGCCCTTGACTCAATAGACCGCCGTGCCAGGAGACTTATCGGTGATGAGACACTCATTAAGGCAAAAATCACGAGGCATGACCATCGCCGAAAGGTTGCTTGCCTATCAGTTTTCTACAGGATATATTTTGGGGAAAGTGCGCAGGAATTACTTCTTTAAGTCCACCATCCAGGCTTTGTGTGCTTACCACCTTTGGCCACATCATCACTTACCATGGTGAGATTGTGGTCAAACACAAGCTTATCTAGAATAAAAAGAACCCCAATTCTTACACTGAACCACAAGGCGCCCTGAGGGTTTCCACCCGTACGTCCTTGACATACCGAACATCTTTCATCCTATTTTGATGACTGTCCGTAGCTCCGCTGCCCCTATCAGAATACCAGTGCTGCGGTACCTATGACCGCAGCTTATGCTGAGATAGGTGCCTTTTTGGCCTCACACAGTGAATATTGTATGATTGTATTGTTGTTTCTATATTTGTATCTCTGTTTAATTTGTGATGTTAATGAAATTGTCTTTGTTGATGGAGTGTGGGTCCAGATTCTGGACCCACACTCCATCAACATTTATTCTGGACTCCAGAATAAATATTTTTCTTTCTTTATTTCATCCTCTTTTTAATGCGGACAGCATCAGAGTGAAACTTACCTACTTCCGACGTCTTTGAATCCTGACTCCCACGATCCAGAGTGAATAGGTTTCTTTTGGGCAAGCGTGCTCCATCTTGGGCTACGTCTTTGCCTTTTATGAATGGGTCAGTGGCCAAACGCAATTCCATCTTAATATATATAAATCTCGTGTCACAAAGTTTGTCCGGGCTAATTTCCGAAACTACTACTCCGGTCTTGATAAAACTTGGCACACCATGTGCAGTTCGATCCAACTTGAGAGATAGGATAGTTTAAATCTCAAATTATAGTCGCAATTTTAATTTATTGCTAATTATTTGTCTGTTATTATTTGACAGTCGCAATTATCTGTTAACTCCAAATGACTCCAAGTAATCAATAGATGGCGCTGCTATGGTAAATCTACGAACGTGTCATATAAGCTACATTTTAACAGCATAATTACCACGTGTTGTTGACGCTATAAAATTAATTAAATTTATTTTGTAGTGAAAGAAATACCGTATAATTCAGCTAATTATTTGTCTGTTATTACTTGACAGTCGCAATTATCTGTTAACTCCAAATGATTCTAACAGATGTCGATACCTTTCGACTGGGTTGAGTAAGTAATCAATAGATGGCGCTGCTATGGTAAATCTACGAACGTGTTAACATAGATCAATATGGCCCTTTACAGCATATAATTTAAATGAATATTTCCGAAGATATTACAGATTTAAAATGCAGGGACATAGCGGTCGCGCTATAACTGGAAAAAACGAATCAGGCAAAATCGTGTAGTCCACGCGGGCGAAGCTGCGGGCGGAAAGCTAGTTCAATATAAAATATGGATTTTCATTAAATTTTGCATTGCGCCCGGTCTGCCACACCATAGTTGCGCCACCGACAACCTCAGGTCTTTCATTTCCAAAACATGCAACTATTAAACAACACAAGCACTTCCCATAATCATTTGCTGTAACAATACATAACCTATAACCTATACAAACTATTTGAACCAGCAATCATTGCCGAAACAACTAATAATGGCCGGCAATAATTCATGGCATGGCACACAATAGCCCTCGAACAATTAGGCTCTGTGTCGTACCCTCTTTGTTCTAAGATGGCTGGAGGGAGATCAAAATTTCATATCAATATACCTCCAACGCTATGTGGGTATTAACAACCTTTCTTGATTAATTTGAGGGCACAAAGAATTGGTTGACGTAGTGTTCAATCAATATCGGTTATAAGGATGTATAAAATTAAACACTTTCAATTGAAATCTTGGTAGTTGAGAA
Organism: Ochropacha duplaris; assembly: GCA_951361185.1. Taxonomy (NCBI): domain Eukaryota; kingdom Metazoa; phylum Arthropoda; class Insecta; order Lepidoptera; family Drepanidae; genus Ochropacha; species Ochropacha duplaris. The sequence continues at coordinate 7,999,912 of OX592712.1, read as the reverse complement.
CGGATGTTCTTTTAAATGTTCGTAATAATGCGATCGTAATTATTAGGCATCGATACGCCTTAAATAGGGTTGATAAAGCAAATGCACCCGCTATCCCCCAGTTTTGTAGGTACGGTGGTGAAATTGGATGTTATAAAACCAATCTCATGAAAAAATTTACATAAATTAATACCTGCCTGGCTACCACACTCAAGTTAACCAAAAAGATTCCAACCGACCCATCTATACTAATATTATAAAGAGGTAAAGTTTGTGAGGTTGTAGGGTATAATCTCTGGATCTACTGAACCGATTTAGAAAATTATTTTACCAATAGAAAGCCACGTCATTTGTGAGTATCATAGGCTATAATTTTATCCCGAAAAAAGATATGATCCCACGGGAACGCGGGTGAAAACGCGGCGGACAGCTAGTCCTGTAGTAAAATTATCATTCAACATTCTGATACCAATATGTCAAAAGTTTTGTTCGTCTCACGCTATTTCAAAAGAAAAAAATATCTATCCATATGATAGGTGGCAACCCTAGCCGATCCTTCACAGATCGAGCGATCGACATTAATAAAGGCCCCCAGATGTTCCCAACCCTAGGGCCGATCACTAATTATGTTCGAACAGAATAATTTAATTCATTTTGGTAATTGGATACGCGATGTAATTAGTTTTTTTTGTGAGCCTAATAAAAATTACTGGATTTAATAATTTGCGATAACGGATATTCTAAACATAGATAAGGGCCAATGTGACAAATCAATGCCTTCTAAATATCATAAATATAGGCTTCTTACTGACTAAAGTCAACCGAAAAGCCTATTAATAATTTAGAGGTAATAAGATATTAAATAAAATGGACAAAAAAATATTACAATAACTAAATAGACCAAAAACTTTAATTATGTAAACTACCTACGCACCTATTCAAATTATTATTCTATAAATACCTTTTGATCTGTTTGAAGTCGGTGCCAAGCCCAAAAAGCCCTCCTCCTCCTTTTTTGAAGTCGTTTAAAAAGCAGAATAGTGTTACGTTTTACTTTAATTTATTTCCTGTTTTCAAATTTCGCAATTAAAACATAGAGTAATGAAAAACTACTATGCATTTTCTCCGGATAAGAAGTACTATGGGGTAAGGAAAATCTATAATACAAATTGCCGGAACACTCCGGTAGTTGCTTGGCTTTTATTTTTTCTTCGAGACCAACAACGTATCCACAGAAGCACCATTTCGCGCAGTAAATAAACTTTTAACATATAATGATTTTGTTGTTGATTTTTGTTATAGTTTATTTCTTGTTTTTGTTCGATCTATATTTGGCAAAGGAATAATACAATATGCTTTTAACAATATTATTGAAAATTCTGTAGATTTGTTCCTTTGAATATTTTTTTTTATCTCAACATGTTGACAAGCAGGCAGACGGTTCACCTGGTGGTAAGTGGTCCCCGCCGCCTATGGACATTTGCAATACCAGGGTAACTACCGATGCCGACATTAGAGAGCTCTTTAATAAATAAAAGCGTTTTTTGAACTAGATTAGTATTACCCAAAATGAGTAATAACCTTAAAGTACGTCAACGAGTTTTCGTACCCCACCTGTCAACTGTCATCATTTGTCTAATTTGACACCAAAGTTCAGACTGTTTTTCTATACTAATACTAGTGGGCGGCAGACGTTGTCCTGCCATGAAATGAGAATAAAAATAAATTTGCGCCAACTGTCACACAACTGGCAGTTATGTCAAACGCCATGTTTATATTAAGGTTAGGAAAATTTCGAAGTTTCTGAGCAATTTTCTTATTTTTTTTAATGTAAAAACCTTCTCCTTACAATAACAAATACAACAAAAAAAGAATCAGCGAAATTGGTCCAGCCGTTCAAGCGTAATGCCGTGACCAAGGAAATAGGGATTCATTTTTAAACGACTTCAAAAAAGGAGGAGGTTATATGTTCGACTGTATGTATCTTTTTTTTTTTATGTATGTTCATCGATTTTTCCGCCAATTGTTTTTGTTTGAAAGAGTATACTTCGGCGGTGGTCCCATTATCACCAAGTTAGGATCTGATGATGGGATCCTGGGGGAAAACGAGGGCAACCCTCAAATTTTATAAGAAATGTCAACCGATTTTCAAAATTCTTTTTTCATTTGAAAGAGTATACTTCGGCGGTAGTCCCACTGTCACCAAATCAGGATCTGATGATGGTATCCTGGGGAAAATGAGAGCCACCCTCAAATTTTATAAGAATTTACAGTATTTTTCATTCATATACGTACTTATCAAAGCTATTTCCATCTGGTAGTCATCATCTTATGTTTGCAGAGCTGATGATGGAAGGTACAAATCCTTAAAGGTTAGGAGTTAGGGGATATTGCTTTAAATATTATAGTCACGTTTAGACTCGTATCGTCGTCTCTTTGTATATTAAAATGAACTAATGATAGAAGGTAATATCTTTATCGTTTAGGTGTTAGAATATACGTTGTCCTAGATATGAAATGAAACGCTATATCAAGTAGCTGCTGAGAAAGAAGCCTTAATCATTTAGGATATATATGCTTTATTTTCTTTAAAAGTTTATCTATTTATGTATTCCCTCATCTAATAGCGTGATGTTATTTAACTTATAGGCTTTCTCGATAAATGGGCTATCCAACACTAATATATTTTATGTAGTTCCTGAGATTTGTGCGTTCAAACAAACAAACTCTTCAGCTTTCTAATATTAGTATTGATAATGTCAATTAATAATAGGCTTAATTTGCTCGAAAACAATTAAATATTTCTTGAAAACATTGAAATATAAAAAATGGGAAAATAAAACTTTTTATAAAAAAAATAAAAACGCCTTCAAAGGCAAATGTTGCACTAAAAACCGAAAAATAAACTGAATAAGACATTAAATAAAATGGGAAAAAAAAAATTCAATAACTAAATAGACCAAAAACTTTACTTATGTAAACTACCTACGCACCTATTCAAATTATTATTCTATAAATACCTTTTGATCTGTTTGAAGTCGGTGCCAAGCCCAAAAATACAATGAAAGAAATAATAAATGCCTTCACAAGCATCGCCAGATGGCAGTTCAGCCTCCCAGGGAGGAGATTAAGTAATCCCTGGGTTCGGGAACTCACTCTATCTGTGGGCGGCCAGCGGTCAACCGTTTCACCGGATCTCCCTAACCGCACGCCAACATGCTGCGCCTGCACTACTCAATAGCGACTCCATAATACCGCCGGTCCCTCCGCCGTCAGCACAGTGCCTCCTCTAAGGAGCTCTGGCAACCTTACTCACCGCAGGAACACAACACTTGGCAGTGTTTGCATTGAATAGGCTCCGAAACTACTGGACCGATTTCAAAAATTCTTTCACCGTTGGAAAGCTACACTATCCCTAATGAACATAGGCTATATTTTATCCCGGGATAAGATAAGATCCCACGAGAACGCGGGTGAAACCGCGCGGAACAGTTAGTCACCAATAAATTTATTTGTGAGCCAAAGGTTGCGTATTTCTGTCAGCATTTATTAGTGTACATTTAAATTTTATATACGACATGTCCCCCGCGATTTTAAAGCGTTCCCGTGGGATCTTATCTTTTCCCAGGATAAAAATATAGCCTATGACAGTCACAAATAACGTGGCTTTCTATTGGTAAAAGAATTTTCAAAATCGGTTCAGGAGATCCAGAGATTACCCCCTACAACGTCACAAACTTTACCTCTTTGTAATATTAGTTATGACTAGCATCCGCCGCGCGGGTGCAGACGTCGTTGACTTTTGAATTAAATTGAATTTTTGATGCGTCATTTTGTTTTTATTTAGATAAGCTTGTGTTTACAATCTCACCATGGTAAGTGATGCTTTGGCCTTTGATTGGTACTGGCTCTCAAGTGCAGCTGTCGGAACACACCAACAGGATGCTTGCTGACAGATTTTTCAACTTGTGTGTGGTATGGTGCCAGTCGAGTACTACAAAGAATCCAACCACCGTTCTATGGTTTCCTTAGGTACGTGCATTTTCGTGTTTTAGATTAAATACTTATTTAGTCATTTTTCGCTTTTGTATCTGTTTTTATTAGGGTCCCGTACCCAAAGGGTAAAAACGGAAACCCTATTACTAAGACTCTACTGTCCGTCTGTCTGACTGTCTTCCTGTCTGTCACCAGGCTGTATCTCATAAACCATGATAGCTAGACAGTTGAAATTTTCACAGATAATTTATTTCCATTGCGGCTATAACAACAATCACTAAAAACTACAAAATTTGTACGGAAACCTCGGTGCGCGAGTCTGACTCGTACTTGACCGGTTTTTTTAATGCCTTTTTGTGTATTGTTTGACGTTTAACTTTGTTTGTTATTAATACGTTATACCATTTTATGTAATGAGACCGTTTAATTTACACAATACAATTTGGACTCAATAAATGTAAAGCTAAGGTTTAATAAACAAAACATTTAATTAAGCGAATACCGGAACATTCCACACTAATTACATTTAACACTGTTTCGAAGGAAATAAATATAAGAAACAGCCTTACTGTCGTCATCGAAAAAGGATCCTATCTGATCTGTGTTGACAATCAAAAATAAAACTAAACACCATTCAAATAAAGTAAAATTTCCTTTGCAGTATTAAAATTGTTGAGTTGATTTTCACTGTTTACTTAGGAAAAAAACATTTACTATAATTTTCATGATAAAGGGAAAAGGGTGTTCAAATGTAAAGGTAATAAGGATTACTTTTGCTTGTATATTGATGGTTTAATTTCATTGCAAAGAGTGAGGATGATTTTAAGCTAAAACGCATTACGCGCTTATAGTTGCTACTTATATGTATATTTATTTTTGAAAAATTTGGTTAATTATGATATATCGCGCGTTGTGAATGTGAAAGGGGGCTAGACGGAAAATTTGGCACGACACTTTTAGTGTCAGTTGTCGGGTCGGGTCGGGTAGGGTCGGGTGACAGTTGCTGTGACCCGACCAACTAACACTAAAAGCTGTGCGGCGTGCGCATGTTTCTCTGTCTATCTCTCTCTCTCTCTCTCTCTCTCTCTTATAGAAAGCAAGCCAGATATTTTTTTTTTCATTTCTATTTATTCATATATATATATATATAGTATATCGATTTGTATAACTTATATAACTTCGTTCCATCCGGGTGTCTCACACCTCTCAAGTTTTTATTTATGATTGTATCAACCTCAAGTTGAAAATTTGTCACCAAGCATCCAACGGTCCATAATTCTTTATTTTTTTTATTCTATTTAATTTAGGGACTTTTGTCAATTTTGAACATGCCAGTCCCATCATTCCCTAATCTTAACTAATTACCACAACTTTTGAGGTTAGTTTTCTTACCAGATAAATCATATACCTTGTTGAAATTGTGGTAAAAACATTGACCACAAAATGCAGCTTCAAAAGAGACCACCGCGTAATTTTGCTACTGTCTCAAATAAAAGGGGAAACCCCGAAGCTGGCCGGCATACTAATTAGGGGTCTACGGTCCACATGTTAGTAATGATGTCGACGGTTTTATTAAGAAAACGATGTGTTTTCATTTTGGTTATGTTCAGTTTTTAGGTGGGACTAAGCAGTTATGGAGTAATGAGGATGCATACTAATTGCCTTTTTAAGACAACCAAATTGAGCTTTTCTTTTAGTTCGGCGCTTTATTGAAATACCTACAACATTCTTTACAAGCTTTATATTAACTTGCAATGTATGTATGTATGTTTTTCCGGGGTGAATCTTGCAACTCAATTTTGAAAAATCTTTAACCGATTGAGCTGAAATTTTGTATACACGTTTAGTTTAGGTGACAATGCATGGTTAGCTGTGTGACGTCATTCTAAATCCAACATGGCGGAATACCCAAGATAGCGGACTATTATTTTTTAATGCAATCCTACAATATGGGTATCAAATAAAAGGGGTTGCTGAGAATAACTCTAAAAATAAAGTGACGTCACTCTGAATCCAAAGCTTGTTTTAAAAAAAGTTTTTAACTTATATTTTCTTAACTGCTTAGTTTGTAGTGTATCTGTGTGTCTGTCTGTGGCATCATAGCACCTGAACGGATGAACCGATTTTGATTTAGTTGTTTCATTTGAAAGGTATCTTAATCGAAAATGTTCTTAGTTCTGCCGTTTGAAGATCATCACCTCTTTTCTAGTTGATCAACGTTCACAGGTCTGATCGATTCGAAATTTGAAATTCTGTCACTTGTCATTGATATTACGAAAGAAGTCTGAGACAGGCAGGCGAGTGACCTGATGGTAAGTGACCGTCGCCTGTTATTTTTACAATCCCTTGAAATCAACTGGCTCTTGACTGTATCTCGCGGAAAACACCGATAGGTACTTGGCAACAGAATTTCGACTTTAGGGTGGTCGAGTACCTTACCTTGCTTTGGTTTCCTGACGTTATTTTTCTTCACCGAAACCTCAAGCTTATTGTAGGATTCCAACCCACGACCTTCGCATCGTATCTGACGTCACTATAATAACATTTATTTTATGTCGGAAAGCTTACAAAACGGCAGACAGTCATCTGATGGTAAGTGCCACCTATGGATTCTAGAAATCCTTTATCAAATCTAGAAAGTCAGCCTTAAACTGGAAGGAAACGGCAAGAAATTCAATATGACTAAATTATTTGCACAACTGATTTAAATAGTATTTATTTTCCTTTAAATGTTTAGTGAAAACAAAATGTAGAGTTTAATAACAAAAAATTGAAACTACACGCCTATGAAATACAATAGGTACCTATTAATCTGTTGACTCGCGACAATAACCTGTCAAACAACTCGTCAACTCGCGCACAGATTTCAAAATTTCAAAATTCGCGCCCAATTTTCAAGTAAATGTCATCATCCCGATTGTCCCATTTGAGAACCAAGTGGTGCTGACTCTGAAACCCCGATTGTCCCAAGAAAGAACTGACAGGTTAATCCCTCGTGGATGGGACGGTCGTCCCGAACTCTATAAAAAACAGGAATCGCCATTCAAATTATTAAAAACAAGTTTAAATATCAACCTTGCAAGGAATTAAAGAACAAACATAACAACAGTCTAAGATAGAAAGCACGAATAATTTCAATTACTCGGGGTTGTTTGTGTTAGCAATTAACTCGGAAATATTAAGATCCATTTAAAGGAAAACGTAAGAAATGTTGTTAGGTCGCTACTTGAGATAAGCGGATCATAACTCCACCTGGGTATTGTGCTCCACTCGGAAATAGCAATTTATTTCCTAACAAGTTTCAACTTGTTTCGAGGCTTTATTATTGTTGAGATAATTAGTTTTTAAATTCTATGAAGACAACTATTAAGGATAATTATTTATGCTGAATAATTTTATACCTAGTTAAATTTTCACATACAAAATTGTATCTTTGCGAAGCGAAGAGATATTTGAATTCAGTCGTTTCTTACGCATATCAGCTAAAACAAGGCGATGATAGCTCAGTGGTAGTGACGTCGGATACCGCGGCGAAGGTCGTGGGCTCGAATCCTACAATGAGCTTGAGCTTTCGGGGAAGGAAAACATCGTGAGGAAACCACAGCAGGGTGTAGGGTTCTTTGTAGTCAATTGGCTGGCTTCAAATTCAAAATCTGTTGCCAAGCACCTATCGGGGTGTTCCGACAGCCAGTTCCCATCTAAGCTTTATGTGCTTACCACCTTCGGCTACATCGTCACTTACCATGGTGAGATCGTGGACAAACACAAGCTTATCCTAAATTTGAACAGCAATATGTATATCAGATGTTGTAAATCGCTCCCGCTCATCAGCCCGCGCCGCTACCTCCCTACACTAAGCCCGCTCTCCACTCGCACAGTTTTCTATAACATAATGAATAGCACGTCAAAAACAGCTGCGCCCGTGTTGACTGGTTCAGTAGAAAATTAATTTTGTTCTTGCATTGTAATCTTTAGTCGGTCAATTTGTTAGGCGTTCGATATTTCTTTGTGGTTGCGAACAAAACATGTTTTTTGGTTGAAAAGGGGTGTCGGGGAGACCCTATTTTCAAATTTACTGGCAGGCAGATGTAACACCTTATGGTAAGTGCTTACAGCTGCTGATGGATATTCTAAAACCTCTGGATCTTAGAGAACGTCAAAGTCAAAACCATTTATTTAGTTTAGACCCTAGGAGAGTACTTATGAAGGTCGAGCTACACAACTGAAAAGAATCCGCAAACTCAGCAATGTAATTTCTTGGATCATCTGACTATATTGGCTTTTTCTTTATTCAAGCGTTTAACGATTTTCTGTTCTACCTTGGACTTCTGTTACAGATAGAATTTGGTTAGTATTAAATCTGTTCAATGAGCGTTCTGAATTTTCATCAGCAGAAATGGCTTAGTCAGTCAGGGCACGGTGGTACCCCTTGTCGAATGCGACTGGCTGGCTACCACCCTCAGTCAGTGGCATTTGAGTACCAGTTCACTTCTCTTTGCCATAAGTTACATTGGCGTTGTGAATTTTCTTTGCTTCTAAGCTTGCTCCATCTTACATTATTACAATTTTTTTTTACAAAATAAGGCAGCGAAAAAATTGCAGAATCGTGGTCATGTGCGAATATCTATAAACTACAAATTTATTATGATTATAGTTTGTAAACAAAAGAATCAGCCATCAATTACTACATACGAAGCACAAGGGCAGTCTTATTCAGAGATTATAGGTAAAAAAAAATCCGAGCCGTGCCGTCTACACTTCACGAGCATTATTGTAGGGATAGCAGAAACACATTAGCAGAATTAAAAAAATAAAGGGATAAATCCAGGAATTAAAAACGATAGCTCAGTGGTTTTGGCGAAGGAAAACATCGTGAAGAAACCCATGGACTTATAATTTTATGGTGGCAAAATAAATAAATAGGATTGAGTCGTGAATGATTTAGTAAACAACAAACTCAGGTAGACCAGCTCTCACATCACAAGCAGCACCTGTTCACAAGGATCATAATCCTCTTGTACCGGAAGACGCAGCGTGGGCAGACCTCCCACACGGTGGACCGACGACCTTGCGAGGGTCGCGGGAAGCCACTGGATGCGAGTAGCGCAAGACCGGTCATCGTGGAGATCCTTGGGGGTGGCCTTTGTCTAGCCATGAACGTCTTCTGGCTGATGATGACTATTTTAAAAGTCGGCAATAAATTGCCAATTTTTCTGGTATTGCTATTTTGACGGGCCAGTGGCGTTGTTTTAAACTATACTAATTGCTATTTTTCTCTGTCTATTATTAACTACTCGAGGGCGTAAACTGAATAAATGGTTTTGACTTTGACTTTGACTACTTAAAACTATTATAAGACAGATAGTTGGAGACGACACTCGATTAAATAAGCAACATAGATGTCCTGTTCATATTTTGTTAAATTGATTTTAGTTCATAAGGCGATGATAGCTCAGTGGTAAGTGATGTCCGATACCGCGACGAATGTCGTGGGTTCGAATCCTACAATGAGCTTGAGCTTTCGGTGAAGAAAATCATCGTGAGGAAACCATAGCACGATGGTAGGGTACTTTTGTAGTACCCGACTGGCTGGCTACCACCCTCAAGTTGAAAATCTGTCGCCAAGCATCTATGGGAGTGTTCCCACAGCTGCACTTGAGAGCCAGTTCCTATCTAGGCTTTGTGTGGTTACCACCTTCGGTCACATCATCACTTACCATGGTGAGATTGTGGTCAAACACAAGCTTATCCAGAATAAAATAAAAAGTTGCCAATAATGTAATATATTCTTGGCTAAAACAGTTAAAATTGTTTATAGTATTGCAGCAAAGGAATGCAAGCTCTGCTTTATGTTACAGTTCATCAATGTAGCAGATTTTAAAAATATTTTAGAAACTATTTATCCCCGCCGTTTCACCCACGTTCCCGAGGCTTTCAAATTTTTTTCTTAACCTAATCCCTATGTGTAAATTACCTGCTAAATATCAAGTGTGTAGTGGTTATACTTTCTGAGATGTCATTAAAATCAGTAAGTGGTATTTCGCTTTTATATAGACCTATAATGTCCAAAAAGTTTTTCCCGTAACATTTTTTTCTGGCCCTAAAAATCTCATTCGGATTATAACAAAAATAAAATAACCAAAAGCTTAACAACAAACAGCGCTTCATTTCTAATAAAATCGCACACATTTACTGTGTAAATCCAACACAAAAGCTCAATTCTCAATGAGCTTCCACCGAGTTTTTAATCAACTTTTTCTATCCATCATAAAACGCTAAACGAGAATCGGAGCACAAACTATTTATTATCATTTATTAAAAGACCTTTATCGAAAGCGGCCAACGAAAGTGGAAAAATATCGTCATAAATTTCTATCCCCATTTCGTTTGCCGACGGTACAAAGGGCAAGGCAATCAGGGCTTGGATATAAAGGGATTGCCCCACCATCGTAAACTGTCCTGTAGTGAGATTGTTCAAGATTTGTACTTGGAAGGAAAATGTATTTTTTTTTCTTACGTCGATAATTTTCTGTGTTCTTAGTATAGTGAAGATTATGACTGGATGAAAATGAACGTGTCTGGCGCTAAACTGGTTAGGTATACTATAATCGCCATGAAAGTGTGGATGGAGTGCGTGAAGAATGATAATGAAAGGTGTGAGTACTGGGACAACTAGAGATAGAGCGGAGTGGAAGAGAATGAAAACTTTTTTTAAAAACAAGCTTCGATTTAGAATGACGTCACTTTATTTTTCAAGTTATTCTCAGAAAGCCCTTTTATTTGATACCCATATTGTAGGATTGCATTAAAAATAATAGTCCGCTATCTTAGGTGTTCCGCCATGTTGGATTTAGAATGTGTTATGTTATGGTTCAGTTGTTGGTGAAGTCTCTCGTGGCGGCGATTGAAAATCTTTAACAGTGTTTTACTGAGTCGCTGACTAATTTTGACATCACACAACACTATCTAAAATAAAATAACTATTTCTTTCTTCTTTTTTAGGGTAAGAGTAAAAACGGAAAACCTATTACTAAGACTCTGCTGTCCACTGTCCGTCACCAGGCTGTATCTCATAAACCGTGATAGTTAGACAGTTGAAATATTTCACTAACTAAAGAAAAAGAAAAATAATAAAAATCTAATAGGTACCTATGAAATTGCCGTTCTGCAGTACTGGCCATTTCAAATCAAAATATTTTTTGTTTGGCTAAGAATTCTAATTTCAAATTTATTTTATTTTAAAAACATGGTTTTTTTTTCCAGAAGTAGTAATTTGTTTATTGATTAGTGTTACATTTTCATCGCATTTCAATCTTTTTCGTCATCATGGATACGTTAAAAATTTGAGTAATTATGGAATATGAGTACCGTCGTGGCAGCAACGCGGCACAAGCGACACGCAGCATCAACGACGTTTACGGAGCTAACACTACAGACCAACGCACCACCTGTTCTTGGTTTGCTCGCTTCCGTTCTGCAAATTTCGACCTGAAAAATGAACCTCGCGGTCGTCCGAAGACTTTGGTCGATAATGACGAATTAAAGGCGATTGTGGAAGCTGATGATTCACAATCTACGACTGAATTAGCAGCAGCTTTCGACCTTAGCGTCAAAACAATATTGGTCCATTTGCGTCAAATTGGTAAGGTAAAAAAGCTTGACAAATGGGTGCCCCACGAACTCAAATGAAGGAATTTTGAACCGCATTGTTACCTGCGATGAAAAATGGATTCTATTTGATAACCGCAAGCGCTCAGCAAGTTGGTTGGATCCTGGTTCAGCAGCTAAACAATGCCCTAAACGAAAAATTACCCCTAGAAAAGTGATGGTCACTGTTTGGTGGTCTAGTGCCGGTGTGATTCATCACAGCTTCTTACCAAACGGGGTGAGCATTACTGCAGATGTGTACTGTGAAGAACTGAACACGATGATTGAGAAGCTGGCACATCTCCAACCAGCATTGGTCAATCGCTCGTCTCCGCTGCTCCTGCACGACAACGCGCGACCTCATACTGCACAGCAGACGGTCTCCAAGTTGCAAGAACTGGGATTGGAAGCTCTCCGTCATCCGCCCTACTCACCAGACCTTGCGCCTACAGACTACTAACTTTTTCCAGAATTTGGATAACTTCTTGGCGGGAAAAAAATTCAATACCCGAGAGGCAGTACAAAATGCCTTTGAAGAATTTGTTTTCTCCCGTCCAGCTGATTTCTTTAAGAAGGGCATCAATAAACTGCCACTGCGTTGGCAAAGATGCATAGATTGCATGGGCGATTACTTCGATTAATACAAATAAAAAATTCATTAAAAAAATCGTTTAATTTTTATACAAAACGGCAATTTCATAGGTAAAGACCTAAATTTATTTTAATTATAATAATAATATAATAGAATAGAAAATCGAGAGCGGTGGCGTAGAGGGGGTACACGGCATGACAGCTTCATGTCGTTTGCGATCATGGCATACGTGTCGGTTTTACTGCCAAATCGAGCCTAAAAATGTTTCACTCCAAAAATAATGGACTGTAGGATAGATAGGTACCTAAAAATAAGGACTTCTTAATTTATATGTACCTCCAGTAATTTGATATCTTCCGTGACTTCCTTACGTCCCTTAGGAATTCACAAAATGTCCGATCAACGTTGCTACTAATGATGTTATAAGTAAAAAGGCAAGATAGGTTATAAATGCTCCGAAAACGAGACGCTAAAAACTAATTAGCCAACTTTGACCTGTGTGTGACGCGCCGCCGGCATCAACGGATGCACTTCACATAACAAGTGCAATTAAAAGTGACCCAAATGAACCAAAAATGCCATCTTGTGTTATGAGATATCGATATGTAGTGTGGATATTGTAATATTAATTTATTTATGTGTAAGTTAGAGTATAATTTCTCAGGCTTATTATAATCTTTAAAAATTTAAAGTTATAATAATAATTTTTTTTTTCTCTTCAGTAACAAACTACAAACAAACAATGAGACCAAAATTATAGTTAAGAGAGGAGCTGATGTCTATTATAGGTGCAAACCTGTATTACAGATCACCAGGTCCGCCCCCACGGAAGCTAACAAAGTACATAGTTTGAGATTACATAAAACATTCACTTATTATATAATTTAAATACAAAAAAAACCTTAATTAAGTCATTATAGTGTGTGTGTGTGTGTGTGTAATCTACACTTTTTCAATTATAATATCATTGGCTGCTACATATTCTTTTCAGACAAGGGACGGAAGCTTTATTGGTTTCGTTTGATTAAACGAATTTTCCTTAAGTTATATCAATTTTTGGGACTGACAAACGCACAGCTCAAGTCTGAGAAGAGGACGACAATTTTGCAGATGTTTCACCAATAATTCTAAATAAAAAGGTGAAGCGAGTCCGTTAGGGATTAGGTTTGCAAGCTATATGTCTACCAAGCTAATGTCAACAGTTTCGATTACGGAAAATTATAAAGATACGGTCTCTCGCAATTTCACCCGCGATCCCGAGGTATGTTATATTTTTCCGCGATAAAAAGTATCTTGTTTTAATCCAGGATATAATCTACCAGGTGCCATGTTTCATTAAAATTATTTTAGAATATATTGCGTGAAACATTGTAACTTTCACATCTATACATCTATACTAATATTATAAAAAGGTAGTTTTTGTGAGTTTGTGAGGTTGTAGGTTGTAGGGGGTAATCTCTGGATCTACAGAACCGATTTTGAAAATTCTTTTACCAATTGAAAGCCACGTTACTTGTGAGTGTCATAGGCTATATTTTATCCCGGGAAAAGATAAGATCCCACGGGAACGCGGGTGAAACCGCGGGGTACAGTTCATTTATAATATTAGTAGGTAGATGGCGGTGGTGACTTCTGCAGCTCGACCTTCATAAGTGCTTCCTAGGGCCTAAACTGAATACCCGACTGACTGGCTACCACTCCCAAAAAAAACCCAAACACATTGGCAATCCCAAAAACAATTGACGGGCCGGTTGGCGTGGTTGGTTAACACTGCCTATCACGCTGCAGATCGTGGGTTCGATTCCCATCCAGGACAGACATTTGTGTGCATGAACATGTCTGTTTGTCTTGAGTCTGTATTTACAAAAAAAATGTAGTATATCAGTCATCTGGTTTCCATAGTACAAGCTCTGCTTAGTTTGGTATCAGATAGCCGTGTGTGAAAAAAAAACCCCTAGAACTTCGTCTATAGGCAACGGTAGTCACTTACCATCAGGTGACCCGCCTACCAGCATGTCTTGCGGAAACTATTTGAAAGTAACATAGTCCGACAATCCAGAAGATTTGAATCAGAAGCAGTTATCCCGAGAGATGTCTGTAAATCTTCGGTGATTTGAAACTATGTCGCTAGATATGATCTTAGATACGTGCGTTGATTACCACTAAGCAATAATTGTTTAATATTTATTTCTCGCTTGACACTTATTTCATTGACCTGGTTGGTACTAACATAATTTTACTATAATCATCATTTACATTAATTATTAGTATCCGCTTAGCATAAGTCATTGGTTTAGTAATTGCTGACAAGCAATCGCGAGGTCTCCGGTTCAAATTCCGGATTTCTTACAGCCATAATCATGAATTCTTTCAAACATTATGTGATGACGTTAATGAGTTGATAATGGGCTGTTACGATTAAAGTTATTTTCTGGATTATGTGTGTTCTATTGATTTAACGTTATTGGAACGAAGTTCCTTATCGCGCGTTGCGAAAGGGAGCTAGACGGAAAAAAAACTTACGGCACTTTTGTGTCGGTGACACCGCTGTGAGGCGTGCGCATATTTCTCTGTCTGTCTCTCTCTCTCTCTCTTATAGAAAGCAAGCCAGATATTTTCATAACATAAAAAAAAAACATTTCTATTTATATATATATAAATGTTTATTTTTTTATTTTTATATATATATATACTCTCTCGACTTATATAACTTCGTTCCATCCGGGTGTCCCTTGACACCTCTCAAGTTTTTTAGTTTGGTAAATATTTTAACTAGCTGTCCTCCGCGGTTTTACCCGCGTTCCCGTGGGATCTTATCTTTTCTCGGGATAAAAATATAGCCTATGTTACTCAGGGATAATGTAGCTTTCTAATGGTGAGAGAATTTTTAATACCGGTCCAGTAGTTTTAAAGTTTATTCATCATATCATCATCTCTTCATAATATTATATTTTTAATGGACTTCATAAAGGAGGAAATTCTTCTGCATATTGTTCGTTATATTTTTCTTTTCCTCGGACATTTTTCACACATGTCATCGCAAATTAACCTTTAGTAGAGTTTGTTAACATATAACCAGACAACTGATAGGTACCTAAATGATATATTTTACTTAAATACATAATTACACCCAGACTCAAGACAAACAGTCATGTTCATGCCTTTAAGGCATTGTCAAAAGTTTGTCGACCTTGACACTGGCAATCCTCCTGGTATTGCTAATGTCTATATTAGGCGATGATAGCTCAGTGGTAAGTGACGTCGAATACCGCGGCGAAGGTCGTGGGTTCGAATCCTACAATGAGCTTGAGCTTTCGGTGAAGGAAAACATCGTGAGGAAACCACAGCATGGTGGTAGGGTACTTTGTAGTACCCGACTGGCTGGCTACCACCCTCAAGTTGAAAATCTGTCGCCAAACACCTATCGGTGTGTTCCGACAGCTGCACTTGAGAGCCAGTTCCTATCTAGGCTTTGTGTGCTTACCATCTTCGGCCACATCATCACTTACCATGGTGAGATTGTGGTCAAACACAAGCCTATCGAATATAAAAAAAAAAATAACGCTTTTTAATTTTCCAGATTATTTAATGAATTTTATGTGTGCTTTAGAGTAATAATTAAGGCGATGATAGCTCAGTGGTAAGTGACGTCGAATACCGCGACGAAGGTTCGATTCCTACAAAGGGCTTGAGCTTTCGGTGAAGGAAAACATCGTGAGGAAACCATAGCACGGTGGTAGGGTACTTTGTAGTACCCGACTGGCTGGCTACGACCCTCAAGTTGAAAATCTGTCGCCAAGCACCTATCAGTGTGTTCCGACAGCTGAACTTGGGAGCCAGTTCCCATCTAGGCTTTGTGTGCTTACCACCTTTGGCCACATCATCACTTACCATGGTGAGATCGTGGTCAAACACAAGCTTATACAGAATAAAAAAAAAGCATACAATTTTACTTGTAAAATCACAGATAAAAAAACCGGTCAAGTGCGAGTGGGACTCGCGCACCGAGGGTTCCGTACAAACTTGTAAATAGTTCGTTCATCATGTAGTATATCAGTGATCTGGTTGTCCATATTACAAGCTCTGCTTAGTTTAGGATCAGATAGCCGTGTGTGAACAAAATGTCCGAGGATATTTAATTATTTATTTATCATGATAATAATAATGGAGTCTCGATTTTTTTCATTTTTTTATCGATTACGTTTTCGATTAGTTTCGTTCCTGAGATAATCTGTGGTGATCACACGCACAGACAGACAGAAGGGTTAAATTTGATAGTTTTAGGGTTCCGTACCTAAAACTATCAATTTTAACCCTTTCTATTAAAATTAAGTGCGAAATAGGCCATAAACTGAGGCATCGATCCATTTCCATCACCACCATATAGCCATCAACACCTGAGCCCAACACCCATGATTACAGCTAAACGAAATTACTTGGCCAAAATGCGGAGGTCACTTTTGTTCTGGTGCAAACTATGAGTTTTAGCGTTTTTTAAATTTATGTCATTATTGAAGAATTATACTGAGATTGTAAATAAATTTATTGTTTTAGATATCAATTCAAAGGTTTGTATGAATGTCTTGTGTACTAAATCACACAATTCTATAAAAAAATGGTGTAGATCGTATTCATCCACATAAATCTAGCTTATTTAAAAAGTTACCAAGCACTTGCCGGTGTTTTCTACTAGCTAGTCTATTCAGCTATTTAACCAGTACCTTTCTATGCTTTGAGTGCCACTACCTTCGCTTTCATACCATGGGAACAAATCTGTCATTAAGAAATAAATGAAAAATAAAAACAATGAACCACTAAGGCTTAAAAAAATTGCAAGCATTATTTGACATAAAAAAGCTTAAAAAAAACGAAAAAGCAAACACTGATATTCAAAAAACCTTTTCGTAATGTCTACATTAACTGTGTATTAAATTTCAAGCAGCTTAGGCTGTGCGTTGGTTAAATTACTAGCTGGCACCCGCGGTTTCACCCGCATTTTTGAGATAAATTGTAGTTTAAAATAAAACAATCGAATCAGTAGTTTCGGAGATTATCTATTACTTCAAACTTAATTTTTTTTAAGCTATTGTATAGCTTTTATCGCGGGCTTTGATGGCGACCGAATCAAAAAAAAACGTAACGAAATAACCTGACACCGTAACCATGACAACAGTCATGTCCTTAGGCACCTACATATTTTTGTCGTCGTCGACAACGTCGACGTTTTCCGACGAAGCCGACGGCAGTCGCGGTTGCACAAAAAAAAAGTCTAAAGACAACACACTTTTTTTAATATTATTATTCAGCTATTATTCGGCGGCGGGACTCCCTCGTCGACTTTTCGAATAGATGGGATGAAAAGTATAATGCTATGCAATAGCTTTACCGCCGCAGTCCCCGAGTGCCACAGTTGATTTTTAAATGATAAATGCCTATAAATGATCTTATCTAACTTTTGTAATTAATTTAATTGTTTATTGTAATCTGGTGGTCTCTTATGAGTGACTTATGATATTAAAAAGCGACCAAAAATAAATAATTTAAAAGAACTTCATAATATTAGCGTAGTAGAAAACTTCACCGCAAAATGACCACCAAGCATAAAAATAATGAATCCGCTGATCGCTTCTCCCACACACCGCACATTAATTTGATGGTTTTCGCTGGATTGAATGTTATTACAGCGATTCCGTCCGGCACACCTCCACGACTCACGGCTCACGGCTCACAGCTCACGGCTCACAGCTCACGTCTCACGTCTCACGACCACCCTACGAAGGTGCTGATGTTTAATGCAATCATAATGGCTCCCTTACTATTATTCCCTCTTTTATTTTCTGTGGAAGTGTACTGAAGGGACTTTATTTGATTGAATCAAGTTTGAGTAAGTTTAAGTAAGCCAATATAGACAGATGGTCCAAAAATATTTAAACAATGTAACGTTGCTGAGTTTCTTGCCGGTTCTTCTCAGTTGTTGTCTGACTTCGGAACCGGTGGTAACTTCTGTAATTCGGCCTTCATAAGTGCTCTTCTATGGCCTAAACATGGCCTAACTAAACTGAATAAATGGTTTTGACTTTGACTTTGGTTTCTAATGTACACTGATTGATACCTATTATAAAGAGGTAAAGTTTGTAAACGATGTAGGATTTAATCTCAGAAACTACCGTACTGATCCTATTCTAAAATTCTACTTTTTATCTCGAAAACGTGTATGAAGGTAAGGCGTGGTAAGGCGATGATAGCTCAGGTGTAGTGATGTCAGTAACGCAACCAACGTCGTGGGTTCGAATCATACAATGAGCTTGAGCTTTCGGTGAAGGAAAACATCGTGAGAAAACCAAAGTACGGTGGTAGGGTACTTTGTAGTACTCGAGTGGCTGGTTACCACCCTCGAGTTGAAAATCTGTCGCTAAGCACCTGTTGCTGTGTACCGGTAGTTGCACTTGAGAGCCAGTTCCCATCTTGGCTTTGTGTGCTTACTACCTTCGGCCACATCATCACTTACCATGGTGAGATTGCGGTCAAACACAAGTTTATGCTAAAGTATAAAATAATATTATTACTTTTTAGGGTTCCAAAGTCAGACAAGGAACCCGATGTTTGCCTGTCTTTCTCTAATTTATCCCCTTAGTATTACTAATGTCTATAGGCGACAGTAGTCACCTGATGGAGGTAACCCGCTCATTGCCACTTGTATCTAATAGAATCTCCATCGAACAATTCTAAAATAGTTTAAAATTACTGCAGGTTAAAGTTATCACTCCCAAGCTGATGGTATCACGACAGAAGAATCCAAACCGTCCTCCCATTCATTCGGAATCCATGAAACGATGTGTTCATTGATTATACAAACGCGTCAAGTTATAAATGGGATTTTTTAAATAACACAAGTGTAACACCTACGCTGTTGTTTCGATCTTATTTCTGATTGTTAAGTGCTTGTTACACTTCAAGCTATATCGACTAATATACACGGTGTCCCATAAATAACACGCCACAGTGACACTGGAGCTAGATTGGCTTCAGGTCTATCAGATAACATCAACATGACCTTAGTAAAAGTTTTCTGGTTTTTGAGTTTGGTCTTCTTTTTCGCCTGTTTTGGCTATAAATAACTTCTAACTTATAGTTCTTTTTCCTAGTTGGTTGAGACAGCTATACAGGATAACTGTCTCTTGCGGAATCAACCGCGGTGCCCGAGGGATCTTTGAAGGGTTTTTGGTGGCTGCAGGGTCAATGTAATAAAAGCACTGACTGAATGCAGTCCACACAATTATTAATTTATTTTCAGAAGGAAATACCAGATATTAAATCAATAAAATTATTTGATAGATAGAACAATGAATGACAGCTTCAAATCTTTTTTATGCCTGACGGCAGATTGTGTACGGTAACTTAAAGAACACGCGACCGAAGACTATTGATATGATTTGTGTGCCTACAGGTTGAATTAAATTATAAAAGAATAAAAACGACTTCAAAGGCAAATGTTGCACTAAAAACCGAAAAATAAACTGAATAAGACATTAAATAAAATAGACAAAAAATATTTCAATAACTAAATAGACCAAAAACTTTACTTATGTAAACTACCTACGCACCTATTCAAATTATTATTCTATAAATACCTTTTGATCTGTTTGAAGTCGGTGCCAAGCCTAATAGGTTTAATAGGCTTCGTACGGTTTGAGGAGGTAGGACATAGCATAACATTTGCTCATAATTGGGGCCGTCTGATTGGGGAAGTACCTCCACCTTACAGAATATCGCAGCCAAATAACACTGCCAAGTGGTGTTGTGTTCTTGCGGTGAGTAAGGTTGCCAGAGCTCCTTAGAGGAGGCACTGTGCTGACGGCGGAGGGACCGGCGGTATTATGGAGTCGCTATGTGAGTAGTGCAGGCGCAGCATGTTGGCGTGCGGTTAGGGAGATCCGGTGAAACGGTTGACCGCTAGCCGCCCGCAGATAGAGTGAGTTCCCGAACCCAGAGATTACTTAATCTCCTCCCTGGGAGGCTGAACTGCCATCTGGCGATGCTTGTGAAGGCATTTATTATTTCTTTCATTGTATTTTTGGGCTTGGCACCGACTTCAAACAGATCAAAAGGTATTTATAGAATAATAATTCGAATAGGTGCGTAGGTAGTTTACATAAGTAAAGTTTTTGGTCTATTTAGTTATTGAAATATTTTTTGTCCATTTTATTTAATGTCTTATTCAGTTTATTTTTCGGTTTTTAGTGCAACATTTGCCTTTGAAGTCGTTTTTATTTTTTTATAAAAAGTTTTATTTTTCCATTTTTTATATTTCAATGTTTCCAAGAAATATTTAATTGTTTTCGAGCAAATTAGGCCTATTATTAATTTACATTATCTATACTAATATTAGAAAGCTGAAGAGTTTGTTTGTTTGTTTGAACGCACTAATCTCAGGAACTACATAAAATATATTAGTGTTGGATAGCCCATTTATCGAGAAAGCCTATAAGTTAAATAACATCTCGCTATTAGATGAGGGAATACATAAATAGATAAACTTTTAAAGAAAATAAAGAATATATATCCTAAATGATTAAGGCTTCTTTCTCAGCAGGTACTTGATATTGCGTTTCATTTCATATCTAGGACAACTCCTAACCGATAAAGACCTTCTATCATCAGCTCATTTTAATATACAAAGAGACGACGATACGAGTCTAAACGTGACTATAATATTTAAAGAAATATCCCCTAATTCCTAACCTTTAAGGAGTTGTACCTTCCATCATCAGCTCTGCAACATAAGATGATGACTACCAGATGGAAATAGCTTTGATAAGTACGTATATGAATGAAAAATACTGTAAATTCTTATAAAATTTGAGGGTTGCTCTCATTTTCCCCAGGATCCCATCATCAGATCCTGACTTGGTGATAATGGGACCACCGCCAAAGTGTACTCTTTCAAACAAAAAAAACATTTTGAAAATCGGTTGACAATTGGCGGAAAAATCGATGAACATACATAAAAAAAAAAATACATACAGTCGAACATATAACCTCCTCCTTTTTTGAAGTCGTTTAAAAAAATAAAACATAGGAACTACTCCTTATTAGGAATCTAGCTGCCTTTATTTTTTTAATTAATGAGTGAGTATTATTTCGCATAGATGGAAGATAAACGTACGTGATTGGCATTGTCATGCAAACTAAACGTGTATACAACATTTCAGCTCAATCGGTTAAAGATCTGCTTCAAAATTGAGTTGCAAGATTCCATCCGAACAAACATAGTTACATACACAAATTACAAGTTAAATAAAAGTTTTTTTTATAAAAAAATAAAAATTTCACTGCAATGTTGAGATTAACTTTTTATTATTTCGTTTTTATACGAAGAAATCACAATTATTTAATAAAAAATACTATAAGTATTTTAGCTATACTAAATATCGCTTCTACATAGCATAGCTTTAGGTATCCTCGAGCACAACAGCAAGATTTCTTCCACCCACGTGTCAAGATTCGATGCTAGTGATTGTACAAAATCTAATCAATTCACTGCGACACAGGACCGCTCAAGTCTCGTTAATTTAACTTTAATCACGTGGAATCAACGTGGTTACTTTATTTTGAAATTATTATTTTAATTGCTTTATCGTTAGGTGTTTTCTTATTGCAATACTAGCCGCCCTCCGCGGTTTCACCCGCGTTCCCGTGAACAAAATATACCCTATGTTCATCAGGGATAATGTAGCTTTCTAATGGTGACAGGATTTTTGAAATTGGTCCAGTCGTTTTTGAGTAAAATCGTAACAAACAAAAAATCATGGATACATGGGGGTCAATTGTAAACGTTCATAAGTGCCTTATAAAGTAAACTGATTAAAACGCTTGGGCATCATTACTGTTAGTCCTACTAATATTATAAAAATGTGAAAGTTTGTATGTTTGGATGTTTATTACTCAATCACGCAAATACGACTGAACGAATTATGATGAAACTTGGCACACAGGTAGATCATATTCTGGAATAAAACGTAGGATACTTTTATCCCGGGAAATTATAACGTCATTCGGGAACGCGGGTGAAACCGCTGGGCGGAAAACTAGTACCAAATAAAGTATTAAAAGAAAAAAAACAGAATATTACAAATCTCCATCAGAAAATTGCTTAAGCCTTATATTTAAACTGCTTATATTTTGCAATCAAACAAAGTTTTATATCAAAGTAAAGCAATAAAATGTAAGACGACTGAAATAAAACCCAGCAGTTCATTGTTTTATAAAAATTTCGAAACTGTCGAAGCCCAGTCGTTAAAATTACAATTTATATGGTTTTAATTAGCATTTGTTAACCGATATTGAGAAATATTATTTTTAGGGGTCCGTTGGTTGCTCGAATTAATAATTTTAGTAATACTTACTTATTTACAACAAATGTACAAAATATACAAACAAATGTGCAAGTGTAATATATAAAAACTTGTTGGAGGCTACCGCTGCTGCCGATCGGCAAGGTTCCCAGCAGGCTGGCAGCGTTTCCTCTTTGGATGGCCAGGCTGATGCGTTGGCGGACGTACTAATGTTAATACTTACTTATTCTATGTTTATTCGCAATTTTCTTTCGTTTGAGTTACAATGATCAAAGTTTATCTTATGTTTTGAGGTTGGGACTGTTTCTTATCACGTCGTAGGGGTGATTAAATACATTTTCAATATTAACTCCTAAGAGGGTAAAAACGGGGGCATAAAGTTATTTTTATTTCACTAATTGAATGTTCTAGAAGTCTACATAATGACATACTCTCTCTTTGTTCATCTAGAATCATAGCATTAGCGTAAAATAATCGTATAGCTGGTCCAGCCAGTGAAACAAACCGCACTTTTCTATAGAACTCTCAAATTGCAACAGCAACTCTAACTTGACCAATATTTTTATTAATTTACATCCATTACTTGATCACATTTTGCAACTTTCTTTGCTAACTCTTTTACAAAGTTTTGAATATTGTACCTACGTAAAATGTAGGTATCTCAATCAATGAGAAATAAAACTGCGTTTTTATAAGGTACTAACTGTACCCCGCGGTTTCACCCGCGTTCCCATGGGATATTAACCTTTCCCTATATTGAAAACATTTTGTTCTTGGAAAAGATATGATCCCTCGGGAAAGTGGGTGAAACCGCCGAGGAGAATAAGTCCCGCTAATATTATAAAAGTGAAGGTTTGGATGGATGGATGTTTGTTAATCTTTCACGCAAAAACGGCTGAACGGATTTTGATCAAACTTGGCACACAGTTAGAGCATATCCTGAAACAAAACATTGGATACATTCTATTCTTGGAAAAGATACGATCCCTCGAGAAAACTAGTGTCCCATATTTTAATTTTATTATTTTGAATACGAAATGATTTAACTTAAGACTTTCGTGTGTTAATCAAAAACAAACCCTAAATGAAGGATACAAATTCTCAGCTTTTTCAAAATTCTCACCTCACCGTTTGACTTTTCTCCCCAACTGTACTTACTCGGTACAGTCCCGAATATTATCCCTCATAATATAATTCGAAAACATTATTTTTATAGTACCTCAGAAGCCTACATCATCGCGTGCACGATCAATCAGAACCCTTTATGTGTCTACATATAAAACATACCCTACACACTGTTACACTAAACTAAACCTTAACCCCAAGACATTAAGTTGAAATTCCTTCGTGTGTGTTGAGTAAAATGTCAGGCATGTTTAGATACGAGGTCGTCTGTAATAAATACACATAAATTAGATCGGATTTACTTGAAATATATTCTAATGCTTTAGCATTAAAGTTATCTTTTGGATAAGCCGTTGGGTAATTTGAACGGAGCGAAAATATTATTGGCTGTCTTTTTTTTTTGTTTCTTTTTAATATTATTTATAGCTTAGATATTGTGTTATGAATTAGGTTATTCTTTTGGAATTTCGATGATAGCTCAGTGGTAAGTGACGTCTCGATGATAGCTCAGTGGTAGTGACGTCGGATACCGTGGCGAAGGTCGTGGGCTCGAATCTTACAATGAGCTTGAGCTTTCGGTGAAGGAAAAGATCGTGAGGAAACCATAGCACGGTGGTAGGGTACTTTGTAGTACCCGACTGGCTGGCTACCACCCTCAAGTTGAAAATCTGTCGCCAAACACCTATCGGTGTTTTCCGACAGCTGCACTTGAGAGCCAGTTCCCATCTAGGCTTTATGTGCTTCCCATCTAGGCTTTGTGTGCTTACCATCTTCGGTCACATCATCACTTACCATGGTGAGATTGTGGTCAAACACAAGCCCATCCAGAATATAAAAAATATATATATATCTGGGGTCACGGAAGTGCCCCGCCAAGAAAAGCCAGCGAAGCGAAAACGCAGGGGCACTACCTACCTTTTCTCGAAGCGCTTCGTCGTATTTTTGAACCCTCATAACTTCGCTTTGGATTATACCAGATAAACAAAATTCTCAGAATATGATGCCTATAGCAAACTTATTAAACATATAAAGTTTCATTTGCGTAGCTGTTATACTTTAGATTTTATTGATATCTAAAAACCCCCAATTCGTCACTGACTGATGATCATCAAAACTCATAAATGGTACTTCCTGAAGTCCTAGAAAGCTGAAATTTGGTATTTAGGCTAATATTAGTACAGAAACAACAAAAAAAAAACAAAACTTGAAACTTTTATCCCCCAACCCCTTAAACTAGGGAATGCGTCAACTATTTATGTATGGGGACACCCTTTAATTTTTTACTTTTTTTATTTTTTTAATTTTTTTCTTAATTTGTGCTGTAAGACTTTCGCCAAATTTTGTGATTCTAGGTCGGCGGGAACTACCCTATATGTTTTCGACGGTTTTATCTCAGGAACGGGTGGACCTAGCAAATTGAAATTTATACCAGATACTGAAGTCTAATAGTCCCTATTAGGTGTATAAAAATCACCTGAATCAACACGAGGTCCTGAAGCCACATATTTTGACTAAGGTGTACAGTTCGTGTAGTTAGGGCTTGTAGATTTAGGGCGTGTAGTGTTAGAAGCTTGGCTCTACATGAGATCTAATTTTATTTTTTGATAGTGCGTGCCATATGGTTTCTTGGCAACACTTTACATGATAATGTTTTTGGTAGGATTTTTTTTACTTACGATAAACGATTTTGTTTTCTATTTGCATACCTGAAACAAATTAAATTTTTGATTAGCAATCATCATAATATTAATACGTGAAGCAAAAACTTTGTACCCCTTTTTACGAAAATTACGTATTAACGGTTATTACGGAATTTTGGTACAGTTAAATTTTATATGGAGAAGCAGAGCTAAATAACTTTGCATGAAAACCTTTTGTTTTGATGATGTTAAGAATAAAACCCATTTGTGTACTTTCAACTATTAACAACAATTTCGAAGCACAGTTGTTCAAACACAATTTAAACACAAAATCTGATCGTGGGCGGAACATGTCAACTGCTGACATAGTTAATGGGAAACCAATGGCAGAAGACAACTTCTAGAAAAACATTCAAATTTGTAAAATAAATACTGTTCCAATTTTTTTTCTAGTTTTTTTTGTCACAAGTGATAACGAGGTAGCCGCGTCACCTGATGGTAAGTGACTACCGTTGCCTAGACATTAGCAATACCAGGGGAATTGCCAATGTGTTGTACCTACATCTTATTACAATGCCTTAAAGGCAAACTGGCTGGAACACACCGTGCATTAGAGTCATTAGAATCTGACAATTCATAAACGCCTGTAGGCCTATTTGGATGAATAATCATTTCATTTCATTTCATTACACCAACAGGTGCTTTGCGATAGATTTTCAACTTGAGGGTGGTAGCCAGACAGTCGGGTACTACAAAGTACTCTAACCCTTGTGTTGCACACGTCTATAGGCAACGGTAATAATAATGGGCCTTATACATCTTAAATAGATGATCTAAACAGCGGCCTTGTGGCAGGCCTTAGAGTGACTGTACAGTCCGATACGGGAGCGACAGCAGCGTCCACATTTTTGGCACCTAAACTGAGGGTGGCTTGATGGCCGAGTTGATGAAGCGACTCTCGCACTCATGTGTCTCTTCTCACGCTTGTCCGCTAAATTCTAAAACCAGGCAACGGTAACCGTTTAAATAAATTGAGATACTGTTTCAAATGTACTGTGGTATGAACTCAGGTGAAAATCACGAGAGGTGAGCGGAATAAGAAATTTCCCGTATATTTGATGTATGGTAAAATTGACACATTAGTCGCACTCAAGTCAAGTCAACTTAAGCGTTTATGAGTTTATTAGTTCCAGTTGACTTACCGTTTTGAATATTTTATGCCGTTTCACTATTAGAACTTAAAACGATGCTGGTGCACAACATTTTGTTATTTTTTTATGTTTGAAGTTAATATCGTATTTAGTGCAAGACTACGATGACAATATACATACTTACTATGTTCAAATATTATCTCTGTCTGAAGGTCGTGGGTACGAATCCTACAATGAGCTTGAGCTTTCGGTGAAGGAAAACATCGTGAGGAAACCACAGCACGGTGGTAGGGTACTTTGTAGTACCCGACTGGCTGGCTACCACCCTCAAGTTGAAAATCCGACAGCTGCACTTGAGAGCCAGTTCCCATCTAGGCTTTGTGTGCTTACCATCTTCGGCCACATCATCACTTACCATGGTGAGATTGTGGTCAAACACAAGTCTATCCAGAATATAAAAATAAAACCTTGGCCTTTTCTCACATTAGTATTCTGGTGGAATCTATTTATCTACACCATGAATTATAGGGGTATGGGACTGCTGCTTAAAGGCTAAATGGTGTGATTTGTGTAAATGGACACGTTACGACCTTGATACTTCCGTTGGTAACATAGGATATGACGTCAGCAAAAAAATTGTGGTCGAATTCTAACGTTCCATACGTTAGAATTGTTTTTGTATCAGGTGGCAAAGGTTGTGGTTTTAAATCCTACAATGAGCTCGAGCAGCACGGTGATAGGGTACTTTGTAGTACTCAAATGGCTGGCTACCACCCTCAAGTTGAAAATCTGTCGCCAAGCACCTGTTGGTGTGTTCCGGCAGTTGCACTTGAGAGCCAGTTTTCTTTAAGGCATTGTAATAAGGTGTACAACAAATTGGCACTCCTCAAGTATTTCTTATGTGTATAGGCGACGGTAGTCACTTACCATCAGGTGACCCGCCTGCCTCGTTGTCACAAGTAAACCGACAGCGACAGCTGAGCTACGAACATACCGGTTCATTACCTACAATATCACGGAACATTGAAAAAAAAACTTGAGAGGTGTCAAGGGACACCCGGATGGAACGAAGTTATATAAGTCGAGAGAGTATATATATATATTTAAAAAAAACATTTATTATATAAATAGAAATGAAAATATATAACTTGGCCATTTCGCTACATTCACATGGGCTTAAGGTGAAAAATTTATTCACTGTTCATTACGTTTCTGATTTTGTAGTAACGAAAGGGCCAAGTTACATATTTTCACTAATAAGAGTTTGTGAAGTTAGAGCTTGTAGAGTTAGGGCGTGTAGAGTTAGAAGCTTGGATCAACATGAGATCTGATTACTTTTTGACAGTGCGAGCCATGTGGTGTCTTGGCAGCACTCTTTACATGATAATGTTTTTGGTGGGATTTCACTTCTTTTTGTACATTGCTTGTGACAATATTTTCGTTTCAATTCGAAACAACGCCATATACCTAGTTTTTGAAGTGAAAACTGAAGTCTCATACAAACTGCCATCCCCTAGTAGGTAGTGCCCTTGCGCTTCGCTTCCTTTGGCTTGTAGTTCATCACAGTGGTCTACAACATATCGCACGATAGCAGTCCTGACTTGCGACGTGACCTCAACGTCTATTTCTTCATACATTAAGTATGTCAAGGAATAGAAGAGGCAGGAACTATCTCCCGGCATATGAAACATACGATGACGGCGAGGTCCCAGCTCTACTTCAAGTGAAACTATTTCACAATCCATGCTAACTTTTAAATCAGTTGGAAAATCGACTATGTTCAAACAAACTAACGAAACTTAATAAAATGTAACTTTTTGCCATCGATATAGGTATAGACTAGATTTAGGGTCGGCGCAAAAAATACGTCTCGGTAAATAAGAGCGCATTTGAAAAGTGAGCTCTTATTTTGTTTAGTTTCGTTTGAACACAGTCAATATAAACACGTCTCACAATGCCGCAGCGTGTATTCAAAAGTTGCAAAAATAATGCTCGAAAAAGCAATTTAACGGTCGGAGTATCTTACTTTCGTTAAGAACATAAAGAATAAGAGATATTTTAAGCTTTAAAGTAACAAATAATATAAAATTTTGAACAAAATTACATATTTTAAACCACGCTACCAACGCTACAAATGTTTGGCCAAACTCGCCAACACACGCACAAACTTCGAAGAAGAAAAAATAAACGAAACAAAACGATGTAGCTCTCAAGGCGAGAACGGGAAAACATACTTTATTCGTTGCATGTTAAGGTTGATTTCACATTAAATGTTCTTTAACTTATGTCTATTTCTTTTAAGTGACAGGAGTAGTTTATTGCTTTGCTCGTTTTATGTGACTAATGATCGTAAGTATTAGATAATATTTAAAAAAGATTTGTGACTTTATTACTGGGTGCTATGGTTGTAATTAGGTTGAACTTAAAACTGTTTTAAAACATTTCTCTCCCTTTGTTAATAAACAAATGTAGCTGTAAAAGGATATACTCACGCGGATAGCATTTAACTTGGATTTTGTATGTGACCCAGAATCTAGTCTATACATATATCGATGGTTTTTGCCTATATAAATCTCTAAGAATGAAACCATAGCTCGTTTCAATTAGAGACAACGCCATCTAGTTTTTGAAGTAAATAAGTAAATAAATAAGTATCCTCGGACATTTGTTCACACACGGCTATCTGATCCCAAACTAAGCAGAGCTTGTACTATGGAAACCAGATGACTGATATACTACATATACTACTTTTTTTTTGTAAATACATACTTAAATAGATAATTACACCCAGACTCAGGACAAACAGACATGTTCATGCACACAAATGTCCTGGATGGGAATCGAACCCACGACCTGCGGCGTGATAGGCAGTGTATTAACCAACCACGCCAACCGGCCCGTCAGACAGAAGTGAAAACTTATTTGGACTGCCTCTGTATTTTTGTTGTTTATTAGTATTAGAAAGGGTTGTATTATTATTTTTAACCGACTTCAAAAAAAAGGAGGAGGTTCTCAATTCGTCTGTATGTTTTTTTTTTTTTTTTTGTATGTTTGTTACTCGATTTCTCTGCCAATTATGAATAGATTTTGATGATTCTTTTTTTGTTTGGTAGATCCTACTTCAGAGGTGGTCCCATTTAAATTTTGTCGAAATTGATTAAGCACTTTTTGAGAAAATCAACAAAAACGAAAAAAATTATATCTCGTTTGATAAACCTTAGTGAATCAAACTGAGTCGTTGAGCATGACTTTTTGGATTTGGATGAAATTTCGTGTGTATACTTCAATGGGTTCTTCGATGGTTTTAAAATACAATTGGACCCGGTAGGTGGCGCTGGAATCGAGTTCCAAGATTTGTTTTAATTTCAGGGCAGGACGACGTCTGCCGGGCCCGCTAGTTATATATTATATTTTACCGGCCAGACCCGATTTCAGGACAAACTAGTTTTGCCTAGGATAACATATAATAAGGAATAAACTTTAAAATTAAAAATAAAATTATTTTTAAAAATAAAAAACAAAAACCGACTTCAAAACTGTAACCTATACCTATGTACAAACATAAACTAAAAAGTAAAGAATAATATTTTAATTTCAAAGCAAGAGCCTTAAAGGACAATCAACAAAATTATTGATATTTATATATCTATTTAATATTTATAAACAGTTCTTTTTGGAGTCGGTGCCAGCCAAGAAGGACAGTTTAATTCTGCCTTTGTAACAAACTTTCGAAAAGTAGGGGAGCGACGGCGCAGACCTAAGGAACATTACCGTAAGGAGAGGTGTCGTAAGACGTTTTCTCGTATGAACACTTCGTGTCCAGTTCAAAACTGTCCTTCTTCTTGACTGGCACCGACTCCAAAAAGAACTGTTTATAAATATTAAATAGATATATAAATATCAATAATTTTGTTGATTGTCCTTTAAGGCTCTTGCTCTTGCTTTTTACTTTTTGGAATTTTCCCTTTATTTGTGCTGTAAGACCTTGCTTTTTGCCAAATTTCGTGATTCTAGGACAACGGGAACTACCATATAGTTTTCGACCCAAAACCTATAGGGTACTTCCGGTTGACCTAGATTTATCAATTTTGGTTTAAAGCAAGGTCTTACAGCACAAGTAAAGGGAAAATTCCGAAAAATAAAAAATGTTGAATATTAAGTTAAATTTTGGTACTTACAAATTTTCGCGAAAATCAAAATTTGCCCATATCTTTTTCTCGTGTTGACTCAAGACCTTGATTTTTATACACCTAATAGGAACTATTAGATTTCAGTATCTGGTATAAATTTCAACTTGCTAGGTCCACCCGTTCCTGGGATAAAACCGTCGAAAACCTATAGGGTAGTTCCCGTCGACCTAGAATCACAAAATTTAGCAAAAGGCAAGGTCTTACAGCACAAACTAAGGAAAAAATTTTAAAAATAAAAAAAGTTGAAAATTAAAGGGTGTCCCCATACATACATAGTTGACGCATTCCCTATTTAAGGGGTTCGGGGATAAAAGTTTCAAGTTTTAAAATTTTTTTGTTGTTTGTGTACTAATATTAGCCTCAATACCAAATTTCACCTTTCTAGAACTTCAGGAAGTACCATTTATGAATTTTGATGATCATCAGTCAGTGACGAAATCGGGGGTTTTTAGATATCAATAAAATCTAAAGTATAACAGCTACGCAAATGAAACTTTATATGTTTAATAAGTTTGCTATAGGCATTATATCCTGAGAATTTTGTTTATCTAGTATAATCCAAAGCGAAGTTATGAGGGTTCAAAAATACGACGAAGCGCTTCGAGAAAAGGTAGGTAGTGCCCCTGCGTTTTCGCTTCGCTGGCTTGTCTTGGCGGGGCACTGCCGTGCCCCCAGATATCTGGCTTGCTTTCTATAAGAGAGAGAGAGAGAGAGAGACAGACAGAGAAACATGCGCACGCCGCACAGCTTACAATAGCTTACTATGGTAGGGGAGGCGAATAGGGCATTTCGGGATTTACTCGAGCGCGGCAGATTAACATAAGGGGGGCAACCTTGCACCTTGTGAAGTACTCTCACCAAATCTGAGCCCTCTATGTAGTGTCGAACGCCTAGGGTAGCCCGTCAGATTAGTAAAAAAAAATCGATGGTTTGAAATACTCGAGCGCGTCAGATTAAGATAAGGTAAGTTAGTTACATGCAAAATAGTGTACATTTCAATAATCTGACAATTTGGGCGTGACGAAAGAAATTTGGAGACTCGCAAAGTTGCAAAAAAAAAAACGTCACCTGGATTTTCTCGAGCGCGATTAGTTTTTTTTTTATTTTGAAGGAAATTAGTCACGAATCACGGAAATATCTTAATCTGCCGATTTGCACAAGCCGAAGTAGCTAAAATCATTATTAAGTGTATAGTCCAGGAATATTGTGAGTTTCACCTCAGAATGAGAGATAGTCAGCTATTAACTTGTATAAACCTTTATTTTGACACCCTAAAACTTGTCTCAAAAGCTACTTATCTTAGGGTGCCCGCGACTACTGATTTTTCAAGGTCAAAGATCAAAAAATGATTTATTGCAAATATCTCGTTTCCTATGGGTTTTTTGGTATATGTATTCATAATAAATATTGTAGAAAATTAAATTCTCTACAACTTTTGTACAATCTTTTTTTCGATATCTTAAACCATTTTCGAGATTTCGATATTTTTTATATATTTTTTTTTTCAAACCGTCAGATTAAGGAAATCCCTCAACATAATTGTCAGATTATGGGTCAGTACAACAAGGCCATCAAGAAGAACCGCCTGTATAAAAATCTGACGCGCTCGAGTAAATCAAGGTCACGATTTTTTTTTGCATTTTCAAAAATCGGCCCTGACTGATGGTCGCGTCCAAATCGTCAGTCTTTAAAATAGGAGCTACTGGAGGGTTCACTTAACATCCCTTATCAATGTCTGACGCGCTCGAGTAACTTTTTTTTTTAAATATTTTCGACCCCTTCGTACGGCGACCCCCACCACGCAAAACGGCAGATTATTATTTTTCCGTTATCAGACAGACGTGGCGCGACTACCCTATTAATATCTGACGCGCTCGAGTATTTCTTGGTGACTGTTTTTTTTTACATTTTTGAAACCCTGTAGACGCTCCCCCCACCGCTGAAGGGGAAAATATCACAGAAACTTTTTTTCTTTATTCCACCTAATCTTCAAATTCCAGTAGGTCCCAAAGACGCTCGAGTAACTACAAATTTAGCATCATTGCCTCCCCTACCACTACACACAACTGTCGCCGACAGTAACAGTGACACTAAAAGTGTCGTAAGAATTTTTTCCGTCTAGCCCCTTTTCACAACGCGCGATAAGGAACTTCGTTCCAAAAACAGACGAATCATAATTGCCTAAGTATTAACACCAAACAACCGATCAAAATGGTCGCCGGTATCAGGTAATTAGCGTAATAACTATAAATTTACACGAATTAATCGGTTAATTAACCGATGAACCCGTTAATTGAAGGCGGATCTCGGATTTCCGGTCACACCCGGATATTTGGTTGGCTAATGCAATTTCCGATTCAATGTTTGTGTTCAAAAATTTTATGTTAATTAAATTTGTATTTAATGAAATGAAATTACGTAATTAATTATTATTACAATGGGAAAACGTTATTTAACTGTAACACTATGTACCTACTAGAAGTAAGTTTTCACATATTTACAAACGTGCATGATTGGAAGATGATCGAATAAATAGGTGGTATTCCGAAATAAATAGGATGATGCCAACATTCAAGAAACAATTCCTGACACTAACTGATGTATAAAACATCTAAAAATACTTAAAAATAGTAGTAGTAGTTGTAAAATTTCGCCTTATTTTAATTTATCAATTTAACGACAACGAGTAGGTCTTTGGGTGGTGTATATTAATGACGTCACAAGTATGTATTTAATAAAAAGAAGCTGATTTGATAATGTCAGTCCTATTATAGGTAAAAAATCGATTATATTATATGTAAAAAAAATATTAAAGAGAAACTATTCTTAATTTTCATATTTGTAATTCAAGCCTTAAAAAAATTTTATTCTCAAATATGCTGTCACCAAAAAAGTGTGTGCGCAATTCCAGCTCAGTCGATTGTGTGGAACTTGTTTAAAATTCAATTGCAAGAAACAGACATATCTACAAAAGTTATAAGTTAAAAACTTTTTTAAAAACAAGCTTTGGATTCAGAGTGTCGTCACTTTATTGTTTGGTTATTCTCATCAAGCCCTTTCATTTGATACCCATATTGTAGGATTGCATTAAAAAATAATAGTCCGTTATCTTAGGTGTTCCGCCATGTTGTATTTAGAATGACGTCTCACAGCTAACCATGCATTGTCATCTAAACTAAACGTGTATACAAAATCTCAGCTCAATCGGTTAAAGATGTCACGCTTCAAAATTGAGTTGCAAGATTCACCCCGGAAAAACATACATAGATACATTGCAAGCTAATATAAAGCTTATAAAAACAGGTGAAGGTAAAATATTCAATAAATAGATACACAGCTCACAAAATCCCTCCCGTTTGTATTTATTCCTCACAAAGTTACAAGGAAGTGATAAAGTAAGCTGGAATTCACATTAGTGTCCCAAACTGTGGGCTAACGAAACCGTGGAGTGGGCAGACGAGCGGTTCGGACGCTGCGGTTATATTTATTGATATAAGGTACGTTAGGGTATCACACAACAAGACGCCACTTTGTTATATCTCATCTGTTGTGTGTTGCCAGCAATAAAAATATCGCCTAATTTGGCAGGAAATTGAATTATCCGATCTTACACTGAAGCTGTTCTTACCAGACCGTATTATAATCCATCCATACTAATATTATAAATGCGAAAGTGTGTCTGTCGTCTGTTACGCTTAAACCACTGAACAGATTTAGATTAAATTTGGTATAGAGATAGATCTAACCTTGGAAAAATATATA
The DNA here is from genome assembly GCA_951361185.1 of Ochropacha duplaris. Lineage (NCBI taxonomy): Eukaryota > Metazoa > Arthropoda > Insecta > Lepidoptera > Drepanidae > Ochropacha > Ochropacha duplaris. The sequence continues at coordinate 7,965,475 of OX592712.1, read as the reverse complement.
GGACACTTTTTATCCCGAGAAAAGATAAGATAAGAAATACTTAATAAAATAACTCTTTTGCGGTATGTCTGTTACCTTTGCACGCCTAAACCAATTGTTATGAATTTTGATATAGAGGTGGATACGACCTTGGCTATAATTTATCAAAATCAGTTCAGCCGGTTTTGCGTGATTTAGCAACAAACATCCAAACATTCACATTTATAATATTAGTAGGACTAGTGGGCCCGGAGTTGTCCTGCCCTAAAAGTAAAATAAAACTTAGAACCCAATTCCAGCGCCTCCAATTTGTGAAACTAAACCATCTGTCAATCCAATCTCGAGATATGTCAAAAAATGTATGACAAAAATTTACAAAGAAACAAGTATTATTAAAGATTGTTAGTGGTCAAAAAACCGCCTGAACACAACCGCCCGTCACCAAAAATCACTTAACGAACCCGAAACGTTTGTAAATGAATAGAGTTGTGTCCAAATGTCAAATGTTTGCCGACGATAGAGAGAAATGTGTTGTTTACCTACATTGTGTCGTATAGCACACAGATTTAACATATGAGGTCGTTTAACCGTCCAATAAGCAACTTTTAAGCCCAATAAGGCTGTATAGAGACTGCTTTACAATTGAATAACTTTATTCATAAAATGAGGATGCTGTTTTATAGGCGATATTTTATTTTAAGACGATAGCTCAGTGGTAGTGACGTCGGTCGCGGCGAAGGTCGTGGGTTCGAATCGTACAGTGAACTTGAGTTTTCGTTGAAGGAAAACATACGGTGGTAGGTTGAAAATCTGTTGAAATCCACTCTCAAGTTGAAAATCTGTCGCCAAGCACCTATCGGTGTGTTCCGACAGCAACACTTCAGAGCCAGTTCTCATCTAGGGTTTGAGAGCTTACCACCTTCGGCCACATCCTCACTTATCATGGTGAAATCGTGGTCAAATACAAGCTTATCCAAAGTAAATAAAGCCAAAGTCAAAACCATTTATTCAGTTTAGGCCCTAGAAGGGCACTTATGAAGGTCGAATTACAGAAGTTATCCGGTTCGGTAGTCAGCCTTCAACTGAGAAGAACCGGCAAGAAACTCAGCAAGGTTATATTTTTAGACCATCTGACTATTTTTTTTTTCAAATGTTTAACAATTTTATTCTTCTAAAAAGGTAGACCATATCCTGGAATAAAAGATAGAGTACTTTTTACCCCGGGAAAAGATCCTTTGGGAACGCGTGTAAAACCGCGGGGCGGAAAACTAGTAGATTAATAAAACCTACCATGTCCTTGTGTCATATTGTGATAGTTACTACTTAGGTATTACCTATTAAAATACACTAGTTTTCCGCCCCGCGGTTTCATCCGCGACCTCGTTTCTCCATACAAACTTTGAACCTCCGTTTCCCGTATCATAATAACTATCTGCATGCCAATTTCAGTGCAATCCGTTCAGTGGTTTGAGCTGTGTTTTGATAGATCAATCAGTCAGTAACGATTGCCTCTTATACAGTGTGTTCTGTAAGTACGACTAGAACGACAAACTTAAAGGAGACAGGTGGGCGGGTCACCTACCAACATATACAACAAAAAAAACTTGAGAGGTCTTGTCAAGGGACACCCGGATGGAACGAAGTTATACATATAAGTCGAGAGAGTATATATATATAAAAAAAAACATTTCTATATGAAAATATCTGCCTTGCTTTCTATAAGAGAGAGAGAGAGAGAGAGAGAGACAGACAGAGAAACATGCGCACGCCGCACAGCGGTTGGTGACTTTTTTCACCGACATTAAACTGTCGGTGATTTCGTAAGATTTTTTTCCGTCTAGCCCCCTTTCACAACGCGCGATAAGGAAGTTCGTTCCAATAATCTCAGTAAAACAGTTACCATTTTCGAGATATTTAATATCTAAAATTCAGAAACATCGAAGTATCTCGAAAATGGTAACCTATTTACTGAGCACCTTTCTCCCCCTTAAGTTTGTCGTACTATTTAACGGACACGCTGTATGTTCAGAATTGGGTTTGACTTTTCCTAATCTCCAATATCTGAAAGAATAAAACATTGCAAACAGACGAGGAACTAACAGAACTCTAACAAAAGAAAACTTTTCCACAAAATGTCGCTCCATATTACCGTATTCAAAAAGAAAAATAAACAAAATAGAATTTTCTAAAGACATCCTATCCCGCCAACAATAGAATGCGCCGCATGATTCCAATGCGACTAAATAAAATAGGTCGTTGTCCCGGCTAGTAATAAAGTCATACAACCTAGATTCGAGATTACCTCTCTATTTGGCTAGCTTATCTCTGTCCCGCAGTGTTCCGTCATAGAGTAAAACTGTAAAATCGGATAAGATATGAAATTTTATTTAAAATATAAAAATAAAATATATTCCGTTCTCGTATGTTTGGTTTTATATTTTATTCTGGAAATACAAGTCTGAAATACATAAATTTGTCTCAAATTTTACTTTCTTATGTATATTTTCGTGGCATTCGTTTTATACACAAATGTCAAAAAATGCATACGGCTTGCCTGATGGTAACTGCTTACCGCCTATAATAGATGCTTGCAACATCAGACACACGTCTCCACATCTTCTTGAAGAACCCCATGCCACCATGATCCCCAGGTCCCCAGGTCATTTCACAACCTGAGCATCTGCGGTAGGAGGCACGAGTCCAATTTGAGGATGAGCTACAATGTGTGAGGATAGCTCATTGTCGATGGCGCGAAGTGCAATGGTAGGAGGTTATGTTATCTTTATCAATATTTTCCTACAATTTTTATGACCTCTTAAAAAGGTCGACAACACATTGGCAATCCCCTTGGCATATATGTTCACAAAAATATATGTTCCTAAAGTTTCACTGCCAAATATTTTTTAATACAATAACAGTAATCAACCTGGCATCAAACTAGATATCAATAACACAAAAGTCGAAACGTCATTATGAGCTGTCAAAATCAAAAAGGCAGAAACAACGACCCATCTACACTATTCCATCTTTGAATCGGAGAGACAGCGACGCCGGTGTCAAATTAAACAAATCCCGTCGACGAGTTATGACAATATTTGCTGCGCTCACCCCGCCGAGCCGAGCCGAGCCGAGCCGAGCCGAGCCGTGAACTTGCTTATGCCGCCACTATAACACCAAAGAGGCTATTATGTAGGGATTCTGTTTGTTGGATGGCTTTTTTCACTACGACGGTGTATGTAGTAGGGGTTCTAGAGCTGCTACTAAAATACAAGTAAATACTCTTGCTACTATTACAAATGTGAATGTTTGTAAGGATATGACGATGTTTTTTAGAGTTCTGTACCCAAATAAAAACAGAAACCCTATTACTAAGACTCTAATGTCCGTCCGTCTGCCTGTCACCAGGCTGTATCTCATAAACCGTGATAACTAGACAGTTGAAATTTTCACAGATGATGTACTTCTGTTGCCGCTATAACAACAAATACCTACTAAAACTACACAATTTTTTACGGAACCCTTCACGGATCATATCTTTTCCCGGGATGAAATTATAGCCTATGACACTCACAAATAACGTGGCTTTATATTGGTAAAACAATTTTCAAAATCAGTTCAGTAGATCCAGAGATTATCCCCTACAACCTCACAAACTTTACCTCTTTATAAAATAGGGGGGATTTTATCTTTTCCCGGGATAAAAATATAGGCTATGTTACTCACGGATGGTGTAGCCTTTTAATGGTGAAAGATTTTTTGAAATAGATCCACTAGTTTTAAGTTTAGACCTACAGTCGTGTAGGAACATGTTCAAATCTATCTCATATCTATTATAGCACAGTGTGACCTAAACCTGCACTTTACGCACGCTTTACCGTGACCTAAGTTGCCTATTTCTACACGGAGAAGCATGTGTAAAGTGCGAGTTTATGTCACACTTGCTATAAAATAGTATACGATACTTGTGCCCGAAGTTGTCTGTTATTGCAATTATTATTATTTACTTCACACCGTGCAATAATAGCCTATTTAGGTCACGCGTATCGTAATGTACCTACTATTTGATTACTCACATACTTACGGATTTTCGTTAAATAAAATCTAAAAAATGTATTTTAGCATTTTGCATAAAAGCAACGTACTTAAACATATTAATTACAGCATTAACATTATAATTCGCTGAAAATATTGTAAATTAATTAAGCGAGGTACTAAAAATACCACATTATGTAATGGACAAAGCTGGTGCATAAATTTACGAATAAATAAACAATATAAATTACGGTTTTTTTACCACTTAAACCACGCGGTTTTACCCGCGTTTTTGATATGAAAAGTAACCAGGAATAATGTAGCTTTCTATCAGTCAAAGAATTTTCATTTTACCCTGTTTCCTTCACAAGGCCATCTGATTTTTTTCATTTATTAGGCACACAATACGGAATACAATCAATAATAATTAAACAATAAAATAAGAACTAAGCAATTTTCATTTCATTTCATTTCAATTGTGCAGGATTGCATTCCCAAGCATGTCCACAGAATGATAAGTGAACGTACAACAAAACTATGGGTAGGTTAGTAAGCAGTTAATAATAACAATAATACTTTAGTAAACTTTAAATGCAAGTTAAGATGTTAGTGTGACTATAGACAATAATTGATTGATTCCGAACTAAGCAGAGCATGTAGGTATAGATAGTGTTGTAGCGCTGTCGTCATGTCTATAAGTACCTTTATGTCGATATGCAGCTCTACAACACTAGCGAAGAAGAACTGTAAGGGATTAGGAAAAAGAGTGGGAACCGAAAGCTCAAGCTCATTGTAGGATCCGAACCCACGATCTTTGCTGCGGTATCCGACGTCACTACCACTGAGCTATCATCGCCTTAAAAGATTACCTCCTACATACAAACTTTACCACAAATCTATACTGGGACATCACACACAGCTATCTGCTTCCAAAATAAGCAGACCTTGTACGATGGAAACCAGATCACTCATATACCTACTACTTGAAGGCGATGATAGCACAGTGGTATGTGACGTCGGATACCGCGACGAAGGTCGTGGGTTCGGATCCTACAATGAGCTTGAGCTTTCGGTGAAGAAAAACATCGTGAGGAAACCATAGCACGGTGGTAGGGTACTTTGTAGTACCCGACTGGCTGGCTACCACCCTCAAGTTGAAAATCTGTCGCCAAGCACCTGTTGGTGTGTTCCGACAGCTGCACTTGAGAGCCAGTACCCATTTAAGCTTTGTGTGCTTATCACCTTCAGCCATATCATCACTTACCATGGTGAGATTGTGGTCAAACACAAGCTTATCCAGAATAAAAAAAAACACTTTAAAACAAAAAAACTCTTAGATTATTACACTCACATCAAACATCTGTCCTGGGCGGGAATCGAACCCACGACCTCTGGCAGTCGATAATTTCTTACCAACCGTATAGAAAAGAGTAAAAATAACTCAATGCTCTTCCCCTTAAGCTGTAGAATAAATTGCGGCTTCCGATAAACGTCGAGACATATCTCTTAAACGGACAAAATATATGTCCTTTTAAATTGTTAAATTCACTTGGAGCCGTGAGAACTGCGCCTTAAACGAGCTTACAATTGTTACCTACTGCTCTACTTAATACTGGCACTTAGTGGTTTTGGAACGAAGTTCCTTATCGCGCATTATGAAAGGGGGCTAGACGGAAAAAAATCTTACGAAAAATTGTCACGACACTTTTTTTTTCTATAGTAAGCTATTGTAAGCTGTGCGGCGTGCGCATGTTTCTCTGTCTGTCTCTCTCTCTCTCTCTCTTATAGAAAGCAAGCCAGATATTTTCGTTTCTATTTATATATACCTATATATATAATTTGTTTTTATATTTTTTTTATATATACTCTCTCGACTTATATAACTTATATAACTTCGTTCCATCCGGGTGTCCCTTGACACCTCTCAAGTTGTTTTTATTGACTGTTTTTTATCAAGTACCCTTTTAGGTATTTATTGCTAAATGAATTTTAGTTCAATGCTAATTATATAACCTCCTCCTTTTTTGAAGTCGTTTAAAAATAAGTATCTTATCCGATTAAGCATAGTTGCATATTATCTTATCCGATCAAGCATATTGACACTGCCTATCACGCCGCAGGTCGTGGGTTCGATTCCCATCCAGGACACACATTTGTGTGCATGAACATGTCTGTTTGTCCTGAGTCTGGGTGTAATTATTTATTTAAGTATGTATTTACAAATCAGTGATCTGGTTGTCCATAGCTCTGCTTAGTTTGGGATCAGATAGCCGTGTGTGAACAAATGTCCGACGATATTTATTTATATTTTATAGTTCTATACCGTCAAACAAGCCAACTTTGCCCGTTTTTTTAAGAAAATCGAATATATTACAAGTTTTTTCTATAGGACTTAAGTATATTTTTTCATTTACTACAACTATATGACCATATGCACGCATTTGCTATGTAAAATATTAAAAAAAAAAAAATTTAAACCAAGATTTGTTCGATTTTGATGGTGGGCAAAATAATCCGGACTTTTAGCCAACATTGCCCACTTCGATTTTCGACGCAAATCAAGCTCTATAAATACGTAGAAAGCACCACGACTACAATTTAAGGCAATCTTAACCTTAGTTTTAAAATACTGTTTGTAGTTTAAATATTTTCGTGATAAAAACAGTGGGCAATGTTACCTAGCGGTTAATGCCCTTTTCCATACAAGGCTCAACAAACGGTTTAAGATTTTAAGGGTTGTCACATTCCAGTAAAATGATTAAATAAATGTTATTTTCATTTTTCTTTTGTGGGTATTGGGTGCATATGAATAGACGTTAAAATGGTAATTAAATGAAATATTGTGTTCAAAATTAAATGTTTATTCCAATTTCGTTGACAATTCGACATAATACCGTTGTTCTATTTTGAAATGTTATTGAAATGTAAATGCTATATCAAAAAATGAGATCAATATATGTCCAAACTTTAACCAGCTTTAACATCACGTTGGAGTAATTTTTATATGCTCGGGACCCAATTTCAAGTCTTGGCTTTCTTGGTCTGATTCTAGACTTGAATTTGTTTTTCTGAAATTAAAAATAACAATAAAATTTAAGCTAAGTGGATCTGCAGATGTATAATAAAAGCTGCCATCTACTCTAATGAAATATACCCTATCCCTATACACAAACAAACATACAGTCCCAAACTTCACCTCTATACATATACTTCACAATATACTGGGTGAAATTTTAATCAGTTTTCCTCTTACGGGGTCATTATACTCATCATTATGAACAACTTTTACTATGTAGCCAAACCTGAATACATGAAAAATAAATCAGCTGTTCCCTACATTTATGTTCGCATAACTCGTCAAAATTTAGGGAACAGCAGATTTTTTTATGAGTACAATGACCCCTTAAGAGGAAAACGGTGATTAAAATTTCAGCCTGTATAAATATACATCAACTGCACCAGGTACTAATACATTTTATAACATAAGAAATTAAGTACTTTATTTTAAAGTCGTTACTTAAGAAATATGTAATTGAGGTGTTTGATGTTTTGTTTCTGTGGTTTTGCGTTAATTCAACCTGTTACAAAATAACTAAAAGTGACAACCCTGAGTGCTTTTTGATAACGGGCAATGTTGGCATGGATGGGTCTGAATAGTTTAGGGTAACTTTGCCCATCATTAGAAGTTTTGAGATATAAAGTCCTGAATAATGAAACTATATTTAAAATACTCAACAACTGATATTCTATAACATACAGTAAAATACACTTACCTGTGTTTTCGCCATGAGGTAAAATCCACAAACGCTTTCCTTAGGAAATTTGCCCGCAAAAACATACACCGCACTCGACAAGCTCTGACAAGTTACTAAATGAACTTTGGAACGAATGCGTTAGATAGTGTTGCCACAAATATAATCAACTTTCCACCCTAATAATAAATGTTGCCATAAAACGAAAATTGTTTCTTATGTTAGCGGTTTTGCTTATAAATTGCTTTTAGGGCAAAGATACCTTGATTGGCAAAGTTGGCTTGTTTGACGGTAGGTATATACATACAGGGTGTCCGGTTTACGACAAACTGAAGGGAGAGATAGGTGGGCGCCTGGGCGGGTCACCTACCAACATATTAATATTATACAAACAATGAGCTTGATTAAAAGGTTACCATTTTTGAGATATTTCGATATTTCTGAGTTTAATTAAGTATTGATTTTAAATTTTAGATATTTTATAAGTTTAGAAAAGGTCATTTTTGTATATTTGGTAGGTGACCCGCCCACCTATCGAAGATGTTTGTTACTCTTTCACGTAAAAACTACTAATCGGGTTTTGATGAAACTTTACACACAGGTAGCTCATATCTTGTAATAAAATATTTATACAATTTTTATTTCTTTTAATTCATATAATTTTTTATGTAAGTATTAGTTAAATCATAACATTGTTAAACATTTTGAAAAAAAAACAATATAGTCAGACGGTCCAAATATATTTAAAAAATGTTACCTTGCTGAGTTCCTTGCCGGTTCGTCTCAGTTGAAGGCTGACTTCCAAACCAGTGGTAACTTCTGTAATTCGACTTTCATAACTGAATAAATGGTTTTGACTTTGACTTTCAATACTTTTTATCCCGATAAAAGATAAGATCTAGTGGGAATGGGTGAAACCGTGGGGACAGCTAGTACTCCATAAATTTGTTTGTATGTAATAAATTTTCCCTACATTACACCAAAAAACTTGAGAGGTGTCAAGGGACACCCGGATGGAACGAAGTTATATAAGTCGAGAGAGTATATATATATATATATATATAATTAAAAAAACATTTCTATTTATATATATATATAAATAAAAATGAAAATATCTGGCTTGCTTTCTATAAGAGAGAGAGAGAGAGAGAGACAGACTGAGAAACATGCGCACGCCGCACAGCGGTGTCACCGACACAAAAGTGTCGTAAGATTTTTTTCCGTCTAGCCTTCTTTCACAACGCGCGATAAGGAACTTCGTTCCAAAAAATATAGCCATATAATTTCAAGAAAAGTGTCGTAAATAACAAAGTTGTGAACTACTGTTATCTGCGTCACTGCACTGTGTCATACAAGCTTCCCCTTAAGAGAAAGTAACTTTTCAAATATCTGCCATCTCATAACAAAACGAAAATTCTTTCTTCTTTAGTACGTGCTTAAGGTATGCGTGCACTAGGGTTTCTAAACGATTCGTTACTACAATCGAATTTATATCGCATCAACAAAAAACAAAAGACCCTTGCCCTTAAGGCATTGAAATAAGGTGTACCTACAACACGTTGGCAGTTCACCTGGCATTGCTAATGTCTATAGGCGACGGTAGTCACTTACCATAAGGTGACCCGCCTGCCTCGTTGTCACTTGTGACATAAAAAAAAGTTACCTTCTATTTCTTGCTCTGTTAACTCAAACTTACTAATTATTATAGTTACATAAAAATTATATTTTACATCATATTTTCTATATGTCGGTCCACCGTGTGGGAGTGCTGCCCCACGCTGCGTCTTCTGTTTCGTGGTCGCCATACGAAAACCTTTCTGCCCCATTGCCCGTAGGTCACTTACTTTTTAATTAATTATTAAAATCTTAATATTAGTTTTTAACCTTAATTTTTTGTTGTAGATATTGAATTAAATACGAATATTATAAAGAGGTAAAGTTTGTGAGTTTGAGAAGTTGTAGGGGGTAATCTCTAGATCTCCTGAACCGATTTTGAAAATTATTTTACCAATAGAAAGCCGCGTTATTTGTGAGTGTCATTGGCTATATTTTTATCCCGGGAAAAGATAAGATCTCTCGGGAACGCGGGTGAAACCCTGGGACACAGCTAGTAAGTTTATAGAATTGTAAAATTATTCACACCAATCGACGACCACCTGTATCCGTAAACCGTTCTTGCTAATATATGAGCGAGGATCGCCTGAATTTTGTTCGACGATTAAAGCAAGATTTGTGGGTTGCGTCGGAAAGTCTCACAGTTTTTGTGACATTTCATACTAATGACTTGGAGCAGTGATGAATGATTGTGACCTACCCACAAGTTACAAGGATCCAATAACAAGTATTTTTAGGGATTTATTACATAGATAATTTTAATGAAAGGTACACGTCTTGAAAGGGACAAATAAAGTTTCAAGATGTTGGAAGACTGCCGAAGACCCATCGGAGTTGTCTGAAAGAGAGAGTTTTTTTTTAAAGGACTTTTATTTAGTAACTAGCAATCCCCCGCGGTTTCACCCGCGTTCTCGTGGGATCTTATCCTTTCACGGGATAAAAAGTATCCTATGTGTTATTCCAGCATATGATCTACCTGTGTGCCAAATTTCATCAAAATCTGTTCAGCCATCCATCCATCCAAACTTTCACATTTATAATACTAGCTTTTGCCCGCGACTCCGTCCGCGTGGAATTAGTTGACTTGATAAATATTCTTGATAAATTGATAAAAAAAAATCATTACCGTTCTTAAAGTATCAAGACTTTCCAAAACATTATGAATATAGATCAATCACATACAGTTGACACGAAACATCCTGTACCTGTACCATGGGTTTACTCTGGTATCGTAATCGATACTCGCTAGCGTAACAAACTTTGAATGAAAAACTTGAGAGGTGTCAAGGGACACCCGGATGGAACGAAGTTATATAAGTCGAGAGAGTAAATATATAAAAAAAAACATTTATTATATATATATATATATATATAAATAGAAATGAAAATATCTGGCTTGCTTTCTATAAGAGAGAGAGAGAGAGAGAGAGAGAGACAGACAGAGAAACATGCGCACGCCGCACAGCTTACAATAGCTTACTACACACAACTGTCACAGACAGTGACAGTCACACTAAAAGTGTCGTAAGTTTTTTTCCGTCTAGCCCCCTTTCACAACGCGCGATAAGGAACTGTGATGCCATAACTGTCCGTTAGAGGCGCTGCATAAAGGTCGTTGCTCACTTACAGAACTCCGCTCCCACCCGACAAATAAAATATCATTCAAATATGGGCTTCAGGTCGTGCCCTTTAGATATATAGTTTATATTGGCAACATAAATTAGCAGACAGCTCTTACCGCCATCAGACTGCTCGGTAGTTGACTTTTAGTATAGTGCGGTGTTGGGTGGGAGCGGTGTTGGAGCAGAGTCGTTTAAATGGGTTACTTCATACTAAATGTTTGCCCGAGTCGCTAGCGAGTATCGATGACGATCTCGAGCAAACTCATGGTAGAGGTACTGATGTGACATAGGTACGCGTCGGTACCGAGGGAAAAATGTGTAACGAACTGTACACGACCTGTATGGTTCAAGTCAAAAGAGAGCGCAGATGGTTGATTTAAATAATCCTTGGTACAAGTGTACGGCTTGGTACCGACTGCAAAAAGATCAGTAGATAAACCTAAATTAGATAATCCATACTATCAATTCTAATATTATAAATGCGAAAGTGTATCTGTCTGTCTGTTACCTCTTCACGCTCAAGCCGCTGAACCGATTTAGTTGAAATTTGATATAGAGGTAGAGGACCTTGGAGAGGGACATAGGATACTTTTAAAGATAAGGGAAAAGATAAGATTCCTCGGGAACGCGGGTAAAACCGCGGGGTGGAAAACTAGTAATAATTAAAACGCGCTTAAGTGAATTTTTGGCTTACGAAAAAAAAAAGTTATTTTTTCGTATGTCTTGAATGACGTTTCAATTTATTATTTTTGTCAAAAATATTTATATTTTTTTAAAAATCTTGTATATCCAAACTAATATACCCTGTTTGTTTGTCTGTTACCCTTTCACGCCTAAACCGCTGAAATAATTTTTAAGAAAAAATATCTGCAGTTTTTATACGCCATAATAAGACCTATCTCAAATATTTACCACAAATCTCCTAACTCAATCCACAATAATCACAGCATTTATAGAAAATCGCTGGTTTTTGTCCGCGTAAACGGAATTAATTGCGTAAAAAAATATTTTTCCTTTCATATGAAATAGCAAAAATATTTGTTCAAAAACATAACGTACTTTCTGTACATCTCTTTATCGTGTGTGTTCTAAGTTTATTTACCGTTACTTCTTAAGCCTGCACAGAATAACCAATTTTTCATCAAAATTGGTAACTCCGTTTTGGAGTCCATAGGAAACATAAACACAGACAGCCAGCCGTGCCAAATGGGTACTAAAAAGTACCCTACCAACATTTTATGGATTTACTTACTTGAGTCTGTGAAAGTCATTGAGAATTTTAAATCGTTAAAAATGGCCATATTTTTCACAGTTAACTAGAAAACGTCATTAAACCTTTAAACTAATATTGCTAAACTATTTCAACGGTATTATTAAATTTCTGTATCGTCATCGTAATAAACAGCCAAACCTTTAGTTTGAGGTTACTTTTTATAGGCCGAGAGATGGTGAAAAAAATCTTCATCTATTTCTTAAAAATGTTAATTGCAGTGACTCTAATCGATTTGGAAGCGGAAACAATATCAATTTTGTCACCTATTTTAATTTTTATATTCTTCATTCCGATCTAATCTGATTACGCTACTTTAAATATTCAAAACTAGAGCATTGGTTTTTATATGATTACCTACTTTGAAATTCTTGTGTTTTTTCCAATATAACTGGCCAGTTTTCTCGGAGATTAGAAATCTAATAGGGATGTTGGCTACATTTAAAAAAAAAATTAAAATTAAGTGTATGTAAATAGTTAATTTTCTTATTATTAAAAAATGTTACCTTGCTGAGTTTCTTGCCGGTTATTCTCAGTTGAAGGCTGACTTCCGTACGGGTGGTAACTTCTGTAATTCGACCTTCATAAGTGCCCTTCTAGGGCCTAAACTGAATAAACTGGTTTTGACTTTGAGTTTATATACGAAGTCTATCTATTAGCATCCATCTCTTGGACTATATTAAACTAACAAAGCTTTAAGTTAACACAAAAATGCGCTGTACAATGTGACTTAACACATTCTCGACGATTTAAAGTTAAACTCTTGCTCACGGTTTACTTACAATACATACCTACTCCAAACTTATGTTGCGACATGAGAATATTGAAGGATTATGTTTATCGCTTTTCTCGATTTTTCTATATTGATAAATAAAATAGTCAGATTATCTAAAATCACTAAACCAATCTTGATAAAACTTGGCACACATAATGATTATATCCTAAAATAAGAGATAGAATAATTTTTCACCCGGGAAAAGATAAAATCCCTCGGGTGGTGGAACGCTGGTGAAACCGCTGGAGACAGCTAATATAAAGTTAAAGTTTGAAAGTTTTATTTATCTACACTAATATTATAAAGAGGAAAGATTTTTTATTTTTGTATGTTTGTAACGTATAAACTCAAAAACTACTGGACCGATTTCAAAAATTCTTTCAACATTAGAAAGCTACATTATCCCTGAGTAACTTAGGCTATATTTTTATCCCGGGAAAAGACCCCACGGGAACGCGGGTGAAACCGCGGCTAGTTATTTATATTGTTATTATTTTACATCCAAAAATGTAAATCCGTTGTTAAGTTCCTTTTCGGGCCTGCTCAGCTCAAACCTGACCTAACACCTAGACCTGAATTAATAAATCGCTTTGCATTCGAAGGATTTCGTCCACTATCAAACTTTAAAACTTGATATAACATTTATATAACTTTAATCCGATTAGACGCCATTTGCATTAAAAAAATAAGTTCCCATAAATCAATAACACGTCCAATTAAGGATTTAATTTAATGTTTAAATATTATAATCCTTTGTTAAGGAATGCGATGAAAAATTAAATTTTAATAGATGTATTTAAAATTCAAATTAATTTTATCGTTTTGTTTATATTTGAGTGAGCATTCATAGAATAGTAACATTTGAAGATAAATAAATACCTTAGAATATTTGATAGGCTATATTTTATGTATATTTAATTATTTATAATACTTATTTAAAGCGAAGGCCGTGGGTTCAAATCTTACAATGAGCTCGAGCTTTCGATGAAGGAAAATACGGCATCAACTTAGAAATCTGTCACCGAGCAAGTATCGGTGTATTCTGGCACTGGCACTTGAGAGCCGCCAGCTAGTTTGGCAACACATTAGGAAACCTCCTGGTATTGCTAATATCTGTAGGTGATGATAGTCACTTACCATCAGTTAACTGCCTGCTTTTAGATTTTGAAAATGGAACAAATAAATTGACACCCATGTTGAAATGTTTTTATTATAGTTCTTTTTATCTCTTAATTGTTCGTTCTAAAATAATCATTGTTTTAGAACGAATCACTTGAGAATGGGTGAACCGAACCGATTTGGCCATTTTTTTGGTCTGCTTTTTTTTAGTATAGGAAAATTTTGAGAAGTTTTTAAAAAAATGGGAGAGTACTGTAAAAACTGATGGTGCTTTTTTCTAAGGGATTTTACATTACAAGGATAATTTTCAATGTATTGTTTCGCAAAATTTTATACAGTAATATGAATTGGGATTCCTGGAAGTTAAGATTTTTGTGCTACTAGCTTTAGAACAACCGACCCAAACGCGAGAATGGGATTTAAATAGAAACATAATTATGACCATTTTTTATTTATTTAAAAGTCTCGCCAGTGTTTAGCGTATAGCGTACATAACTGTTCACTTGGTTGATTCTCAAGCTTGTTTGCGTTCAACTTTAACATAATATTTAACGTGGGTTTACGTTCATAACTCAGTTTTTACTTAAATAATCTTTTCTATACATATTTTGTCAATTTTGTACTTTTTGATGTGTAACTTTCCTCTCGCTTTCCTGTGAAAAGGGACGGAATAATGTAACAAGAAGCTGTCAGTCAGATAGGGTCGGAAGTGTGTAATTTTATTTCAAACTAATACCATAAAATATTTTTTTGTCCCGAGAATTCGGGTAAGACTGCAGGGCAGCTAGTTCAAGGTAAAATCTAGATGACTGTATATTATTAGGTAAGTTTTTAGTAAAATAATAAAGCCGGTCAAGTGCGAGTCGGACTCGCGCAACGAGGGTTCCGTACAAACTTGTAGGTATTTAAATAGTTCGTCCAAAACGGTATTTAGGTTTCGAAGATTTTTCAGTTTTTCCATTTTGTTGTTTTCTACTGATGTAACTACAAATTGTCAGTTTTTGGATTTATTCCTATACTTGTACTATCTGATATTGGTTAAGCGTTTTATGCCAACGGGGAGTACCCTATAGGTTTTGATTCCCTTGCGAGAGTCAAAACATGCGACATATACGGCCGTATCTTTTGATTGCGATGACCGTCCCAAATATCGCAGTGTCTCAAGTCGAAAGTCTTCGACCAGTGTGTGTTGCCAGTGATGACATACGGAACAGAGACGTGGTCGCTTACTATGGGCCTCCTAAGAAGACTAAAAGTCACCCAAAGGGCAATGGAGAGGGCTATGCTCGGAGTTTCCCTGCGAGATCGAATCAGAAATGAGGAAATCCGCAGGCGAACCAAAGTGACCGACATAGCCCGAAGAATTGCCAAACAGAAGTGGCAGTGGGCGGGGCACATAGCTCGTAGAACCGACGGCCGATGGGGCAGAAAGGTTCTCGAGTAGCGACCACGAACCGGAAGACGCAGGGTGGGCAGGCCTCCCACACGGTGGACCGACGATCTTGTGAGGGTCGCGGGAAGCCACTGGATGCGAGTAGCGCAAGACCGGTCATCGTGGAGATCTTTGGGGGAGGCCTTTGTCCAGCAGTGGACGTCTTCCGGCTGATATGATGACTTAGAAGTTTGATTTCTTTACTGCTGCTGGAGATTGCAGACCTGAGTATTTGATATTCATTCTAATTCAACTATTATAAATGTGAAAATATGTTTGGCTTTGTGTGAAGATGTATGTGAAGATGTTTGTTACTCTTTTACGCAAAAACGGCAGAACGGATTTTGATGAAAATTGGCACACATGTAGTTCATATCTAGGTATAAAACAAGATACTTTTTATCCTGGAAAAAGATAAGATCCCTTGGGAACGCGGGTGAAACCGCGGGGCGGAAAACTACTAGACCATGTATTTAAGATAGCTGTTCCGCGCGGTTTCACCCGCGTTCCCGTGGGATCTTATCTTATCCCGGGATAAAATATAGCCTATGTGAAAGAATTTTTGAAATCTGTTCAGTAGTTTTGGAGCGTATTCAATGCAAACAAACAAACAAACAAATCTTTCCTCTTTATAATATTAGTATTAGTATAGATGTAAAGCCTTTATGTATGTATGTATATATTATACATTTAAATACAAACAGTTTAAAGTGAACGCTCGCTATTCCAAGAGAAATAATGTAATTAAATGATCACACCAATAAAAATACGGTCAGACATCAGTAGCATACCACCTTTAAGATAACAATCGGTTAAATGGCATTTTGATCGAAGAACGTATGCGTGGGCGCACGGTACGCCAGTTAACTCGAATTGTTTAGTTTTATTGAGTTATTTAAATTAGGTACAACGTCACTAAATGCTTGTAAGACTCTAAGATATATTCACTTACTTAGTTCCAACAAATTTAAGTCATTACGATATTCGAGTTTATCTAAGCGAAATACCATCGTACCGCGTTGACCCGCGTTCCAGTGGGATCTTATCTTTTCCCAGGATAAAAAGTATCCTATGTTTTATTCCAGGATATGATTTGCCTATGTCTAAGTTTAATCAAAATCAAAAAAACAATTTTTCATGACTATACTTCTGTACTAATATTATAGTTAATCTCTGGATATACTGAACCGATTTAAAAATATATTTTACCAAAAGAAAGCCACGTTATTTGTGAGTGTCATAGGCTATATTTTTATCCCGGGAAAAGGTAAGATCCCAGGGGAACGCGGGTGAAACCGCGGGGGATAGCTAGTTTATAATATTAGTGGAATATTGCAGCCATTCTTAACTTATTTATCTTTATTCTTAGTTTCATAAAAAAGTTTTAGCCTTAAGAACTTAGTTTTATATTCATTTTAAGCGTTTATAAAAACTTAAGTAGGTATTTTTCCTAACGTTCTACGTAACATGCAGTCCCACTAGATGGGAGGCAATTTTCACTGAAATTTTCTCCTGGGTGTTGTAATTTTGAAACTAGGCGCAATATTTAAGAAAATGCGGATTAATAAAATACGTTTATTTTATAAAATTTGAATGCTTTTTAACATACTTCATTAACTTTTAACAGTCAACATAATTTTCAACATGAGGGTAGTACGCAACCAGGAAGGCCTACTACAAAGTCCTCTACCACCGTGCTATGGTTTCCTCACGATGTTTTCCTTCACCGAAATGCTCATTGAGATATTATTACCATCGCCTTTAAGTATAATAAATAATTAATTATAAGTTAAAATTACATAAATTAAATATCCGCCACATTGGATTTAGAGTGACGTCACTTTATTTTTCGAGTTATTCTCAGCAAGCCCTTTCATTTGGTACCCATATCGTAGGAGTGCATTAAGAAATAATAGTCCGCTATCTTAGGTGTTCCGCCATGTTGTATTTAGAATGACGTCACACAGCTAACCATACATTGTCATCCAAACTAAACGTGGTTACAAAATGTCAGCTCAATCGGTTAAAGATTATCTGTTTCACAATTGAGCTGCAAGACCCGAACAAATAACATACATAGAAACTTAATTAAAAGCTTTACTTTTAATTAAGTAAATAAGAATATTTATTGGAACGAAGTTCGCTCCCGCGTATACGACGCATCAGGGATGCAGACCTTTTCCGCATTATAGCCTGAAAGCTATCCGTGCTAACTTCCGCAAACATACCCGACGCGCTACAATACCGCGGGAGCCCCATCAGCATCCTGAAAGCATTGTTATACTGAACACGGAGAACGTTGTAGGCCCCCTGTGTATACCTAAACCACAGGCTGCACGTGTACAAGGATTGGCAGAATGCTTTAAAAAGAGTGACTTTCACTTCCTTCGTACATCGTGCAAACCTGCGGGCCAGCATATTGCAGCGGACCGACAGCGCTCTCCGCTCCCTTTCAATATCATAGTCATCCTTTAAATCCTCTGTAACTATGTGACCCAGATATTTAAAGCGCGACACCCTATTTAATGCTACCCCGTAAAGGCACACCGGAGGAACAATTTCGGGCTTCTTCGAACCTACCTTAAACACCATGAGCTCACTCTTTTTCACATTATAAAGGAGCCCATGAGTTTTGGCGTATTTTTCGCACACCCCCAACAGTTGTCTTAATGCACTAATCGAGGGGCTCAGCAGAACCATATCATCCGCATAACTTATACTGTTTATAATATTACAGTCAATAGAGCAACCGATCCTAGTGCTGCTGAGCTCCTCAATCAGCTGATTAATGTATAGGTTGAAGAGCGCCGGCACAATTATCCAAAAATAATTTATTTAACCGCCAATCGCTGTTTACTTGTTCCAAATCAAACTTGAATAAGAGACATCAGTCACAAGTTAGCGAAATCCCTTATCTGTCAAAATGGCGGCGTAACGCCAACTGTGGCCCGGGACTGCCGCGACCACGGGATGTGCGAGTCCCGGACATGCGGGATCCCGTTATCTTGATTTCCGCTACTTATTTGACGTCAGTACTGAGTAGTTGATATTAGAAAATTATGAAAGCGCTGCTGACATAAGATAAAAATCGTTTTTGACGCGAATCTTCTGTGCGGGATGAGAGTTTAACTATTAGGTACTATTCATTTATTATTGTATTTGTACAAACTTACACATTATATAACATGACCCACAAAACCATACAACTCAAAAGGTTACCTACGTTTTGTCTTTGTGGTTATTATTATTTTTATTTTTATTTATTCTCGATAGGCTTGTTTGACCACAATCTCACCATGGTAAGTGATGATGTGGCCGAAGATGGTAAGCACACAAAGCCTAGATGGGAACGGCTCTCAAGTGCAGCTGTCGGAACACACCGATAGGTGTTTGGCGACAGATTTTCAACTTGAGGGTGGTAGCCAGCCAGTCGGGGACTACAAAGTACCCTACCACTGTGCTATGGTTTCCTCACGATGTTTTCCTTCACCGAAAGCTCAAGCTCATTGTAGGATTCGAACCCACGACCTTCGCCGCGGTATTCGACGTCACTTACCACTGAGCTATCACCGCCTTAAAATATACCTAACAAGTTAACAACTACATGTTATTAGGTTGGTAGTTGACCCCAGAGATGTTGTCCTGTTCAAAAAAACATATAAAAGTAACTTTCAGTTATCACAGGATTTCCCAATTATCCGAGCAACTTTTCCAATTTTTCTTTCCTTGTAATTAGTGAAATGAAATTTGTCGATAACAGAACTCTTATAAGTCCACCGTGGCCGTAATGTCCGTTCGCATGTCACAGCCATTTTACTTGGACACTTTAGTTTCAAAGGACTATATTTTTACAGCTTTCCGCCTCCCGGTTTCACCCGCGTTCCCGTAATATAACTTTCTATGATAGTTGAAATAATTTATCTTTAAGATTATCCAATACAAACAAAAAATCAAAACTTATCTCTTTATACATCCATACAAATCATACTAATATTATAAAGTCAAAGTCAAAACCATTTATTCAGTTTAGGCCCTAGAAGGGCTCTTATGAAGGTCGAATTACAGAACTTACCACCGGTGCGGAAGTCAGCCTTCAACTGAGAAGAACCGGCAAGAAACTCAGCAAGGTTACATTTTTTTAATATTTTTGGACCATCTGACTATATTGGCTTTTCTTATTCTAATGTTTAACAATTTTATTATGTTTAACAATATAAATGCGAAAGTGTGTGTGTCTGTCTGTCTGTCTGTCTGTTTGTTACGTCTTCGCAATAAAACCGCTGAACCGATTTAGATGAAATGTGGTATAGAGATAGATGGAATCTTTGAGAACGACATAGGATAATTTTTATCCCGGGAAAAGATAAGATTCCTCGGGAACGAGGGTGAAACCGCGGGGGATAAGTAGTTTACTATAACTATATAAAAATAAGTCGGGTTTTCCTTCCTGACGCTATAACTCCAGAACGCACGAACCGATTTCCACGGTTTTGCATTCGTTGGAAAGGTCTCGGGCTCCGTGAGGTTTATAGCAAAGAAAATTCAGGAAAAATTCAGGACAAACCAACATTTTAAGTAGATGGCGCCGGTGCGTGATACATTGTTTGACAGCTACTCATTGTTCTCTGCTCAGTTAATTTCATCTATAATATAAAAATGAATTGCAAAATGTGTTGGGAAGCGCATAACTCAACAACGCCTGGATCAATTCTTTTTTTAAATGTTCGTTGAAGTCCAAGGATGGTTTTTACGGCGAGAAAAATTCGAATAATTGCCGGGAAAACCCTAAAAACAGCCCTTTTCTTTTTCCCATACAAACCCCCAGCTGACAAACATTTGACGCCAATCGAAACAAAACAAAGACGCGTTTTAGAGAAATAGGGCAGAACAAGGTCTGCCGGGACAGCTAGTTTACTATAAAAGCGAGCTCTCTGTTACATGCACCGAACTGATTTAGATAAAAAAATCGTAAAAGAGTAGCTTAGACAACACAGATTATCTCGGTTACACGAGTAAAACCGGGACCCAAAAGCTAATTTAAAATAAACGTTAAACAATAAAAATTATGCAAAGTGAGTCCAGCAATTTGCGTCCTACTAGCCATCGCCCGGTTCAACCGGTTTTTACTACCGACTACCGGTTGTTATCGGTTTTTTACCTTATTACAACTTAGTTTAGGAGCTCGGTTTTAAGTGTAATAGACGTATTATAACTTTTAATGGGGCGTGTGTGGTTTCGAGATAGGGACCAGGAAAATTGTATTTTTATCCGCTAGTTGTTAAGCAGCGGTTTACTTTGAACTTGTTGAATTTTACGAAATCTTATAGTAAATGTAGTATTTCTACCCGACTACGGCGAAGCAATTAAAGGGAGGGTTATGTTTTTGACCGGTATGTGTGTATGTTTTGTATATTCATCTGTTTCCTTATAGTAGGGGAGGCAATGATGCTAAATTTGTAGTTACTCGAGCGTCTTTGGGACCTACTGGAATTTGAAGATTAGGTGGAATAAAGAAAAAAAGGTTATGTGATATTTTCACATGCAGCGGTGGGGGGAGCGTCTACAGGGTTTCAAAAATGTAAAAAAAAACAGTCACCAAGAAATACTCGAGCGCGTCAGATATTAATAGGGTAGTCGCGCCACGTCTGTCTGATAACGGAAAAATAATAATCTGCCGTTTTGCGTGGTGGGGGTGGCCGAACGAAGGGGTTGAAATTATTTAAAAAAAAATTTACTCGAGCGCGTCAGACATTGATAAGGGATGTTAAGTGAACCCTCCAGTAGTTCCTATTTTAAAGACTGACGATTTGGACGCGACCATCAGTCAGGGTCGATTTTTGAAAATGCAAAAAAAAATCGTGACCTTGATTTACTCGAGCGCGTCAGATTTTTATACAGGCGGTTCTTCTTGATGGCCTTGTTGTACTGACCCATAATCTGACAATTATGTTGAGGGACTTCCTTAATCTGGTTTGAAAAAAAATATATATAAAAAATATCGAAATCTCGAAAATGGTTCAAGATATCGAAAAAATGTTTGCACAAAAGTTGTAGAGAATTTAATCTTCTACAATATTTATTGTGAATACGTATACCAAAAAACCCATAGGAAACGAGATATTTGCAATAAATGATTTTTTGACCTTTGACCTTGAAAAATCAGTAGTCGCGGGCACCCTATGATAAGTAGCTTTTGAGACAAGTTTTAGGGTGTCAAAATAAAGGTTTATACAAGATAATAGCTGACTATCTCTCATTCTGAGGTGAAACTCATAATATTCCTGGACTATACACTTAATAATGATTTTAGCTACTTCGGCTTGTGCAAATCGGCAGATTAAGATATTTCCGTGATTCGTGACTATTTTCCTTCAAAATAAAAAAAAAACTAATCGCGCTCGAGAAAATCCATGTGACGTTTTTTTTTTGCAACTTTGCGAGTCTCAAATTTTCTTTCGTCACGCCCAAATTGTCAGATTATTTTGCATGTAACTTACTTACCTTACTTTAATCTGACGCGCTAGAGTATTTCAAACCATCGATTTTTTTTTACTAATCTGACGGCTACCCTAGGCGTTCGACACTACATAGAGGGCTCAGATTTGGTGAGAATACTTCACAAGGTGCAAGGTTGCCCCCTTTATGTTAATCTGCCGCGCTCGAGTAAATCCCGAAATCCCCTATTCGCCTCCCCTACCATTATGATAATTTAAAAAAAACGCTCCAACTCATCGTGTGAATGAAGGCAAGGATTGGTACATTATATTTTTGTCAACCGTACCGTTTGCAAGATATATCACGTCAAAGTCATAGTATAATTCATTTGTAACTTATAGAAAAAAAATGGCTCTGCAGAAACCCTAAATACTTTAAATAAAAGTTAAGTTCAAAAACCAAAACCCGACAACAGAAAAATCACGCTCTCAAAAGTGTGAAACAAGAAAATATTCTCATCTGAAATAACCGTGGTCCTTTCCGCTAAGAAAGGTTTTTGAACATTCAAAACAACAACAACTGATATACTACATGTACTCCTAATTTCAAGAGATATAGAGAAAGAAAATACACCGATCCAGGACAAGGAGACGTCTGTCACACAAAAAAACTTGAGAGGTGTCAAGGGACACCCGGATGGAACGAAGTTATATAAATTATATAAGTTGAGAGAGTATACCTATAATTATTTATTTTTTTGTATATATATATATAAATAGAAATGAAAATATCTGGCTTGCTTTCTATAAGAGAGAGAGAGAGAGAGACAGACAGAGAAACATGCGCACGCCGCACAGCTTACAATAGCTTACTACACACAACTGTCACCCGACAGTGACAGTGACACAAAAAGTGTCGTTAGATTTTTTTCCGTCTAGCCCCCTTTCACGACGCGCGATAAGGAACTTCGTTCCAAAAATATTGGAAACACACCTGTTAGTACGTAGTATGTTTAACTAACAATGCCAATTACCATGATTCCTCTTTAACTCTCTCTACATATAATGAAAACCCTAAAGATATATTTTTTTAAATTCTTTATAAGCTTGTGTTTGACCACAATCTCACCATGGTAAGTGGGTGAAGGTGGTAAGCGCACAAAGCTTAGATGGGAACTGGCTCTCAAGTGCAGCTGTCGGAACACACCGATAGCTGCTTAGCGACAGATTTTCAATTTGTGTGTGGTAGCCAGCCAGTCGGGTACTACAAAGTACCTTACCACCGTGCTATGGTTTCTTCACGATGTTTTCCTTCACCAAAAGCTCAAGCTCATTGTAGGATTCGAACCCACGACCTTCGCCGCGGTATCCGACGTCACTACCACTGAGCTATCATCGCCTTAAAAGTAAATTGTTATAAAAATAGAAAAGAAGTATTTTACACCCAAAATACGTCTCCATTACCTCAATATGTCTCGATTCAGGAATATTTTTTCAGTTCCCCTAAATCTGAAATGCTCGTCGATTTGTATGAAATATTCTATTGTTTATGAACACAGTTGCCTTTTTACAAAATACGTTGATGAATACTTTTACTGTTTCTTGATTTATAGCAAATTTTGATGATACTGTACAATTATGTCTTTTTATGTATAGACTAGCGTTCCGCCCGCGGTTTCACCCGCATATCCTTTTCTCACGACTAACTTAAGGAAGAGATAGATGATATATAAAAATTACCTTTGTAAAAGTGTCACCATTTCAAGATATTCAATATCTAAAATAAAACTTGAGAGGTGTCAAGGCACACCCGGATGGAACGAAGTTATATAAGTCGAGAGAGTATATATATGTTTATAAAAAAAAACATTTCTATTTATCTATATATAAATAGAAATGAAAATATCTGGCTTGCTTTCTATAAGAGAGAGAGAGAGAGAGAGAGAGACAGAGAAACATGTGCACGCCGCACAGCTTACAATAAAGTGACACTGACACAAAAAAAAGTGTCGTGACAATTTTCCGTAAGATTTTTTTCCGTCTAGCCCCCTTTCATAACGCGCGATAAGGAACTTCGTTCCAAAAATTTATACTATCAGAAATATCTCGAAAATGGTGACCTTTTTAGAAGCTTTATATTATGTCAGACTAGTTAGTAGATACACAGGTAAATCTCGCGACAACCTGTTATATCATTTAATAAATTGTGTAATACATGTACTAAATTGATTGGTTTGATTTAATTGAAAGTTTATTTTCTTCTTTTCAGGGCATGTTATTAAGAAGTTTTTTTTACCAATAATTTATTATTGATTTTTTATATTTGGTAAGAGAACCGCCCACCTATCTCCCCCTTAAGTTTGTCCCCCGTACTACTTACCGAACACCCTGTATATTCTTCTTGCTAGCCAATATGAATAAATGCTTACTTAGATTTTTTTTACTTAATGAAAGACTATTTTGATGAGCATTTATCCGTTACGGTAGTAAAATTTATCCGTTTTTTTTAGTAAAATGGATGCATTCCTGGTAGGTTTAAACACAAGCAAAATCGTTAATACATCCTGCAATAAACCCCATGGGGGTGCATGTACCCCGCAGTGGTAACATGTTGTTATACCCGAAAGTGACCATTTATCTACGGGCGGTGTTGTTAAAACTATTCAATTTAATTAAAATTAAATTTGGAGTCGTATGTTTATAGTAGTGCTCCACGGGTTTTGATTTAATACTAGCTTTTATTTAGTGCTCTGCTTGTAGTCAACTTATTTATTCTTAGCGCAATACAAATACTGTAAAAGAAAAAGAAAATCATAGATGCTTGGCGACAGATTATCAACTTGAGCGTGGTAGCCAGCCAGTCGAGTACTAAAAAGTACCATACCACATTGTCAGTTCAAAAGCTTATAAGAATTGATAAAATATATAAAGTGAATCACCCCTGTCTTTGTAGTAACCACTCTCTAACAATAGTGCGTAGAAAAACATGTAAGAATGGGAATTCTTTTTCAGCGTTGACGCATCGTTAATATCCCTTCGCCTACATAGGTACTTCTAAACATTACCCTAATGTATTTTTGGTCTAATGATTTTGTTGAATGGTGGAAAAACGAGGAGTTTTTTGACGAGCAGTGTGGTGGGATGAAAATATTATTCAGGGCAGAGATATTATAAGTTAAGTTTTAATAGATAAGCACTCCGCGAGCGGTACATTAACAAGTAAAACCTGGCTAATTAGCTATCTTCTATATATCGCGTCGCCGGCAATCAAAGATCGCACGTACCGAGTGCAATTAAAAGTAAAAACAACCACAAATGCCGTCGTGTGTGTCATAATTTTGTTACATATATGCTTGGAAATTCTTGAATAGTATGTATTTTTCTACCCCTCAGATAGTTAGGTTACCTACATGAGTTCAATCGCAAAAAAACTCAATTTCTTTTATTAGTCACACGACATTTACAATGATTTTTGCCATATGCCTAAGGATCCTATACACAAGTAGGTACTCGTTAAACAAGCCATGTATTCACTGAGAAACAATTGTCTATAAACACTGTTTCAGAAACAAAATCTACGTGTTTCTGAAACAAATTAATGTTTCTGAAACAGCTGTATACAAGTGTGGATGTGTGTTTCAGTTGTTTATAAACATGGCGGTAGTGTGGACAATAGCATTTTTAAATTAATATAATTATTTCAAACGAAGCCGATATTAAGGAATACCTCCTCAGGCAACATATTTGAAACAACTGAGATGTGGACGGCCAAGACCCGTTTCTGTAAACATCTACGTTTTGTTCCAGAAACTTTGGATCTGAAACATGTTTCTCAGTGAATACATGGCTTATAAATACAACACGTATCTAAAAAGAAACCAAACCCAGCGGGAAATAATGTCACCACTATCGACGCTGTATATGGTTAATCACTGAGAGATATTATCGTTTGGGCTTCCACATTCAAACATGTAATCTGGCCCTTCCTGAACTTAGCTTGTAACAAAGTTATCTCCCCGTAGACTTGTTGGTTTCCAAAGGCCACGTTGTTTAAACAACTTCGTCAGTGGGTGAGCGATGTCCTTGTTTATTAGTATTTAGTAACGTATATTTTGATATATTGTTTGTATCTGTATTAGAACTATTGCTTTGGGCGGCTTCTACCTAGGGCAAATGTCTTGCTTTAACGAGGTAACATGGCCAGCCTTTGAGGCAACTCTTTCATTTATAAACTGTCTTTTATATATTTTTTGGAATCAAGTTCTTACGCGGTTTACAGTAGAGTAAACTGACAGAAATCGTCACGTAAGATAAAAGCGTTACGTCGTGTACCAGGAGTTTAAAGAAGAAGAGTCTTAGAAGTTTAAAGCGTCATACTTGTGAACAGGTGCTGCTTGTGGGGGCTGGTCTGCTTGAATTTGTTGTTTATTAAGTCAGTCATAATTAAATTCTATAGATTACTATTTTTGCCGCCATAACACGCAAATATTGTCAGTGAGACTAGATAAATAATAATTATTGAATGTAATAGGTGTAAGTTGTTTTTGAAAAGAGTAATTGCTGAGTTTATTGCCGGCTCTTCTCAGCAAAAACAACCTTCCGAACCGAGCATTTAGAGTCTGACTATTCATAAGTGCCTGTGAAGGCCTATTTGGATGAATAAACAATTTCATTTCATTTCATTTCATTAAAGAAGTAAAGATGGTGGTACTGGTACGTGTCGTATAGATGTCTATAGCGCACTTGTCCGTCGTCGCTACGGAGTGTCGTAGCACTCGTAGGTCACCGACACAAAGACTCCTTCTATGTTCTGGTTGCCTGGTACTTTTGAGACAGTAATTTGTCTATATTTTGATACTTAGCTCAATTTTTTTTGATTCATGTATACAAAAATGACTTTAGTAAAAGCGTCACCATTTTCGAGTTATTTAAAATCTCAAATTAAAAAATCAATACATAAAAAGCAGAAATTTCTAAATATCTCGAAAATAGACGACACTTTTACAATGGTAATTTTTGTATATTTGGTAGGTGACCCGCCCACCTACCTCTCCCTTAAGTTTGTCGTAAACCGGACAACCTGTATACAGTTCTAATTGTGTAGTATACAGACATCTCCTCCATTTTATTGGTAATTAAAAAAAAAAAAATTTAATGTAATATTTTTGTTTTAAAGTCGTGGCACTGACCATTGTCTGCAACGAATAGATGTTACTAAATTTAGTAATAAAATAAAGACAACGTTAGAACGCCCTTGGGTCCAATGGCCGACGTGAACTAAACTGAATGTAGGACACTGGCTAGCGAATAAAATCGATCTTTATGTGCTTTGTTCTTTAGTAGTAATATAATATTTAACTCTATTGCGATATTTTATGTAATAATCAACTGATTTATATACAGGATGTCCGGTAAGTAGTATGACAAACTTAAAGGGGAGATAGGTGGGCAGATGCACCTACCAACATATAAAAAAGTTTACCATTTTAGAGATATTTCGATATTTCTGATTTTTATGTATAAAATTTTGGTAGTAGCCCAGGGTAGATAATTTTTTTAACAAAAGTAAATTATAGTAGGATGAAACCCATTGTAAAAGGAAGAAAATATAACAAAAATTCAAGGAAAAATAAATTACGGTCGATTCTGAGGTCGGGAAGTGGAAGAGGGGAGTTTTCACCAAATTTTATGAAAAAATCTTGATTATTTGAATTTTTCACATAAATTTTGAGGATAAGTGAAAAAATGTAAATACAAAAGTTGTAGGTCTTTCTATTACTTCTGCACTAGTCTATAGGTGACGCGCCCACCTATGTCCCCTTTATGTTTGTTTTACTACTTACCGGACATCCTGTATACAAGATTCCAACATGTACAGTTGTGGCGCGGTCCCCAGGCACGATGACCTAATCTGGCGGAAGATCTTCCCTTTTCAACAAGGAGTCTAAAGGTCATAGCCCACTTATACAACTCCGCTCCCACCCGACAAATAAAATATCATTCAAATATGGGCTTCAGGCCTTTTAGATATAGGTTATATTGGCAACATAAATTAGCCGACAGCTCGCTGTCAGCGAGCTTACCGCCATCAGACTGCTCGGTAGTTGGCTTTTAGTTTAGGGCGGTGTTGGGTCGGAGCGGTGTTGTAGCAGAGTCGTGTAAGTGGGCTATGTCCTTTACACCTCGCTCTTCCATACAACTTAACAAATGAATGGGATAAGTAAAGTTGTAAATCTAAGGTAATTGTTACACCAGATGTTTGTGTTTACTTAGCAAAATGGTCGCAAAATACGGAAGTTTTTAACATTTGTTGGCTGTTTGATCACAATCTCACCATGGTAAGTGATGATGTGGCCGGAGGTGGTGAGCATACAAAGCCTAGATGGGAACTGCCTCTTATGCAGCTGTGGGAACACACAAAATTACACCGATGCGCTGGACTGACCAAATAAAATCCGCAGTGGGAAGTCGCGTGTCTGACTGCACTAGACAGTCTTCCAACAGGGAAAGATGGCGCGAGATCGTGCGAAGAACCGTGTCCGCCTCCACCACCGATGTGGACGCCTCGACGTGACCACGACCGCTCTGCCAAGAGCGACACGACATAGAAGAGAAGAAGCAAATTTTCGGAAAAATCTTTTAACAATTCCATGGCTCGGATGCCAAAGAAAACAAAAATCTTTATAAAAAAGTTAGGATTCAAGCAGCCAGCCATACTAGCATAAAAAACGTAATCCACATCCAAACAGCAACCACAGCAAATATAGTATACAGTAGTCAAACGTTACATGCGGCCCCAATTCTGACTATCTACTCAGATGCCCGTAAATAAAGTTAAATAATCCCCCATAAAAATAATAAATAAAACTTGTAAATGTCAACGAACTACCTCGCTACGCTACCATCATTTAACGGGGTACTTGGCCCCGTAAAACACCCAAAACTAGCCTTTAACCACATCTTAATAGAATATTTTTTGTTTCTGACTCAATTCACGAAAACAGTAACTGCTGTAAAACTTATAATCACAGCAATAGTTTAAAAACTTTCTCAAAAAAGACCTCTAAATTACTATGAAAATTGCATCAACATTTGTACACTGGTTTTTGAGTTATGGGTGATCTAATAAACAGACAGACGGTGAGACGCTGCGAGCCTTAAGATCCATAATAAGTTGATTCCATTGAAATACATTGGAGAGTGCTCTACAAGACATTTCAATTAATTATACAGTCTTTTAATCGATATTTATGATATAATTAAAGATTTTTATTACTATAATACCCTCGTGTTTCGTAACTTTAAGCATGCGGCACAGTATAATTTAAATACAGTAACTAAACGTGGTAAATACAAGACGTGCTGTACGATATTTCAACATCACAAAGATTTTTGATCACACTAATATTATAAATGCGACTATGGTATTGCTGGACATTTATCACGTCGGATATTAGATCTTATCTTTTCCCGGGATAAAAATATAGCCTATGACACTCACAAATAACGTGGCTTTCTATTGGTGAAAGAATTTTTAAAATCGGTTCAGTATATCCAGAGATTACCCCCTACAACCTCACAGCACTTTACCTCTTTACAATATTAGTATAGACTATCGAATTTAGGTAGGTACCTATTTGAACTACTACACAAACATATTAACTAGAAGCAAAAGTGATCAAAACTTTGTTAAAATAGATCAAAAATTAAAACGTTTATTTATTAACGAAAAAGTATTGATCAATGGCTTTATGACACTAGTGATGTGACATTTGATCCGTATTCATGATTTTTATCGATTTTATTGGATTAGAACGGTCGTTCGTTAGGATTATTGTAATTTTGTTGAAGTTTCTCGATATAATATTTAGTATTATAAAAAATATTAAATTATGTTGTTTCGTATACTTATGTAAACTACTTAACCTTTTTCTGTATCATAAATTGCGTATCGAATATTATTTATTTTGTTTGTGTGTGAAAAATATAATATTTGAATTAATTAACAAAGAAAAAACAATATGGTCGTCAGACATTTAAGGCGATGATAGCTAATTGGTAAGTGACGTCGGATACCGCGGCGAAGGTCGTGGGTTTGAATCCTACAATGAGCTTGAGCTTTCGGTGAAGGAAAACATCGTGAGGAAACCACAGCACGGTGGTAGGGTACTATGTGGTACTCGACTGGCTGGCTACCACCCTCAAGTTGAAAATCTGTCGCCAAGCACCTGTTTGGTGTGTTCCGGCAGTTACACTTGAGAGCCAGTTGCCCTTGCCCTTAAGGCATTGTAATATGGTGTACAACACGTTGGCAGTCCACCTGGTCTTGCTAATGTCTATAGGCGACGGTAGTCACTTACCATCAGGTGACCCGCCTGCCTCGTTGTCACTAGTGACATAAAAAAAAAAAGACAAAACTACATATTATAAAATAAATTTTATCAATATTAGTTATAGCTATCCCCAGGGTTTTACCCGTGTTCCCGTGGGATTTTCACAACATAGCGTAATGTTATATAACTCATGGCCTTCCTCGATAAATGGGCTATCCAACATTCAAACTCAAAACTCACTTATTCAATTTAGGCCCTGGTAATGTACTTATGAACGTTACAATTGACTCTACCACCGGTTCGGAATACACTTACTGAGAAGACTCCGGCAAGAAACTCAACAATAAAAATAATTTTTCAATTTGAACCAGTTCCTGATATTAGGGCGTTCAAACAAACTCTCCCGCTTTATAATAGTTTTATTAGTATTTTAGATTAATCGGTGCATATCCGATTTTTGGAACGAAGTCCTTATCGCGCGTTGTGAAAGGGGGCTAGACGGAAAAAAACTCTCACGACACTTTTGTGTCGGTGACACCGCTGTGCGGCGTGCGCATGTTTCTCTGTCTGTCTCTCTCTCTCTCTCTTATAGAAAGCAAGATATTTTCATTTCTATTTATATATATAATAAATGTTTTTTTTATATATATATATATATATATACTCTCTCGACTTATATAACTTATATAACTTCGTTCCATCCGGGTGTCCCTTGACACCGCTCAAGTTTTTTTCCAAATTTCTTTTTTTCAGCGAAATATCGACAACGCCCCATCACTACGTCTACATGCTTTTCCTTACTTAAGCTCCACGGCATCGTCCAAGTAATCGGTAGTTTAAGTCGATAATACCGACTAATCTCCGTGGAAACTGGATACTTTAATCGGTAGAGCAACTCTCGGTGCGTTTCACATGACACTTTTGTTCCGGTCTTCGAGTTAGTAATTGTTTTCGTTTGTTTCCATGGATTTAGGGTTGTAACATAAAAGTTTTGGGTGATTGATGATCCGAATATTGTTAGCGAGAGTTTTGTTAATTACTAACTATAATGTGTACCTATTGCTACAAAATTTATCGCAACAAACCCGTTTAGATGGAACGTCCCAAAATTATATTACAACTAGCTCTCCCCCGCGGTTTCACCCGCGTTCCCGTGGGATCTTATCTTTTCCGGGATAAAAAATATATGTCTATGTTACACAGGGATAATGTAGCTTTCTAATGTTGAAAGAATTTTTGAAATCGGCCCAGTGGTTTTTAAGTTTTCGTAACATACAAAAATACAAATATTTCCTCTTGTATTATTAGTGTAGATGTAGATGAAGTAGATTATTATTGGAACGAAGTTCCTTATCGCGCGTTGTGAAAGGGGGCTAGACGGAAAAAAATCGTACAAAAAATTGTCACGACACTTTTTATGTCACTATGTATGTTTATTAAGCTGTGCGGCGTGCGCATGTTTCTCTGTCTGTCTGTCTCTCTCTCTCTCTCTCTCTCTCTCTCTCTCTTATAGAAAGCAAGCCAGATATTTTCATTATTTTTTTTATATATATATTTTATACTCTCTCGACTTATATAACTTCGTTCCATCCGGGTGTCCTTTGACACCTCTCAAGTATTTTTTTTCTACTAGCTGTCCCCTTATTTTTACCCGCTTTCCCAAAGGATCTTATCTTTCCTGGGATAAAATTGTATCGTATATTTGATTCCAGGATATGATCTACCTGTATGCCAAGTTTCATCAAAATCCGTTCAGTAGTTTTTGCGTGATTTAGTAACAAAAATCCAACTATACATACCACCCTCAAATTCAAAATCTTTCACCATGCACCTATCGGTGTGTTCCGGTAGTTGCTCGAAAGTTAAGCCTTGACAACTTTTTACAAAGTAAGACTTTAGTCTATAGGCGACGGTAGTCACTTACCATCTCTCAGCTCACCAGGGAAGAGTGGTGGCTGCGACACGCGTCATACTTGTGAACAGATGCGGCTTGTGGGGGCTGGTCTGCTTGAGTTTGTTGTTTAATAAGTCACTCGAAGCAATTTTTTTTTCTTTGCTGCCGAAACACGCTGATAATGTCAGTGAGACAACATAAATATTTATTGAATGTAATAAATAGGTGTAAGTTGCTTTTTGAAAACAGTAATTGCTGAGTTTAATGCCGGCTTTTAATGAGTTTCTTCTCAGCAAAAGCAACCTTCCGACCGTGCGTTAGAGTCTAGACTAGGTACTTATAAGTGCTTTGAAATTCATATTTGAATAAAAATATTTTCATTTTCATCAGGGAACCTGCCTGCACGTGCTGTAGAGATTCAATCTTATAAATAATGTAATATAACAATACAATCGAGTGTTTAGTAAGCTAGTCGCACACTCCGCGTCCACAAATCATTCGGAAACGCCCGCCGCCCAGTGAGCAGCGCGCGTTTTATTAAAACCAAACACGTTGCAAACATTCTTCTGTCTGCAATTTAGAAGTTATTTTATTTCTGAAGGTACTGGTACGTTTTTTTAATGTGTTCAACGAAAAATAGACAAGTGATTTCTTTGAAGTGTTGAGGATTTTTAAACATTGTCTCTGGCAATATTAATCTATGCTTACCTACCTCTTTATGGATTTTTTTTTTTTTTTTTTTTTTGTATGTTTGTTACTCGATTTCTCTGCCAATTATGAATAGATTTTGATGATTCTTTTTTGTTTGGTAGATCCTACTTCAGAGGTGGTCCCATTTAAATTTTGTCGAAATTGATTAAGCACTTTTTGAGAAAATCAACAAAAACGAAAAAAAATCTATCTCGTTTGATAAACCTTAGTGAATCAAACTGAGTCGTTGAGCGTGACTTTTTGGATTTGGATGAAATTTCGTGTGTATACTTCAATGGGTTCTTCGATGGTTTTAAAATACAATTGGACCCGGTAGGTGGCGCTGGAATCGAGTTCCAAGATTTGTTTTAATTTCAGGGCAGGACGACGTCTGCCGGGCCCGCTAGTTATATATTATATTTTACCGGCCAGACCCGATTTCAGGACAAACTAGTTTTGCCTAGGATAACATATAATAAGGAATAAACTTTAAAAATTAAAAAATAAAATTATTTTTAAAAATAAAAAACAAAAACCGACTTCAAAACTGTAACCTATACCTATGTACAAACATAAACTAAAAAGTAAAGAATAATATTTTAATTTCAAAGCAAGAGCCTTAAAGGACAATCAACAAAATTATTGATATTTATATATCTATTTAATATTTATAAACAGTTCTTTTTGGAGTCGGTGCCAGCCAAGAAGGACAGTTTAATTCTGCCTTTGTAACAAACTTTCGAAAAGTAGGGCAGCGACGGCGCAGACCTAAGGAACATTACCGTAAGGAGAGGTGTCGTAAGACGTTTTCTCGTATGAACACTTCGTGTCCAGTTCAAAACTGTCCTTCTTCTTGACTGGCACCGACTCCAAAAAGAACTGTTTATAAATATTAAATAGATATATAAATATCAATAATTTTGTTGATTGTCCTTTAAGGCTCTTGCTTTGAAATTAAAATATTATTCTTTACTTTTTAGTTTATGTTTGTACATAGGTATAGGTTACAGTTTTGAAGTCGGTTTTTTTACTTTTAGATAAGCTTGTGTTTAACCGCAATCTCACCATGATAAGTGATGATGTGGCCGAAGGTGGTAAGCACACAAAGCTTAGATGGGAACTGGCTCTCAAGTGTAGCTGTCGGAACACACCGATAGGTGCTTGTTTTTAAACGACTTCAAAAAAGGAGGAGGTTATATGTTCGACTGTATGTATTTTTTTTTTTTTTTTTATGTATGTTCATCGATTTTTCCGCCAATTGTCAACCGATTTCCAAAATTTTTTTTTTGTTTGAAAGAGTATACTTCGGCGGTGGTCCCATTATCACCAAGTCAGGATCTGATGATGGGATCCTGGGGGAAAACGAGGGCAACCCTCAAATTTTATAAGAAATGTCAACCGATTTTCAAAATTCTTTTTTCATTTGAAAGAGTATACTTCAGCGGTAGTCCCACTGTCGCCAAATCAGGATCTGATGATGGGATCCTGGGGAAAATGAGAGCAACCCTCAAATTTTATAAGAATTTACAGTATTTTTCATTCATATACGTACTTATCAAAGCTATTTCCATCTGGTAGTCATCATCTTATGTTGCAGAGCTGATGATGGAAGGTACAAATCCTTAAAGGTTAGGAGTTACGGGATATTTCTTTAAATATTATATTCACGTTTAGACTCGTATCGTCGTCTCTTTGTATATTAAAATGAGCTGATGATAGAAGGTAATATCTTTATCGGTTAGGTGTTAGAATATACGTTGTCCTAGATATGAAATGAAACGCAATATCAAGTAGCTGCTGAGAAAGAAGCCTCAATCATTTAGGATATATATTCTTTAAAAGTTTATCTATTTATGTATTCCCTCATCTAATAGCGTGATGTTATTTAACTTATAGGCTTTCTCGATAAATGGGCTATCCAACACTAATATATTTTATGTAGTTCCTGAGATTAGTGCGTTCAAACAAACAAACAAACAAACTCTTCAGCTTTCTAATATTAGTATAGATAATGTAAATTAATAATAGGCTTAATTTGCTCGAAAACAATTAAATATTTCTTGAAAACATTGAAATATAAAAAATGGAAAAATAAAACTTTTTATAAAAAAATAAAAACGACTTCAAAGGCAAATGTTGCACTAAAAACCGAAAAATAAACTGAATAAGACATTAAATAAAATGGACAAAAATATTTCAATAACTAAATAGACCAAACACTTTACTTATGTAAACTACCCACGCACCTATTCAAATTATTATTCTATAAATACCTTTTGATCTGTTTGAAGTCGGTGCCAAGCCCAAAAATACAATGTAAGAAATAATAAATGCCTTCACTAGCATCGCCAGATGGCAGTTCAGCCTCCCAGGGAGGAGATTAAGTAATCCCTGGGTTCGGGAACTCACTCTATCTGCGGGCGGCCAGCGGTCAACCGTTTCACCGGATCTCCCTAACCGCACGCCAACATGCTGCGCCTGCACTACTCAATAGCGACTCCATAATACCGCCGGTCCCTCCGCCGTCAGCACAGTGCCTCCTCTAAGGAGCTCTGGCAACCTTACTCACCGCAGGAACACAACACCACTTGGCAGTGTTATTTGGCTGCGATATTCTGTAAGGTGGAGGTACTTCCCCAGTCAGACGGCCCCAATTATGAGCAGATGTTATGCTATGTCCTACCTCCTCAAACCGTACGAAGCCTATTAAACCTATTAGGCTTGGCACCGACTTCAAACAGATCAAAAGGTATTTATAGAATAATAATTTGAATAGGTGCGTAGGTAGTTTACATAAGTAAAGTGTTTGGTCTATTTAGTTATTGAAATATTTTTGTCCATTTTATTTAATGTCTTATTCAGTTTATTTTTCGGTTTTTAGTGCAACATTTGCCTTTGAAGTCGTTTTTATTTTTTTATAAAAAGTTTTATTTTTTTTGCGATGTTTTCCTTCACCGAAAGCTCAAGCTCATTGTAGGATTCGAACCCACCTTCACCGCGGCATCCGACGTCACTACCACAACAGAAACTAGTCTATAAATATAATCCTCTTATAGCTAATTATGACCCGGATTTAACCCAAGCCGCGATCATGATGGAATCCAACCGACATTGCAATGACAGAGGTCATGTAAGCCTTTGAGACTTTTTACCGCCCGCTGAGGCACGATTAACATGTTTCGTAAGTTGATCTATGACAGACAAACTGACAGGGTGACCGCTTAACGGTTGTCTGGTACAAGTCAGGTCAGGTTTTAATGAAATTGGTGGCCGTTCCACTAAAACTTTTCACATTCATTTCATTTCACTTCACTTGTGCACTTAGATTGATCTTTATTGGACAAAACACCACCGATATTATTCAACAAAACTAAAAATACACGAATTTACTGAAAATGTGTGCCTGTAAAGGCCTATTTGGATGAATAAACAATGTCATTTCATTTCCTTTCATTTCAAATAAAACGAAAACGTCACTTCGCAAGTTCCCGCCAAAAAGTCTGTCAGCCAACATTATTTTTTTTTATATATTTTTTTTTTTTTGTTGCTGGCAATCATCCTTTTAGGATATTTCTGCCAATGTCAAAGTATTTGAAAGACTTTTTGGCGGGAACTTGCGAAGTGACGTTGTGTTTTCGTTTTATTTTTATTAAATTCGTGTATTTTGAGTTTTATTGAATAATTTCGGTGGTGTTTTATCCAATAATGATCAATCTAAGTGCACAAGTGAAGTGAAATGAAATGAAAGCGTGTATCGTGACTTTCCAGGTTTTCCCAAAAAGTCCGTGAATGTTTTAGTGGAACAACCGCCAATTTCACTAAAGCTTGACTGGACATTACAGTGAGTTTGAGAATGTGACTATAACATAAAAGAAGAAATTAAAACTGAAGAAAATGTTTGAGATTGAAAAACTTTGTATTGACTAAAAGTTCTAAAACGTATGTAAAAAAAAATTGTGACAAATAGACCAAGACCATTTCAAATACTTTGACATTGGCAGAAATATCCTAAAAGGATGATTGCCAGCGACAACAAAAAAGAAA
Source organism: Ochropacha duplaris (assembly GCA_951361185.1). NCBI lineage: Eukaryota > Metazoa > Arthropoda > Insecta > Lepidoptera > Drepanidae > Ochropacha > Ochropacha duplaris. The sequence goes on along the minus strand of OX592712.1, from coordinate 7,928,485 downwards.
AAAAGTATTTGAAATGGTCTTAGTCTATTTGTCACAATGTTTTTTTTACATAAGTTTAAGTATGTAGTCAATACAAAGTCTTTCAATCGCATATATTTTCTTCAGTTTTAATTTCTTCTTTTATGTTATAGTCACATTCTCAAACTCACTGTAATGTCCAGTCCTCGTCCATACATGTCCAGTCAAGCTTTAGTGAAATTGGCGGTTGTTCCACTAAAACATTCACGGACTTTTTGGGACAACCTGGAAATTCACGATTCACGCTTTCATTTCATTTCACTTCTCTTGTGCACTTAGATTGATCTTTATTGGACAAAACACCACCGATATTATTCAACAAAACTAAAAATACACGAATTTAATGAAAATAAAACGAAAACGTCACTTCGCAAGTTCCCGCCAAAAAGTCTGTCAGTCAACTAAATTGACCATAAAGGTAGTTTCACATTAAAACATCAATAAAAAATGTCACACACAACTAAATACTCATTCGTGTGTTAAACAGTGAGTGACAACTATTACTAAAGTCGGTTCCTTTAGTATTATAATTTGATGGAGCTAATTAACGAAAATTTCAATATAAATAGTGTCGACTTAATTAATAGCCATCGTATATGGCGGCTCGTTATATCAATCATTCGTTTCCGAACGAGTTAGTTTCGTAGATAAGTTAGACTCGATTTTTATTCGTTAAGTAAGACAAGAAGTGTCATCATTCTACATCTTAAATACAAGGTTATATATCATCATCATGCGATAAGTAACAATTAAATAAATAAAAAAAACCTGTGGCTCTCGGGGACTGCCGCGGCATAGCATTATACTTTTCATCCCATCTATTCGAAAAGGATGACTTGGTTCGACTTCGGTTCACAAAAAAAAAGTGTGTTGTCATTGGACACGGTTTTTTTTTCGCAACTGTCGGCGCCGACAACCGACGGCAGCCGGCGGCAGCCGACGACAACCGACTGCAGTCGACGGCTGCCGCCGACGCGCGTCGGATTCTGGATTCTATACAAGCTCTGCTTAGTTTATGGAAATGGCTTTATGGAAAGAATATCCCAAATGTTTTATTCATTTACTTACCAAGAACGTAAACTGCGCTTACCTGAAACAAAATTAAAAGATTTTATAAGCTTCAAAAATAAAGACCAACTAGCTATCCTCGCGGATTCACCCGCGTTCCCGATGAATCTTATCCTTTCCCGGGATAGAAAGTATCCTATGTTTTATTCCATTATATGGTCTACCTGCGTGGCAACTTTCATCAAAATTCGTTCAGTAGTTTTTGCGTGAAAGACTAACAAACATCTCATTAAAATGCTTTCGATCCTGTAACATTCTTATTTAAATAAAGATAAGGTATAAAATAAAAAATACAAATCCCATAATTCCTACCATAACCGGTAACCATAAATAAATTACATGGATATGTTGGTTCCAAAACATAACAACTTATTTCCGCCATGGCCAATGTTTGGTCAAATGTGTGATTTCTAATTCTGAGTAAATGGGGCAAACAGAAAATCAACGGTTATGTGCCCTATTATGTTATATCGTCAATTTTTTTTGCACTTTGTTAATGTTTGTGTTTGAAAATAGACTAACTATTTAAAAAAAATGCCTTGTAATTTTTTTTTATATATTTCTCTAAAATAATCTGTGAAAGCCTAAACTACTATTATTACTGGTGGCTATGAGAGCTGTGGACCTCGCGGATTTTATAAAATTTTTCGTGTCTTTTAACGTATGGCTCCGCGATTATGAAAAACTACCAGAAACAAAATCGACAAAAACATTTCATCACAAAATTTCACGAAAATCGGTTGAGAAATGCGATCTGTGAAGAAGAACAACCGGACAGTTGGACTGATATAAAAAATCATTTATGCAAGATGTATGCCCATGCTGAAACGATGAGGCTTCGTTCGCTCGCTCAATCCGTATATATATTTGGAACAATACCTATTAAGGTCATAGCCCATTTAAACGACTCTGCTCCAAAACCGCTCCCAGCCAACACCGCCCTATACTAAAAGTCAACTACCGAGCAGTCTGATGGCGGAAGCTCGCTGACAGCGACCTGTCTGCTAATTTATGTTGCCAATATAAACTATATCTAAAGAGCACGACCTGAAGCCCATATTTGAATGATATTTTATTTGTCGGGTCAAGTCGGAGTCGTGTAAGTGAGCTACGACCCTTATTCTGTTCTGAACCAAAAAAATAAACTTTTCTCTACCTGTCGTGTTTTATTTATTGTCAGTATCCTTAGACATTTAATTTTAACATTTCAACAAACAGCCCAATAGGCAAACATTGGCGACAAACGTGTGCGATCGTAAAATACCCAATTTGTCAAGGAAGACATAAAAAACATAATATGTGCGTCAACTCAGCGGGGCGTTGCCGAGATACAATCTGTAATGGTGTTTCACACTAAAGGTGACAACTGCCGCAATCTTAATCATATCTCCATGTAGCACACGTCTTTATTTTAAGTAGCGATTGAAAATTAAGCTTTTGTTTTCGATTTCAATAATTTTGTTAGCAAATAAAAAGAATTACAATGTCCATAAACAAAAATGTAACTATTTCTAAATCATAAAGAGAAAAGATTTGATATTTTTGATTGTTTATATTTTTTTGTAATGGATAAACTCTAAAAATAAATAAACGATTTAAAAAAAACCGGCCAAGTGCGAGTCGGACTCGCGCACGAAGGGTTCTTTAAAAAAGGCAAAAAAATCACGTTTGTTGTATGGGAGCCCCCCTTAAATATTTATTTTATTATTAAAGTTAAAATACAACTGAGTATTTTGTGAATATTTCAAGTGCCTACATGTTGCCATTATTGATATCGAGCAAAAAATTGTGTTTGTTGTATGGGAGCCCCCCTTAAATATTTATTTTATTTTGTTTTTAGTATTTGTTGTTATAGCGGCAACTGAAATACAAAATTTGTGAAAATTTCAATAGTCTAGCTATCGCGGTTCTTGAGATACAGCCTGGTAACAGACAGACGGACGGACAGACAGCGAAGTCTTAGTAATAGGGTCCCGTTTTTACCCTTTGGGTACGGAACCCTAAAAATCACCGTTATCAGCAAGTATTATGACGATATTTTATTTTAATTCCTTCAGGAACTCTAAAAACTGCGAGCAGAAATCTAAAAAGATTTTTGAAAAAAAACTTATGAATACATTAAAGCGAAAAAAAATCCTTAAAAATAATAGTAATCCCGAACGCGCTTTCCTCTTGATATTTCTACTTGAATTTAAATCAGATGTAACGGTAAGGATCAAGTAAACAAAATCGCAACGAAATTTACAGCCAGTATGTAACAACCCTAAACTACAAAATTCAAGAATCAAACTTGAACTGTCAACGTCGCCTCCCGCCGTGAGAACGAATAAAACCTCTCGATTTAGTTTTAATCGATTATTTATGTAATCGCATATTAAGCATTCGATTAAGTTATGACCACTATGGCCTGGTTTTAAAATTAATCTTATTCTCGTTAAGTAATATTTTGGCGGAAATTAATAGTTTCTACAGAACCTCCACGACTTTTACCGTGAAGTCCGTTAAAGAGTTCGTCGATAATTTTTATTTAATTTTAGATTTTAAGGTTCTGTACCTCAAAAGGAAAAAACGGAACCCTTATAGGATCACTTTGTTGATCACGTTCGTCAAGACCCTTTTTCTCAGGAACGCGAGGTATCAAGTTGAAATTAATATCAACTACTCAGGTCTGCAAACCCTAGGAGCAGTGAATAATTTAAACTTCTAATTCCAAGCAATCAAAAGATAAGGCCGTTTATGCCTCATATTTTGACTCTCGCAAGGGAATCAAATTCTATAGGGTACTTCCCGTTGATCTAGAACCATGACATTTAGAGAAGCAATATCATACAGCACAAGTAAAGGAAAAAATCAGAAAACCGTGAAGTAGATACATAAATGTGTCCCCATGTAGGGCTATCACCCTACCTCTGTGGCTATCACCCTACCTCTGTGGCTATCACCCTACCTCTGTGGCTATCACCAACGATACGCACCGACACATATTATCACGACATTAATCTGTAAATAAATCATTTTGTGAATATAGCATTCTTTCAGGAAGTCTTTCAAATTCTTCTCAACATATTGTATCATTTTACAACGCCCTTAATGTGATCATGGATTTTTATTGCCATAATTCAGGCTAGAGTATGCATTTTTGTGTGCGGACACGATCCGCTCGCGCGGTATGTTTCAATACGCCCTTACAGACTGCAAGAATATTTTTGGAACGAAGTTCTTTATCGCGCGTTGTGAAAGGGGGCTAGACGGAAAAAAATCTTACGAAAATCGCCGACACTTTTCTGTCGGTGACACAAAAGTGACGCCGACCGCTGTGCGGCGTGCGCATGTTTCTCTGTCTCTCTCTCTCTCTCATTCTTATAGAAAGCAAGCCAGATATTTTCATTTCTATTTATATATATATATAAATAGAAATGTTTTATTTTTATATTTATATATACTCTCTCGACTTATATAACTTCGTTCCATACGGGTGTCCCTTGACACCTCTCAAGTTTTTATGTCTGTGCTGTTACAAGTCTGCCACGAACGATGTCTATAGATATGAATCCTCCTTTAGGGTTGACCCCATGGCTCCCAGGTGGGACTGACCCAAGACTATACGCTACCCTATCACCGTGTTATGGTTTTATCACGATGTTTTCCAATCTTAATTCTCATTTGTGAATATCGAGTAACACCATGAATTCATGACATCATATTAATTTATTAATAAGTGAAGGGAAGTGGGAGGTCCTGGCTGGCAACCGCAGCGGGTGGAGGTCTCTGGTTGAGGGTTGCGGGGCCCACGATAGGTGCTGGTTTCAGAATTTAGCGGGCAAGTGTGAGAAGAGACACAAGAGTGCGAGAGTCACTTCACCAACTCAGCCATCAAGCGGCCCTCAGTTTAGGTGCCAAAAATGTGGACGCTGCTGTCGCTCCCGTATCGGAGTGTACAGTCACTCTAAGGCCTGCCAGTCCTGCCACACGGACGCTGTTTAGATCATCTGTTTAAGGTGTATAAGGCCTTTACATATTAATTTATTAGTTCCAAATGTTTCCAGTTAAAAAAACAATTATAAATCTTCAACAAATCGGTGGGTGCGTTTGTATTTTTAAGGAAAACTATAAAATTTTATGCGATTTCAAATGATACACAGATCATAATACTAAGGAGATTATAGTGCAAAGGCTCTATAATTTGTTTAAAACAAGGAGGTCAGATGAAGTAAGCATACCCTTTTAATACATTGACGAAAATTTACGAAATAAATATTTTCTCGGGAATTGTGTTCGTTTCTACAATAGGATCCCACGTGAGATAACTGGAATGTCTTATTTTAAATTTAAGACTAGTATAATTGTGAGTGTCCTTCTTTACCTACACGCAGCAACGAAACTACGGATCGACGTGATTTTATACTTTTTATCCCGGGAACGAGTGTAACCGTAAAGTGAAAGGTATTTTACAAGCTTCATATTAGCTTGCAATGTATGTATGTTTGTCCGGGGTGCATCTTGCAACTCAATTTTGAAGCAGATATCTTTAACCGATTGAGCTGAAATTTTGTATACACGTTTAGTTTGGATGACAATGCATGGTTAGCTGTGTGACGTCATTCTAAATACAACATGGCGGAACACCTAAGATAGCGGACTATTATTTTTTAATGCACTCCTACAATATGGGTATCAAATGAAAGGGCTTGCTGAGAATAACTCAAATAATAAAGTAACGTTACTCTAAATCCAAAGCTTGTTTTTAAAAAAAAAAAATTTTACTTATATCTTTTTTAGTCAATCATACTGATCATAACAAAAAGGCCTGATGATGCAAAAAATCAAAGGAACCTATCACAAAACAACTCCGTGATTAGCGGCAATACGGCGGATACCACCACGTCTTTTTGTTTGTATGATCTGAGACATGGCCTCAGGAGACGATACACATTCAAGTTAATTATCACAGAATATAGATTTGTTAACTAAATAACGTGTCGAAATGTGACCTTTTTGAGTCATCTTAATTTATTACTCATTGTTTCTATAGATAATGTTATAAGATAGTGTTGGTTGAACATTAATCTTAAAGAATATGTATGTCAAATAAATTAGTGATAGTAAATTTGTGACAATTTTGGGCATTTTGTACGTTGCCTATCTACCCGCCATTTTGAAAAAGTACCCTAGTATTTTGCTATGGTTTCCTCACGATGTTTTCCTTCACCGAAAGCTCAAGCTCATTGTAGGTTCAAATAATAGATTGACGCAGTGCTGCCGTCAATGTATTTAAACAATGTACAAAACAATAGAAAGTAAGTATTTTCAAATGATAAATGCCTTCTAGTTCCTTACTACTGAACGGATTTAGATGAAACATGGCACATACATAGATCATACACTGGAGTTATACTAAGAATCATTTTTATCCCACGAAAATATGTAATCCTCGGCAATGCTAGCAAAAGCACGGGGCGGACGACATGGTATTATTGAAAATGTATAAACGCAAGAAATACATTATTGAAATGAAATAAGAAGACGTGTCGCCAAAGTTAGGCATTTTCTTTTAGCTTTCTCGTATACTTTTTCAATCGCAATTACTTTAATGTAAGGGTTTCTGTGACATAAACCTATCTTATTGATATTACTAATGTGAAAATGTTTGTTACTCGTTCACGCAAAAACTACTGAACTGATTTTGATGAAACTTGGCACACATGTAGATCATATCCTGAATTAAAATATTAGATACTTTTTATCCCGGGAAACCGCATAGACTAGAGAGCTATTTCATAAAATCGACATACCTTAGAACTAATAAATATAAAACTCATCATATAATTTTTTTAAATTTTACACACGGCCATTTAACATTATGAAATGCAATTTATTAATTCAATACCAACAAACTAACGACATCGTAAACAAATATGTCATATAACACTACGAGTTGTCAACGGCCACTAATACCTGACCTGTGCAACGCTCGGATCCTCTACCTTAAAACTACAGATGAGGGCTCAAAATAAATTGGTGGTTGGAAACTACGGTCGAATTCATAGAATTAATTTCTTGTAGAAAGTTAAACTATATGAATAGTTCTCGGGGCATAGGTTATGGGACGTTAAGAACAAATCCAAACATAGTCGCTCGTGTATAAAGTTTGTTTATTTTCTATTCGTTGAATATTAATTAAATGGAACATTTTATAAACGAACTTGTTTTGAGGTTAATAAAATCTTTGTAGAAGACTTTCAAGCTAATAATAAAAACAGCAACCAGCTGATGCAAGTGAAATTGAACGTGGGAAATGTTATAATTTAGAGATCTCACCATAGTTAATGAAAATAATAACTAGTAGCTCTAAGAGTTGTAGACCTCGCGAAAGTTCTGTACAACCACTCCGCCATTTTGAGAAAAAAAAACTGTATCGGAAAAAAATCCATATACTCGAAAATTAAAAACCTGCTTACAAAATTAAAAAATGCGACATGTAGAGGAGAACAGCCGGACATACAGACAGATTTGCGAAAGTATTTATTAAGCTAAAACGGAGACGCTTCGTTCGCTCGCTCAATAATTACACCAACACCCAGATAAACAGACAAATTCTAGCACACAAATGTCTTTCCTGACTGGGAATCTAACCCACGACCATATGGTGTTAGACCAAAAATAGCCAAGTCGGTTCAGCAATTCTCAAGTGAAGCGTTTACCTACGAACACCTTTTGGGAGGACAAAAAGGTGGAGGTCTGAGGGACCATAGACACCCTTACGCGGAGTGTTCGGCGAGCGCTTAGGGCTCTCAACCGGGATGCAAAGCTTTAGACGACTGACCGCTGAGGGCACCCCAGTTGGGACACGAACCTCGCTCAGGGCGTCGCCGGGGAGCACAAAAGTGGGGTCGGACTTCGCATAAGCGATTTAGATGAGTTTTAAGGAATGGTCGGATTACTGAATGCAGCTCGGCGAAGATACTGAGTCTGAATGGAGCCTACGAACACCATTTAAAAATTATTTATATAGATTTCAGAATCAGAAGTAGAAAGATGGCCCACTACCACCCATGCATTGTGGATATTCCTTGGATACGCACTAAACGGTTTGACTCCACGTTCCTGATTCGTACTGCCAAGGAAAGGAACAAACTGCCGGCTTCCTTGTTTCCTAAGAAATATAATCTGGATCTATTCAAGGTCAGGGTGAATAGGTATCTTCTAAATTTGCGTGCTTCATCTTCGGCCACATCGTCGCTTACCAACAGGCGAGTTGGTGGTCAAAGGTAAACGTATGTGTGATAAAAAAAACTAAAAAGCCAGCTGGTAAAATTGGAAAAGAAAATTCAGATTTTACATTGACGTAGCTACTATTAAAGAGCAGAACTCTTTTGTTGCCTCCACATTGTCGTAGCTCGTTTAATTATGCACTTCAACTTAATTGGGTTTATAATGTGAACACACTTTTGTATTTTATTTTGTTTAACCTTTATTTGCGTGAGCCAATTTTACGTTTCAACTGTTCAGGATATTTGTAAACGTAATTTTTACGACCTTTTTTTTAAATAAAGGAGATGTTTCATTTTTGGACTGGACATTGTACACGTATTAAAAATAAGCTAAATAATTATTCAAACCGATAAAAAATATCTATTATTCAAAGTTACCTATCCATTTAGAATACATAATTCTTGGATGTGACAGACAGCACGAAACTCGAAAGCCACAACTTTTGCTGGCATTATTCATTGTTTTTAACATGAATAACTTGCTTGTATTTTGATGCGCTTGAGTTCTTGATTGATCAATAATAAAATGTTTCTTGAGTATTTGAATTCGGGCTTTGTGTCCAGCAACATGTACAAAACAGATTCGACTTTCACATAATAATAACTTCATGCAATTTCTTCTCAGAATCAATAATTTGAAGATTCTAATTCAGTAACTTGGTAGTATAGTATTTATTATAAAAGTAAAACTGGGTGGTTGTATGGATAAGTCAATAAATCAATTGTACCTATTTTCAGTCAATCAATTTATCTATCTAGTAATATATTCTCTTTGTTTTATTTAATGTCAGTTTGACAGATTGACGTAAATGTAGTAGTGGTCGCCATTAAAAAAAACATGCAATGAAATTGCCATTAAAAATGTCGAAACACGCCTTGTACATGAAAACAACGTAAAATTATTAAAAATAAGTATTTTTCTCATGTTTGATTTATTTTTCCACTACTTTTAGTCATGTGTACAATGTGCAGTCCAAGACTCCATACAAATCTGAAACATCTCCTTTACTATATTTCCGATATATTCGCAGTTTTTTACATAATTATTTTATTTTATTTTATTTTATTTTGGCAGCATACAGTCATTATAAATTGTATGACATACATTATAAAGTTTTATAGAAAAGAAGACAAACAGTGCCGAAAATTACAATACTATTGCGGTAATAAAAGAAGGATATAACATACTATGAGTTTTAAAATACTAAATTACGGTAGTAAAAGTACGAAATAACATATACTATGAATTTTAGAGTACTAAATGATGGTAGTGAAAATACGATATACTATGAGTACCTAAGTGACATTTATAAGAGTAGAATGCTAGTATCTAGTGATAAATCTGTATATTATAAAAGCGAAATACCACTCACTAATTAATTTTAGGTACATAAAAGTGCTAAATAAAACATATGAGGCTGATTAAGAGCGATTTAAGAATTACATAACTTGATCAACAATTTATTTCTAAATTCATTAAAACTAATTTGAAAAACATCCAGATCTGAAAACTCTTTATTGTAAGAATTTAGAGAACGTGGTATAAAGCTATTAAGAGTATAATTTTTTATATAACGGGGTGGAACAAAAAGGTTTATTTTACGACAGGAGCGAACAGGTAGTCTAGCACGTGCCGTGAAAGATATTTTTAACCGACTTCAAAAAAAGGAGGAGGTTCTCAATTCGTCTGTATGTTTTTTTTTTTTTTTTTTTTTTGTATGTTTGTTACTCGATTTCTCTGCCAATTATGAATAGATTTTGATGATTCTTTTTTTGTTTGGTAGATCCTACTTCAGAGGTGGTCCCATTTAAATTTTGTCGAAATTGATTAAGCACTTTTTGAGAAAATCAACAAAAACGAAAAAAAATCTATCTCGTTTGATAAACCTTAGTGAATCAAACTGAGTCGTTGAGCGCGACTTTTTGGATTTGGATGAAATTTCTTGTGTATACTTCAATGGGTTCTTCGATGGTTTTAAAATACAATTGGACCCGGTAGGTGGCTTTAATTTCAGGGCAGGACGACGTCTGCCGGGCCCGCTAGTTATATATTATATTTTACCGGCCAGACCCGATTTCAGGACAAACTAGTTTTGCCTAGGATAACATATAATAAGGAATAAACTTTAAAAATTGAAAAATAAAATTATTTTTAAAAATAAAAAACAAAAACCGACTTCAAAACTGTAACCTATACCTATGTACAAACATAAACTAAAAAGTAAAGAATAATATTTTAATTTCAAAGCAAGAGCCTTAAAGGACAATCAACAAAATTATTGATATTTATATATCTATTTAATATTTATAAACAGTTCTTTTTGGAGTCGGTGCCAGCCAAGAAGGACAGTTTAATTCTGCCTTTGTAACAAACTTTCGAAAGGTAGGGGAGCGACGGCGCAGACCTATTACCGTAAGGAGAGGTGTCGTAAGACGTTTTCTCGTATGAACACTTCGTGTCCAGTTCAAAACTGTCCTTCTTCTTGACTGGCACCGACTCCAAAAATAACTGTTTATAAATATTAAATAGATATATAAACATCAATAATTTTGTTGATTGTCCTTTAAGGCTCTTGCTTTGAAATTAAAATATTATTCTTTACTTTTTAGTTTATGTTTGTACATAGGTATAGGTTACAGTTTTGAAGTCGGTTTTTGTTTTTTATTTTTAAAAATAATTTTTTGAAAGTAAATAAGGACAATCGATTATGTTGTTTATGATTTTATAGAGATTCATTACATCAATAAATTTGCGTCTATTTTCTAAGCTAAGAATGTTGTATTGGTTAAGAGAATCTAAGTATGTGCGGTGTGTATTGTTGAAACGATAGTTTAAAGTATTCATGAATTTTTTTTGAACTTTTTCAATTCGATTGATATGTAGCTTGTAATTAGGATTCCATACACTACAACCGAACTCCAACAAGGATCTGACAAATGAAAATAGAGAATCAACAGTGTTCGAGGTTTCTTAAAAGGTTTGCATGTTCTGTTCACGAGACCTAGGTTACGGAAAGCCCTCTGCAAAATTATATCTATGTGATCATTAAAACTAAGTTTGTGGTCCATCATTATGCCAAGGTCAATTACTGAGTATACACGATTTAAATTGTTATTATATAGGCTATAGTTGAAATTAATTTGTTTATTGTTGCGTGTATATGTAATGGTAGAACATTTATCGGTATTGAGAAATAGTTGATTTTTAACACAATAATCTGCCAATGCAACTAAGTCTAACTGTAATTTCTTGCAATCATCTATTGTTTCGATAGTTTTAAATATTTTGGTATCATCAGCATACTGTAAAAAAAATGAGCCTTTGACCATTGATCCTATATCGTTTATATACAATGAGAAAAGTAAAGGTCCTAAATGGGATCCCTGTGGGATTCCCGAGGGAATGACTAGGAATCCTGAGCAGCAACCCTTAATACAAACAGCCTGACTGCGATTACGAACGTAGGAGTCAATCCACCTTAAGAGGCTGCCGTGCACGCCCAGCTCCGAAAGCTTAACAATAAGAAGATTATTTACAAGTTTGTACGGAACCCTCGGTGCGCGAGTCCGACTCGCACTTGACCGGTTTTTTTTAACCCTATTAACTGACTATCAAGTAACTATTCTACAAACCGAATCTAGTCTTAACTCAATATCTTACTTAATCGGTGGGAACTTCACTAGTTCGACCTTCACTAAACCTAAACTCAAAATGGCTTTGACTTTGACTTTGAAGCACGTTGCCGGTCCTCCAGCGCTGTGGCACGACCTAAGTCGACGCTGTTTTTCTTCAAGCCCACTGTAGGCTGCTATAATTGTTCCTCCGTATTTAAAATCACATACATTATGCAAATCCATCGATTAAAATTCAATATTAAATCGATACTTTTGACTGAAGCCCGACTGAGTATATCGAACAGCGTAGTTAATTAAACATCGATTATTATAATTCGAGTCGATCGCTTGCGAGTGATAAATCGATTCGAGTTTTTGTGCAGCTGTCTAATTTTCTGTTTGAAGCAGTATTTTTTAGCTAGCTCCAGATTTTAATATGCATAATTACCTATTATTATGGCTTACAATCTGGTTCTATTTTTAAGCGAGATTGTTTTTTGATGATATATAAAAATATTTATTTCTTATAATCAACGACAATATAAGTAAAAAAGTTTAAATAGTTCATAAGGCGATGATAGCTCAGTGGTAAGTGACGTCGGATACAGCGGCGAAGGTCGTGGGTTCGAATCCTACAATGAACATGAGCTTGCGGTGAAGGAAAACATCGTGAGGAAACCACAGCACGGTGGTAGGGTACTTTGTAGTACTCGACTGGCTGGCTACCACCCTCAAGTTGAAAATCTGTCGCCAAGCACCTATCGGTGTGATCCGACAGTTGCACTTGAGAGCCAGTTCCCATCTAGGCTTTGTGTGCTTACCACCTTCGGCCACATCATCACTTACCATAGTGAGATTGTAGTCAAACACAAGCCTATCCAGAATTAAAAAATAAATAAATAAGCGCTCCGAAAGTGAGTGGCTAATCAACCTACTTTGACCTGTGTCGCGTCGCCGACGTTAACGGATGCACTTCACGTACCGAGTGCAATTAAAAGATAAAGTGACCCAAAACTGTCATCGTGTGTAATATATATCGTAATGTACTGTGGATTTTGCAATCCCTCCATATTTAATGTAAAATTGTCGGCCAAGACTAACAAGCACCAAACGCTTTCGCTATAAACGACAAAATTACAAATCATTTACATTCTCGGCTTTTCTACACTAATATTATAAGGAAAGACTTGTATTTTTGTATGAAACGAAACATAAAAACTACTCGACCAATTTAAAAAATTCTTTCACCATTAGAAAGCTACATTATCCCTGAGTAACATAGGCTATATTTTGATCCCGGGAAAAGATAAGATAGCACGGGAACGCGGGTGAAACCGCGGAGGACAGCTAGACTAAATAAAATTATATACATAAACCTTACGGAAGAAATTATCTAAATGATTAAAACTGTATTAAAATTCGTTGCGTGGTTGAGGACGAGTGAGTGGATAAACAGACAGACGCGGAAAGCGACATTGTTTTATCTGAGGGCACAGTAGGATACTTTTTATCCCGTGAAACAAGAAGATCCCTTAGGAAGAAGTGAAAGAATGCTCACTTACACTGTAAAGGGATTAGGGCAAAGAGTGGTTAGTGGATATTTAAACCACCGTGTATTATTGCTAACTGGTCAGTACAATAACATAAGCTATATCTTCTCGACTCTTTAAAGCCATGATTATAAAGAGTATAATAAATTAAAAGCGAACAATTATGCTAATATACAGCCTAGATACATTAATATATTGACACTTATAGTCAACTGTAACCTGATATATTTATAAAGTAAAATAAAAAACATTTATATTCAAATTATAACGTTCTACCAATGGCGTGAAGAGGTGTTGTCGTTTATAAAACTGGCCAAGTGCGAGTCGGACTCGCGCACGAAGGGTTCCGGAAAAAAGGAAAAAAATAACGTTTGTGAAATCTTCTGCAGGTACTTAGGGCGTGGAAGGATGATGATTCCCAAAATGAAAGTCTTGAAATCCAATAACTTCATATAATTCTTGTCTTCACCGTACAAAATCTCGAGCAAAAGTGAATCACTATCTACAGACCGTCCACAGATGATCTATATATTTTTTTTTACCACAAACCACAGATACAAAAATCATCTTAATAATCGACTACAATTCGATTAACTAAATTAAGTGACATATTAACCTGTAATAATAACTTTACAATTGTAATTAATGAAAACATTAAAATCCATCGACGCATAGGTCTTATATTATAAATAGCTAACATTTGTGGTATGGGAGTTAAATGTGTATTTTATTCTTTATTATTAAAGTAAAAATACAACTGAGTATTTTGTGAATATTCCAAGTGCCTACCTGTTGCCATTATTGATATCGAGCAAAAAAGGGCAAAAAAATAGCGTTAATTGTATGTATGGGAGCCCCCCTTAAATATTAATTTTATTTTGTTTTTAGTATTTGTTGTTATAGCGGCAACAGAAATACATAATTTGTGAAAATTTCAACTGTGTAGCCATCGCGATTCTTGAGATACAGCGTGGTGACAGACAGACAGACAGACGGACAGACGGACGGACAGCGAAGTCTTAGTAATTGGGTCCCGTTTTTACCCTTTGGGTACGGAACCCTAAAAACCGACCAAGTGCGAGTCGGACTCGCGCACGAAGGGTTCCGTAAAAAAGGCAAAAAATCACGTTTGTTGTATGGGAGCTACGTTCCAGCTATGTATTGAATATGGTAGGGGAGGCAATGATGCTAAATTTGTAGTTACTCGAGCGTCTTTGGGACCTACTGGAATTTGAAGATTAGGTGGAATAAAGAAAAAAAGGTTATGTGATATTTTCCCCTTCAGCGGTGGGGGGAGCGTCTACAGGGTTTCAAAAATGTAAAAAAAAACAGTCACCAAGAAATACTCGAGCGCGTCAGATATTAATAGGGTAGTCGCGCCACGTCTGTCTGATAACGGAAAAATAATAATCTGCCGTTTTGCGTGGTGGGGGTGGCCGTACGAAGGGGTCGAAAATATTAAAAAAAAAAATTTACTCGAGCGCGTCAGACATTGATAAGGGAAGTTAAGTGAACCCTCCAGTAGCTCCTATTTTAAAGACTGACGATTTGGACGCGACCATCAGTCAGGGCCGATTTTTGAAAATGCAAAAAAAAATCGTGACCTTGATTTACTCGAGCGCGTCAGATTTTTATACAGGCGGTTCTTCTTGATGGCCTTGTTGTACTGACCCATAATCTAACAATTATGTCGAGGGATTTCCTTAATCTGACGGTTTGAAAAAAAAATATATAAAAAATATCGAAATCTCGAAAATGGTTCAAGATATCGAAAAAATGTTTACAAAAAAGTTGTAGAGAATTTAATCTTCTACAATATTTATTACGAATACATTTACCAAAAAACCCATAGGAAACGAGATATTTGCAATTAATGATTTTTTTACCTTTGACCTTGAAAAATCAGTAGTCGCGGGCACCCTAAGATAAGTAGCTTTTGAGACAAGTTTTAGGGTGTCAAAATAAAGGTTTATACAAGTTAATAGCTGACTATCTCTCATTCTGAGGTGAAACTCATAATATTCCTAGACTATACACTTAATAATGATTTTAGCTACTTCGGCTTGTGCAAATCGGCAGATTAAGATATTTCCGTGATTCGTGACTAATTTCCTTTAAAATAAAAAAAAAACTAATCGCGCTCGAGAAAATCCAGGTGACATTTTTTTTTTTGCAACTTTTCGAGTCTCCAATTTTCTTTCGTCACGCCCAAATTGTCAGATTATTGAAATGTACACTATTTTGCATGTAACTAACTTACCTTACCTTAATCTGACGCGCTCGAGTATTTCAAACCATCGATTTTTTTTTACTAATCTGACGGGGGTAGCCCGTCAGATTAGTAAGTTAGTAGGCGTTCGACACTACATAGAGGGCTCAGATTTGGTGAGAGTACTTCATAAGGTGCAAGGTTGCCCCCCTTATGTTAATCTGCCGCGCTCGAGTAAATCCCGAAATCCCCTATTCGCCTCCCCTACCAATAGGTAGTCAATCAGCCAGTACACGTTTTTTTTATCTTTACTAAATTATACAGAGACAAGTCTAGATTTTTGTTTGTAATGGATAAACTCAACAAAAACTCTTTACCGATTGTAAACATTGTTTCACCCAGAGAAAGCTACATTGTCAGCTAGTAACATGGGCTTTATTTCATTATAAGTCCCTCAGGAACGCGAGAGGGACCGCGGGGCGGAAAGAGTTTTAATTTTTCCGTAATTATCTTTATTGCAGTAGGTACAAAAACATTTTATCTCCGTTTTGCACTAATAAATGACTGTTCATTAAAATATAATTAAATATGAATGTGGATACATGTTGGATGTTTGTTGCTCTATCATCAAAAACGGCTGAATGAATTTTGATGAAAGTTGACACACAGGTAGATCATGCTTCCTGGAATGAAGCAATACTTTTTATCCCGAGAAAAAATAAGATCCCTTGGAATGTGGGCGAAACCGCGGGGGACAGCTAGTATCTTATAATTAATACAATTAAAAACATTATGCCTGCTAATTGGCCCATATGTGAGTAATATAGGGAAAATATACAATTTACCTATCTTTCGAAAAACACCATTCTATATCTGCCCATACTTTACTTAACATACGGGAAATAAATACAAGATTCAATTAAAAGTGTGATTTGTTGAGTGACTTACTAGTTTCGTTAATTTCAAAGGGTATGTTTTAAGGTTTTTTTTCTAAAGAGATAAGTTTACTAAGAGACTAAAGAACGAAGTTCCTTATCGCGCGTTGTGAAAGGGGGCTAGTCGTAAAAAAAACTTACGAAATCATCGACATAAAAGTGTCGGTGATTTTTTGTGTCGGTGACAAAAGTCACCGACCGCTGTGCGGCGTGCGCGTGTTTCTCTGTCTCTCTCTCTTATAGAAAGCAAGCCAGATATTTTCATTTATATTTATATATATATATATGTATATATATAAATAGAAATGTTTTTTTTTATTATGTATACTCTCTCGACTTATATAACTTCGTTCCATCCGGGTGTCCCTTGACACCTCTCAAGTTTTTTTTCTCGTTTTTAGGGTGCCGTACCTCAAAAAGGAAAATCCAGGTACCCTTATAGGATCACTTTGTTGTCCGTATGTCTGTACAACTGTCAAGATCTTTTTTCTCAGGGACGTGAGGAGGTATGAAGTTGCAATCTTATATTTGTTCTAAGTAAACGCAATCAATAGATACGGCCGTTTGTGCCGTTTGGGCCGTTTGTATCACGAATCCACGACCCCCCATGTTCGATGCACACAAAAAGCGGTCGTAGGTTCGATTCGTGCATCTTCGTGCATTTTCGTGCATCTTCGATGGTCACAAAATATGTCACACAAATCTTACTTAACGCTACGGACGTTTTTTGCCGGTTAGGGTACCTTCCCGCAACGCCCCATAAGGAACTTTGATTAAAACTAAGTGGGTAACTCGCTTTCTGTAAAAATACGACAATTACGAGTACAATAACAATTTTTGACTACATCACTAACGTGCATGTTGGTCGAGGGGTATAGGAAAGAGACATGAACGAAACACGATCCAGCGGACATACGTTCAAATCCACACAAATCCAAAAGTATTTTTCCTTCTATAGGCTAATAATGGAGTGATACAAATAACACAGCATCCATTACAATATTATTAATATAACGTTTCAGTTGATCACGAACGAGACAGTGTTCATTCTCAAACTCTACCAACTCACCACAATGGGATCCTACTTCACTATTATTTCATACCTACCTGAAGATGAACAACGCGTCCTCTACATTTTTCATAATATCATCATCACACTTTACATATTAAATGTAATAGCATCAATTATAGCAATATCCTTAAGCTGTATATCTTGGATAACTGTACCAAAATTTCGACAGTTCAAAAATTACGTATTCCTAAACATTATTGCTGCTAATTTTATTTCTCTAATTTTATTGCCTATTCAAGGCAACCTACCTATAACACTAGAATTAATTGCTCTGTTTTGTTTATTATCCTTTACAGTGGATTATGCTTTTAGATTGTGGTTATTGATTATATGCATCATGTTTTACCTCGACATAGTGAAAGTATTCGACGCTAACATTACCAGGAGATATATAAAGAGCGCATTATTTGCTTGGGGTGTCCCGTTCATTACAACAATCATTCTATTTGTTGCAGCATTAACTTTGAATGGAAATGATTTTATAATAGTATTTGATATTATAAATAAGATGACAGCCATACCCTTACTAATAAATGTGTATATATACGTGAGAGTGTTGTGGCGTTTGTTGTTAAGTACTGATGTAGGGAGATCATGGGAGATCTGTCGCCGAGTCCTGTTGGCTACAATGTTATTGGTGATGACCGGGGTGATGATGTTGACTGTAGATGATGTGTTTTCTTTAATATACTATAGCGAATTTTACTTTGTTATGGCAACTACAGTAGGTTATATTCAAACTTTTTTTGTAAAAGTTATATTTTTGTTGCTGAAAACGAATCGTAGCATTTGGTGGCAAGCTCTTACGAAGGTATTTAAGCGAAGTGGATATTAAAGACAAAGTGAAGAAAAACCTTTAGTATGTTTGAGGTTTTGTTCAATATAAATAATGTGCGATCCTTCAAAGTAAGAACCACAACAGCGTTCGATGTATTAGAGTGGGGTTGCAGTGTTGGCGGTGCCAAGTAGCGTTTTCTTAAATATTTTTTTGTAATTAACCTGATCCAGTGTTCAAATGTTTTATCTAAAAAAAATCTCGAGTCCTGGGAAGACCGGTAGGTGGGGAGCTTTTTCCGCTAACGCATCAACTTGGCCATCCAAAGAGGAAACGCTGCCAGCCTGCTAGGCACCTTGCCGATCGGCAGCCTCGAGGAAGTTTTTTTTATAATATAGATTTTATATTTTGTTTTCAACCTCAACCGTTTTCATTTCGAAACATCAAATACCGGCCAAGTGCGAGTCGGACTCGCGCACGAAGGGTTCCGTAAAAAAAGTAAAAAAAATCACGTTTGTTGTATGGCTCCCTTAAATATTTATTTTATTTTAATTTTATTATTTATTATTAAAGAAAAAATACAACTAAGTATTTTGTGAATATTCCAAGTGCCTACCTGTTGCCATTATTGATATCGAACAAAAAAGGGCAAAAAAATAGCGTTTGTTGTATGGGAGCCCCCCTTAAATATTTATTTTATTTTGTTTTAAGTATTTGTTGTTATAGCGGCAACAGAAATACACAATTTGTGAAAATTTCAACTGTCTAGCTATCGCGGTTCTTGAGATACAGCCTGGTGATGATGTCGAGCAAATTGATAGCTTTATGTCATGTAGTTAATTATAGAATAGAGTTTAAGAAACAGAAAAGAGAAAATAAAATAAAGGACAATTTAAACTAATTTAAAATGAAGCACAGAGTTTATTTTGACCTTATATAGACCCTTGCCAAGCCGTACGTGAAAAACATTAGCGAAAAACCTTTCAATGACAGAGAGTTATCCTCCCGCTATCGCTCATAAAACCGCTTATGGCGTATCAGCTACCACTGGGACTCCACACCGCACTTTTATTGCAAAAGTTTGGATACCTCCACTGTCGGAATTCAGACTCGAAGTGGCAACTTCACCCATTTGTACCATACAATTTTTCACCGTTGCGAATTGAAAAATGCTTCCCGCTCAGTTCTCATAATTATATTGTTTTCAAGCGATAAGCATTTTATTACATCTGTTTTGTATAATAACTTTCTTTCAGATTTGTACACTGTGAAAAATGTTTATGAGAAAAAGTTTTTTTTATGCTTTTATCTTGAATTTATGTGATGAAAATTTGATGAGGTTTTTGTAGCTTTTAGATAGGTGAACGATTAGAATAAGGCGCAGCACAGCTAACAAAAACTTTAGCACAGTATTGTGTTGTTAGCCCGATTCGATTGGCTTATTTTATTATCGTGGAGGGAATTGGTGAAATAGTGGCAACACTGTGACGTCATTTACAGGGAATGTGGGTAGACGGAAATGTATGGATACTATAATGTACGTATATGGATATCCATACTAATATTATAAATGTGTCGGTCTATCTGTTACCTCTTCACGCTTAAACAGCTGAACCGATTTAGATTAAATTTGGTATAGAGATAGTTCGAGTTGTGGGGAAGGATATAGAATAGTTTTTATCCCAAAATACATCCGTTGAGGGAGGTGGATGTTTGTGGTTAAAGGTTTTCGGAATTTGGACTTTTTTTGAAAAACTATCTTGTACGCAACTGGCTATCAAATGCAACAGATTTTCAATTGCTAGCCAATCGAGAACTACAAAGCCACTTTTAGAATACAACCCACGACCCTCGCCACGGTATCCGATGTCACTACCACTGAACTTATAACCATGTCACAGATAAGTTGTCTATGCTTACCACAAAACTAAAACTGCACCGAGATGACTATCAAGACATTTTTATCTAGTCTCGCGACTCAGTGAGCGTAGAATTTGCTTTCGTCCGCGAACTTTTCCAATAAAAACTCCAATAATAGGAATCGTGACGTACCAGTACCTAACCAGAGTTTTATTGTTTGCCGACGTAGACCACAGTTGAAGAGAAGACAGTAGCACAACTTAGTAATTATATTTTACTAGCTGTCCCCCGCGGTTACACCCGCGTTCCCGTAAAAATATAGCCTATGACACAAATAACGTGGCTTTCTATTGGTAAAATAATTTTCTAAATCGGTTCAGTAGATCCAGAGATTACCCCCTACAACCTCAAAAATTTTAACGTCTTTATAATATCAAGTATAGATTAGTAGAATTTATTATTTTTTTATTGACACTTCAGCTACATAGCAAGAAAAGAGAAGAGAAAACGGTACTTAATTGATTTGTCTATGATTATAGATATACTAGTAGATAATTATTATACTCCTTGTATTAATAGCATGTTTAAAAGTCGCTCTGTCTTTGATTGAGCTCAAATTTCACGAGGACAAAAAAGGCTGGTGAATTTTAAGGCACCAATGACTATTGAAAATCAAATTCAAAATTATCTATGGTCCTTGAAACTTAAAAAAAAACCATTCACTCGCTGGATCCGAGCTACACTTGAATATTCGAGAGAACAAATATTTGGTCCAAACACTCGCCAAATAGGTTCGAAATAGGTATTCTGGAAATATTCTGTCCAATATAATACTATGGACAGAAAATACATATTCTAGAACCAAATTCTGAGAAACAAGTCAGAAGTCTGACGAGCTGGGAGACGGGTTACCTGATGGTAAGCTACTACCATCGCGTATAGGCATAAGCAATACCAATTTGATGTCGACCCTTTTCAATGCTGTGAAAGAAACTGGCACTCAAGAACACAACGATAGCTGCTTGGCAACAGATTTTGAACTTGAGTGTGGTAGCCAGCCAGTCGAGTACCGACGCGCGAAAACTGATAAAATAGGCAGAAGTATATCTTTGATATCAAAGGACTGACAACAGGCTGGCGGTTCACCTGATGGTAAGTGACTACCGTCACCTATAGACATTTATTTTTACTTTGGATAAGCTTATTTTAACCGCAATCTCATCATGGTAAGTGATGGTGTGGTCGAAGGTGGTAAGTACACAACGCCTAGATGGGAACTGGCTCTCAAGTGCAGCTGTCGGAACACACCGATAGGTGCTTGGCGACAGATTTTCAACTTGAGGGTGGTAGCTAGCTAATCGGGTACTACAAAGTAACCACCGTGCTCTGGTTTCCTCGCGATGTTTTCATTCACCGAAAGCTCAAGCTCATTGTAGGATTCGAACCCAGGACCTTCGCGTAGCCGACGTCACTACCACTGAGCTATCATCGCCTTATCATCACATAAGTATATACGCTTGTAGAGAGATGGCAAGTGATCTATACACAGTAAGTATAATTACCTACAAATAACAGATATATTATGGTTTAAGTGGATAATCTACGTTATGCCTTCACCCCGCAACTAATCTCTAGTATTATCCGTAATTACTTGAGTGAAATGGATGTTGTAATGTTGGGCGTTGAATAAAAATACTTTCTTCTTTTCAACATTTATAAAAAAAAATAGTTTTTGTTTTTGAAGTCTTTGATATTTTAAGATTTTAATACTTCCCTAATCTAAAATGGATACCTAATGTTTTTGCTTTAATTTTTTTTTTGTAGTCAAATTCTTAGTTATAGGAAATCTATAAGGTGATGGTAGCTCAGTGGTAGTGACGTTGGATACCGAGGCGAAGGTCGTGGGTTCGAATCTAAAACATAGTGAGGAAACCACAGCACGGTGGTAGGGTACTTTGTAGTACTCGACTGGCTAGCTACCACTCTCAAGTAGAAAATCTGTCGCTAAGCACCTGTTGGTGTGTTCCGGCAATTGCACTTGAGAGCCAGTTGCCTAATAAGGTGTACAACACAATGTCAATCACCGTGGCATTGCTAACTATAGGCAGACGGTAGGTACTCACTTAATTACCATCAGATGACCCGCCTGACTCGTTGTCACTAGTAGTATAAAATAATGTTTTCACTCCTCTTGCTCAAGAAGACCGTCATTGTGGCGTACCAGAGCGAAGTAAAAATAGCAATTAGGAAGAATTGCTAGGGGAAAAAGATTTTTTTTTTAAGTTTTGTGTGTCAAATGACAATGAGCCTACAAAAACGAAAAAGTCTTTAGTCATAAGTAGAATAATCATGAATAAAGACTCGACTTATTACTGTTTCAAAAAAAAAGAACTTCATTTTAATTTTGAAAATGGAACTAAAATCGGCGATCTCTGGTAGAATGCATGCAATGTGTTGCGGCTACAGAAGAAACAAAAAAAAGACATTATAAATATACTACATATTTCATATTGTATTGGATTGTTTTATTTTCTCGCAATCGTACTGAAAAGTATAGTGTAACACACGGCGCTAAAACCCATTTTTCTATTTACTCCCTCGCTAAAGCTCGGGAGTAAAACTACCTCGTATGTAATGGGTCATTTTAGCTCCTTGTATAACAATCTACAATTTTACTGTCACAAAATTTCCATGCAATCCATTTAACCATTCCATTAAAGGTGTTCCGTATAAACTGAAGTTATTACAATAACAAACTTGGCTACACAGTACTTTATTAAGGGCAAAACTAAATTTTAGTTTAATTGAAGTAGTTTAGGATTTATTATCGTCATAACAATATTTGAGTTGTAAACCTAGGCAGGCGTATTACTGACTTTAAAACTAAAGGCCTTAAACCCTTGACTCTCGTCCTAAACTGATTATAAGAATAAAATTAATTAATTATTAAGCCTGATTTTTCAATGGCTAGATAAGCGATATCTGGCTGTTAATTTGAAATCAGGACAGTTTTTGTATGGACTTATCCAAGGTTTATCTACTGGTTGAAAAATCAGTCCTAAGGCATATTTTTGCCGAAAATTTCATATTTACTCCCCAGTATTGGAAACTACTTTGGTAAATAACTCTATGGTTTTGTTACTTACTTACGTGTCTTCTATGAAAAATTAAAAAAATTGGTGTTATGTAGCTGACACTTGGTTTTTTTTGCACTTTCAATTCATATCGATTCCCTACTTTCTTGTTCTTTCATGTAATAAGTTATACTTATCCTAATAATGTTTAAAAAACAATACTTAAAACAGCCTTACAGTTATTTATTTATGTACAGGGTATAGAAATGGCTTATTTTTGAAACCATTATCAAGTATATCATACTGAACAATTTTTATAATGAGATTCACTCGGCAATAAGTATAAACCCAAATAAAAATCTTTTTACCCCTTTTTCTCCTATTTTTATCTACCGATTTTCTTCAACTGAATTTCGACCAATGGGCTAGTATAAAATAATTGATGGAGAGATCGCAGTACCTTAATTCTTATGGGTCATAGATAATGAAAATTAGTGGGTGCTTTTTTTTGGAAAGTAGGGGTGAACTGAAGCGGGATTACACAAAATTCCTCTCCAAAGAAAAATGCAGAGCAAACTTTAAATAATGTAACTTTCGTAACCATATAAAACTACATTAATTGTAAGGTTTTATGAGATGGGTCGTTAAGTCAACATTGTCTCTACACAGATAACTTAAACTAAAGAAAAATAGACAGAGGACTTGTACGTCAATTAAAATTCAATCCTTCATGTATGGATACAGAGTTGTAATTCGTTAGATTTTAATGGGAATTAAGCTTTAATCATTTAGTGTATAGGGATAATTTTATAGATGTTAGGCTCGATTCAAGGGCTATTGATTTTCGCTACATCCACCAATTTTATTCTATAAAGAGGGATCCTTTTAGATACGATGTCACGTAGTGCCGATGATTAGTATCTGGTTTATGTCTTCCTTTTCCTATACACCCATATCTTGTTTCACTATCTCTATTCAATTTAGTCGGATATTTTTTTATTTCAGTATGTTTTTTTCATAAATAAATTTATGTTTACATAAGTTGTTTTTTTTGGGTGATTTCAGGTTAAATCTCCGTAGTAAATATTATCCCATCAAAAACATTTTCATTTAAAATGTTGCCAAGACGAGACCATAATGGCTCGCATTGTCAAAAAGTAATCAGATCTCATGTAAAGCCAAGCTTCTAACTCTACACGCCCTAACTCTACAAGCCCTTCTACAACTTCAAGAACTCTACACCTTAGTCAAAATATGTGGCTTGGCCATTTCGCTACATTCACATGGTCGTAAGGTGAAAAAATTATTCACTGTTCATTACTTAACTGTTAGACAATAATTCTTGTAATAACGAAACGGCCAAGCCACATATTTTGACTAGACTAAAAACAGCTAAAAAACAACTGAACAAAAGCTCTATTCCAAACTAAACATAGATATATTAAAATACTTTAATATAATTTGGAAGCAAGTGAATTGCCCTCCCTATTCCGTTAATACGTCCTTAATTGGGCCTTATTAAAAGGGCGCAGGGTACAAAGTGCACGATCTCATTATCCCGTGAAGCTGTGAAATTGCTTGAGACGTCGTGCGTGCTGGCGAAATTTACACCATACCCTGGCTAACCCGTCCCGGTTCCAAGTGATACTAAATATTGCTGAGATCAAAGAAACTAAAAGGCATGTATTTTTTTCAAAATACATAATTTATTTGTACTAATCAATCTAAACTAAATGTTATAAAGAAGTAAAGTTTGTGAGGTTGTGTATCTCTAGATCTACTGAATCCATTTTGAAAATTCTTTTACCAATATAAAGCCACGTTATTTGTGAGTGTCATCCCACTAATATTAGAAATGTGAAAATTTGGATGAATGGTCCAGCCATTTTTGTTACACTTTCACGCAAAAACGGCTGAACGGATTTTGATGAAACTTGGCACACAGGTAGACCATATCCTGAAATAACACATAGGATACTTTTTATCCCGGGAAAAGATAAGATCCCACGGGAACACAGGTGAAACAGCGGGGACAACTAGTAACATAAAAAAGTTAAAGTTTGTAGGAGATTATCTCCGTAATTACTGATCCGTTTTAGAAAAAATCTTTCATATATAGGAAGCTACATTACCCCTGCCTGAAACCATGAAAACTAGAGATATGATAGGTTATGTTTTGTAGGAGAAATTACTGATCCAATTCCGGAAATTCTTTCATATATAGGAAGCTACATTACCCCTGCCTGAAACCATGAAAACTAGAGATATGATAGGTTATGTTTTGTAGGAGAAATTACTGATCCAATTCCGGAAATTCTTTCATACATAGGAAGCTACATTACCCCTGACTGAAACCTTGAAAACTAGAGATATGATAGGTTATGTTTTGTAGGAGAAATTACTGATCCAATTCCGGAAATTCTTTCATATATAGGAAGCTACATTACCCCTGCCTGAAACCTTGAAAACTAGAGATATGATAGGTTATGTTTTGTAGGAGAAATTACTGATCCAATTCCGGAAATTCTTTCATACATAGGAAGCTACATTACCCCTGACTGAAACCTTGAAAACTAGAGATATGATAGGTTATGTTTTGTAGGAGAAATTACTGATCCAATTCCGGAAATTCTTTCATATATAGGAAGCTACATTACCCCTGCCTGAAACCTTGAAAACTAGAGATATGATAGGTTATGTTTTGTAGGAGAAATTACTGATCCAATTCCGGAAATTCTTTCATATATAGGAAGCTACATTACCCCTGCCTGAAACCTTGAAAACTAGAGATATGATAGGTTATGTTTTGTAGGAGAAATTACTGATCCAATTCCGGAAATTCTTTCATATATAGGAAGCTACATTACCCCTGCCTGAAACCTTGAAAACTAGAGATATGATAGGTTATGTTTTGTAGGAGAAATTACTGATCCAATTCCGGAAATTCTTTCATACATAGGAAGCTACATTACCCCTGACTGAAACCTTGAAAACTAGAGATATGATAGGTTATGTTTTGTAGGAGAAATTACTGATCCAATTCCGGAAATTCTTTCATATATAGGAAGCTACATTACCCCTGCCTGAAACCTTGAAAACTAGAGATATGATAGGTTATGTTTTGTAGGAGAAATTACTGATCCAATTCCGGAAATTCTTTCATATATAGGAAGCTACATTACCCCTGCCTGAAACCTTGAAAACTAGAGATATGATAGGTTATGTTTTGTAGGAGAAATTACTGATCCAATTCCGGAAATTCTTTCATATATAGGAAGCTACATTACCCCTGCCTGAAACCTTGAAAACTAGAGATATGATAGGTTATGTTTTGTAGGAGAAATTACTGATCCAATTCCGGAAATTCTTTCATATATAGGAAGCTACATTACCCCTGCCTGAAACCATGAAAACTAGAGATATGATAGGTTATGTTTTGTAGGAGAAATTACTGATCCAATTCCGGAAATTCTTTCATATATAGGAAGCTACATTACCCCTGCCTGAAACCATGAAAACTAGAGATATGATAGGTTATGTTTTGTAGGAGAAATTACTGATCCAATTCCGGAAATTCTTTCATATATAG
The DNA here is from genome assembly GCA_951361185.1 of Ochropacha duplaris. Lineage (NCBI taxonomy): Eukaryota > Metazoa > Arthropoda > Insecta > Lepidoptera > Drepanidae > Ochropacha > Ochropacha duplaris. Next base: position 7,901,449 of record OX592712.1, on the reverse strand, counting down.
GAAGCTACATTACCCCTGCCTGAAACCTTGAAAACTAGAGATATGAAAGGTTATGTTTTGTAGCAGAAATTACTGATCCAATTCCGGAAATTCTTTCATATATAGGAAGCTACATTAGCCCTGCTTGACTGTGAAAACTAGAGATATGATAGCCGATGATAGCTCAGTGGTAGTAACGTCGGATACCGCAGCGAAGGTCGTGGGTTGGGATAATGCCAATAGCGAAAGAGATAGCGGCCTTTCGATAACCTACTCTCAAAGAAACTTTTTTCCCTCAGCACCACTTTTAGCAGTACTTGGTACTTCATTAATCCATAGAATTTTGTAGCAACCACTAATTATGTAAATAAATTGACCTTCTACTGTAAGCTAAGTCAACTTGGAGTTACAAAAGATAATGTTGAATACACGTGGGAGTATGGCTGTGTTTAAATTTTTAACTATCCCGAAGTTTGTAGCACACTCGAACGAGTAAAGTCATGTTTTTACATTTTTAATTAATGTTTGTTTAGTTTTCATTCCGCGAATGTACCATTTTATTAACTAGTTATCTCGCGGGGTTTCACCCGCGTTCTCGAGGTAATAGTTGAATGTTCAAAAATCCTTTCTAAGCGTTAACTCCTCCCTATGAAGATACCTATCTTTCAAGTAGGCACTGCTACTATTACTACGAATTTTGTTCACAATTTCAAGGGTTTTAATTTATTGTGCGCGGTACTATATTTTTTTTTTAAATAAACGTAAAAAGTTCTGCCAGTGAACGTCTCGTCTAATCGGTGCAGACGTTTCGGAGATTAAAAAACCCTTTCTTAGCGGATACTTATACTTTACTGCACAGTGGTAGGGTACTTTGTAGTACTCGACTGGCTGGCTACCACCCTCAAGCTGAAAATCTGTCGTCAAGCACCTGTCGACAATTGCAATTGAGAGCCGGTTGCCTACAAGGCATTGTAATAAGGTGTACAACACATTGGCAATCCCCCTGGTATTGCTAATGTCTATAGGCGACGGTAGTCGGTACTACGGTAGAGGGTTTTGATTTTAATTCTGGATAGGCTTGTGTTTGACTACAATCTCACTATGGTAAGTGATGATGTGGCCGAAGGTGGTAAGCACACAAAGCCTAGATGGGAACTGGCTCTCAAGTGCAACTGTCGGAGCACACCGATAGGTGCTTGGCGACAGATTTTCAACTTGAGGGTTGTAGCCACAGAGCCATCGGGTACTACAAAGTACCCTACCACCGAGCTATGGTTTCCTCACGATGTTTTCCTTCACTGAAAGCTCAAGCTCATTGTAGGATTCGAACCCACGACCTTCGCCGCGGTATCTGACGTCAATTAACACTAGGATAAGATCGCCTTAAAATATACCAAATATACCCTGTATATGAAGTTTAGATAGATTATTTGTATTCTTTTAAAAATAAATTGTTTTCATTTTGTTCAATATGGAAACGGAATCTAAAATAACTCGACGTATTATTTTTGCACGGAAAGTCCATTTGTAGAATTACCATACGATCCGCGATTCGGTTTATTTCACACCGAATATAGTTTGATTGACGTTTCCATTTAATATTATCGATTTGTATTTTAACTGGTTAACCTCCGCGGTTTCACCCGCGTTCCAGATGATCTTATCTTTTCCTGGGAAAATAAGTATCGTGTTTTACCTATTCTAGGATATGATCCACCTGTGTGCTAAGTTTCATCAAAATCTGTTCAAACTTACACTTTTATAACACCAACTTTTGCGGGCGACTTCGTCCGCGTTGAAATAATAATTTGGCTAGCTTATTTTTTATCTAATCTGCTTTTACATTAATAAAATAATATTGTATAGATAAAATACTACAATGTCGAAGAATACGTCAAAAGATTCAGCAAAGAATTTTACTTGCTCAATCATTTTATAAATACGTTTTAAGATGATGAATCTAATAACTTTTTTAGTACCTACGTTATTTGTATAACTTGTATTGATGTACATTTTAAAATAATGAACCAAAATATCTCTAGACATCTTTGAAATAATGAATTAGACAAAATAATTATTTCTAAATAATATTTTATCTTAGGTATTTTCTTTTTAGTCACATTGTTTTAAAAATAATATTGAACACAATTTGCGGGCCTAAATTCTTTCGTTTGATATTTATTAAATATTTTAACAAAAGATATGCAATAAGAAATATTTTGCATATTTCGGTAGTTGAATGAATATTTTTAAACTAAAACTGATTCATAATTTTGATCCAACGTCACTACCTCTGAACTATCATAACCTAAAATGCCCAAAGTAAACTATTATACAAGTATTAAAACTTTTGAAGACAGACAAACATTATAAATAATAAATATAGTCTGTCATCGATCTGGCAACATTACGGACCAAGGATACAGTTAAAATAAAGTAGGTTAGATTGAATTGAAATGTCCGCGCAAAGAAAGAAAAAATATCACTTTATAATATTGACATACACACAACATAACAAAAGTATATATTTTACATCAAGCTTTGACTAAAAGTATATTAAATGAACTAACTCATTACCATGTATCCCACTAATATTGCAAATGTGAAAGATTGGATGGATGGATGGATAATGAAACTTGGCACACAGGTAGATCATATCCTGGAATAAATAATAGCATACTTTCATGTAAAAAATTAATCGAGGCCTCGGGTGACCGGCGGGCGGGGAGCTTTTTCCGCCAACGGATCGGCTTGGCCATCCAAAGAGGAAACGCTGCCAGCCTTCTGGGAACCTTGCCGATCGGCAGCCTCGAAGAAGTTTTTTATATATTATAGTTGTACATTTGCTTGTATATTTTGTACATTTGTTGTAAATAAAATAATTATATTTTATTTCGCATACTTTCTATTCCGGGAAAAGATAAGATCCCTCAAAAACGCGGGTGAAACCGCGAGGCGGAAAACTAGTGTTTCATAACGAATTTCAAAATCGGTTCAGCAGTTTCGGAGATGACCTCCTATATTCAAAACACACCTTACCTCTTTATAATATTGATCCCACTAATATTATAATTGTTAAAGTTTGGATGGATGGATGTTAGGTACTCTATCATGCGAGAACGGCTGAACGTATCTGGATGAAATTTGGGACAGAGATAGATTATAGTCTGGAATAGCACACAGGACTTTTTATACCGGTAAAAGATAAGATGTGAATCCGCGGAGGACAGCTAGTAGATATCGCACTATAGAGATGATTCTTCATTTCCACTACAATCAGCACTGAATCTTCAAAGCACAATACAATTATTAAATAGCGTGTTTAAATAAAACACTTTGATCGAGCGTGGAACTAGCGTACGTCGTATCACAAACCAGTGAACATTTGAAACGCTTTCGTACAAAGAGATCGTTTTGAGAAAGAAAAAAATCGCTTAACAATAAAAACGGTCAGGAAAAATAAGTGGAGTGCTTGTACTTTGCACAATAAGGGTGGGGAAATACGGGAATTTTTTTAGGGTTACGTGGAGTAGGTACACTTATTGAAATCGTTTCTTTGTGTGAATGAGAAACTGGAATGCGTACTAAGCTTTGGTAGTTTTAGTTAATATGCACGCTAGCTCTGTCCTCCGCGGTTTTACCCGAGTTCCCGTGGCTCTAGGGAGCATTATGAAGGTCAAATTTTTGGATAGTAAATTATGACTTCATCAAATATTGTTTCTGTTACAACACTGTATAATTGTCATTGATTTATTATATACAACAAATGTACAAAATATACAAACACATGTACAACTATAATATATAAAAAAAACTTCTTCGAGGCTGCCGCTGCTGCCGATCGGCAAGGTTTCCAGAAGGCTGGCAGCGTTTCCTCTTTGGATGGCCAAGCTGATGCGTTGGCGGAAAAAGTTCCCCGCCCGCCGGTCACCCGAGGCCTCGATTAATTTTTTACCTGTTTATTTTGTAATTACGGCTAAACAACTGAACCAATTTCGATGAAACATGATAGAGTGATAGCTTAAAACTTTGGTGACACTTCAAGTTCCTGGACTATAAGTTTATCCGCAAGGGTAAAGCCATGGGAGTTGAAAACGTAAAAAAACAGAAAAATGTTTAAAATATCATAAAATGTTCACGAGGTCTACAACTCATTAGAGCCACTAGTTTAACACCTTCACAATATCTTAGTATCCCTTCAACGCTTCTACGACACACACTTAGCCGACTTATTCTGTGAGGCGCGCACGGTTAACAATCATTGTTTCGAACGATGTCGAGTGTCTGCTTCTATCGGAAATAACGACATCTTGAACGTTCTATATTATTCTAGTATCAGAAGACGCGTTATTTTCTTAACAAGATTTAATCAGTGGCTTTGGCTACTTCATATTTTAGTTAATTTTGACTAACAATGCATACCGTATTAGAGCCTATTGTATATACTGGGCCCGGCAGACGTTGTCCTGCCTTAAAATAAAACTCCAGCCGAGAACCCGATTCCAGCGCCACCAATTGTGAAACTAAACCATCTGTCAGTCCGATCTCGAGACATGTCAAAAAGTCGTTCTATACAAAATGTATGACAAAATTTTTTTTCTTAATTATTCTTTTTTTTTTGTGAATTTTTCGTAAATTTTCTTTGCTATAAACCTCACGGAGCCCGAGACCTTTCCAACGAATGCAAAACCGTGGAAATCGGTTCGTGCGTTCTGGAGTTATAGCGTCAGGAAGGAAAACCCGACTTATTTTTATATAGTAGATTATAAAGAGGGAAATTTGTGAGGTTGTAGGGGGTAATCTCTGGATCTACTGAACCGATTTTGAAAATTCTTTTACCAATAGCAAGCCACGTTATTTGTGAGTGTGTTGGGCTATATTTTTATCCCGGGAAAAGATAAGATCCAACGGGAACGCGGGGGACACCACGGAGGACAGCTAGTCGGATATAAAATATCTTGTTTGTTTGTCACTCTCCTACGCAAAAACTACTAAACGGATTTTGATGAAACATGGCACACAGGTAGGTCATATCCTGGAATAAAACATAAGCGAGTGAAACCGCGGGGGACAGATAATATTATAAACTACATGACTTAGTCTTAAAGTCAAAACTGATAACTGAACTAAACTGTCATATTAACTGTAAATCTAACATGGTGAAACCTTTTAACCCTAATTGCAGCTGCTAAGTACTAAGCTTTGGAGCAAACCGCTCGGATTACTGACTCAGACTTTCAAGAGTGATATACAAATAAGTGTTGAGGGTTCCGGACGCTTATAATAATGCCTTCTAGAATTTGTGTGCTCAACTAAAGAGGTTGTAGGGGGTAATCTCTGGATCTACTGAACCGATTTTGAAAATTCTTTTACCAATAGATAGCCACGTTATTTGTGAGTGTCATGCGCTATATATTAACCAGAAAAATTAAAAGATCCCACAGAAACGCGGGTGAAACCGGCGGGATAGCTACTCTTCTATATACCTACAGGATGTCCCACAAGTAGTACGACTTACTTAAGGGGGAGATTGGGCGGGACACCTACCAACACATACAAACAATTACCTCAATACTAGATTATTGGAACAAAGTTCCTTATCGCGCGTTGTGAAAGGGGGCTAGACGGAAAAAAATCTTACGACAGTTTTAGTGTCACTGTCACTTTATTGTAAGCTGTGCGGCGTGCGCATGTTTCTCTGTCTGTCTCTCTCTCTCTCTCTCTCTCTCTTATAGAAAGCAAGCCAGATATTTTCATTTCATTTGATTTTTTTTTAATATATATACTCTCTCGACTTATATAACTTATACCGGGTGACTTTTTTTACCGTCTTGAAAAAAATTGGGCGTGATAGGTAAATGGAATAGAAGCCTATGGCATAGTTACTTTATTTATTTAATTATTTTACTGACATAGTCTGAAATTATTCTACCAATATACACTACTCATTTACACTCTATTTTGCACATTAAAAGATTTAAAATATAAATTCGAAAAAAAAAAAAAAAATATCCAAAACCGTAAACATAGTTACCCTAATAAACGCGCGACAAATTTTATGAATGATTTCGCTACAAATGCTCTCTCAAGCACACTCGCACCCGCCGGGCGCCCCTTCTCGCCGGCCGCCGTCGGCGCAGGTAGGCACAGGCATCCCGAATTCGGCCATTCTATGCTACGCCATACTATCATATCCTGCCAGACCTAACCCCTTTGGACTTATTTGTGGGCCGAACTAAAACGGTTGGTGTACACTGAAGAAGCTCGCAGTGTCAGTGTGTTAAAACATCGCATAATAGACGCTTTTAATATTTTAAAAAGTGATAGAAACACCCTTCGTAGTTTAACAAACGAGAGAAACGGTGGACACTTTGAACAATTACTGCGATATCGCTAAAAGGTACTTAATTATTTTGTCATTATCAGTGTAATTTGTAAATAAGTTGATTTCAATCTTTTAAATACGCCTAGTATGTTGTAGTTGTAGTTAACGTATAATCTTGTAGGTATCAACTATTTTATTCGTTCTGACAAATAATGTTATGAGTAGGTAATGATAAAGTTTAACATGTAACACAACTACAGCATGTTAGATGGTCCTAAGCCCTTAAAAGTATGAAGGGAAGATCGAAATCTCTAAAATAACAGTTTGTTAAACCGCAACGGTAGAAATGCGTAGGTACTGACGCTATCTATTTCGCTCGCACTTCATTCATGCGCGATCCCGTTCTTGGTAGTAATAGGCAGTGTAGGCACCTATTTTATTTACTATTACGCACGCGCCGCCGCGCATTGTAGAATGTTATCTTTTTATGTATTTTATTGGATTTTCTGAACTTTAATAACCGAAATGCTAGTACACAAATATTAACGTCCATAGATTCTATTCCACAAACATAACACACCATGTTATTATCAAGACGGTAAAAAAAATCACCCGGTATAACTTCGTTCCATCCGGGTATCCCTTGACACCTATCAAGTTTTTTTTTTATTATATTTTGAATTTTGTATGACACTGGTACCTACCCACCATAAACTTAAATTACCCGTTTTGTGTCCACATCACCCGTCGAACATCTCCGGGAACTGGGGTAAGTTGAAAACCAGCGCTGCGGACGCATCAACATGTGTCCGCAGCGCTAGCTGAACTTACCCATTTTTGCCCTACGCGTTAAATGTACTGTATGTTTTCTTTTTATGTTTTATGTAATAAAGCAATAAATATTTTTTCATTTTCATTCATTTCATTTCAATAAAAGTGTCACTAAATTTAATATCAGAAATTCAAAAATCAATAAATTATAGTGAAACACAAAGAAACATTTGGTGGCCGCCGACCTATCCTAGCTCCCCCTTTAGTTTGTACCCCCGTACTACTTACCGGATTGTATACAAAAGAGGCCTAACTCACTGACTCTTCTACGCCCATCTTAACCTAGAAAACTGATATTTTTGGACAAGAAATAAGAAAGGATTTTTCTAAATTCAGCTCCTAAAGGTGAACAAGGTGTACGCGGATGAAATCGAGGCGGAAAACTTGTTCAAAATCTGCATTTATATTAGTCCAGCCGTTTTAGTGTAAAATGGAAATAGACACACACTGTATACTATTATTATTATTTTTGAAGCGTATACCCGTACGCGTACCCTACCACCATATCACGGTGGTAGGGTACTTTGTAGTACTTGACTGGCTGACTACCACCCTCAAGTTGAAAATCTGTCGCCAAGCACCTATCCGTGTGTTCCGACAGCTGCACTTGAGAGCCAGTTCACATCTAGGCTTTGTGTGCTTACCACCTTCGGCCACATCATCAATTACCACGGTGAGATTGTGGTCAAACACAAGCTTATACAGAATAATTCATCGTGTTATTTTCATGGTCAACAAAGAACCCTAAATATAACAGTAATCGCGAGTCACCTTGACTGGTTCTTGACCGCCACGTCTAGCTACGCTAACTTTGAGCTTTCAGAGAAACCCTTCTCATTTGGTTTTTCATTTAGTTAATACAAAAGCACAAAAGCTTTGTAAGCTTCCTTTGATTCAGGCTCCCAAATAGACTTATTTGTTTTTTATTATTCTCTGTATAAAATCTATCACAAAAATATGAATTAGGACAAGTTCAAACGACGGTCGGGTTGTAGGCGACGCTTAGCTATAGGAATAGAAAGTACTTCAATTGATTTGAACTAAAATTTATTGTATTTTGATATTGAATTTATAACTCGGCAAGTTGTTATAGGTCAATAAATGAAGTTTAAAATTTAACATTTGTTGTTCTATTTAATACCTACTTCAAACTAATTTTAAAGTTTGTAAGAAGGTCACTACAACTTAACCTTACTATTATAAAAGATTTTTAGTATATTAGGATGTGATGTGAAGATTTCTCGAGATCAGATTGACTGATGGCTTAGTTTTATAATTGAAGCCGGTAGGTGGCGCTGAAATCGGGTTCTAAGTTTTATTTCAATTTCAGGGCAGGACAACGTCTGCCGGGCGCACTAGTTCTTCTATAAAATGTCGAAAGTTTTCGATTTTCTTTGCACAATAATTGGTTTATTCATTTCGAAACGTCAACACACATTTACACACGACAACAAGCAGCGGTCAGTTACACAATAAAGGTTAACATCGCAGTATTGCGTATAAATACTGTGTTAAGTACAAAAAGCGAAGCGCTGGTGTGGCTGGTGTTTCACATTTCAGTACATTTACCCCTCGGAACATGAGTCAGCAATGTTTGGGTAGGAGCTCCGTTGGAAGCGGTAGATTTAATTAAATAGAAATACCATGAAATTTACAATGAGCCCTTTCAAGTATTTTAATTTGGTTTGATACGTATTCTATTGAAGTGATTACAATTATTATTGACATTTGATAATAAGGCTAAAATGCAAACTCGACATAGGCTTGATATGATCTTTAATTTTAATACTATAATTTTGTTTCCTTTTTAGGTTTCCGTACCTCGAAAGGAAAAAACGGAACCCTTATAGGATCACTTTGTTGTCCGTCTGTCCGTCTGTCAAGACCCTTTTTCTCAGGAACGCGTGGAGGTATCAAACTGAAATTTATATCAAATACTCAAGTTTACTGATCCTTAGAGCTGTGAAAAAATCAAACTTCTAAGCCAACGCAATCAAAAGATACAGCCGTTTATGTCGCAAATTTTCGAAACTCGCAAGGGAATGAAAACCTACAGGGTACTTCCCGTGAACTCAGAATCTTGAAATTTGGTGCAAAGCAACGTCTTATAGCACAGATAAATTAAAAATTGCGAAAACCATAAATTTTTTGTTACCTATAATAAAAATATTTAAATATTTTATTAAAAATACCATAACTATGACTCGATTGTCGTGATGGGTGAACTTTTACTTATATACCTACAGGTTTGTACGGAACCCTCGGTGCGCGAGTCCGACTCGCACTTGGCCGGTTTTTTATTTCATCTTAGGTTCTGTTAATACTAGCTATCTGCCGCGTTTTTGAACGCATTCTTCGAGGGATTTAATATTTTTCCCGGTATAAAAATTAACCTATATTTCATTTCAGGATAATATGTTCAACCTGTATTTAAACAACTCCACAACAACTACAACTTATATTCCTTTATCAAATTTTAGTAATTTTGAAAAAACACAAAAATCGCCATCAAAGCGACCACGCAGAACTTACAGCAAGCGCACTTTCGTAAACAAGCTGACGATTAGCGAACAATTGAGCCGAACCCCTCCTGCCCTGGGACCCGTATCACCCCATGAAGGGTCGGACCACTAAATGGAGTGACCCCTAGATATAATGTACAAAACGCGACAACAAGGTTCACTTTATGAAAAGTTTTTGTCTTTGGACATGTTTTTATTTGACCACAATAATCAAGTCATGCGGTCGAAGAAGGCGATGATAGCTCAGTGGAATACGTCGCTGCGAAGGTCGTGGGTTGAGCTTTGAAGGAAAAAAACGTGAGGAAACCACATCACAGTGGTAGGGTACTTTGTAGTACTCGACTGGCTGGCTTCCACCCTCAAGTTGAAAATATGTCGTCAATCACTTGTTGGTATGTTCCGGAAATGTATCTCGAGCCAGTGGCATATTAAGAAGGTCGACAACATATCGGCAACTCCCCTGGTATTGCTAATGTCTATAGGTGACGGTAGCCACCTTTTAAGAAACTTATGAACCATGCAATAGTCTATCCATAAGCGCCTGCCTTTGAATAAAATTGATTTTGATTTTGAGATGCCGGAATTAACCGGATACCTGGCAACATTTTGTAATTTGGGGGTCTTAGCCAAATAGACGATCTCTATACACTGATGACCAGCAAAACCAACATTAACTCAAACTCAAACTCAAAACTCATTTATTCAGTTTAGGCCCTGGTAAGGCACTCATGAACGTTACAATTGACTCTACCACCGGTTCGGAATACACTTAAACTGAGAAGACTCCGGCAAGAAACTCAGCAACAACATTAACAATGTCACAGATCTAACTTTTTTTTTAACTGTAAGCAGGCATATTTACCACAATAATAATGGCCAGTTACATACCATCAGGTGACCTGTCTTCCTGCTTGTAAGACTACGTAATATGTCACAAGAATCTCGACAACCAATTTAGGACATATGGTTCTAGGAAGGAATTTATCGCGCTCACAAAAGGATGGGACAAAGCGAGCAAGATCGAGGATATATGTCTCGAGGAAGCACGTTAATATCGTCCGGTTACCTTTGACAGGTGATTCTACTGTCGAATGCACAGACTATACAATGTGTTGCCATATCGTACATTGAAATAAAAACCACTTTTGGTAGAATAAAGAGGTAACTATTTGATATGGAATATATCTGACTATAAACTGTTTATGCCTTATTAAGTATATGAAATGAAATGTTTATTCATCCAAATAAGCCTTCACAGGCGCTTATGAATTGTCAGATTCTAATGACTCGAATGCACGGTTCGGAAGGTTGCTTTTGCTGAGAAGAGCCGGCAATAAACTCGGCAATAGGATGGAAATGTCCACTTTGCATACATGGGCGCCTTCAAAAGGTATTTTTGTAAATATTAGTAGTTGTTATTCTGTAGGTATGTATACATATAGGTAAAATGATTGGGTAAGGCGCAAAACGGTCATACTTAGCTTTACAGAGTCGCCACAAAAAAAACTCCCCCTATTAAAAATATTAGGTCACTGAAATATAAATTAAAATATGGGAAACCCAACTAAAATTACAATACTCAATCTTTCTTTTGCAACGTCGACCTAAACTGTTAAAAAATAACAACGAAACGGGCTCTTTCACAGCGCAATTTTAAATGATTGTTTTTAAAAACTAATTTCGCACGAGCATTTGAAACTCTCGTCTGGACAGACAGACAGACGGCAGATGGAAATACTGTTTGCTAACGAGTGTGCTTAGCAAATAAAACAACACAGTTTTGTGTGTTTTTAACGTAAATGTATGAGGATATATATTTAGAGGGCTGAGCTTTAAAAACTCTAGATATTAAAAAGAGCAGAATAGGCTGTGTGGATGATTTGAAAATAAAAAGAAAAAAAAGGACGGATACATTTTAAAATAATGTCAAAAAACCTAAAATTGATAACATTCTAAAACAGTATACCTACATAAACAAATAAATAAAATGTTAATGTCTGTCTGGATATTGTGAATTAAGGTATTTTTTTACTTCAAAATGTTTTTAAGTGATAAATGTAGCGACATCTATCTACAAATAGATATAGTACGCACGACTCCTAGATAGATGGCGCTCCAATAACCTACATCGCTTTTATGAAGTTTTCTATGCGATCTGCATATATACAAGATTCCAACATCAACAGTTGGACTACGGTCCCCAGGCACGATGACCTAGCCTGGCGGAAGATCTTCCCTTTTCAATGGAGGAGTCTAACACCTCGCTCCTCCATAGTAAATATTGGCAGATAGAGTTAAAACCCAGACGCAAAGTTTTTGAATAAAAGCACAAAAATCTAGTCCCAAACGAAAGCTTTATATCATTATCGTCAAGCGTGATGAGAAGCATTTTTTCTCCCTTATTTTCATATGTACAATACAATTTGAATTTGCGTACAAATCTCCGTAGCGGACTGTCTCGGCCCGAATAATATGTTTTCCCACTGAAAATGCTACGTTTCGTGTTATATTTCTCGGCTATATTTTTGTGAGCAATGACCGCTCCACGTAAAGAACGTAGAGTTCATTTGTTGAGAATAATATTATATGGGTTCGTAACTGTTAGTCGACATTGTTGCTTCTAATTTAGATTTTCTTAATCAGTTTATTTTGTATTATTTTCTTGTATTTTTTAATTTTTATATTCCAAATTAAAATTTGAAATAACTCTTATTTTTGGTTTCATTAAACGTCGTACTCTGCTACTCAAGTTAAATCTCTGTCGCCATGCCATGCACCTATTGGTGTGTTTCGGCAATTGCACTTGAATGCCAGTTGCCTTTATGGCATTTTAATTAGCAAATCCTCCTGTTATTGCTAATGTTTATAAGCAACGGTAGTCTATCATCAGGTGACTCACCCGCCTCGTTGTCACTTATGGAAAAACAAAGACAAAACACAATTTTAGTTGCCTTTATGTCCAAAAATGGACATTATTTTTTCCCAAATAACAGGGAATCCCGGCACTTCCGACTCGCCACTTCCGTAACATTTCGTCAAGAATTATTGGAGGAAAACACACAATGACACTTCCCCGAAAATATATCCCCAACTTAATATTTAATTGTGTTTCACAAGTTCGTCGTACCTATTACAAACGTTTTTCCTCGAGGACGGCGTATTGAGAGCTTTCCGAATATTTCATTTTAAGTTATTCTTCCTTTGATATGTCTCGTACAAGTACTGTTCAGATATTTAAAGAGACGCAGAGAGGTCCCGACGATTTTTAGGGTTCCGTAGCCAAAACAACACTTTAAGGCGATGATAGCTCAGTGGTAAGTGACGTCGGATACCGCGGCGAAGGTCGTGGGTTCGAATCCTTACAATGAGCTTGAGCTTTTGGTGAAGGAAAACATCGTGAGGAAACCACAGCACGGTGGTAGGGTACTTTGTTGTACTCGACTGGCTGGCTACAAGTTGAAAATCTGTCGCTAAGCACCTGTTAGTGTGATCCGGCAGTTGCACTTGAGAGCCAGTTGCCAATAAGGTGTACAACACCTTGGCAATCACCTCGTTTTTGCTAATGTCTATAGGCGACGGTAGTCACTTACCACCAGGTGACCCGTCAGCTTCGTTGTCAAAAAAAAAATGGTTCTAGGTCAACGGGAAGTGTCCTATAGGTTTTGATTCCCTAGCTAGACTCAAAATATGTTTTTCATCCCCCCATCTCGGAAAGAGTATTTTTGCTGTTCGATATATGAGTGTAAAAGCCGTTATTATCCTCTAGAGGATAAAGTAAATAGAACATCGTGTGCACTAAGTTTGTGAATTCAAATCATCATTAAACCTACTTACTTCTCCCTTCATGGTGCCGATTTATCATACATCAAAGTCAAAGCCAAAGTCAAAACCATTTATTCAGTTTAGACCCTAGAAGGGCTTATGAAGGTCGAATTCAGAAGTTACCACCGGTTCGGAAGTCAGCCTTCAACTGAGAAGAACCGGCAAGAAACTCAGCAAGGTTACATTTTTTTAATATTTTTGGACCATCTGACTATATTGGCTTATTTTTTTAAATGTTTTTCAATTTTATTCTTAAACTAATACAAAAATACGTAAAATAATATAATTTTGACAAATAAAAAATGAAATTAAAGAATCATTTTTTTATTTGTCAAAAACTCAGACTCGGAACCTACTTGGTGTACTTTTTTTTTAATTTGCTTTTTTAAAATCCTCGCTGAAGTGGGATGAAAAATTACGTGTTGCACTCGAGTGCAAAGATTTTTCACCTCGTGCTCTTTTGATTCCCTCGCTTACGCTTAGTGTGGGGATCGTCAGATATATGTTATTAAAAATCTGGTTCTACATGAACACACAAAGTGTACTGAATAATATTAACGTTGTGCTGTAATGTTTTAGCTTTAAGTTGTATTTGTGTAGTAAATAAATGCTTTTTTCATTTTCATTTTTCATTCCATAAATGTTCCATTTTTTCCTTTGAGGTACGAAACCCTAAAAAAAAAAATTAAAGCCACCCTTACTGTTTCTATGTACCCAAACCAGACAGTTACGTCAGATATTTTTTTCGTTCGCAATCAGAGATATTACAAAATCTATTTACTTTTAAATTTTAAACATTAAGCGTTCAAACCATTCTCAATTGTATTAACCGAAATATCTTTTTTTCGTGAAATTCGCCAGGGAAGTTAAATATTGGCTCACAGCGGATAATTACATTAATTGGCTTGAAAAAGAATGAATTTCGTTTTATATAAATTCGGCCATTGTTTTTCACAACGGGTTTTGTAAAATAATTTTATTTACAAGAAGGTTAATAAAGTTAAGTTGGTAATCCAAAAGTCGAGGTAGTAAGGTAAATTAAGTTAAATGTTTATTCATCCAAATATACCTTCATAGGCGCTTACGAATAGTCATAGACTCTAATGTACGGTTTGGAAGATTGCTTTTGCTGAGAAGAGCCGGAATAAACTCAGCATGTACTCTTTTCAAAGCCAACGTAGACTTATTACATAAAATGTATCCTACAAGAGGTGGATGTGTGGTATTACGAGAATGGATAAGATAAGGAATGAGTATATCAGAGGAAGTTTGAAAGTAGCACCAGTGACTGAAAAGCTAAAAGGCAATAGATTGGCTTGGTATGACATGCCCATGGGGAGGGATGAAAAAATATAACGAAAAGTGTATTGATATAGAGGTAGAGGAAGGCCGAAGAAGATGGATGGACTGCATGAAGAATGATATGTTTATGAAAGGTGTGATTACTGAAACGACTAGTGATAGAGTGGAGTGGAAGAAAACATGTTGTGCCGACCACACCTAGCGTGGGATAAGGAAAAGAAAAAGAAAGAAAAAAAGTGTCCTACAAGAGTGTCGTCATTTAAATATTCGTTAATAAGGTGGTATGCCGAAATTATATCTAGCCAAATTCAAAAGAACACGGACAAAATAATGTAAAGTATGGAGGAGCGAGGTGTTAGACTCCTCCATTGAAAAGGGAAGATCTTCCACCAGGCTCGGTCTTCGAGCCTGGAGACCGCGGTCTAACTGAAGGTAGATGTTGGAACATTGTATATTACCGATCGCGTAGAAAACTTCGATAGCGCGATGTAGATTATTGGAGCGCCACCTATCTAGAAGTCGTGCGAACTATATCTATTTGTAGATGGATGTTTTACAATGTTGGATATATGTCATAGGTACGGCGAAAAGGGAAGATCTTCCACCGGGCGACGTATCAATGCCCGGGGACTGCACTCCAACGTTTCTTGTTGAGAACTCGCATATATGCAAAGTGCTGAGAAAACTTTGCCAGTGCGATGTAGGAATTCCTGTGTGATTTTTCCATGTTGTTGCGATGACGCACTTCTATTACTTTCTGCTGACTCGACTCTCATGTAGCGCTGTTACTATAGCCGCTACAATGTCGCTACATAAATTACTATACATATAATTTTCTCTCTCAAAAACACCTTCACAAAAAGTCCCACTTTCTTTCACTATATACCAAAGTTTAGTGATTACGGCTCGTCAGCACTATCGGCCCTCAAGGGTACAAGTCCCTTATTGCGTCTCTACGCGAGCCTTTTCGCCGATAGTCAATATTTTGACCGTTGGACTCGTTAACTTCGGCTACTTTTTCTATTGCTAGCCTTTTTTACGAGTCGGTGTGTTTAAAGTTTTTGCGCAGCGTAGCATACCTGTGCTGTAAAATGAATTGAAATAGATTTGGGAGAAATGGTGTAAGTCACTATATTATACTGCCTTTCTTTTTAAGCGCGCATTTTTGGAGTATTTCTTTAAAGCGCTACGCTATCTATACTAATATTATAAAGAGGTAAGTTTGTGAGTTAATAGGAGGTAATCTCTGGATCTACGGAATCGATTTTGAAAATTCTTTTACCAATAGAAAGCCACGTTGTTTGTGAATGTTATAGGCTATAATTTTATCCCAGAAAAAGATAAGATCCCTCGGAAACGCGGGTGAAACCGCGGGGGAAAGCTAGTATGTTATATTTGATAGCTACGAGTTAACCCTTAAACAATCCTAGATAGATAGAAAGAAAGAAAATCATTTATTAAGGACACATTGGCATCAGATATTACGACAATATTTTTTTTAATTTGTTTTTTTACTTTTGGATAAGCTTATGTTTGACCGCAATCTCACCATGGTAAGTGATGATGTGACCGAAGGTGGTAAGCAAACAAAGCTTAGATAGGAACTGGAACACACCGATAGGTGCTGGGCCACAGATTTTCAACTTGAGGGTGGTATGGTAACCAGCCAGTCGGGTACTACAAAGTACCCTACCACTGTGCCATGGTTTCCTCACGATGTTTTCCTTCACTTAAATCTCAAGCTCATTGTAGGATTTGACCCCACGACCTTCGCCGCGGTATCTGACGTCAATACCACTGAGCTATTATTGCGTTTAAATTACTAATTCAACTACCTTACTATTTCATCTTAATTGTCCCAAAGTGAACTCAAAAAGGCAGCCATTATTGCGTCGAATGTTAACTAACGCAGCGCTGATGTTATATGGAATCCTCATACATCTTATATTCCACACCCACTCCATTTTTTCTCCCAAACGTCCAAATCACTCCAGATTTCGTTCGAGCTTATCCATTTTGACATCTCAAGTAGTATACAATCTATACTTACATAAATTGCCACGTCTCTTTTGTAAGAGGAAAATGAGATAAGAAAAACATTTTTTTTTGGTATGACAGTTGATACGGACATTCTGCTCGAGCGGGTATTTTTGGAGTGCGGTGCAAGTAATAGACATCGGCGATTTGAAGTTAATAAAATTATCGGTATTTAAAGTATTTTTGGAACGAAGCTCCAAAGTTCCTTATCGCGCGTTGTGAAAGGGGGCTAGACGGAAAAAAAACTTACGAAAAATTGTCCGACACTTTTAGTGTCAGTGTCACTTTATTGTAAGCTGTGCGGCGTGCGCATGTTTCTCTGTCTGTCTGTCTCTCTCTCTCTCTCTCTCTCTTATAGAAAGCAAGCCAGATATTTTCATTTCTATTTTTATAGTTTTTTTTATATATATATATATACTCTCTCGACTTATATAACTTCGTTCCATCCGGGTGTCCAAAAATTTGACACCTCTCAATTTTTTTTTTAATACCACAAGCGACATCCAGGCAAACGGGTCACTGATATTAAGTGACTACCGTCGTAGATATAAGCAGTACCAGGAGGATGGCCAATGTGTTGTACACCTTAATACAATGCCTTCAAGGCAACTGGCTATCGAGTACAACTGCCGAACGGACTTTGACGAACCGGTTAGCGTTAACACACTACCTATCACGCCGCAGGTCGTGAGTTCTATTCCCATCCAGGACAGACATTTGTGTGCATGAACAATTGAACATGTCTGTTTGTCTTGAGTCTGGGTGTAATTATCTATTTAAGTATGTATTTACAAAAAAACTACTATATGTAGTATATCAGTCATCTGGTTTCCATAGTACAAGCTCTGCTTAGTTTGGGATCAGATAACCGTCCGTGAAAAATGTCCCTGGATATATATTTATTCATTTAGGTTAACACCACGCGCGCTCATTGGTCAATAAATGAGTTTTGAGTTAGTCAAAGTCAAAGTCAAAACCATTTATTCAGTTTAGGACCTAGAAGGGCACTTATGAAGGTCGAATTACAGAAGTTACCACCGGTTCGGAAGTCAGCCTTCAACTGAGAAGAACCGGCAAGAAACTCAGCAAGGTTACATTTTTTAAATATTTTTGGACCATCTGACTATATTGGCTTTTATTTCAAATGTTTAACAATTTTATTCTGAAAGTAATACAAAAATACATAAAAAATTATAACCCGCATAGTATGGTCTAAAACCCTTTGCCTACACTACAATAGAGGAAATAACATTACACACTTCCGTCCTTTCTCACGAAATCACTTCCACAGATTGCAGGATATCAGTGGTAGTGACGTCGAGTACCGCGGCGAAGGTCGTGGGTTCGAATCCTACAATGAGCTTGAGCTTTCGGTGAAGGAAAACATCGTGAGGAAACCATATGACGGTGGTAGGGTACTTTGTAGTACCCGACTGGCTGGCTACCACCCTCAAATTGAAAATCTGTCGCTAAGCACCTATCGGTGTGTTCTAACAGCTGCACTTGAGAGCCAGTTCCCATCTAGGCTTTGTGTACTTACCATAGTGAGATTGTAGTCAAACACAAGCCTATCCAGAATAAATAAAAAAAAGGAAAGCGAAAGAAAACGTGTAAAAAACATCGATATGAAATCGCTACCCCCCCATCACTCGGTCCATATAACCCTACCAAAAAGAATGTCAACATAAACACGTACCCCGGATTCTGGTGAAGGGATAATGTAATTTGCCGGGTTATTCTCCCCACGGTGTAGTTAACGCAACCATGCTCACCGCGCGTTAATACAACGCGGGATCTTGCGTTTTGGGAATAACCCATGGAGTTTAAAGATTGATTTATGTATTTCATGCATTTTATCTTACAGTTTACCATGTACAGTCACGGAATGAAAAGGTTCGTCGATTTTCAAATTGATTCGTTCAACGTATCGCGAGCACATATTACCTTTTGAAACTATGTTACAGAATTAAGACTCGAGTTAGAGAAAATAATGTGTAACTTTTCGTTAATAAAGCTCAAAATTATTCAAATCAAAGTTGTTTGATTATTAACTTGTCAACAAGATTATTATGTTTGATAAACTAAAACCTTCTTGTTGGTTCAACCTGCCATTATTATTTCAGTTAAAACTATTGTCAAGCGGTCAATGTCATCATTGCAAAACATCATAATTGATTCTTGCAGTACCTATAATAGTGCAAGCGAAAAGCGACTCTAAGGTGACGAAGCTTTTCATATAAACCTAGCTTAACTGTATGTTATTTGTTTATCTAAGAGTTAGTTTCCACGGAGGTTTGCGGACCCAAACGTCCAAGCGAATTTCCACCGTATTCAATGGATATAATACCTAAAATATGTTGAGATTCCATTAATTTCTACTGTTTCTTTATTTTAGTCCGACTGAAGAACTGTTAGTACCTGCAATAAAGAATGGAAACATTAATTTTGGAACAAAATGAGACATGCACTGTGGTAAAAAAAACTCAAGTACAAAATCTGTCGCCAAGCACTGGCGGTGACGGTATTCACTTACCATCACTTCCCGCCCGCCTCTAAATAGCACTAACCTTATTAATGTAAACAGTCAGGGAGTCTAATTCAGCTAATAACTCGGTATAATTAATATCTCTATTTTATTGAAAAATGTTGTATTTTTATTTATTCTAGACAAGCTAGTGTTTGACCACAATCTCACTATGGTAAGTGATGATGTGGCCGAAGGTGGTAAGCACACAAAGCCTAGATGGGAACTGGCTCTCAAGTGCAGCTGTCGGAACACACCGATAGGTGCTTGGCGACAGATTTTCAACTTGAGGGTGGTAGCCAGCCAGTCGGGTACTACAAAGTACCCTACCACCGTGCTATGGTTTCCTCACGAAGTTTTCCTTCACCGAAAGCTCAAGCTCATTTTAGGATTCGAACCCAAGACTTTCGCCGCGGTATCCGACGTCACTTACCACTGAGCTATCATCGCCTTCGAGTTTATATTCTATTATTTTGTATTTGATGGAAAATACAGTTTGCTTTTACAATTATTTTCTTCTGAAACGTGAGTGGAACAGCGAAGCGAACGCTACTTACAAATAAACGACTATACACCGCTTTTCATTTTGTAATAAGATTAAAACAACCCATTTATGGACTACGTTCTCAGCAATGATATAATAAGTAAAAAACGTGTAGATAGGTTTACACGCGCTCCGAAGGGTAAAAAATACAAGTGAAAGAATTACTTCGATACGTCAATTAGTTTCCGATTTATAGAAGTAAACGTGCGATGCGGACTCGTACTCGATTTGACGTACTCGTGTGACGGTGTGACGTCATCTCGCAACACTCGCTCATAGCGGAGCGTTGCAAATTGACGTCACATGCGGTCACTTGACTGTTAGCGGGACTCGATATTTATCGTAAGTTTAAATGCCTGTAAAATCAAAACTAATAGGTATTTTTGACTACAACAAAAACTAGTGTATTTGTATACATACAAGCTTTACTGTAACAAACTTTCAACCTATTTGGCATACCTATTAACGTTCTTAATTAGCCTAATTTAACCTGTGTCGCATCGCATCGCTGGCAGCAGCGGATGCACTTCACGTATCGAGTGCAATTAAAATTAAAAGTAACCAAAAATGCCATCGTGTGTTATAAGATATCGCAATGTAGTGTGGATAGTTATTTATGTGTGCGTCAGAGTGTAATTTCTCGGCAATTTTTACAAGCTTTATAATATTATTTAACCGATTGAGCTGAAATGTTGTATACACGTTTAGTTTGGATGACAATGTATGGTCAGCTGTGTGACGTCATTCTAAATACAATATGGCGGAACACCTAAGATAGCGGACTATTATTTTTTAATGCAATCATACAATATGGGTATCAAATGAAAGGGCTTGCTGAGAATAACTCAAAAAATAAAGTGACGTCACTCTGAATCCAAAGCTTGTTTTTAAAAAAGTTTTTTAACTTACAACTTATTTAAGATAGAATGTTGTGTAGGTAACCTATCTACACATTTTTACTTATAATATCATAGGTTCCCAGGTTTAAAGTTGCAAATAAAGACTCGTTTATTGAGCTCAGATTTCTAGACATAACTAAATTAAAGACTGTCCCGGAAAGGTTTTTCAGCAAAACTTTTATTAAGTTTCATGTACCTTTTTAATGTAGGTATTATGTGATTTAGGGTTTCCGTAGTCAAATGGAAAATTCTTACAGTTTCCTTCTAGGCTTTGTGTGCTTATCACCTTCGGCCACATCATCAATTACCATGATGAGATTGCGCTCAAACACAAAATTATCAAGCAAAAAAAAATCTTTAGTCATTCTACCTTATACGTAAACTAAATTAAAACGATATTTTGTTCGTTCTTTGTACGAAAAGAACTTGGAAACAAAGTATAATGCCTTTAGGTTCATAATCCTAAACTGTCATCAAGGGGACTCCGAGGAAATCCATTTTATTTCGGTTATAATACCGGGACCGGTCCCCTAGGCGAAATAACTGGGCAAATTGTATTACCGGACGGCCAACCGGACCTGGGTATAATGCTGACATACAGTTTTGGACTCTGTTGAATTTTAAATGGCAACGGACATTTCTTCCAATCAATATCACACATTATTTACAGTACCTGGGTGACCGAGCTTTGTTCGTTTTTTTTTTGGTAAAATTTTAATAGTTTTTCTTACAAAAGAAGGAACTTGAAAAAAAAAAGGAAAAAAAATCTGGTCTCGAACCGAGGTACTTTGGTTTGTGTGTTGCTCGATTTCCCCCTGAGCTATTATAACCTGACAGTTAGAAGCGAAATTTACCTAGGTATTCTAACGATATTGTAGCAGTTTTTCATTGCCTGAAAAAACGGATAAAATGACGTTTTCTAAAAATTTTACCTAGCTAGATCAATTTATCGTCCCTGAAACCCCCTGCATACAATTTCATGAAAATTACAAGAATTGCTCGTTTAAAGGTATAAGATACGGTTATTTAATCCCATACTAAGTAAACTTGTACTATGGAAACCAGATAACTATCTATACTTAATATTAGAAAGAGGTAAAGTTGGTGAGGTTGTAAAGAAAGAAGAAAGAAAGAAAATAATTTATTTTGGACTCACACAATCACAAATCACACACACATATACAAATATAGAAGACAACAATACAATACAGTCATACAATGTACTGTGTAGCTGTGTGAGGCCAAAAAGGCACCTATCTCAGCATTGAGCTGCGGCCGTAGGTACCGCAGCGCTGGTTGTAGGGGGTAATCTTTGGATCTACTGAACCGATTTTGAAAATTCTTTTACCAATAGATAGCCACGTTATTTGTGAGTGTCATAGGGTATAATTTTATCCCGAGAAAGGATAATATCCCACGGGAACGCGGGTGACACCGTGGGGGACAGCTAGTACTACATACAGTTCTTATATACTTTGACGGGCCAGTTGGCGTGGTTGGTTAACACACTGCCTATCACGCCGCAGGTCGTGGGTTCGATTCCCATCCAGGACAGACATTTGTGTGCATGAACATGTCTGTTTGTCCTGAGTCTGGGTATATTATCTATTTAAGTAAGTATTTACAAAAAAAAAGTAGTATATGTAGTATATCAGTCATCTGGTTTCCATATTACAAGCTCTGCTTAGTTTGGGATCAGATAGCCGTGTGTGAAAAAAAAACTTAATCTAGATGTCCCTCGCGGATTCACCTGCGTTTTCGAGATGAAATCTATAGCACTCAGATATAATTTAGCTTTCTATTATTGAAAGAATTTTCAAAATCAAATTAGTAGTTACAGAGATTGCCTCCTACATACAAACTTACAAACCTCATAATAAGTGTAGACAAGAGCAATGAGGTCAAAAAATGAGTAACAAAATGTTCTACAAATACTTACTTTACGCACAATAGGCAGAAAACATAAAGTAATATCTTTTACAACCACCCCTTATGTTTGACTAGGGTTGCTACCCGACTCATTTATTCGATGCGTGTTTTCACATTGATTTTTATAAACTGACAGGTTTTTTAAGATTATACGAGAAAATGTTGCTTTAAGTTTCTACAGACAGGGATTTAATTGCAATGTTTAGGGTTGTTCCTCTGGATCTGATTTTAATTGAAAAAAATATTACTTGATATACAACCGTTAGCTAACCGCCCCGCGGTTTTAACCGCATACCCTTTAGGGGTTGAATTTCGAAAAATCAACATGGCGGAACACCTAAGATAGCGGACTATTATTTTTTAATGCAATACTACAATATGGGTAAAATGAAAGGGCTTGTTGAGAATAAGTCGAAAAAAATCTTGTTTATAAAAAAGATTTTTTTCTCATAATTTTATAATATTAGTATAATCGCCAACCCTATGAAACAAACACCAGTATACAGAGAGAGAGTTGTTTATAATGTCGTTACACGAGTAGGTACATACGATGCGAGTGAAGCGACGAACAGAGCATTGTTAGAGAATGGTTGCGAGGATTTTTTGCTCGCCGCATCTTCAATACCATTACGGATGGTTAGGCATATGTCTCACAGATGGCGAGTAAGCGATGAGCGATTGTGTAAATCCCCGCCCGCCGGTCACCCGAGGCCTCGAATTTTTTTATAGATAAAATACTACATTAAACTTACATACATCACACATGTTCCAAATTTGTTCTGGTTTTTTTTTACAAAATGCTTTTTCATATGAAAATACGAAAGCTACACCGTTGCATGATTATTTTTGGAACGAAGTTCCTTATCGCGCGTTATGAAATATGAAAGGGGGCTAGACGGAAAAAAAATCACCGACCGCTGTGCGGCGTGCGCATGTTTCTCTGTCTGCCTCTCTCTCTCTCTCTCTCTTATAGAAAGCAAGCCAGATATTTTCATTTATATATATATATATATATACAATTATTTTTATATATATATATATATACTCTTTCGACTTATATAACTTCCATCCGGGTGTCCCTTGACACCTCTCAAGTTTTTCACATAATATACAAAGTAAGCATGAGTATTGGGATCACCCATGCTTACATCATCAGGTGACCCGCATGCTCTCTTGCTATCATCATCATCATAATCATCATCATCATTTCAGCTGAAACACGTCCACTACTGGACATATGCCTCCCCCAAAGTTTTCCACATCGACCGGTCCTGTGCTGCTCGCATCCAGCGGTTTCCCGCGACTCTCACTAAGTCGTCGGTCCACCTTGTACTCCATGTTACTAACGTAAAATCTGATTAAAATAACAAGACAAACGAACGTTACGAAAGTACAAAGATATTTTATTTTACTATCTCCTGCAGCTTATTTAAAACACAGTAACAACAAAATTGCTTATCGCATTCCTATTGCTTCCAGTCTGACGTACGCCTTACTCTTCAACAAACATATTTGGCTCCGTACTAGCTATAAATCTGTACGAAATATTACTTTAAATACTTTGCGAAACATTTTATTCGTTAGCAATAATAATAAAATCTTCATTTCATGGTGAGTCATTGTTATGGGCTTCTAAATGAGGTGTTTTTTTTAGTATTCCCTCCCAAAATTATAAATACTTCTATGTAGCTATATATCTGAGTAATATTTTTAATGATAGCTCCAGTGGTAGTGACGTCCGATGCCGCGGCAAAGGTTGTGGGTTCGAATCCTACAATTGGTTTGAGCTTTCGGTGAAGGACCATACCACGGTGGGTACTTTGTAGTACTCGACAGGCTGGCTACCACTTAAACTACTTTTGTAGGGCACTTACGAAGTAACGTTGCGTTTTCGTTTTATTTGTGATATGTATGAATAATATCGGTGGCGTTTTGTCCAATAAAGATCAATCTAAGTGCACAAGTGGAGTGAAGTGAAATGAAAGCGTGTATCGTGACTTTTCAGGTTGTCCCAAAAAGTCCGTGAAAAGTTTCAGTGGAACAGCCGCCAATTTTACTAAAATCTGACCGGACATGTACGGACGAGGACTAGACTTTACAGTGAATGTGACAATAACATAAAAGAAGAATATTTATAATAAAGAAATGGTTTAAAGGTCTAGCAAAAAACCTTATAAAAAAATTGCTACCACCACTCTAACACAAAAAATAATCTTTGTGGGTTCTTTGCTTATTATTATTAGATCCTCAAAAACCTATTAATTCAATAAATATTACGGCCTAAATCGCAGGGCGAAAACAAACATAATAACGAAGGAAATATATCCAAACAAACTCTAAGAGTAAACACGTAATAGGTATGTTCTTACTTCTGTGTCGGTAAAACTGCTTAACAAGCTCTGTAACTTTAGCTACGTCTTGTCAGCTTTTTGCATAACAAGTTCGTTTCATTTTTTTCTTTGAATCTTGTAATTTTCTGATGCTCCATATGCAATGAGATGTTACTTATACTTTACATGAAAACATGACATGACAAAAGCAGAAACCGCTCCCGTGGGATCTTATCTGTTCCTGGGATAAAAACATAGCCTATGTTACTCAGGGATAATGTAGCTTTCTAATGGTTAAATAATTTTTAATATCACTCCAGTAGTTTTTAAGTTTATTCGTTACATACAAAACTACAAATCATTCCTCTTTATACCATTAGTATAGATATAGATTAGATATAACTATTGCCCGCAGTTTGACTCGTATTCCAGCTTGTTATCAAAAAGATTTGTAAAAGTAAACTTATTTAGAATAATGTCACATGATATCAGTAGATAATATGATGTACATAAGGTAAGGGTATAATTTAATACGGTACCAATCTTCAATCCATCTTTCCATACAAACACTTAACCTTGTACTCAAGTAATTGTCAATTAAAACAATTAGCAACTTGCGTTGATACCTTTAATGAGTTTCCAACAAGCGCGGAATACATAATTATTATAAAAGTTCTCACCTTGCAATAAACGCACAAAGACGCGCGGTTCTGCGATGGCGAAAACGACAGAATTAAAAAAAATTTGAATGCCAACAAAAATTTTAAAAACTTAACATAGTGAAATATTATTTTAATGTTTATATTGATAGCTATAATAGTTATTATTGTTACATAATTTTAAGTATACTCAAATTATTTGATTCATTATGGGACGGTTGGCGGTTGGTTAAATACACTACATATCACGCCACAGGTCGTGGGTTCGAGTCCCATCCAGGACAGATATGCGTGTGCATTAACAAGAACATGTCTGTTTTTCCTGTGTCTAGGAGTAATTATCTATTTAAATATGTATTTGAAAAAAAGTACTCTAAGTAGTTTAGTTACCATAATGCATGCTCTGCTTAGATTGGGATTAGATAGCCGTTTGTAAAGAAAATGCCCCAAATCTAAAAATACCATGTCACCAAATTATTGATTTCAATCAACTACCTTCATCGCAGCGCGTCCAACGTTACCAGATTTCATCATCTTAGAAATAATAAAAAATAACTGATAAAAACTATAAAAGATAGAGTGTTCGCTATCACAAAATCGCAATCTCCGGTGTGCACAAAGCATAATAATATTTTGTATCAAAGTTCAACTTTGTTGAAAATTTACCAACAAGAAACATGTTAAGAGTTTTCAGAAGATTTCATAAATACGAAGTATTTGAAGTATCTGTGCAAAATTATAGCCCATAGAAATAAGAAAGACATGTTTGATAACAATGTAGTTGCTACGACACTTTCGTAGGCCTTTGTAGCATTGTTGTAGTGAAAACTGAAGCGTACTATAGATATCATTATTAAGATTGACCGAGCTTTGCTCGTTTTTTTTTTTGGTTAAATTTTATTAGTTTCTCTCACAAAAGAAGGAGCTTGAAAAAAAAAAGGAAAAAATTACATTTGTGGACTCGATCCGGGGATATTGTGATATGAAGTCCACTTTATTTCCCCTGAGCTATTTTAATCTTGCATCAGGAAGCGAAATTTACCTTCATATTCTAATGATATGGTAGCAGTTTTTCATTGCCTGAAAATACTAATAAAACGACGTTTTCTATAAATGAAACCTAGCTAGATCGATTTATCGCCGCCGAAACCCCCTGCATACTAAATTTCATGGAAATCGTTGCAGCCGTTTCCGAGATCAAGAATTGCTCGTTTAAAGGTATTAGATAAATAGATAGATAGATAAGTGCTTTCTATCATTCTGGTTTTTGAATACGCACTGCTAGGCGACTAAAAATCTACAACCTCTTGATCAAATGACTGCTCGGCTGTGATTGAAGTGGCTGATATGTGAATGCAGTACGTAGATGTTTACTACTCAAGTAAAAGACCTGTAAGTATTACGACAAATTTAAGGGGGGGATAGGTACTTACCAACTATACAAAAATCACCTCAGTAAAAAGGTCACCATTTTCGAGATATTTAATTATTTACCGAGGTAATTTTTGAAGCGTTCCGTACAGTACTAAAATTGTGTGATTTCCCGTTTGTTTAAAATCTTGGTTGTTTTGGTCACAACTTAAAAACAAGATACAGCGTTTCCAACAGACAGGCGGGTCACCTGATGGTAAGTGACTACCGTCACCCATAGTCATTAGTTGCAGGTATTGCTAATGTGCTAGCAATCGTTTACAATTCAAAACTTTCAAGTGTAACTGCCGATACAAACAGATAAGTGCTTCAAAACAAAAATAAATAAATCAATGAGATATATATCAGCGGTTACGATGTCAATTAACTACAGCGTAAGTATGCTATCACCTTCAAAGCACCTTCCACAGCGACGACTTTGGAAACGGTCTCCACTATCAATTAGTTTAGAAACTTGCCCAAACTTGTGATGTTAAAGCGTACAGTGAGAAAGGACTTTAAGATAAATGAACTAATTTGATTTTCATAATACTACTACGGTATTGTTCTTGATTTGTAGCTTAGATAAACATTTGCGATGTTAATTTGAACATACCAGAGAGTTTCAGCTTCTATTCTATAGACAATAATGTCTGGTATTCTATGATAATATTTGATGGAATTTAATTTAGTTACTAAGGATTCAAAGTCTAGGTTTTGTGTGTTTACCACCTTAAAGTTAGTTAATATGGTAAGATTGCGATTAAATACACTGTATGTAAAAGAAAATTGTATCTAGATTATTAACAACTAGCTGTCCCGTGGTTTCACCCGCGTTCCCGTGGGATCTTATCTTTTCCCGGGACAAAAATATAGCCTATGGTAGGGGAGGCAATGATGCTAAATTTGTAGTTACTCGAGCGTCTTTGGGACCTACTGGAATTTGAAGATTAGGTGGAATAAAGAAAAAAAGGTTATGTGATATTTTCCCCTTCGGCGGTGGGGGGAGCGACTACAGGGTTTCAAAAATGTAAAAAAAAACAGTCACCAAGAAATACTCGAGCCCGTCAGATATTAATAGGGTAGTCGCGCCACGTCTGTCTGATAACGGAAAAATAATAATCTGCCGTTTTGCGTGGTGGGGGTGGCCGTACGAAGGGGTCGAAAATATTTTAAAAAAAAATTTACTCGAGCGCGTCAGACATTGATAAGGGATGTTAAGTGAACCCTCCAGTAGCTCCTATTTTAAAGACTGACGATTTGGACGCGACCATCAGTCAGGGCCGATTTTTGAAAATGCAAAAAAAAATCGTGACCTTGATTTACTCGAGCGCGTCAGATTTTTATACAGGCGGTTCTTCTTGATGGCCTTGTTGTACTGACCCATAATCTGACAATTATGTTGAGGGATTTCCTTAATCTGACGGTTTGAAAAAAAAAATATGTAAAAAATATCGAAATCTCGAAAATGGTTTAAGATATCGAAAAAATGTTTGTACAAAAGTTGTAGAAAATTTAATCTTCTACAATATTCATTATGAATACACATGCCAAAAAACCCATAGGAAACGAGATATTTGCAATAAATGATTTTTTGACCTTTGACCTTGAAAAATCAGTAGTCGCGGGCACCCTAAGATAAGTAGCTTTTGAGACACGTTTTAGGGTGTCAAAATAAAGGTTTATACAAGTTAATAGCTGACTATCTCTCATTCTGAAGTGAAACTCATAATATTCCTGGACTATACACTTAATAATGATTTTAGCTACTTCGGCTTGTGCAAATCGGCAGATTATGATATTTCCGTGATTTGTGACAAATTTCCTTCAAAATAAAAAAAAAACTAATCGCGCTCGAGAAAATCCAGGTGACGTTTTTTTTTTGCAACTTTGAGAGTCTCCATTTTTCTTTCGTCACGCCCAAATTGTCAGATTATTGAAATGTACACTATTTTGCATGTAACTAACTTACCTTACCTTAATCTGACGCGCTCGAGTATTTCAAACCATCGATTTTTTTTTACTAATCTGACGGGCTACCCTAGGCGTTCGACACTATATAGAGGGCTCAGATTTGGTGAGAGTACTTCATAAGGTGCAAGGTTGCCCCCCTTATGTTAATCTGCCGCGCTCGAGTAAATCCCGAAATCCCCTATTCGCCTCCCCTACCACTATGTTACTCAGAGATAATGTAGCTTTGTAATGGTGAATGATTTTTTTTAATCGGTCCAGTAGTTTTGATGTGTATTCGTTACATACAAACATACAAATCATTCCTCTTTATAATGTTTAGAATAGATATATTAATTAATCTCTGCCTCGGGAGACTGGCGGGCGGGGAGCTTTTTCCGCGAACGCATCAGCCTGGCCATCCAAAAAGAAAACCCTGCCAGCCTGCTGAGAACCTTTTCCATCGGTAGCAGCGGTAGAGCGGTAGAGCCAGTTCGCCATTAAGGCATTGTAATAAGGTGTACAATCAGAGGACATAGCAACTCACTGGGCAATGACGCAGCCGATGAACTGGCCAAAAGAGGATCGGAGACAATAGTATATGGACCGGAACCATTACTACCCATACCTAAGGCCCAAATAAAATCATGGCTACGTCAAAAAACTGAAGAAACACACTTAACGCAATGGAAAACCAATGAAGGGTGCAGACAAACAAAGAATGCAATTCCGGTGGCATCAAAAAAGTTTTCTCGCAACCTCATCAGATTAAAAAGGGACAGAATCCGCAAAGTTATAGGAGTTATAACCGGCCACTGTCTACTGAACAAACACCTATTTACCATAGGTGTGACAGACAGCCCCCTATGCAGAGGATGCATGGAGGCGGAAGAAACGCCACAGCACGTGCTTATGGAATGCAGGAGCGTGGCAGACAAACGGGCACAAATCCTCCATTCACCAGCGTCACTTCCGGAAGCCTTTGGCAGTCTACAAAGGCTGCTAGCCTTCTGGGATGACCTGGGCTGGTTGGAGTGAGAAGACACAGAAGCCTAAATACGTACAATGGCCCAATCAAGAGGCTAAGTGCGGAAACAGCCCTGCCAAAACAAACAAACAAGGTGTACAACACATTAGCAATCCCTTGGTATAGCCAATGTCTATAGGCGACGGTTGTCACTTACCATCAGGTGACGCGCCTGCTTCGTTGCCACTTGTGACATAAAAAAAACGTAGTTTGTAGATTTGAAGCCTATTTTATCATTTAAAAAACCTACCACAATCATGGATGAAAATTATTTCCCAACTACAACGTAATCCATATTTTTGTAATCCTTACCATAAACAAAGAGCAATCTTCGCATACTAATATAACATCGTTTATGCTCATAGCTGTAATAAAATGCTTCAAAATTGGTTTCCACGTTAAGAGGAAAAAGGATAGGCTACACTTATTGCTATAAAGGTAATATGAAAATTTTCTGAAAGTCTTTTATATGAGGTAAGTTGGAAACCGCTGTGTGGTCGCAGTGGTAGCGGGGGAGTATAAGTATAAGCGATTCTTGTAGCTTAAAAAATGTCAGGTGCTGCTTGTGGGGGCTGGTCTGCTTGATTTTGTTGCTTACTAACACTCGCTTTTCTTGCCGCCGAAACAAGCATGTTTTTCATGAGACTAGATAAATAATTGAATTTAATAAGTGTAAGTATACGTTTGAAAAGAGTAATTGCCGAGTTTATTGCCGGTTCTTCTTTCGAACCGTGCGTTTAAGTCTAAACGCACGGTTCAAACAACTTCATATGTGCTTTTAAATGCCTATTTGAATAAAAATGTTATCATTTTCATTTATTTATTAATCAACAGATGGCGTTGTACCACATAAAATATTCTATCAACATACTTGAGGCGAAGTGACGGTAATCCACACTAATATTGTAAATACGAAAATAACTATGTAACTTCTTGATTTCCATGGGTAAATAGCTGACCAGATTTTAATGAAATTTGGAAATGGATACCTTAATCCTTGTAACAGACAACAGTTTAAAGTCATAGGGATATTTTTATGTTGATTTAGATTGACTTGAGTATGTTTATGAAAAAAGGGGTGAGAAAGCACGATTAGGTATGTACAATTGAGAATCTTAGAGAGAATCATCTCATGGTAATATTTTTGTCTGAATACTAATCTCAAGTAAGATCTTGGTACTACATTTCCTCCAGCTATCAGTCCAGCTTACAGTTTATTCTTTTGTAGGTTTAATGCTAACTTTCTTCACATTATTAACTTTGTACCCCTTTTTACGAAAATTGCGTGGACGGAGGAGGTACAGTTAAAGTTTATATGGAGAAGGAGTGAAGAAAGCTAATATCTTTATAAAATATGCTTTAGAAATACATTAAAATAATAAAAAAAATCATTACACACACACACACTACCATGATTATGACACACACACACATATCATTATCCTCCTCTGTTTGTCAACCGATAAACTTTTTTCATTGACAGTTATTGAAAAGACTTTTTTCCTAAAAACTTTTTGATCGAATTTCGATCAGAGGGCGAACACTAGTATAAATAAAAGTACCTACTACCCAATGACCGCTACTTATTACCCGCTGCGCTTATACACCCGCTCACACTACAACCACATCTCGGCTACACAAACTTTACCGCGATGCGGGGAACTTACCGAAGCGTTTGTGTATGTGTTTTGTCTCGCTCATTCTTTTCAGGCCTCCACAGGCTCGAACTATTCACACATTAGATAATAGTTAGTACGTAACAAACATATCACTCCTAAAAGACGCTGCATGAAGAACCTTACGCTACGAACGCGTATTGAGAATCGAGATTCCCGCTTACACCGCGTGAGTGCGAATGAGAAACAGTGTGACGATATTTGATGTGCATTTTGAGGCGATTTTAGTCACTTTTTACAAGCTTTATATTAACTTGCAATGTATGTATGTATGTTTTTCCGGGGTGAATCTTGCAACTCAATTTTGAAGCAGATATCTTTAACCGATTGACCTGAAATTTTGTATACACGT
This sequence comes from Ochropacha duplaris, assembly GCA_951361185.1. Lineage (NCBI taxonomy): Eukaryota > Metazoa > Arthropoda > Insecta > Lepidoptera > Drepanidae > Ochropacha > Ochropacha duplaris. The sequence continues at coordinate 7,869,331 of OX592712.1, read as the reverse complement.
TTAGTTTAGATGACAATGCATGGTTAGCTGTGTGACGTCATTCTAAATACAACATGGCGGAACACCTAAGATAGCGGACTATTATTTTTTAATGCACTCCTACAATATTGAAAGGGCTTGCTAAGAATAACTCAAAAAATAAAGTGACGTCACTCTCTTTTATTTTAATAATAATTGATCTCGGTACGTGAAGCGCATCCGTTGACGTCGGCGACGCGACACAGGTTAAAGTTGGCTGATTAGCCAGGTTTAACCTAACGCCTACGGAGCGCTTATAATCCGTCTACACATTTTACTTATAATATAACTATCTGTCCCCCGCGGTTTCACTCGCGTTCCCGACGGATCTTATCCTTTCCCGGAATAAAAGCCTATGTGCTATTCCAGACTATAACCTATCTCTATGCCAAATTTCATCCAGATCCATTCAGCCGTTCTGGCGTAAATGAGTAACAAACATCCATCCATCCAAACTTTCACATTTATAATATTAGTAGGATTAGTAAGATTTGCGTATAATATTTAGGCAGTATGCCTACGCATTGAATCATTATTGTATTATCAAAATGTGTCCCTACGTAAAAGCTCCGTAGAACAAACCACATCAGTCAATTTACCGTTGACTACATGTGATGTGGCGACGATGTGGCTGCCCCTTTCATGTGCACTGAAATCGGCACAACACGTTTGTGACTCAAGTTAATTGTGTGTTATAGATAATGATGATTATTGATTAATACTATTGAAGTTCACATCCGCGTTGCCGTTCACATGATTGTTGATGGCGGCAGCCGACTGCAGTTGCAAAAAAAAAACCCGTGTCCAACGACAAAACACTTTTTTTTTTAATATTATTCGCCAGCGCGACTATGAGCCGTCGTACCAGCCTTTCATCATCTTTATTCTAACAATATTTGCGTTCGATTTCTTTGGCGCTGAACACTAAGATGTTCCAAATTCAATAAGCGCGCGGCAAAGATAATTCCGGCGCACTTATAAAATAAAGAGGATTAAAAACTCATTACTGCCCGCTAAATGTTTCTTATAGAAAACACCACCTTTGGGTGCACTTAAAGCGAACCAAGTCGTCCTTTTCGAATAGATGGGATGAAAAGTATAATGCTATGCAATAGCTTTACCGCGGCAGTCCCCGAGTGCCACAGGTTTTTTTATTTTTTTTTATTCTACAACTAGACATACGGTTCACTTATAAACATCCTCAATACCAGGATTTTGATATGTTGTCGACCTTAAAGATCTTTATCTTATTAAATTTAAATAACAGATGATAATAATCGAAGAAACTCAAACAATTTATTTAAATTATTCTATAAAAAAAAACATTTCAAAACAATCAATGACAAATCGATATTAATTATCGGAAAATCAATACGAAGGGCCGAATCGAGCGATACATATTAATAACTAGCCGTTCCCTTCCAGTGGGTAATCAAAATGTCTCCTTTGACCTCCGTAACAAACTTTGAAGTTGTTATTACTTAAGAAACTCGAAGGATTATCACACAATTGACCTCACAAGTAACTCGATATTGTGATGAAAAATTCTTAATAGGGTATTTGACTACAATGGAAATATAGATCAAACTGTTGTTAGCTTAACAGTAAACATTTTTCTAAAGCAATTTAGCCATCGTAATATTTGAAAATATGTATGAGTTTATTTGAAATCATAAATAAAATGTTAAATTTTTCATATTTGACCACGTGATAGAAAACTTTCTATCCTAGCCGATTCTGGAGTGGCTTGTACAGCAAATTAATGTTACGTTACGATATTTTGACACCTAACCTTTTGTTTACGAGCAAGTGACGTCATGATATCATGTGACCTAGTTATTATGGCAGGTTAGCGTTTTGGTGACCTTTTTATATATATAAAGTTTTGGTGGTAATTTTTAAAGAAAATAGAGAAATTCAGCAAATTGCAAATGTATTATGCCATAATGATCAATTTTAGATACTTTTCTTAAACCTGTCAAATACCCTATTAAAATGTGACGAGCAATTTGTTTAGAAATTTAATATCATTAGTCTATTTCTTATCAAGTCTTACTTCAATAATGTTTACTGAAACTTTTAATGGAAGGTCAGAGTATTATTAAATAGACAATTACACCCAGACTCAGGGACAAGCAGACATTTTCCTGGACACAAATGTCTGTCCTGAACGGAATCGAACCCAGGACGTGATAGTTTTGTCAGTTGTTTGATATTGTAATAATATCGATGGTGAAAGTGCGAGTATTGCATCCTATAGGTATGTGTTATTGTTTTTTTATGATGATACTAGCTGTTCCGCACGGTTTCTCGAGGGATATTATCTTTTCCCGGGATAAAAAGTAGCCTATGTACTATTCCAGACTACAATCTATCTCCATGCCAAATTTCATCCAGATCCATTCAGCCGTTCTGGCGTAAATGAGTAACAAACATACATCCATCCAAACTTTCACATTTATTATATTACTAGCTGTCCCGGCAGACCTTGTTCTACCCTATTTCTCTAAAACGCGTCTTTGTTTTGTTTCGATTGACGTCAAATGTTTGACAGCTGGGTGTTTGTATGGGAAAAAGAAAAGGGCTATTTTTAGGTTTTTCCCGGCAATTATTCGAATTTTTCTCGCCGTAAAAACTATCCTTGGACTTCAAGGAACATTTAAAAAAAAGAATTGGCCAAATTGGTCCAGGCGTTGTTGAGTTATGCGCTTACCAACACATTTTGCGATTCATTTTTATATTATAGATTAGGATTTATACTTGGATGCATAAGTAAATATTGTTAGAATTATTTAATCAAATAATATTATGGTGGAATAATGTTCCAAAGAGTATTTATATTCAAGGCGAGTTTCGATCGAGTTTAAACAAACCCGTAGTAAACTGTCAAAGCTACGAAATATTGACGTCATTGGGGAAATAGGTCAAGAAATTTTAATGTAATATTAATTGATAGGTATTGCTTATATTATTTCTTATCAAAAATAAACAGTTAAAAGAAATAAAAAGTTGTTTTGTTTTTGATAAGAAATTTAATTGATTTTGTATGTTGCTGTATCACTTGAGAGCCTGTTTAAGATTGTGGTCAAACACACTAGCATTGAGTTTGAATTAATTGAATATAAGATCCAGAATGTAAAATGTTGAAAAGTATTTCATTATTAATTTCAGTTGGAATGGATGCTGAATCGAAATAGATCTTCAAAAACTTTACAATCAAACGCGAATTTTAAAAATAAACTTTTGCAATAGAAAAGCTTTAGTAATGCAACTGATTTAAAGTTACATCAAACCCAAAAAAGTTTTATTCAATTACATTAAAACCAGTTTCAAATTTATATTAATTTTTATTACAATTTAAAAATGATTAAACTAAAATATAATCCATTAATTTATTACAATATAATAAAAATGCAAAAATGTGAAGTGATTGCTGGAATAAAATGGGATTCAAAATCAACATAGAAATATGAATGTTGTCTGACAGCTTCTTTTTAATTCGTGGAAGCCTATTATTGGCCATACATTTTTCTAATTTTGTACAATTGGAATCGCTGTTGGTTTCGCTAATAAAATAAAATAAAAAAATAAAACGATAGTTTATTTAAGTACCTTAGGTTCGATTATAATTATATGGTTTCTTTTGTCGATTCAGTTTTGGATTTGGCGGAGACATAGCGGGTTGAAAACGTAAAAAATGCGAATGTTCAAAAAATTACCAAAACTTTCTTCTACAGCTCTAAGAGCCACTAGTAATATTAGATGCAAAGATTAAATATTAATAATGTATTTCCAAAAAGAATAACATTTTCTCGTTTAATATTCTCAACCCTTGCCAATTTTTCTCGCAAGTTTAAACAATAAATGATGTATGCTAATACAGCCCGGGCCTTATTTGAGTTACAGAATTATGAAATTGAATCGAGGTACCTACCCACGAGCGGATTTATTTCAGGGATTTGTTAAAAAAAGGAGATTAATTTCTGAAAAAGGCTTTGAGTGCTTTTGTATATTGCTGTTTACTGTATCACTTATAATATATAAGTTAGACTTGTTGAGCGATTTGTTATTTAATCTATACTAATATTACAAAGAGGTAAAGTTTGTGAGGTTATAGGGGGTAATCTCTGGATCTACTGAATCGATTTTGAAAATTCTTTTACCAATAGAAAGCCACGTTATTTGCGAGTGTCATAGGCTATTATTATAATCCGGGAAAAGATAAGGTCCCACGGTAACGCGAGTAAAACCGCGGGGGACAGCTAGTTAGGTAAACAAATAGTGGTGGTTTTAAAATTGTTTGGAGGTGGTAATCTTTGGAACTACATAAACGATTCAATAGTAGATTGTTATACAAGGAGCTAAAATGACCCATTATATACGAGGGAGTAAATAGAAACCGAGTTTTAATGGGTTTTAGCGCCGTGTGTTACACTATACTTTTCACTACGATTGCGTGAAAATAAAACAATCCAATACAATATGAAATACGTAGTTTATAATGTCTTTTTTTTGTTTCTTCTGTAGCCGCAACACATTGCATGCATTCTACCAGAGATCGCCGATTTTAGTTCCATTTTCAAAATTAAAATTAATTTCTTTTTTTATGAAACAGTAATAAGTCGAGTCTTTATTCATGATTATTCTAGTTATGACTAAAGATTTTTTCGTTTTTGTAGGCTCATTGTCATTTGACACACAAAAATTTTAAAAAAAACTTTTCCCCCTAGAGGAAGAATTGCTATTTTTTCTTCGCTCTGGTCCGCCACAATGACGGTCTTTTTGAGCAAGAGGAGTGAAAAAATTATTTCACCAGTGGAAAGTTACATTATCACTGTATAACATACATATCTACCTATAGGCTAACTCGGCTATATTCCCTTGGGAACGCGGGCACAAGTAAGTAGGTCAGTAAAGTTTAAAAAACGCCTTTGCCATATCTTTTTGAAATAATATCCATACTTATATTATAAAAACCGGTCAAGTGCGAGTCGGACTCGCGCACAGAGGGTACAAATTTTGTAGTTTTTTTTTAAATTATTTTATTCTGTTTTTAGTATTTGTTATTATAGCGGCAACAGAAATACATCATCTGTGAAAATTTCAACTGTCTAGCTATCACGGTTCATGAGATACAGCCTGGTGACAGACAGACAGACAGATGGTAGAGTCTTAGTAACAGGGTTTCCGTTTTTACCCTTTGGGTACGGAACCCTAAAAATTAGTCAATAAACACAGAAGTTACCAGAAAAAGTATACTCGGAGCCTAAAAATGATAGCATACACCTTTGAAGTAACACTTGTAAAGGTATCTCATCTGATTAAATTCAAACGTCCTCACAACGAAGGCAGTTTTATCAAAATTCCGGCCGGACGGTTTCTAGGTTATATTATAGAGATGATGTAATAACATTACAGAATTATCGATGTCGATATAAATAGATAAAAAATACCTACTGAATTTTAATTACATCAATAAAGACTCTATATATAGTATTTACAAGCTTTATATTTTTATTGGTTTGAACTAGATTCTATCCTATTTTTACCTACATAATATAGGTTAGCTACAAAGATCAGGTTTAGATAATTTTTAATATAAAATGTTAAATATAGTACGTACATACATACACTCTAATAATTAAAAATATTAAAATAATACAATTAAAACTAATCTAATCTAAAAACTACCTAAAATAAACTATAAAAGTGCGTCGAAGAATTCCTCCGCATCGCCGTCGACTGGTAACGTTCCCAAAAGACTGGCAGCATTGCAATGCTTAATCTTTGGCCAAAGTAAAAGCCAGCCTTTTGGTCTTAGCTTTATATTAACTTGCAATGTATGTATGTTTTTCCGGGGTGAATCTTGCAACTTAATTTTGAAGCAGATATCTTTAACCGATTGAGCTGAAATTTTGTATACACGTTTAGTTTGGATAACAATGCATGGTCAGCTGTGTGACTTCATTCTAAATCCAACAAGGCGGAACACCTAAGATAACGGACTATTCTTTTTAATGCAATCCTACAATATGATATGGGTATCAAATGAAAGGGCTTGCTGAGAATAACTCAGTATAGTGACGTCATTCTGAATCCAAAGCTTGTTTTTAATAAGTTTTTTTTTAATGTATATTTTATCCATAAAATTTATTTTATATATCGGTAGGTATAAAACAAAAAAACTTTTAATGCATTATCACATTTATTAATAATATTATGTCCGATAAAACTTTTGCGAGAATACCGATTCTGTCGAGAATTCCAAGCTCGCCGAACGTTTTTATTGAACCCGCATTCGATAAAAAAGAGAACAAAATATTATTTTGATAACGCTTCACGCAATAAAATAAAAAACGGCAGATTCTGCAACGTATGAAACGCACTGAGTTGACAATGATTATGACAGTTGTTGACAGCCTCGCGCTGTCAATTCTATCCCTTATTGTATTATGGTCCACGTTAGTTGGTTTCACAATAATATAGTGCTATCTCTCAAAATCTGTTTATTCAGACATACTCGATAGCCAAACGACAGGAAAAATTTAATATACTGGTGTGTTAAAATATAAAATAATAAATAAATAGGTTACAAGTCAATAAATAAAATATACCTTTAAAGATATAAAAAAAAAATCTGCCAATCCACGATAAAATACCCTTTTTTATAAAACAAACTTCACGTAATCAAGCCGACGATATCGATGCTAATTTATCGACTGCCAACACCCCTAATACTGACGCCCTTTAATAAAGACCCCTTACATTTTCGTAATGTAATATTTAAGTTATTTTCCGTGAAATGTACCGTACTCAGTTCCATTGTTCAAGTTATAAAATTAAATTATGTTTTTATTATATTTTATTTCCACTCGGGTTAATATTAAGTCTTAAAGCGTTAATGGCGACTTAACGGTGGAAGATGGTCTTTTAGCTTGATGTTCTTAGGGAATAATCATTTTCGGTGCAATTTAAAAGTAACAAAATGTAGGTAAATTAATCTAGAGGCCGTGACCTCCTTCATCATAAATTTGAACCTTAATCTACTAATATTAAAGACTTCGAAAGCTATTTAATATAAAATATATCCCATGTTACTGACTTGTTACCTAATAATGCATCATCATAATAGGTGAAAGAATTTCTAAATTCGTTAAGGGGAATAAGCCGCCTCCAGTTTCGTCCATTCTTCCCTATTCTGTGCTGCTGTAACGGAAAGGGTATACACATATCGATTGCACGGCTTCATAGGATGATAACAAACTACGCGGCATGTTTTTTTTTATGTTATCTCTACGCGTTAGGAAGACATTATATACAAAGAATTTAATCTTTTCTCTTTATAACTTTAATTGAGATCTTAAATAACTTCAAAAAAGTTTATCAAAACTTGCGGGAAGTTTCTTTTGTTTTTTACTTACGGATAAACTTGTGTTTGACCGCATTCTCACTATGGTAAGTGATGATGTGGCCGTACAGTGGTAAGTACACAAAGCCTAGATGGTAACTGGCTCTCAAGTGCAGCTGTCGGAACACACCGATAGGTGCTTAGCGACTTATTTTCAACTTGGTAGCCAGCCAGTCGGATATTACAAAGTACCCTACCACCGTGCTTTGGTTTCCTCACGATGTTTTCCTTCACCGAAAGCTCAAGCTTACGACCTTCGACACGGTATCCGACGTCACTACCACTGAGCTATCATCGCCATTCACAGTTGACAAGTGACAGGATTTCAAATTTCGAATCTATCAGACCTGTGGAAATTAATCAACTAGAAAAGAGAGAGATGATCTTCAATGTAACATTTTGTAACATCTGACATCTCACCTTAGTAATACCATAATTAATAATTTATTATCGGAAAATGATTAAGTACCATTTGACAGCCAACTCTAGCATCGCGCGCGCTCATTGGTCAATAAATGAGTTTTGCGTTTGAGGCTGTATAGGCTGAAACCCTTTGCCTGCACTACAATACAGGAAATAAAACTACTCACTTCCGTCCCTTATCACGAAATCACTCCCACAGATAGCAAGCGAGAGAAAAGACGTCACACATCAAAAAGACTAAACTCTTTAAACTCACTCAAAATCTCGTACCGAATAACAAAGCAACAAAAGACTCGAACAAGGAAATCACAAGCACGCCATAAAGAACTCTAGGGCCTGTGAAAGGGTAACTGCTTTTATCTATACATTGATGCCCCAGAGACGAAGAGGGTTAATATTTTATATGGCCGCTTAAAATTCATCCCTTGTGTCATGTCAGAGCTTGTACTCAGCCTGTTTTGTAAGTAGGTAGGTATTATTGATGATTTGTTACCTCCGTGTTAAGTGTTCTATGGAAAACTGGAGCGAGTGCAATGTTGCAAATGTTGTTTCGTGATTAGCTTCTGCTCGTTCGGTTTTATGCGCGTTTTCGTGATAAAGAGTAGTTTATAGTATTTTGGGATCTTTCTATGAGTAAAAGAATTTTCAAAATTGATTTAATAGTTTCGGAACTATACCTCTTTATAATATTAGTATAGATATTGCGATAAATTTAAGGCTTTCGGTGAAGTAAATCATTGCAAGATAGCTCGGTACTTGGTCTTCTCACAGGCTTGGCATACCTCACAGGCTATAATAATTCAAGTTGAAAACCTGTCATGTCAACCGTTTCGGAGATTAGAACGGGACAAACACTGATGAATGGGAAGCGTGTGTGGGTTTCAGTAGCAAAAAAATACATATCTACATATAAGAGAAAAAGTAGAAATTTCGAAATCACAGACCCATACTGAAATTATTATTCATTTGTTTTATTTACACTGTTATAAACAGAAAAGATTAAATTTGTTTTTTGGATGTTAGTTGGAATGGATAAAAATAAAACATACATACTTAAGCGATTTTAAAATTACTTAATTGACACTTCGAGTTAGAAAGCTAGTTAAAATTTTGTTTTCCTTCACCGAAAACCAAAATTCGTGACTATTTCTTTCAATTACATATATTTAACTATTATCTATGCCTAAACTAATAAGACAGTCTTGTTTGTTCCGACGTCTTGTCTAATATAACAACCACACATAGTGTGTTTACCCACAAAGTTGTCACTTATAAGTGGCTCTGGGTACGCATTCCTGAGTCCAACCGCGTAATCCCGTTAAGTAGGTCTTATAGGCAGTTTACAAACATGGTTGAAAAATCGGCTAAATAATTATCTTTTTTTTTAAGGTTTTTGGCTTGGTATCTATCCCTTTAAGACATTTATTTATTTTAAATATTCTTCTTTTAGTCACGTTATATTGTTACATTTACTGTAAAATCTAGTCCTTGTCCGTAAAAGTCCGGTCAGGTTTTCGTGAAATTGGCGGCTTTAATTTGTAATATCTCATTTTCGAAGTAAAGTAGGTAGTCTACATCACTAAGGGATAGTATAGATTCCTATTAATGAAATAATTATCAAAATCGGTTCAGTAGTTTCGGTAATTACCCCCTACATTTTTTTTTACCTCTTTACCTAAACTAATATTATAAAGAGGAAAGATTAGATTTTTTGTTTGTTTATTTGTTACGATTTAACTAAAAAAACTACTGGACTGATTTTAAAAATTCTTTCACCATTAGAAAATTACATTATCCTTGATTAACATAGGCTATATTTTTTATCCCGGGAAAAGATTACATCCCACAGGAACTCGGGTGAAACCGCGGAGGACAGCTAGTAATATACTAGCTCCAGCCCGCGGTTTCACCCGCGTTTTCGAGATATAAAATAGATATTGTATTAAAATCACACATAAATGCCAAGTCGAAGAAATATTACGAGAGCTGTTCAGAAATTCAATACATCACAGAACCACGCATAAAATATACACAATGTAGTAAAAATGGGCATTTTTTAACCATAAAGATTTTATCATAGTAAAATTATGCGTCAGTTTAGTTTCAAATTAGATTTATGGATCTAATTTATTTAACCATTTATTTTAATTTGAATAAATAACCTAAAATTTTACTATATATAAAATAACAGTTTCATAAAATCAAATGTAAACCTTATCCATTGGAAATAGATGCTACAAAACCGATCGGTTGTTTTTTGTTATTTTATCCTTATCTCCGAGCTACGAAACCAAAACGTTGTGGTTTATCTGAATATGGCACTTTAGAAACATAGTTAATTATTTATTCAACCATTTTTATCAAATCAAATCGATTTGATAGAAATATTTATGAGTAGATAAGACATATAAATATTACTGTGGAATGTTGTTGAAGTACCTACCTACTGAAGCGTCTTACCTTGTTTTACGAAGGTGGTAAGAAAGAGAAGGCTATATCTATGTATATAAAACCGAAAAACCACTAACTGATTAATCACGAAATCTCAGAAAGTATACTTGACAAACTTTTAATTTTACAGTTACTATAGATAGGTAACTGTATGAATGTAGATTCCTAATGGGTATCCGCTAAGAAGCGATTTTTTAAAATTCAAGTTCCCTCGGGAACGCGGGTGAAACCACGAGAAACAGGTAGTATTTATATAAAATGAGTTTGTTGACCAAACGTTTAGCTTAAATTTAAACCTAAATCCACTGCAAAAATTGCCATGCTGAGTTTCTTGCCGGAGTCTTTTCAGTCTATTTTATGTAACGTTCATAAGTGCCTTACCAGGGCCTAAACTGAATAAATGGCTTTACTAATGAATTTTTTATATCAATGGAAAAAAATATTACATAAAAAATAAGTTATAAGTAAAAAAAAAATTTTAAAAAACTACCTTTGGATTTAGAGTGACGTCTCTTTATTTTTCGAGTTATCCTCAGCAAGCCCTTTCATTTGATACCTATATTGTACAGAATGCACTCCATTACAAAAAATCATCTATCTCAGGTGTTCCGCCATGTTGTATTTAGAATGACGTCACACAGCTGACCATGCATTGTCATCCAAACTAAACGTGTATACAACATTTCAGCTCAATCGATTAAAGATCTGCTTCAAAATTGAGTTGCAAGATTCCACCCGAACAAACGTAGTAACATACATTACATTGTGAGTTAAATAAAAGCTTTTAAAAGAGAAATACATTTTTATTATATTTTTAAAGTAACTGAGCGTTAGGTTTTGGATAAAATTGGGAATATAGAGCCCTACTGATAGAGCCTTACTCATACATCGTGTTGTCACCAACACATACTAAATGTGTATACAATTCCAGCTCAGTCGGTTGTGAGGTTACAAATTATATTGTAAGATTTGACACAAATATACTAACATGTGCTGTTAAGTAAAAACTTGTAACCTAAATACTGTTTAAAACACAATTTGAGAGTTCAGAGCTTGGAACACTCGGTAGGCAATATGTTTCGTTGTTTGTATAATTGTTTAACAGCACGCTATTTGAACGAAGTTCCTTATCGCGCGTTGTGAAAGGGGGCTAGACGGAAAAAAATCTTACGACACTTTTAGTGCCACTGTCACTGTCACTGTCGGCGACAGTTGTGTGAACTTGTGTGTAGTAAGCTATTGTAAGCTGTGCGGCGTGCGCATGTTTCTCTCTCTCTCTCTCTCTCTCTCTCTCTCTCTCTCTCTCTCTCTCTCTCTATCTCTCTTATAGAAAGCAAGCCAGATATTTTCATTTCTATTTGTATATATATAATGAATGTTTTTTTATATATATATATATATATATATATACTCTCTCGACTTATATAACTTCGTTCCATCCGGGTCCCTTGACACCTCTCAAGATTTTTTATTTCTTTGAAAAGTTTCGAGATCTAGCTCTCTTCATTTACAGGGTGTCCGCCGCGGTAAGTAGTACGGCGGATCACAAATTGACCGTAGTAAAAATGTTGGCGACATTTTTCGAGACATTTTGATATTTCTGATTTTTATAATGTAGATCTCGAAAATGGTAACATCACAGAGCAAATGATTTACTGAGATAATTTATGGAAAAAAATTAAACAGTTTGTTTTTTTTTCCTTAAAAATCTAAATAAAGATTATGGTCCAATTTCGACTATTGGACGAACACTTTATCAATACATGTCTCGTCGAAACAAAAACCTTTTTTTTAATCGAGCAAATAATTTCTAAGCAAGTGTAACTGAAGAATATATTTGGTACACGCAGGTAAGTACAGTCGTTTCTCAGTCGGTTTTATTGCTCAAAGAGATATACGGCGAGCAGGTACCTACCTAATAAAGTTGCCGAAAACACTGACAGAACAATTACTTTTTACTTAAATATATCGTTCTGTACATGAATACTACAATACCTTCGGAATTTTCGTGTTTTTCGGAGTATTTTGCGCCTTTTGAGGTTTTAGCCAATAGGCAACTTTTTCAATCGTTTTTTTTATACGACAGTTTTATAAGAATAGATTAATAGTACATTACGATACGCGTGACCTAAGTAGGCTATTATTGCACGGTGTGAAGTTAGCGCCCGAGCGCAGCGAGGATGCTAAACGCCGTGCAATAATAGACAACTTCGGGCACAAGTATCGTATACTATTTTATAGCAAGTGTGACATAAACCCGCACTTTACGCACACTTCTCCGTGCAGAAATAGGCAACTTAGGACACGGTAAAGCGTGCGTAAAGTGCGGGTTTAGGTCACACTGTGCTATAAAGTGTGTTAATATACAGCATAGTGTACCTATATGATATTTATTATTATTTATATATAAATTTAAAAAAACAAACATTAAAAAAAGACTTCATTGATCTTCTTTCTATTGTTGATCTGATGTACCTACATACAACACATTCAAAGCAAAATTTAACTACCTATATCTATGGAAAATTGGTAGGGGATAAGCCGTCTAATTTATTTATCAAATATCTTTTACGTCATTCAATTTGATATATTTTAGGCTTCAATATAACAATATGTTTAAAGAAATTAGTCGAAGTTTGTCTGAAGACCAAAATTGATGGGAAAGATATATTAAATACTCGATACTAAATTTAATTAAACTGCTGTCTGTGTTTGTAAAATAATTTAGCTAATAATAACGTTATTAACTTTGAACTATTTTACATGCAATTACTTTTATGTTGGCTTTTGGGACTAATTATTTACTCAACAAGGTTAAATACCTTACCCTTACCTTATACCTACCTATACCTTACCTTAGTTATATATCTACTTAACCTGTCTTTCTTGGGACAATCGGGGTTTCAGAGACCGCACCACTTGGTTCTCAAATGGGACAATTGGGACGATGACATTTACTTGAAAATTAGGCGCGAATTTTGATTTTTTTAGAACTGTGCGCGAGTTGACAAGTTGTTTGACAGGTTAATCTCGCGAGTCAACAGAATAATAATGATGCCAGTTGTCCAACGAAAAATTGGGCAGTTTTTTTTTTTTCAAATGTCAGGAGTTTGACATATTCAAATTAAAAAGTATCTTTATAAATACTAATATTATAAAGTGATATATAATAAGGCGCGAATCTCTGAAAGTACTGATCCGAATTGGAATTTCTTTCACATTATCCCTAAGTGTGAATGTGGTGACACTTTTACTAAGGTCATTTTTAGGGTTCCGTACCCAAAGGATAAAAACGGGACCCTATTACTAAGACTTCGCTGTCTGTTCGTCCGTCTGTCTATCACCAGGCTGTATCTCAAGAACCGCGATAGCTAGACAGTTGAAATTTTCACAGATGATGTTATTGTTGCCGCTATAAAATCAAATACTAAAAACAGAATAAAATAAATATTTAAGGGCTCCCATACAACAAACGTGATTATTTTGCCGTTTTTTCGTGCGCGAGTCCGACTCGCACTTGACCGGTTTTTTTTTAATATTTTTTCGTAGGTGACCCGACCCACTTATATCCCCCTTAAGTTTGTTGTACTACTTACCGGACACCCTGTATAACATAGATGCAAAATAAAATGTCAGGCAGCGAGAGAGCCCGGGAGGGGTGGCCAGTATAATAACGTTAATATTAGCAACACTTATATATAATTACCATTAGTAATAATTGCTAGCTCGGCTGCTACGTTTCATTTAGTTAATGGATTTAATTATATTTATACCTAGGAGTATATCTGTATAGATGTGGCTAGTTCGAGTAACCTGCGTGTCTTAACCAACCCTTGTAGGTCAAATTTACTAAGAAATGATAGCTCAGTGGTAAGTGACGTCGGATACCGCGGCGAAGGTCGTGGGTTCGAATCCTACAATGAGCTTGAGGAACATCGTGAGGAAACCACAGCACGGTGGTAGGGTACTATGTGGTACTCGACTGGCTGGCTACCACCCTCAAGTTGAAAATCTGTCGCCAAGCACCTGTTTGGTGTGTTCCGGCAGTTACACTTGAGAGCCAGTTGCCCTTGCCCTTAAGGCATTGTAATAAGGTGTACAACACGTTGGCAGTCCCCCTGGTATTGCTAATGTCTATAGGCGACGGTAGTCACTTACCATCAGGTGACCCGCATGCCTCGTTGTCACTAGTGACATAAAAAATTTGTATTTTTGTACATTACTAAGTGACGTCGGATACCGCGGCGAAGGTCGTGGGATCGAATCCTACAATGAGCTTGAGCTTTCGGTGAAGGAAAACATCGTGAGGAAACCATAGCACGGTGGTAGGGTACTTTGTAGTACTCGACTAGCTGGCTCTCCTCAAGTTGAAAATCTGTCGATTTTGTTTTATATATTCTATTATAATAACAAAATTACAATAAAATAAGTAAAAACTCGATCTCAAGAGCATTTAACTATTGTAAACTAATGGGTAGGTATAATAATTCCTGAAGATTTCATTCAAGAAATGTAAAAAACGTACCTATATCACAAAAAATCCCATCTAACTACTCCCACTTAATAATTAGAATTCGAGTATGTCTGTACGTTTGCTACATTTTAACTGCTAAACGGACTTATCGGTCGTTTCAACAACACTAATTCAGCAAAAATATTTCAAAATGGAATGTCATAATTTTCTCACCAACTGTAAAATTACGTGAATATTACCCGCAATGAATTTATAGGAAAAATTAATATCACATTATGTAAAATGTGCACCGAGCAAGTTATTTATTAAATTGGTTAAAAATACTTATAATGAGTTTACATAATAAAGAGATTTTTGAATGTTTAATTATTATTGATGTAGGTAACTATCAATAATATTATTAATTATTGAATTAAAAAACAATATTTTTACTTATATCTTTGAAAATAGTTTAAATTATGATAAATTAGAATAATAAAAATACGCTCATTAAATACCTAATTTGGCTCCACTGTACAAAAGCGCCCACTGATTTGGGGCTTCACTTATTTTTAAGTATTTTATAAGGCTAAAAATGCAATAAAATTATATTTTATTTATTCGAAGGCAATTTTCTAGATTAAACAAAACACTTAATAGGTTTTATTTACATACCTTTATCAGCGTCGAATCCCGAGAGAAAATACAAATAAAACACAACACTATCACTAATCAAACAAAAAAACTCACTAAAACACTATTTCGATCCAGTAAAATTTCACTAAACACTAAAATGTAATGTCACTGACTGTCACAGTCTCGATTCGAAATAAAAAAAAAAATGTCTCACATTCACAACAGTTAGGTTCGGAAAATTCAAATACGGAACACGATCGCGTGACGTTTAGACTCGTGGACGGACGCGACCGACCGTCATCACTACCTCAGACTGAATGCCTTTTGCGCATGGTTGTTTCGACTCCGAAACAGCTTACGACGCATTGCGTTATTACATTTTAAAACAGACCTTATAACGCTCTCTGGATTGGGAATTATGTTTTTCAAACAAGATTAACTTCTTTATTTAAAATATTGTTCTAAATTAATTTATGTGCTCTGGAAAATTTAATCATACTTTTATTTATAAAGAACTAGGTGTCCCCCGCGGTTTTACCCGCGTTCCCGTGGGATATTATATTTTCCCGGGATAAAAGGTATCCTATCTCATATTCTAGGATATAATCTATTTGTGTGCCAAGTTTTATGAAGATCAGTTAAGTAGTTTCGGAGTTCATCGCGGACCAACATAGTGATAAGTACCTGAAATTATCCTACTATCTGCGCAATTTTCTTAATTGTTCTTTCTTTCCACTATAACCAGAAGGTTCTAGAAATAAAGTATCAGAAAACTCAAAAAAAAACAATTAAATCAGTAAAGTCGTCGTAAGTAAATTTATATTGAAAATTCATGCTTTTACCTACCCTTCACAGACTTGGTAAAATGTGCATCAGGGAAGTTATTTTATTATAGTATCCTACTTGCACCACGCAGTTTCACCCGCTTTCGCTTTTTGAATCGGACTGTTAATAATTACATGAGTCTTTTTGTAAAATAAAACTCACTCCTTATAACACCAGCTAGTAAATAGTGAAAGTCCCATCTAAATCAGTCAAGCCGTTTTGAAGATTAACGGAACAAACAGACAGATTATCCTACTGATATTATAAATGTGAATTTACGCCAAAACGGCTGAATGGATCCGGATGGGCATAGAGTCTGGAATAGCACATAGGCGGGTGAAACCGCGAAGGACAGCTAGTTTTATATATATTTTTTAGTACCTTATATACTTTCAATATGCATTCAGTAAAAATCAGTTATTATGACATAAGAAACAGACGTTTCAATTATATTTATATGTATAGATTATCTGTGGTATTTAAATGTTATAATGACAATATATTAGTAGGTCATGATGATATTAAGGGTACGTAAACGAAATAAAATTTATAACAAACTAAACGGAAGAAATGAATACGTAAGACTAGGCAGTATGGTCAGTAGACTATAGCCTGCTCCGAAGGGGCGAAAAAAAAAAAAAGGGTTACTGTCAGAATCAATCAATGAGGGTAAGTAATTATCTGACTTTTTGGCGGGAACTTGCGAAGTGACGTTGTGTTTTCGTTTTATTTTCATTAAATTCGTGTATTTTGAGTTTTATTGAATAATATCGGCGGTATTTTGTCCAATAATGATCAATCTAAGTGCACAAGTGAAGTGAAATGAAATGAAAGCGTGTATCGTGACTTTCCAGGTTGTCCCAAAAAGTCCGTGAAATGTTTTAGTGGAATAGCCGCCAATTTCACTAAAATTAGACCGGACTTGTACGGACGAGGACTAGACATTACAGTGAAAGTGATAATAAAACGTGACTAAACATAAAATATGAATATTTAAAATAAAGAAATGGCTTAAAGGTCTCGATACCAACCCAAAAACATTGAAAAAAAAAACTCCGTAGGATCTTTTCTTATCCCGTGATAAAAAAAATATCCTAATATCATCGTCTTAAAATTATAAATTAAAATAACGTTTTTAAAAAGAAGCTTTGAATACAGAGTGACGTCACTTAATTTTTTGAGTTATTCTCAGCATTTAGAATGATTTAGAATGACGTCACGCAGCTGACCATGCATTGTCTATTGTCATTATTGCCAAACTAAACGTGTATACAACATTTCAGACCTATCGGTTAAAGATATCTGCTTCAAAATTGAGTTGCAAGATTCACCCCGGAAAAACATACATACATTGCAAGCTAATATAAAGCTTGTAATAATAAATAGTACTACCCACCTATCCCTTTCCTTCCTCAGAAGAATCATTACCACTTAAATGACATGCTAATTAGCACCATATCAACGACTACAAATTATTTCTAGAATATAAATGCATATTTCCATCTGCTTAAGTTCACATACAACCATTTCATCGTGGCTTGGGCATTTCAAATGACAAAATAAAACTAGTGGCTGTGAGACTAGACTTCGCGAAAGTTTACCGACATTATTGATTTTTTTTTTCGTTTCCGACCCCTATACCTTAACCCCCCAAGCCATTTTGAAATATTTCAAAAAATTTTATCGACGAAAAAATTCCATAGGTACTAATATTATAAATGCGACAGTGTGTCTGTCTGTCTGTTACCTCATCACGCTTAAATCGCTGAACCGATTTAGATGAATCCCACTAATATAATAAATGTGAAAGTTTGGATGGATGGATGGATAGATGTGTGTTTTACCTGTCTCTTTCACGCAAAAACGACAGAACGGATTTTGATGAAACTTGGCACATAGGTAGTTCATATCCTGGAATAACACATAGGATACTTTTTATCCCGGGAAAGGATAAGATCTCTCGGAGGACAGCTAGTTGTTATATCCTTTTTTGATGTTTGTTAGAAAGGGATATAGGGTGGGAGCTCATTCCACAACCTGAATAACTGAGTTTCTTGTTGTTTGAAGTTGAAAACCTGTCGCCAAGCACCTATCGGTGTGTTCTGACAGCTGCACTTGAGAGCCAGTTCCCATCTAAGCTTTGTGTGCCACCTTCGGCCACATCATCACTTGCCATGGTGAGATTGTGGTCAAACACAAGCTTATCCAGAATTAAAAAAAAGAAAACTTCCCGTTCTTCCCTATCTATAAGATGGTAAGACGGCAACATTACCGTGCTACCGAGCAGCTCCTTTGAAGACTTTGAGAATCTTAACATAGATAAGTTGTCCCTTTACTATTGCTATAGTGTACTTGTATCTTCAAGATAAATATCTAGTATTGATTTTATTCATAAGATTCCGAATGCATCTTTGAATGTACTATGTCCTGCTGGCGACTTCGTTCGAGTACAGTTTCATTTCATTTTTTAATCTTAAATTATTGTAAAACTATGGTCAAAGATATGGGTGATGGCAGGATGTGGCTGGACATCGAGTCAGGCATAAAAAAAACGTTCGTGTCTGCTCCGACCAACAATTATATATTCTAAATGGATAGGTACTCTAAATACCTATTTGAAGCAAATACCTATCAATTGTGAAAAAGAGAAAGATAACAACTACGTTGGGACAATCTCTCTTTCTAACCCTACTTACCCATAATGAGACGCGCGACTTTAGATAAATCTTCAAGGTGCTGCCATATATTGTCAGATCAGACGTATACTTAATAGTATAAAAATCATAACAGTTTTTGTTAACGCTTGATTTTACAACCAATTACTTTTAATTTTCTACTTTTTTGGGTTCCGTACCTCAAAAGGCCTGTCTGTCCGTCTGTCAAGACCCTCTTTTCAGGAACGCGGAGGTATCAAGTTGAAAGTAATATCAAATACTCAGGACTGCAATCTCTAGGAGCAGCGAAACAACTTCCAAGTCAACGCAATCAAAATAATCAATAGACCTAGAACCATGAAATTTGGCATTATCATGTAGCACAAGTACAGGAATAAATCTTGTTTTATTAGTAAGACTGATTATTGCATATTTTAGTGGGCCTGGCCTTTCACATTATATTTGATTTCTAGGCATATTTTGGAAGTCGGTAACTACAAATTCCGTGGTATCGTTTAGATTTTCAAGTGAATATCTACAATCACAGACAAACCAACATCTAAATAGCATAGATAGTAGATAAATAGATAAAACTAAACGTATCCGTTTAAATGCAAAACATATCTGACTGCAAAGCATTGGTGGAATCGAAATATTTGCAGACTCGCTTATGCAAATATTATTTTATGTTATAAGGTTGTAAATGGCAAGGAATTAGAGGAAGATGAGACGTCTGTCTATGTACCTATTTTGTATGTTTAATTAGAAATGGTTTGCGACAATGTAAGATTCTAAACTTCCCAATAGGGATGTTGACTGATCAAATCAGCTCATCTGGGGGCACGGCAGTGCCCCGCCAAGACAAGCCAGCGAAGCGAAAACGCAGGGGCACTACCTACCTTTTCTCGAAGTGCTTCGTCGTATTTTTGAACCCTCATAACTTCGCTTTGGATTATACCAGATAAACAAAATTCTCAGGATATGATGCCTATAGCAAACTTATTAAACATATAAAGTTTCATTTGCGTAGCTGTTATACTTTAGATTTTATTGATATCTAAAAACCCCCGATTTCGTCACTGACTGATGATCATCAAAATTCATAAATGGTACTTCCTGAAGTTCTAGAAAGCTGAAATTTGGTATTTAGGCTAATATTAGTACACAAACAACAAAAAAATTTTAAAACTTGAAACTTTTATCCCCGAACCCCTTAAATAGGGAATGCGTCAACTATGTATGTATGGGGACACCCTTTAATTTTCAACTTTTTTTATTTTTTAAATTTTTTCCTTAGTTTGTGCTGTAAGACCTTGCCTTTTACTAAATTTTGTGATTCTAGGTCGACGGGAACTACCCTATAGGTTTTCGACGGTTTTATCCCAGGAACGGGTGGACCTAGCAAGTTGAAATTTATACCAGATACTGAAGTCTAATAGTCCCTATAGGTGTATAAAAATCAAGGTCTTGAGTCAACACGAGAAAAAGATATGGGCAAATTTTGATTTTCGCGAAAATTTGTAAGTACCAAAATTTAACTTAATATTCAACATTTTTTATTTTTCGGAATTTTCCCTTTACTTGTGCTGTAAGACCTTGCTTTAAACCAAAATTGATAAATCTAGGTCAACCGGAAGTACCCTATAGGTTTTGGGTCGAAAACCTATATGGTAGTTCCCGTTGTCCTAGAATCACGAAATTTGGCAAAAAGCAAGGTCTTACAGCACAAATAAAGGGAAAATTCCAAAAAGTAAAAAAAAAATTAAATTAAAGGGGGTCCCCATACATACATAGTACCACCAATTAAGATAGACCTCTGAGTTGTATCGGACCTCATACAATTTTGAGGTCTAGCTTAATTGGCACCTATCTCCAATAAGGTAATTTTATTTTATTTTATTTTATTTTATTTATTTATGGACAACCAACAAAACAAACACTAACGCTAACATACAAATATAAGCAATATATATAAATAAAAACTATATTGAAAACATAATCGAAAAAAAATTGAAATAAATCCTCAAGACTCCATTACCGTGATGAACGAACTATTTACAAGTTTGTTCGGAACACTCGGTGCGCGAGTCCGACTCGCATTTGACCGGATTTTTATACACCTAATAGGGACTATAGACCTCAGTATTTGGTATAAATTTCAACTTGCCAGGGCCACCCGTTCACCCGTTCCTGAGAAAATCGGTGGTGACGCACTGACAGACGGACAAGAGAGTGATCTTAGTGTTTCTTTTTTTACCTTTTGAGGTACGGAATCCAAAAAATAATGTAATAAAATAATAATACAACCCTTTCTAATACTAATAAACAACAATAATACAGAGGCAGTCCAAATAAGTTTTCACTTCAAAAACTAGATGGCGTTGTCTCTAATTGAAACGAGCTATGGTTTCATTCTTAGAGATTTATATAGGCAAAAAGTTTCATTTTATTAAGTTTCGTTAGTTTGTTTGAACATAGTCGATTTTCCAACTGATTTAAAAGTTAGCATGGATTGTGAAATAGTTTCACTTGAAGTAGAGCTGGGACCTCGCCGTCATCGTATGTTTCATATGCCGGGAGATAGTTCCTGCCTCTTCTATTCCTTGACATACTTAATGTATGAAGAAATAGACGTTGAGGTCACGTCGCAAGTCAGGACTGCTATCGTGCGATATGTTGTAGACCATTGTGATGAACTACAAGCCAAAGGAAGCGAAGCGCAAGGGCACTACCTACTAGGGGATGGCAGTTTGTATGAGACTTCAGTTTTTACTTCAAAAACTAGGTATATGGCGTTGTTTCGAATTGAAACGAAAATATTGTCACAAGCAATGTACAAAAAGAAGTGAAATCCCACCAAAAACATTATCATGTAAAGAGTGCTGCCAAGACACCACATGGCTCGCACTGTCAAAAAGTAATCAGATCTCATGTTGATCCAAGCTTCTAACTCTACACGCCCTAACTCTACAAGCTCTAACTTCACAAACTCTTATTAGTGAAAATATGTAACTTGGCCATTTTGTAACTACAAAATCAGAAACGTAATGAACAGTGAATAAATTTTTCACCTTTAGCCCATGTGAATGTAGCGAAATGGCCAAGTTATATATTTTCACAAATAAGAGTTTGTGAAGTTAGAGCTTGTAGAGTTAGGGTGTGTAGAGTTAGAAGCTTGGATCAACATGAGATCTGATTACTTTTTGACAGTGCGAGCCATGTGGTGTCTTGGCAGCACTCTTTACATGATAATGTTTTTGGTGGGTTCTTATTAATTAATAAAGGCTTATCTAGGTATATGGAGTTTTGTATGAAATATTGGCTTATGATATGTATAATATACTCTTTGTCTTTAAATTTACAATTTAAAAAAAACTGCCAAGTGGGTTCCGTACAAACTCGTAGGTGAGTAAATAGTTTGTTCATCACGGGAATCGAGTCTGAAGAATTTTTCAGTTTTTTTCCGACAATGTTGTTTTTAGGATTCCGTACCTCAAAAGGTAAAAAAAGGAACCCTTATAAGATCACTTTCTTGTCCGTCTGTCTGTCCGTCTGTCCATGTGTCACCACCGATTATCTCAGGAACGGGTGGATCTAGCAAGTTGAAATTTTAACTAAATACTGAGGTCTATAGTCCCTATTAGGTGTATAAAAATCAAGGTCCTGAGTCAACACGATAATTTTCTGATGTAGCAACAAATGTATAGTTTTTGGATTTTTTCCTTTACTTGTACTACATGACATTGCTTATTGCTAAATTTCATAGTTCTAGGTCAACGAACGGGAAGTATGTACCCGATAAATTTGATTCCCTTGAGGGTGTCGAAATATACGTTTTTTGCGGTATAAACGGCCGTTTTACGTTAACTTAGAAGTTTTTTTTTCACAGCTTCACGAGACTTTAGACCTGAGTATGTCGTTTTAATTTCAACTCGATACCTCCATGCGTTCCCGAGATAAAGGATCTTGACAGACAGACAACAAAGTGACCCTATAAGGGTTCCGTTTTTTCCTTTTAAGGTACCCTAAAAATAATTTAAAAAAATGCTTTTCAACTTGAGGGTCGAGTCAAGCCCGTTGAGTACCACAAGTAGCATACCACCGTTCATATTTCTGCTCGAGCGATCAGAAATTCATACTGATAATCGTGAGACGTGGACCCAAAGCCAGTTTTTTAATAAATGAATATTACCTATAAACAACTACAATATATGATGCTCAGTGGTAGTGACGTCGGATACCGCGGCGAAGGTCGTGGGTTGGACTACAATGAGCTTGAGCTTTCGGTGAAAGAAAACATCGTGAGGAAACCATAGCACGGTAGTACCCGACTGGCTGGCTACCACCCTCATGTTGAAAATCTGTCGCCAAGCACCTTTCGGTGTGTTCCGACAGCTGCACTTGAGAGCCAGTTCCCATCTAGGCTTTGTGTGCTTACCACCTTCGGCCACATCATCACTTACCATGGTGAGACTGTGGTCAAACACAAGCTTATCCAGAATAAAAAAAAACATTTAACAAAAAGTTGTAGCCCTTATCGGCTAAGTTAATGAGCGAACTAACTACATATACAGGGTGTCCCATAAATAACACGCCACAGTGACACTGGAGCTAGATTAGCTTCAGGTCTATCAGATAACATCAACATGACCTTAGTAAAAGTTTTCTGGTTTTCGAGATATTGCCACTTTTTTTAATAAAATCTCTATGAGTAATTTGGCGACAAAAGACGCCTGGACCATTTATTAAGTATTATTTTTGGAACGAAGTTCCTTATCGCGCGTTGTGAAAGGGGGCTAGACGGAAAAAATTCTTACGACACTTTTGTGTCGGTGACACCGCTGTGCGGCGTTCGCATGGGTCTGTCTCTCTCTCTCTCTCTCTCTCTTATAGAAAGCAAGCCAGATATTTTCATTTCTATTTTTCATATATTTCATTTCTATTTATACATATATATATATATATATGAATAGAAATGAAAATATAAATATTTATATATGTATATACTAGCTTTCCGCCCGCAGCTTCGCCCGCGTGGACTACACGATTTTGCCTGATTCGTTTTTTCCAGTTATAGCGCGACCGCTATGTCCCTGCATTTTAAATCTGTAATATCTTCGGAAATAGTCATTTAAATTATATGCTGTAAAGGGCCATATTGATCTATGTTAACACGTTCGTAGATTTACCATAGCAGCGCCATCTATTGATTACTTACTCAACCCAGTCGAAAGGTATCGACATCTGTTAGAATCATTTGGAGTTAACAGATAATTGCGACTGTCAAATAATAACAGACAAATAATTAGCTGAATTATACGGTATTTCGTTCACTACAAAATAAATTTAATTAATTTTATAGCGTCAACAACACGTGGTAATTATGCTGTTAAAATGTAGCTTATATGACACGTTCGTAGATTTACCATAGCAGCGCCATCTATTGATTACTTACTCAACCCAGTCGAAAGGTATCGACATCTGTTAGAATCATTTGGAGTTAACAGATAATTGCGACTGTCAAATAATAACAGACAAATAATTAGCAATAAATTAAAATTGCGACTATAATTTGAGATTTAAACTATCCTATCTCTCAAGTTGGATCGAACTGCACATGGTGTGCCAAGTTTTATCAAGATCGGAGTTGTAGTTTCGGAAATTAGCCCGGACAAACATTGTGACACGAGATTTATATATATTAAGATATTTATATCTCGACTTATATAACTTATATAACTTCGTTCCATCCGGGTGTCCCTTGACACCTCTCAAGTTTTTTATTTTAGTATTTCCCAAGTAGCACGACTTAAATGGCAAATTAGAATTTTTAAACTTTTGGTAAAAAAATTACCTACGAATGTTATACCATTTTCGAAAGAACATTAAATTGTTTTTAGTTTTTAAGACCATTTTGCTGATTCAGTCCAGTACAATTTTTTTTTCACAGTTATTTGTCAAATTTTAGTTAAGGTGACTTAAAATGAAACAACATAGTTATGTTTTGAGCATAGCATACTAGTTTCAAATGAAATGGTTACTTGATTGTCTCAACCAACTAGGAAAAATAACTTAATAAGTTAGAAGTTGTTTATAGCCAAAACAGGCGAAAAATAGACCAAAAAATATTTTTAAATAGGCATATCTCGAAAACCATAAAACTTTTACAGAGGTCATGTTGATATTATCTGATAGACATGAAGCCAATCTAGCTCCAGTGTCACTCTGGCGTGTTATTTTTGGGACATCCTGTATTAATGACATAAAACACGTCTGTCCGTCAGCGACTCAGGGTCCATCGCTCACTGTAGTGTACAGTATCACCGTTAAATAATACAATGCGGGACAAATTATGTGGCTTACCGAGAAAATATATTTAAATAAATATCCTTGCTACTATTCTATTCATCACGCGCGGCCTGATTCCAAACATAGTAGAGTGTACTATAGAAGTTTATTTGTTTGTTTGAAAGTGCTAATCTCAGGAACTACTGGTTCGAATTGAAAAAATCTTTTAGTTTTGGATAGCCCATTTATTGAGGAAGGCTATATGATAACATCACTGAAAAATGTTGGAAAAACTGCGATTATATTCCTTTTGAGAGCTCACGTTGCATGCGCTGCATAAATGGTTAAAGTTACGCAATAATTACCTATATAGGTATGAAGGAATTGTTCCTCATAAAAGTTCATAAGTAATTTTGATAATATCCTATGCGCGAATAGACCCGGTTTATTTATCTACAATTTTTTTTATACCACAAGTGACAACGAAGCTGACGGGTCACCTGGTGGTAAGTGACTACCGTCGCTTATAGACATTAGCAATACCAGGGGATTGCCAATATGTTGTACACCTTATTACAATACCTTAAAGGCAACTGGCTCTCAAGTGCAACTGCCGGAACACACCAACAGGTGCTTAGCGACAGATTTTCAACTGGTGGTAGCCAGCCAGTCGAGTACTACAAAGTACCCTACCACCGTGCTGTGGTTTCCTCACGATGTCTTCCATCACCGAAAGCTCAAGCCCATTGTAGAATTCAAACCCACGACCTTCGCCGCGTTATCCGACGTCACTCATTCTGTGTGAGCAGTGAGAAAGATCTCTCTCTAACTAAACTATATACTCAAGCATCGTGTTACATTGTCCTCAACTGTACACCGAAGAAAAAAGCGTTGTTTTCGTGACCTCGACGCTGAAGTAATGAATTGGTAGAACGCTCGTTCAGCTTAACTATTACTGAAGTGTTATACTCAGACTCACCACTATGCAATAATTGTCTCCGATCAAATTTGTACAAGATTGAAGGACACATCCAAGCTTAAATAATTATTTTTTGTGATAAAAAGTATGTGATTTTCTCACGATGTTTTTCCTTCACCGAAAGCTCAAGCTCATTGTAAGCTTCGAACCCACGACTTTCGCCGCGGTATCCAACGTCACTACCACTGAGCTATCATGTAACGAACGGGACTTGACTGCTAGTAACAGCATTGCACAAAAATATTATAGAGGCCACTGTGATTACGGGATTACGAATTTTACATCGGCTCGATTTTCGGTAGGTACATATTCCACTTTTTGTTGATGTGTTATTTAGCATTAGCAGTAGGTAGGGACGTATTTTGAGCGCAGACCTACAATCTAGTAGATCTATAATATGAAAATGAATCGCAAAATGTGTTGGTAAGCGCATAACTCAACAACGCCTGGACCAATTTGGCCAATTCTTTTTTTTAAATGTTCGTTGAAGTCCAAGGATGGTTTTTACGGCGAGAAAAATTCGAATAAATGCCGGGAAAACCCTAAAAACAGCCCTTTTCTTTTTCCCATACAAACACCCAGCTGTCAAACATTTGACGTCAATCGAAACAAAACAAAGACGCGTTTTAGAGAAATAGGGCAGAACAAGGTCTGCCGGGACAGCTAGTATTATATATAATTATAAGTTTTATTATAGTATTTTGTACATTTGTTCTTGTAAATGAAATAAAGCATTACAATCTAGTTGTATCTTTGATCTGAGGTGTTGGTCGGTTTTTATCTTAACACTTCTTTAATTCCACATTTTGCTACTAATGATAAGTACTTCAATTGATATATTTAAGTACGACAAACTTAAGGGGGAGATAGGTGGGCGGGTCACCTAACTAAATACAAAAATGACCTTACTAAAAATGTCACCATTTTCGATAGGTTTAATCTTTTTTTTTTTTTTATGTCACTAGTGACAACGTGGCAGTCGGGTCACCTGATGGTAAGTGACTACCGTTGCCTATAGACATTAGCAATACCAGGTGGACTGCCAACGTGTTGTACACCATATTACAATGCCTTAAGGGCAAGGGCATCTGGCTCTCAAGTGCAACTGCCGGAACACACCAACAGGTGCTTGGCGACAGGTTTTCAACTTGAGGGTGGTAGCCAGCCAGTCGGGTACTACAAAGTACCCTACCACCGTACAAAATTCTATTTGATTTTTAAACTAACATAGATATTTACATACTAAAAAATCTGCATATAAAAATCAGAAATATCTCGAGTTTAGTTTGTCGTACTACACACCGGACACCTGTAACTTGTTGTGTGAACTTAGACTTTTTTACAAGCTTTATATTAACTTGCAATGTATGTATGTTTGTCCGGGGTGAATCTTGCAACTAAATTTTGAAGCAGATATCTTTAACCGATTGAGCCGAAATGTTGTATACACGTTGAGTTTGGATGACAATGCATATATATATATATATATATATATAAATAGAAATGCAAATATCTGGCTTGATTTCTATAAGAGAGAGAGAGAGAGAAAGACAGACAGAGAAACATGCGCACGCCGCACAGCTTACAATAGCTTACTACACACAACTGTCACCGATAGTGACCGTGACAGTCTTCGATCAACAATAGCTATATATCTATGGTGACAGTGACTCAAAAAGTGTCGTAAGATTTTTTTCCGTCTAGCCCCCTTTCACAACGCGCGATAAGGAACTTCGTTCCAAAAATCGAGACACCCATAGTACGGAAATGAAAATGACTGTGCTGAGAACCTCAAACGGCGCAAATATGGAAACCTCGACAAGGCCTTCATTTTTGAGCCGTTTGGGGTAGAAACGCTGGGCCCGTGGGGGCCAGGAGCCCATCGATTGTTTCGGGATATTTCAAAGCGCCTGGTTGACGCTACCCGTGACCAGAGGACTGGCGAATACCTTGGCCAAAGAATAAGCATTGCCATACAGCGTGGCAATGCCGCCAGCATTCTGGGCACGCTACCAACTGGCAGCATTTTTGACCAGCTGTCTCTTTTTTAATTAGTTATTATAATATATTATATTTATATATATTTTTTTAATACTTAATCACTTTTTGTTTTTTGTATATATTATTATATAGCTTAGTTAGTGTTTTAAATTATATGTATATGTAAGTTTTGTATATTTAAGTACTTTATGTCTTAGATTTTAATATGCCATATCTTTAATTGAATAATGTATTGTAATAATAAATTACTTACCTACCATTAATGAAGGTACTTCTAATAAAATAAATAATTTAAATTTAATGTCTTTTAATATTCTCACTGTAATAATGTAATTATTGAGGCAACTTTTTTATTGTTATTTCGTGGATTATTGGCCATACATTTAGTATTTTTTTTTGTACAATTGAAAGCGCTGTTGGTTTCCGAAATAAAAAAAAATGTATATGTTGAACACTTATAATTAAACTACCTGTTCCGCGCGGATTCACCCGCGTTCCCGAAGGATTTAATCTTTTCCCGGGATAAAAAGTAGCCTATGTGCTATTTCAGGCTATAATCTATCTCGAACCCAAATTTTATCCAGATCCGTTCAGCCGTTCTGGCGTAAATTACTAACAAATATATGAGGCTTCCGGCGACTGGGACCGCGGTCCCAGTTTATTGCGGTCCCAGTCGCCGGATGCTTCAAATATACCATCCATCCATAATATCACGCGACCATTTCTGTTTTAACATTGCAAAAAAAATAGGTAACCTCACAATTAAAAGTGCGAGTCGGACTCGCGCACGAAAGGTTCCGTAAAAAAGGCGAAAAAATCACGTTTGTTGTATGGGAAAAGTAAATATTTATTTTATTTTAATTTTATTATTTATTATTAAAGTAATAATACAACTGAGTATTTTGTGAATATTTCAAGTGCCTTCCTGTTGCCATTATTGATATCGAGCAAAAAAGGGGAAAAATAATAGCGTTTGTTGTATGGGAGCCCCCCTTAAATATATATTTTATTTTTAGTATTTGTTGTTATAGCGGCAACAGAAATACATAATTTGTGAAAATTTAAACTGTCTAGCTATCGCGGTTCTTGAGATACAGCGAGGTAACGGACAGACGGACAGACAGCGAAGCCTTTGTAATAGGGTCCCGTTTTTACCCTTTGGGTACGGAACCCAAAAAAGAAAACCTCGACACAAAAAATCCTCTAAAAAGAAAACAAAAATTCCTTATCTGTCGCCAAGCACCTGTTAGTTTGTTTCTGCATTTGCACATGAGAGCCAGTTGTCTTTTATCTCCTTTTACTCATCTCAATTTCGATATATGAGACGATTTGTATTCAACAATACCTACGATCCTTGGGACAGTGTTTGTCAAAGTGCTATAACCCTCTAGGGGCTTTAGGAGGGGGCTATATTCAAATACAAATTCGGCGAAGGTCGTGTGTTCGAATCCTACAATGAGCTTGAGCTTTCGGCGAAGGAAACCATAGCACGGTGGTAGGGTACTTTGTAGTACCCGACTGGCTGGCTACCACCCTTCTAGTTGAAAATCTGTCGCCAAGCACCTATCGGTGTGTTCCGACAGCTGCATTTGAGAGCCAGTTCCCATCTAGGCCTTGTGTGCTTACCACCTTCGGCCACATCATCACTTACCATGGTGAAATTGTGGTCAAACCTTAGACCAATATTATTCCAAGGGTCAAACACAAGCTTATACAGAATAAAAAATTCATTGTGTTATTTTCATGGTCAACAAATAACCCTAAATATAACAGTAATCGCGAGTCACCTTGACTGGTTCAAATTCAGTCAATTTAATTTTCACTCCTCTTGCTCAAAAAGGCGTACCAGAGCGAAGAAAAAATAGTTAGTAAACACTTTAATATCGGTGATTTTTTGTGTCGGTGATTAAAAAATCACGCGCATGTTTCTCTGTCTGTCTCTCTCTCTCTCTCTCTTATAGAAAGCAAGCCAGATATTTTCATTTCTATTTATATCTATACTTATACTAGTGTGCCCGGCAGACGTTGTCCTGCCCTGAAAATAAAACTTAGAATCCGATTCCAGCGCCACCAACTGTGAAACTAAACCATCTGTCAGTCCGATCTCGAGACATGTCAAAACGTCGTTCTATACAAAATGTATAGAACGTGTAGAGAGGCTTTCTATAAGGCTTGCTTTCTGGGACACGTATATTTATAAATAGAAATGTTTTTTTTTTTATATACATCTAATCTATCTAATATATAAAATTCTCGTGTCACAGTTTTAGTTGCCATACTCCTCCGAAACGGCTTAACCGATTTTGATGAAACTTTATATTTACATTCAGTAGGTCTGAGAATCGGCCAACATCTATTTTTCATCCCCCTAAATGTTAGGGGTAGTCCACCCCTAAATTTTTATTTTTATTTTTGAGACAAAAT
Source organism: Ochropacha duplaris (assembly GCA_951361185.1). Lineage (NCBI taxonomy): Eukaryota > Metazoa > Arthropoda > Insecta > Lepidoptera > Drepanidae > Ochropacha > Ochropacha duplaris. Next base: position 7,838,771 of record OX592712.1, on the reverse strand, counting down.
TTCTAATTTCTATTTTTTTATGATACAACATACAAAAATACATACAATCCCCAATTTTCACCCTTCTACGATCAACCCTTATTTTTTAACCGACTTCAAAAAAAAGGAGGAGGTTCTCAATTCGTCTGTTATTTTTTTTTTTTGTATGTTTGTTACTCGATTTCTCTGCCAATTATGAATAGATTTTGATGATTCTTTTTTTGTTTGGTAGATCCTACTTCAGAGGTGGTCCCATTTAAATTTTGTCGAAATTGATTAAGCACTTTTTGAGAAAATCAACAAAAACGAAAAAAAATATATCTCGTTTGATAAACCTTAGTGAATCAAACTGAGTTGTTGAGCATGACTTTTTGGATTTGGATGAAATTTCGTGTGTATGTAAATTTCGTTCAATGGGTTCTTCGATGGTTTTTTAATAGCCATTTTAGTAATTTGAGTAATCGGTCAAGCCGTTTCGGAGGAGTATGGTAACAGGACCGATTTGGATGAAATTTTGTGTGTGTATTTCAATGGGTTCCTCGATGATTTGAAAACAAAATTGGACCCGGTAGATGGCGCTGGAATCGGGTTCTAAGTTTTGTTTTAATTTCAGGGCAGGACAACGTCTGCCGGGTCCACTAGTCTAATATATAAAATTCTCGTGTCACAGTTTTCGTTGCCATACTCCTCCGAAACGGCTTAACCGATTTTGATGAAATTTTTTGTGCTTATCCGGTATCTATGAGAATCGGCCAACATCTATTTTTCATCCCCCTAAATGTTAGGGGTAGTCCACCCCTAAATTTTATTTTTTATTTTTGAGACAAAATTTCTAATTTCTATTTTTTTATGATACAACATACAAAAATACATACAATCCCCAATTTTCACCCTTCTACGATTAACCCTTATTTTTTAATAGCCATTTTAGTAATTTGAGTAATCGGTCAAGCCGTTTCGGAGGAGTATGGTAACAGGACCGTTTTGGATGAAATTTTGTGTGTGTATTTCAATGGGTTCCTCGATGATTTGAAAACAAAATTGGACCCGGTAGATGGCACTGGAATCGGGTTCTAAGTTTTGTTTTAATTTCAGGGCAGGACAACGTCTGCCGGGTCCACTAGTATTATATACTCTCTCGACTTATATAACTTATATAACTTCGTTCCATCCGGGTGTCCCTTGACACCTCTCAAGTTTTTTTTAAATTTTTGTGTGTCAAATGACAGTGAGCCTACAAAAACGAAAAAATCTTTAGTCATAAGTAGAATAATCATGAATAAAGACTCGACTTATTACTGTTCCATAAAAAAAGAACTTCATTTTAATTTTGAAAATGGAACTAAAATCGGCGATCTCTGGCAAAAAAAAACTTGAGAGGTGTCAAGGGACACCCGGATGGAACGAAGTTATATAAGTCGAGAGAGTATATATATATTTAAAAAAAAATAAAAAAAAACAATTCTATTTATATATATACATATAAATAGAAATGAAAATATCTGGCTTGCTTTCTATAAGAGAGAGAGAGAGAGACAGACAGAGAAACATGCGCGTGATTTTTTAATCACCGACACAAAAAATCACCGACATAAAAGTGTCGGTGATTTTCGTAAGATTTTTTTCCGTCTAGCCCCCTTTCACAACGCGCGAAAGACATTATAAACTACATATTTCATATTGTATTGGATTGTTTTATTTTCTCGCAATCGTAGTGAAAAGTATAGTGTAACACACGGCGCTAAAACCCATTAAAACTCGGTTTCTATTACTACCTCGTATATAATGGGTCATTTTAGCTCCATGTATAACAATCTACTATAAAAACGTCTCCCAGAGATTCAACCTTTTTGCATATCTAAGACTCTCACAGATTATAATATTACTATCGGTAAAGTCAGGTTAAATCTTTTGTAAGCAACTCACTTATATTAATAACGCATGAGTGGTTTTCATACAAAGTATTTACCTTTCAGGCCAGACTAAGTCTTGGCTACATGAGCTTGTTACTAACTACAAGCCCCGAACACACAGTGCGGTAAAAGAAGTACATTTATCATTGAATCTTGTTTATATCATGCGATTTACTAACTTATCCTACGCTCTCTTCTCTTCTCTTCTTCAACTGTCCCCCGCGGTTTCACCCGCGTTCCCGTGGGATCTTATCTTTTCCCGGGAGAATATAGCCTATGTTCATCAGGGATAATGTAGCTTTCTAATGGTGAAAGATTTTTTCATATCGGTCCAGTAGTTTCAGAGCCTATTCAATGCAAACAAACAATCAAATCTTTCTTCTCTATACTATTATTACTAGCTGTTCCCGCGGTTTCACCCGCATTACCGTGGGATCTTATCTTTTCCCGAGATAAAAAGTGCCTATGTGCTATTCCAGACTATAATCTATCTCTATGCCAAATTTAATCCAGATCCGTTCAGCCGTTCAGGCGTAAATGAGTAACAAACATACATCCATCCATCCAAACATTCACATTTATAATATTAGAACCCCATCAGATCAGGATAAAGATTGTCATTGTGCTGTCGGCTTTTTATAAGGTCACTAGCTCTCAAGTGCAACTGCCAGAACACACTGATCGGTGGTCAGTACTACAAAGTACCCTACCACCGTGCTGTGGTTTCCTCACGCTGTTTTCCTTCACCGAAAGCTACAGCTCATTGTAGGATAAGCCTACGATCTTCGCCGCGGTAACCAACGTCAATACCACTGAGCTATCATCGCCTTAAATATCAATATAATCAGATGGTTAAAAAACCTTGCCGATTTTCTTGCCGGTTCTTTTCAGTTCAAGGCCTTCCGAACCGGTGGTAACATCTGTAGCTCGACCTTCATAAATGCCCTTGTAGGGCCTAAACTGAATAAATGGTCACAGGACAAACAGAAATCTTCATACACACATGTCTGTCCTGGATGGGAATCGAACCCACGACCTCTTTTGTGTGCATTTTCGTACATCTTCGATGCACACGAAATACGTATATTGCCGGTTAGGGTACCTCCCCGCAACAACCCAAAAGGACCTTCGTTCCAAAAACATACAATCGAATTGAGAACCTCCTCCTTTTTTGAAGTCGGTTAATTAAAAATTTAAAAAACCCCCGACGCAAAAAAGAAAAGCGGACATTTAAAAAGTCAAAAATAATACCTATCGTTGAGCCATCAAATTCGATTGAGTAATACCTATACATATTTTAATTATAGAAGTTGATGGATGGCACGATAAGGTCCGCTTTTCTTTTTTGCGTCGGGGGTTTTTTAAATTTTTAATTTAATTTTTATTTTAAAATTTTTAAACTTAGTTACAAAAGAAGTTAAATATGATAAGTACAATTTTTAAATCATCTTTGATCTTAGTTGCAATAGTTACATAACTGCCTTATTCAAGAGTGTTCTGGATATCCTGGCTGCAGCATCAGCTCCTCGTGTAGCCACCGTTGCATTGTATGTAGAATCAAATACTGATCAAAACGAATCCAAACACGACATATCTGCTTTCATTTTTTCAAGAGTGTTCTAGTGTTCTGGATATCCTGGCTGCAGCATCAGCGCATCGTGTTGCCACTGTTGCATTGTATGTAGAATCAAATACTGATCAAAACGAATCCAAACACGACATACCTGCTATTATTTTTTCAAGAGTGTACTAGTGTGCTGGATTTCCTGGCTGCAGCATCAGACCAAAAAATCCATAATCTTGCATAGTTATATAGCATACATGGATGTTTCAAATTTTAGGTCACATCTAGGTTTGAAAGTAAAGTAAATACCCATTACGCGTCTAAGATCCCTACCACAGTTAACAAAAGAGCGGATAACTTTGAAACGGCTGAACCGATTTTGATAAAACATATCTAAGAACCATCGCTGGAAAACCTGCTTTTAAATAAAAAAAACCGCATCCAAATCGGTTCGCCCGTTTAAGAGCTACGGTGCCACAGACAGACACACAGACACACACACACACACACACACACACACACACACACACACACACACACACACACACATAGCGGTCAAACTTATAACACCCCTCTTTTTGCGTCGGGGGTTAAAAATAAGCTTGCAATCGTGTCGTACCCGGCACGCACGATCTAAACATCACTACCTACGTCGAGTACATTAATTATTTTCTGTTAACGCGATGCCATTGAAAGATGTAATGTGCTACACAAAAGATGAAAAATGTATTTTTATCCCCCACTCCCACATTATTGTGGAAATATGGACATACACAGATATTTGTTGGCAACACCTGTCATTTATCAAAGCTTGCTCGCTTTCAGTACTGTCAATATTGTGTTTAAATACTCATTTGAGTCTGTAAAGTGTAAAGAATTTAGAATCAACATAAATCTTAAGTCATTCCTGTAAACTAACAAGCCGTCTCCCGCTGTTTCACCCGCATTCCTGTGGGATCGTATCTTTTCCCGGGATCAAATATATCCGACCTCTTATTTTTTTTTAATTCTGGATATCTGTGTTTTGACTACAATCTCACTATGGTAAGTGATGATGTGGCCGAAGGTGGTAAGCATACAAAGCCTAGATGGGAACTGGCTCTCAATTGCAACTGTCGGAACACCGACTTGAGGGTGGTAGCCAGCCAGTCGGGTACTAGGTACAAAGTAGTGAACAGGTGGTGCTTGTGGGGGCTGGTCTGCTTGAGTTTGTTGTTTATTAAGTCAGTCATAATTAAATCCTATAGATTACTATTTTTGCCGCCATAACACGCAAATATTGTCAGTGAGACTAGATAAATAATTATTGAATGTAATATGACTGTGTAAGTTGTTTTTAAAAAGAGTAATTGCTGAGTTTATTGCCGGCTCTTCTCAGCAAAAGCAACCTTCCGAACCGAGCACTTAGAGTCTGACTATTCATAAGTGCCTGTGAAGGCCTATATGGATAAATAAACAATTTCATTTCATTTTTATTTTTTATGTCACAAGTGACAACGAGGCAGGCGGGTCACCTGATGGTAAGTGACAACCGTCGCCTATTGACATTGGCAATACCAGGGGATTGCTAATGTGTTGTACACCCTATTCAATGCCTTAAAGGCGAACTGGCTCTCAAGTGCAAATGCCGGAACACACAAACAGGTGCTTGGCGACAGATTTTCAACGTGAGGGTAGTAGCCAGCCAGTTGGGTACTACAAAGTACCCTACCACCGTGCTGTGGTTTCCTCACGATGTTTTCCTTCACCGAAAGCTCAAGCTCATTGTAGGATTCGAACCCACGACCTTCGCCGCGGTATCCGACGTCACTTACCACTGAGCTATCATCATATTCCACGATATACTCCATTTGTATGCCAACTTTCATCAAGATCGGTTAAGTACGTTTCGGAGTTCATTCACACTTCCTTCTCTCACATAGCTATTCAAAAGTAACTGAACCGGTTACTAAGTATTAAGTCTTAGTAACTAAGTTAACTAGATAGTTTACTACAGTCTACTACATAAGTCGAGATAGTTGATCTTCAGTACATGATGCATACATATCCCAGACTCATAATATGTGCACTAGATACATTTCTTCTGAGGAGCCGCCGAACATAACGGTATAATTACGCATCTGGTCATAATACTTTCTTTTTGGGCCCGCTGAATTTGAATCTCAACTCATTTTCAATCAAAACTGCCTAAAACAGTGTTAAAATTGCATCCAAAGTTCATGGTTTTGATCATACCGATATAATCACAAGTTTTAACAGCATAGAATAAGTTTTGTGAGTTCGTTCAGAACGGGAATTAAGTCCTGAAGTTTTTTTGACATTTTTATTCGATTACCTACGTTGTTTTTTTTATGGTTTTCTAATTTACGGTTTTCGAATTTATTCTTATACTCGTGCTACCTGATATTGCTTCTAACCAAATTTCAGGGTTTTAGGCTAACGGGAAGTACCCTTGTTCATAATCATTCCCTTGCGAGAGTCAAACGTCATAAAAACTATTTTTAACCGACTTCAAAAAAAGGAGGAGGTTCTCAATTCGTCTGTATGTTTTTTTTTTTTTTTTTTATGTTTGTTACTCGATTTCTCTGCCAATTATGAATAGATTTTGATGATTCTTTTTTTGTTTGGTAGATCCTACTTCAGAGGTGGTCCCATTTAAATTTTGTCGAAATTGATTAAGCACTTTTTGAGAAAATCAACAAAAACGAAAAAAATTATATCTCGTTTGATAAACCTTAGTGAATCAAACTGAGTCGTTGAGCGTGACTTTTTGGATTTGGATGAAATTTCGTGTATATATTTCAATGGGTTCTTCGATGGTTTTAAAATACAATTGGACCCGGTAGGTGGCGCTGGAATCGAGTTCCAAGATTTGTTTTAATTTCAGGGCAGGACGACGTCTGCCGGGCCCGCTAGTTATATATTATATTTTACCGGCCAGACCCGATTTCAGGACAAACTAGTTTTGCCTAGGATAACATATAATAAGGATAAACTTTAAAAATTGAAAAATAAAATTATTTTTAAAAATAAAAAACAAAAACCGACTTCAAAACTGTAACCTATACCTATGTACAAACATAAACTAAAAAGTAAAGAATATTATTTTAAATTCAAAGCAAGAGCCTTAAAGGACAATCAACAAAATTATTGATATTTATATATCTATTTAATATTTATAAACAGTTCTTTTTGGAGTCGGTGCCAGCCAAGAAGGACAGTTTAATTCTGCCTTTGTAACAAACTTTCGAAAAGTAGGGGAGCGACGGCGCAGACCTAAGGAACATTACCGTAAGGAGAGGTGTCGTAAGACGTTTTCTCGTATGAACACTTCGTGTCCAGTTCAAAACTGTCCTTCTTCTTGACTGGCACCGACTCCAAAAAGAACTGTTTATAAATATTAAATAGATATATAAATATCAATCATTTTGTTGATTGTCCTTTAAGGCTCTTGCTTTGAAATTAAAATAATATTCTTTACTTTTTAGTTTATGTTTGTACATAGGTATAGGTTACAGTTTTGAAGTCGGTTTTTGTTTTTTATTTTTCTTTCAAAATATGCGGCATAAACGGATCATATACGCCCGTATCTTTTGATTGCGTTCACTGTAAGTCAAGTTAGATTTTGCACTACTTTTAGGGTTTGCAGACGCACTTTCACGCTTTCCTGAGAAAAAAACGGACAGGACAAAATAGTAAGGGTTTCATTTGGCCACGGATCCTAAAAAAAGGGCGATATCCAAAAAGTTACCTAGTTAGACAGTTACGGAAGAATTTCATTTCATGACATAAATACCTCATATATAAAATGTCGATATGTTTTTAATATTTTCTCCTATAGGTACGTTAAACGAATTTGCAAACAATTTGATAAATTTTGTACCTTTTACCTAACTGTCGAACGAATTTTTAAATAGAACTAACTGTACCCCACGGATTCACCCGCGTGTCCGTGGGTTCCTATCTTTTCCCGGGATAAAATATAGCCTATGTTCATCAGGGATAATGTAGCTTTTTAATGGTGAAAGAATTTTTAATATCACTCCAGTAGTTTGTGTACCAATTTCTTTAATTAATTACACATTTTATTGTAAATCTCTACAAGGTATTAGGTACTTACCACCTTCGGGTACATCATCACCTGGTGAGATAATAGTTGAATAACGTACCCACAGTACAAAACTACTAATCCAATTTCTATTACTAGTGCTCACCCTCTGATCGAAATTCGACCAAAAAGTTTTTAGGAAAAAAGTCTCGTCAATTAACTGTCTATAAAAAAAAATTATCGGTTGACAAACAGGAGGATAATGACATGTGTGTCAAACGCATGGTAGTGTGTGTAATGATTTTTTTAATTAATTAAATTTATTTCTAAAGCATATTTTATAAAAATATTAGCTTTCTGCACTGCTTCATATAAACTTTAACTGTGCCAATTTTCATACTCCTCCGTCCGCGTCATTTTCGTTAGAAGGGTACAAAGTTTTTGCTTCACGTATTAATATTATGTTTATGAATACTAATAATCAATACTAATTTATTTTAAGTGACTATTAATATTGTAAAATGGTAAGGTTTATTTTTTGTTTGTTTGTAGGGTGTAGGTAATCTTTGGAACTACTGAACCAATTCTAGAAATTAGGGCAGGAAGTTAGTTTTGCATTAAAACTAATAATGGGCATATATTTCTTTATTCAACTGTATTAAATTAGTTTTTAAACGACTTCAAAAAAGGAGGAGGTTATATGTTCGACTGTATGTATTTTTTTTTTTTTTTTTTATGTATGTTCATCGATTTTTCCGCCAATTGTCAACCGATTTCCAAAATTTTTTTTTTGTTTGAAAGAGTATACTTCGGCGGTGGTCCCATTATCACCAAGTCAGGATCTGATGATGGGATCCTGGGGGAAAACGAGGGCAACCCTCAAATTTTATAAGAAATGTCAACCGATTTTCAAAATTCTTTTTTCATTTGAAAGAGTATACTTCGGCGGTAGTCCCACTGTCACCAAATCAGGATCTGATGATGGGATCCTGGGGAAAATGAGAGCAACCCTCAAATTTTATAAGAATTTACAGTATTTTTCATTCATATACGTACTTATCAAAGCTATTTCCATCTGGTAGTCATCATCTTATGTTGCAGAACTGATGATGGAAGGTACAAATCCTTAAAGGTTAGGAGTTAGGGGATGTTTCTTTAAATATTATAGTCACGTTTAGACTCGTATCGTCGTCTCTTTGTATATTAAAATGAGCTAATGATAGAAGGTAATATCTTTGTCGGTTAGGTGTTAGAATATACGTTGTCCTAGATATGAAATGAAACGCAATATCAAGTAGCTGCTGAGAAAGAAGCCTTAATCATTTAGGATATATATGCTTTATTTTCTTTAAAAGTTTATCTATTTATGTATTCCCTCATCTAATAGCGTGATGTTATTTAACTTATAGGCTTTCTCGATAAATGGGCTATCCAACACTAATATATTTTATGTAGTTTCTGAGATTAGTGCATTCAAACAGACAAACAAACAAACTCTTCAGCTTTCTAATATTAGTATAGATAATGTAAATTAATAATAGGCTTAATTTGCTCGAAAACAATTAAATATTTCTTGAAGACATTGAAATATAAAAAATGGAAAAATAAAACTTTTTATAAAAAAAATAAAAACGCCTTCAAAGGCAAATGTTGCACTAAAAACCGAAAAATAAACTGAATAAGAGATTAAATAAAATGGGAAAAAAATATTTCAATGACTAAATAGACCAAAAACTTTACTTATGTAAACTACCTACGCACCTATTCAAATTATTATTCTATAAATACCTTTTGATCTGTTTGAAGTCGGTGCCAAGCCCAAAAATACAATGAAAGAAATAATAAATGCCTTCACAAGCATCGCCAGATGGCAGTTCAGCCTCCCAGGGTGGAGATTAAGTAATCCCTGGGTTCGGGAACTCACTCTATCTGCGGGCGGCCAGCGGTCAACCGTTTCACCGGATCTCCCTAACCGCACGCCAACATGCTGCGCCTGCACTACTCAATAGCGACTCCATAATATCGCCGGTCCCTCCGCCGTCAGCACAGTGACTCCTCTAAGGAGCTCTGGCAACCTTACTCACCGCAGGAACACAACACTTGGCAGTGTTATTTGGCTGCGATATTCTGTAAGGTGGAGGTACTTCCCCAATCAGACGGCCCCAATTATGAGCAGATGTTATGCTATGTCCTACCTCCTCAAACCGTACGAAGCCTATTAAACCTATTAGGCTTGGCACCGACTTCAAACAGATCAAAAGGTATTTATAGAATAATAATTTGAATAGGTGCGTAGGTAGTTTACATAAGTAAAGTTTTTGGTCTATTTAGTTATTGAAATATTTTTTTCCCATTTTATTTAATCTCTTATTCAGTTTATTTTTCGGTTTTTAGTGCAACATTTGCCTTTGAAGGCGTTTTTATTTTTTTTATAATATTTACAACAAATGTACAAAATATACATGCAAATGTACAATTACAATACATAAAAAACTTCTTCGAGGCTGCCGCTGCTGCCGATCGGCAAGGTTCCCAGAAGGCTGGCAGCGTTTCCTCTTTGGATGGCCAAGCTGATGCGTTGGCGGAAAAAGCTCCCCGCCCGCATATAAACTAACTTAAATATAACTTGTGGAACCCTAAAGATCCCGTCGACCTCCCATCACTCTCCTTTACAGATTGGAAAAGTTAAACTCAATACTTTCTTTTTAATAAAAACTGAATTATGGCTTACACTTCACTCTGGAGTAGCGCAATGGAGTTTTTTTGTCAGCCATCAACTTCCGAAGTCACTTTTATTGTGTTTGTCGTTTCTTTGAGCTGTTTATTTCGCATGACTTGTTCGAATATGAATTTGCTCTTAAAGACTGAAAAGTTCATAGGGTGGCAGAGTACAACGGTGGCCAATGGAGCCAGCAGGATCCTAACATATTTTTATAAATAGCTGTCCCGTAGGATAATAGTTTTTCGTCCCGAGGTTTCACCCGCCTTACCGAGGGATCTTATCTTTTCCCGGGATAAAAAGTATCCTATGATTTATTCCAGAATATGATCTACCTGTGTGCCAAGGTTCAACAAAATCCGTTCAGTCTTTTTTGCGTAATTGAGGAACAAACATTAGGGCGTTAGGGCGTATAGTGTTCGAAGCTTGGCTCTATATGAGATCTAATTACTTTTTGACAATGCGAGCCATATGGTCTTGGCAACACTTTACATGAGAATGTTTTTGGTGGTTTCAATTTTCCGAAGCTGTAATGAACGATATAAAACAAGCCTAAGTTTACATCCCACAAAGAGGTCTCACTCAATATTAGTTTGTAAACAGACTATAACAACAAGGAGATATGCCTACCTACAAAGGAGCATGATCGTTTAGGAATGCTATGAAAAATCCCACTATCTTCTTAATAATCTTACTAATCCTACTAATCCTACTAATCCTACTAATCCTACTAACCCTACTAACCCTACTAATCCTACTAATCCTACTAATCCTACAAATCCTACTAACCCTACTAATCCTACTAATCCTACTATCCTACTAATATTATAAATGTGAAAGTTTGGATGGATGGATGTATGTTTGTTACTGATTTACGCCAGAACGGCTAAATGGATCTGGTTGAAATTTGGCATGGATATAGATTATAGTCTGGAATAGCATGCATAGGCTACTTTTTATCCCGGGAAAAGATAACATTCCTCGGGAACGCGGAACAGCTAGTATTATAAATGTGAAAGTTTGGTTGGATGGATGGATGTTTGTTACTCTATCACGCAAAAACGGCTGAACGGATTTTGATTAAACTTGGCATACAGGTAGATCATATCCTGGAATAAAACATAGGCTACTTTTTATCCCGGGAATGGATACGATCCCTCGGTATGGTGGGTGAAACCTCGGTATGGTAACTGGCCCTCATGTGCAATTGCCGGAACACGCCAACAGGTCCTTGGCGACAGATTTTCAACTGGAGGTAACCAGCCAGTCGAGTACTACAAAGTATTACCACCGTGCAAAATTCCTATTTTTTCATTATCTCGTTTATTTTGTGATCTGTGAGAATGTTTAACACAGGTTGACGTGGGATTTAAAATGTTTTGTTTGAGGTTATATTTTGGGCTTACATTGAATAATATTAGACCTTTCTTTAAGTACTTTTGCCTACATAAATTATAAATACGTAGGTACCTACTAAAAATCTTCGTATTGCCAGTAAATAGTCTTTTGTTTTTTTGTAGGAAGAATGTACTAGCTGCTAGAACTGCACTGCCGAATTGCAGCTCGGACCGCCGCGCTGATGAGACAGTTTGAGTGAAACGTCGCGACGATCCTTTTCAACGTGGACGAAACCGGGATATTAGATAGATTCATAAAAAATATGGCGGACGGAACTACATATTATGTCATCCAAAGTGGCCAATATGGCGACTGCCATTTGCACAATTAGAATTTAACAAAATACTCGACAATCCGAATTTTGCTGATATATGTATGTTGTCGACTCGAAATCATTATTTTTTATGCTTTATTATTCAGGTAAGGTTTCAATCGAGTCTACCGCGTACCCCTTGACGGAATATTATTCGCGCGTAGGGTTGCGTGAGCCTCTTTTGCGCTAATCTAGGTTATGGTTATTGTGTCGTCCGGTTCGCTGAGAGTAACTGTACAAGTTTGAAGCTTGTGTGGAAACCGCTAAAACCAAGATGGCACTTGACCGGCCATGTAGCGAGATACACCGGCTAGCGATAATCTCTAAGAGTAGGTACTCAATAGGCCAGCCCACAAGGAAAGAGAAACGTGGAAGCACGTGGGAGAAGGAAAGAAAACCACAAAAACTATGTTGCTTATCCAGTTTGCTTAATTCTTTGTGAATTTCTCTATTTTCTTTAAAAATTACAATCAATGTTTATTTAATAAAAAAGGCCACCAAAACGCTAAGACGCCATATTGCCTAGGTCACGTGATATCATAACGTCACCTGCTAGTAAACAAACTTTTAGTCGTCAAAATATCCTTCCTAACTTTACTTTTTCCATTTTGCTATTTACAAGCAAGTGACGTCACACTCCAGAATCAGCCAGTGCCGAGCGTTCTAATCACGTGGTCAAACATGAAAAATTAATCATTTTATTACAATTTTTTTTTTATGTCACAAGTGACAACGAGGCAGGCGGGTCACCTGATGGTAAGTGACAACCGTCGCCTATAGACATTGGCAATACCAGGGGATTGCTAATGTGTTGTGGCGAACTGGATCTCAAGTGCAATTTCCGGAACACACCAACAGGTGCTTGGCGACATTTTCAACTTGAGGGTGGTAGCCAGCCAGTCGAGTACTACTAAGTACCCTACCACCGTGCTGTGGTTTCCTCACGATGTTTTCCTTCACCGAAAGCTCAAGCTCATTGTAAGGATTCGAACCCACGACCTTCGCCGCGGTATCCGACGTCACTTACCACTGAGCTATCATCGCCTTAATTCTTATAAAAATCATACGTATGTAATTTCAAATATTACGATGGCTAAATTGATTTAGAAAAATGTAAACTCTTAAATATTAGAAAAATGTACATTTTCACTGTAGTCAAATACCTCGGAACAATAACCAGCATTGTTCCGAGTCAAATACCCTATTATATGTCTTCCAACTGTCATTCATTGCAGCGCCATCTACCCAAGAGTAGTGCGAACATTATCATTGCAGCGCCATCTATCCAGGAGTAGTGCGAACTTTATCTGTGATGCTTTTATTATATGATTTTTTAGGTTACTTGATAAACCTCTCAGAGCAACGACCAACAAACAAACTTTGTCCAAACATTGTAACCAATGTACAGGTACGTGTAAAGGACAGGATACATCTTAATGTACGCAATAGATACGATATCCTGCGACTGCCCTATAAACTTTTATAATAGCCCTAAAAATGTTATCATAATGTACAGGATGATTGTTTTAATGACAGGTACTTAAAAGTTAAATGTATTTTTTTTTCATTATTTGGTTTATAAGTTTCTAAAATTAAAATTATATTGCCGGTATAAATCCATCAAAGTTATAAAGAGGTAAAGTTTTTAAGTTTGTATGTTGGTGGTAATCTCCGAAACTATTGATCCGATTTTGAAAATTCTTTCACTAATAGCCTGCTACATTAACTCCGAGTACTTTCCAGTTTTAAATTAAAAAAAAATATTTGTTGCTAGTCGCAAAAATAATTATTTACATGGTCGATGAGGTAGTTTTATTTTACTCGACAAAAATATGTAATTCATGAATACTCCTTCGAATACGTTCCATTAAAAAATATCGACACTCGTCAAATCAACATAAAACCCTAAAATCATCGAATAAACATAAAAAAAACTCTCTCGAAAATGTATTCAGCTGTCCTGCGAAATTCTATTCATATTTTCCGCAGTTCGGTTCGACACGAACGGCATCGGCAGGTGAAATAAAAATATATGTAAAAACGATCGACCTGTATACGGCGGCAGGACTCGCCGACCGTAAAATAGTTCGGTAATGAAATTGGATCGGCACTTCTTTTTTTTTCTCATCCCATCGATGGTCAGAGGTCCAGTAAGTTTTTTAGGGGCTAAGTTACAAGCGTATCAAAATATAAACAGTACGAAAAAGTTAATATTCCGGAAAAAAAAATTATAATTTTTATTTTCCAAAATTGGATTTCTTCGATGAATGATTTGAAGAACGAATTAACTTATTATTTCTTCAAATACTGATAAGTAGGTAATTCAAGGATTGCGTACCGAAAAAAATACCCGAAAATTTATGGATGTTCTTCCATTTGACTATTTTTACAACACGACGTAAATTCACTTTACAAATTTGTTTTTTCGTCGTTTTGATATTTTAATAGTGACGTTAAATTAGTACTTCTTGTAGATGTACTTAACGGGCCAGTAGGCGTTGGTAACAATACTACCTGTCACCCCACAGAATCGGGTTCGATTCCCATCCAGGACAGACATTTGTGTGCATGAACATGTCTGTTTGTCCTGAGTCTGAGTGTAATTATCTATTTAAGTATGTATAAAAAAGTATTGTTGTAAAATTGCATAGTACAAGCTCTGCTTAGTTCGGATTCAGATGGTTGGTTGAATAAGTTTGTATTTAAGCTATAGCAATCTCACCATGGTAAGTGATGATGTGGCCGAAGGTGGTAAGCACACGAAGCTTAGATGGGAACTGGTTCTCTAGTGCAGCTGTTGGAACACACAAACTGGTGCTTGGCGGCAGTTTTTAAACTTGAGGGTGTTTGTATGTTTATTTTTCTTTTTGCTGTTTGTACTCGTAGTATACAAAATATCACCCGCGTTCCCGTGGGATCTTATATTATCCCGGGATAAAATATAGCCTATGTTAATCTGGAATAATGTAGCATTCAAATGGTGAAAGAATTTTTAAAATCGGTCCAGTACTTTTTGAGCCACTTCGTTACAATATAAACATACTTACATACAAATCTTTCCTCTTTATAATATTAGTATAGATAACAACAAAATCGCTGCCGCTTGTCGCCACGCTACCCGCTTAAACACTAAACCACACAACACTTCGATAACGTCCGTTTGGTTAAAATCTAACTGAATTCTCAACATAAAATATTTACATTTATACGCGTTTCTACTAAGAAACGGTCGTTCGAAATGGTCCGAGATAATGTAAAAACGGTTATTATGTCCAATCTGTTGGTTTTTCTCTATTTCATAAACACGTTGCAATATTAGAGTCGACAGCTCAATGTAAATGGCGCCGAAACTTCAATTAACATTACAGAATGCCCTATATAGCACCGAGTAGGATTCTAAAGACCGTGGACAGTTATTTAACCATTGACCTTATAAGAAAAAAAAAACAAAACCATGCAAAAAAAATCGACAAAACACTGCCAAATCACTTTTTTTCATTAGTTTTCATATACAAATTTTATTATAGCCTTCGCAAGTTCTAAATCTGTAAGATCTTAGTTAATTGTTCCGAAAATTTGTCTTGCTGGTATATTTATATTTATAGCTATTTTAGTAGGTAATTAATCAATAATAATTCGTATATGAGAACTAGCCAAGTCAGACCTTATCCTAAGTTATAAGAACTGATATTTTAATTTGTTATAAAATATTTTTTGTTGTTATAAATAAATTTCAGGACTGACCACTGAACTTGACACCCATTTAGAACTCACTTCTTTTGTCGTTGAAGGCAACAACCATGGCATATATCATAATATTGAACTTGGCTGTAATTTCACATTTATGTTTTTGATGGGATTATAATTACATTTAATATTCTGTAATTAGAAATTAATTCTTATCAACGATGTTGCTCAGCTCTAGTGGTCTTTTTGATCTCAACGACACAGGCCTTTGAATTTGACATCTCAGACCGAGTTTTTCGAGATGTTTCCATCACCAAAACAATTGAATATCTATCCCACGAGATTGACCCATCATCCGTCGAGGTCACTCTTCATTCAGATTGGTATATTAATCGGATCAACTGTTATTTCGTTTCCAATCCGATCAATTCGGATTATCGTCAAGCGATTGCGTTTATTTTTATTTCAATGTTGTTACTTTAAAAAATGAGTTTGTTATTACTTTTCATTTGTTTACAGTTTAAATTCGAAACTTAGATATATTTCTAATTTAACCCTAAAAAAGGAAATAGTCAGTACCTTAGTTTCTCAGTCAAAAGCTGACTTCCGAACAGGTGGTAACTTCACCAAAACCTATAATAAATGTCTTCCTAAGGCCAGAGCAATAAGAGAGTGCTACGGACGAATGAGCGTGGGGGAGTATATAACTTCTTCTACGTATAAATTAGTATTCTTTGATTTTAGTACCGACTTAAAGTGAAGTAGGTACAATACATACAGCGGTTACTAATCCGCGGACGATGCCGGTGCCGTGAGGGTAGATTTCTGACGCCTACTTAATGCGGGCTAAAGCCTCCGTCTCGTTTCACTTTTTACATACGAAATTAATTCTCACGGTGTTTATAGGGCTACCACAACAGCCAATTATGAATAAACATGGTTTTTAAAGCAGTTTTTTTAAAATAAAGTTCATTGAATAGTCCAATTGTACTCTAATTGATTCCATTTTTTTGTTGATAATGAAGTTGGTCAATAAAAATGACCTAGTAAATAAAAAAAAGAAAATCGGTTGATAAACAGGAGAAAAAGAGGTAAAAAGATTTCTCTTTGCGTATAACATAACGATAATAATAATTGATTTATTCCTATTGAATCAAAAATTCCGCGAGCCAACTCTGCATATCGTTCATCTGATGGGAAGTGAAGACCGTCGCCTATAGACATTAGCTATAGGTACTAGGAGGAATGCCAATGTTTGCCCACCTTTAGCAATGTCTGGAAGGCATCTGGCGCTCAAATGGTACTGCTGGAACACACCGATAGGTGCTCGATGACAGATTTTCTACCGTAGGGTGGTAGCCAGCAAAGCAGGTACTACAAAGTACCTTACCATGATGAGGGTGTTATATTGGAACCCACAACTTTCATCACTACCACTGAGCTATCAAATGGCAAAGTTTTATTAAATTTCGAGCAATTCAAACGAATATTCCCAATATATGGGACGCACGCATTTTCGCGTCCGTGATTTCACTAAATGTGTCAGCTGAAATCAGCGCTGCTGACAATAGTAGCATTATGGTGAGCTGAGTGACATAATGTGGTGGCTCAATCTATATGCCTTTCAACCTTTTTTTACAAGCTTTTATTTAACATCACCTGTTAATATTTAAGTATCTATATTTGTGTCGAAAATGTAAAAAAAAGCATTTTTTGAGTTTGGTTTCCTCAAAAACTGCTTTTTTTTTATTGTAAACTTATATTTTTTGTCTTTTTTTTTTCTTTTCGCAAACAAATAAAATGATGTTTGTATAGTACGGATAAAGAGGTCACAAATAATAATGAGTTACTTTTTATAAGTTTAGACGGATTTTGTCAAAGTTAATTAATTAGGTACATTAGTCTAATTTGACTGCTTTCAATATTTTTATTCATTTTCCATGTGGAAATTGAAATTCGTGACAGCCCTAGCTCAAGTTCCGTGGGTTTTAAGCGGATAGCTTTAATTGTTTGGAAGCGAGGCGCGGCTGGATTAACCAAAAAAAAGATATTCTCTGATCTCTCCTTCCATTATTTTGGGCGTACAAAAAGTTAAATATTAATTTTAAACCGACCGTTATATTGTTGTTGGTTTTATTTGAGATTATGATTATGTTAGAATAATGAAAAGTTTCCAAATTGACACCTCGATTACAACGGATAAAGTTTACATTGGATTGATGCGGGTTGATTTCTCATTCCAATACATTAATTAATCTATCAACTAATTACCTACTTATTCACGACAAATAACAATATCAATATAATCAATACAAGAAGAAAAATCTTTGTAAACAGGTTAGTTTTCGTAATTTAGATTTATGGTTGACTTTCGACCATTTACTTGGTCAAGTAGTTTTACAGATATGTGAACACTATTTTAAAAATAAGTTTTTGGCTTGGTATCTAGACCTTTATGCCATTTCTTTATTTTAAATATTCTTCTTTTGTGTATTCACATTATATTGTCATTCACTGTAAAGTCTAGTCCTCGTCCGTACAAGTCCGGTCAGCAAGGCTATTCCGTAAGAACGTTTGTATATCTCGAAAGTTGAATCTCAAGTCAGATATCAAATTCGAATGACGATATCAAGTTCGTAAGTGCGTACCAAATGTTTATAGGATGCCAAATCAAGGTCGTGTGAGTTCCCTTTCAATTTGAGCTCGCTGGCCTGAGTGAGGATCGGCATCGAGTTTATATTTAAGAGAATAGCATGGCTGCAATGCTAATCGCGCCAAATTAATTAGTGAAATGGCTATTCCACTAAAACTGTGGAATAGCCAAAAATTTTGGAACAACCTGAAAAGTAACGATACACGCTTTAATTTCATTTCACTTAACTTGTGCATTTGAACTGATCTTTATTGGACAAAACACCACCGATATTATTCAATAAAACTCAAAATACACGAATTTTATTAACATAAACCAAAAGGTTTGGGAACTCTATGGCCATTATAAACCACAGATAACTAAATAATCGATAGATATTTATGCAACATTCCGAATGTCACGACAAAAAGCGATCGTTCCAGAAAGAAGAGAGTGATCCTGCGACGAATCGATAGTCCTTTATCTCCATCGAGTGAACGTTGCTTTAACCCCAGTCACAGTTAAAGTTAGACAGTAAATCACATACAAATCTAGTAGCTGTAGTAGCATACCCTCGTAAAGCAAAGCCCTTTGAAGTATTTACGAGATCCGACACACAACCTTCCGCTGTTACGATATGCTTACGTTTTTCGTTGAGGAGGTAAAAAGTGAAGTTATTTATAGCTGTTTTGTTTTAATTTGCATAGCGAAACGGCTTTTTAGCTACAATTAAAATAAGGCGCTGATAGCTCAGTGTTAGAGACGTCGGATATCGCGACGAAGGTCGTGGGCTCGAATCATACAATGAGCTTGAGCTTTCCGTGAAGGAAAACGTTGTGAGGAAACCATAGCACGATTGTAGGGTACTTAGTAGTAGTACCCAACTGGCTGGCTACGACACTCAAGTTTAAGATCTGTTGCCAAGCACCTATTGCTGGTTTCGATAGCCACTTGAGAGCCAATTCCCATGCTTGTTTGCCACCGTTTTCAGCAACTATTTCGCCAAAAATTAGTTTGCGTGCTTTTTACGAGCATTTTCTAGGTAGCTACGTTAAATGCTCATTGCAGAAATGCTCCAAGTGAGGACGGTCATGAAACAAAATTACTCAACACAAGCATATCTCGCTTTTATTGCACCGAAAGTACAATGCAGCGAAAATGCAAACTTGAAATATAGAGTAAAATTTTATTAATAAAAGTACTCAAAACAAAACGCAAGAGTGCAGTAAAATGATCGTTTGATATGCGGTGCTGCATCGAAATAGGTTTGTACCTTATTTATATACTTTTTATGGATTTATTTTTACTATTCTGTTTTATTTTGTGTTTTAAAGACTGCGTCTATCTCGTATGATTCGGCAAGTAGATTCTTAATGACTAGGTATCCGCTTAGAAAGGATATCCAGTCGCGGGACATACGATAATTATGTTTTATGATATAAATACAAGTACCTCCGTGGTTTCACCCGCGTCCTAAGGGATAATCTTTTCCCGGCATAATATACTCTACAGATATTTCTATAATTTGTAGTACAAGACAAACTGACATATCTATGCACACAATTGTCATGAGTCTCGACTTCTACACGGCCAAAGTCACATTCACGTCATCTGCTTCATTTCCAAGCTAACACCGAAAAGACAAGCAAATACAGGGCCGGCTTGGGTTGACGTTTACAAAGACGGGACAGTCGCGCTTTAGCCTCTACATAGGACTGTTGTTCATAAGGAATCCTTGAGTTGCAGTCCTGATAGGTACAATAAGTCTAGAGGACTGATTAGAATTTCTAGCCTTCCTTCTAAACCATGGTTCTAAGTAAAGTGAAAATGAAAATTTTTATGTTCAATTAGGCCTTTATGAATGCATTTTAAGCTATTGTATAGCTTTTATCGCGGGCTTTGATAGCGACCGAATCAAGAAATTTTCGTAACGAAATAACCTGACACCGTAACCATGACAACAGTCATGTCCTTAGGCACCTAACTAAGTTACTGCGTCGACGGTAATCGCCGACGGCAGTCGGCGGCAGCCGTCGACGCGCCGATGACAGCTGCCGACAACGCGGTTGCAAAAAAAATAATATATATTCAGCTATTATTCGGCGGCGGGACTCCCTCGTCGACTTTTCGAATAGATGGGATGAAAAGTATAATGCTATGCAATAGCTTTACCGCGGCAGTCCCCGAGTGCCACAGATAATTTTTTTTTTCTGTCGAAGTCTCTTATTAGGATATATAACTCTATTGGTTTACTTGGCGCATGCCAGTAAAGCTCCCAGTTGGTATGATTTGTTCCGACATCTTCAACAATCATCGCCATATTTCAGTCAATATACACAAAACCTTAACGAATTACACACCAAAACCATCCTCATGAATTACTCCATCCATTGATGAAAACCGCATGAAAATCCGTTCAGTAGTATTTGAGATCATGGCGAACATGCATACAGACAGACGCGGCGGGGGACTTTGTTTTATAATATGTAAGGATTACTGAAAAATTTAAGCAATTTTTTTTTAACATCGGCTATCTAATCCCAAAGTAAGCAGAGCTTGTAATAAGGAAACCAGATGACTGATATTACTACATATACCTAAAATTTTTTTTGTAAATACATACTTAAATAGATAATTACACCCAGACTCAGGACAAACACACATGTTCATGCACACTAATGTGTGTCCTGGATGGGAATCGATTCCACGACCTGCGGCGTGATAGGTAAGTGTGTTAACCAATCACGCCAACCGGCCCGTCAATAATGTGTGAATTATATTTTTTTTTTTAGTTTACCAGGATATAATAGGATAGAACTTATAATTATATATAAATACTAACTAAGCTATAATATATACAAATAAGTGATTAAGTATTAAAAAAATACATAGTATATAAGTATAACTAATAAAAAAAGAGACAGCTTGGCAAAATCGCTGCCAGTTGGTAGCGTGCCCAGAATGCTGGCGGCATTGCCACGCTGTATGGCAATGCTTATTCGCTAGCCAAGGTATTCGCCAGCCCTCTGGTCACGGGTAGCGTCAACCAGGCGCTTTGAAATATCCCGAAACAAACGACTCCTGGCTCCTGGCCCCCACGGGCCCAACGTTTTTACCCCAAACGGCTCAAAAATGAAGGCTTTGTCAAGGTTTCTATATTTGCGCCGCTTGAGGTTTTCAGCACAGTCAGCCGCGCCACCAGCTCTCTTTACAGTCTCTGGTAGGTGGGACGGTGCTAGAGTATCGACGCAGGTTGCGTCCCATACTAAAGGCCGTCCCATCTTCTAGGGCATCAAAGTCATTCCGTCGGGTCTTTTACCATCGTCCCGCATCAAACCACTCGGTTCACGAATAGCTGACAAAAGCCCGGCGGATGATTTCGTTGAGGTCGGAGTGGCGCGGAATTCTGCCTGCACTTTTAACGCAAGATAGCCCATGGTGACCAAGCTGGTCAACAACAGAACCACACTGGCAGCGATGTGAAACGTAAATATTTGCACCAAGACGGAGACTACATGCAACCCGGAAAGTCGATGGATCGAGTAAAGTTCCAACGTTTGCAGAAGGAAGGGCCTGCAACCAAAGTCCCGATTCCCACTCTGAGACGGCAATGAGACGGGATTTTACATACTCTTTGGAGACGGGTGCGATCAGAGGAACTAGTTGTCGTGTCGATGAGTTGATTCCGAACTAGCTCGTTGAGCGGCCAATCCCATTGCTTCTGTGAGGACGGTAATGAGGGCAGACTATAATTAGGGCAGGCTAAAGTCCAAGCCTTCGTAGCATCAGTCATATAGGCTATGTCTATGGATGGCATAGATTTTTGGAGAATTTCTTTAACTAGCTTTTGTGTACTATAGACTGATGACAAAAAGGCTGGAAGAGAAATACTAGAAAATATCCAGGCCTCCTGACCTTATTGGTAAGGAAGCTTGAGTCCAAGTGCGGTCGTCAAAATCTATATTTAAAATTGATGAGAGAGTTTCTCTGATAATATTGTCCAGGCTCTGTAAAAGTGTTGGATGATTCCAGAGTGGGCAGCATCGGAGAAAGTATTATTATATTTATTTAAACATTTAAAGTCACACTAGATCTTATTATACCCATTTTTAGGGTTCCGTAGCCAAATGGCAAGAAACGGAACCCTTATAGATTCGTCATGTCTGTCTGTCTGTCCGATCCTGTCACAGCCACTTTTTTCCGAACTATAACTATAAGAACTATACTGTTGAAACTTGGTAAGTAGATGTATTCTGTGAACCGCATTAAGATTTTCACACAAAAATTGAAAAAAATCCTTGAGTCCGACTCGCACTTGACCGGTTTTTACATAATACCTAACTACTAAATCCGCATTTGACTGCACCTCATCGAGCGGCGCCGTCGCGTCGACGTGTGTCATTCACGTTTCACAGGTGGACCGCCACGCCAGCGCCACCTACGTATAATGTGGGAAGCGTCAGCTGGCGACCTATATTTTATTTATGAAGCTCGAATCCGACCCTGTCATAGTGACGTCTATTTTGTTTAGTCATTACATCGATAAAATTGATTGTATACAAATAAATAGAATATCTGTTTGTATTTTAGTTTTTTTTTATTCTGGATAAGCTTGTGTTTGACCACAATCTCACTATGGTAAGTGATGATGTGGCCGAAGGTGGTAAGCACACAAAGCCTAGATGGGAACTGGCTCTCAAGTGCAGCTGTCGGAACACACCGATAGGTGCTTGGTGACAGATTTCAACTTGTGTGTGGTAGCCAGCCAGTCGAGTACTACAAAGTATCCTAACCACCGTGCTATGGTTTATGCTCATTGTAGGATTCGAACCCACGACCTTCGCTGCGGTATCCGACGTCACTACCACTGAGCTATCATCGCCTTAAACACGACTTCGTCTTACATACTATCGTACTCATTCCTAATCTTATCCATCCCTGTTTGAGCGGCATGCAGCCCTCCTAATTTTAATGTAGTAACTTATAACCGCAGATCCTTGCACCCCAAAACCTCTCAGCTCAAGATACTCATCGCTTTAGAAAACAGAAATCAATAGCACTTAGTTGTCAAAATCTATAAAGGAGGTCACGGCCTAATGAGGCATCGATGTAAGGGGGAAGAAAAGGTGAGATATTGTGAATTATTTTTACATTACTAGAAGTAGTCGTCAAATAGCGAATTTTGATGAAAAAAACTTGAGAGGTGTCAAGGGACACCCGGATGGAACGAAGTTATATAAGTTATATAAGTCGAGAGAGTATATATATATATTTATTAATAGAAATGAAAATATCTGGCTTGCTTTCTATAAGAGAGAGGGAGAGAGAGAGAGAGAGAGACAGGTCAAAGCACTTTTGACACTAAAAGTGTCGTGACAATTTTTCGTTACATTTTTTTCCGTTTAGCCTGCTTTCACAACGCGCGATAAGGAACTTCGTTCCAATAAAACTGCGTCCTTAGGTTTTTTGGATACACTAATCACCAACTGATGACTGTAACATAATAATATCAAGATCCAATTTACCTACATTATTTAATTCGTCGATTTGACCTGCAAAATACCGAGCAAAAAAGGTGAAGACCTGGCGACCGCTACAAGAGGAGGTTTCTGACAGAAAGATGCAAAACCCATGATAGCTACTGGTTACAGACTTTAGCCGCCTGCCTGTTCGTCACATGCCAAACACATACCTGTACAATATAAAAAAAACCGGCCAAGTGCGAGTCGGACTCGCGCACGAAGGGTTCCGTAAAAACAGCAAAAACATCACGTTTGTTGTATGGGGGGCTCCCTTAAATATTTATTTTATTTTATTATTAAAGTAAAAATACAACTGAGTATTTTGTGAATATTTCAAGTGCCTACCTGTTGCCATTATTGATATCGAGCAAAAAAGGGCAAAAAAATTGCGTTTGTTGTTATAGCGGCAACAGAAATACATCATCTGTGAAAATTTCAACTGTCTAGCTATCGCGGTTCTTGAGATACAGCCTGGTAATAG
The DNA here is from genome assembly GCA_951361185.1 of Ochropacha duplaris. NCBI lineage: Eukaryota > Metazoa > Arthropoda > Insecta > Lepidoptera > Drepanidae > Ochropacha > Ochropacha duplaris. The sequence goes on along the minus strand of OX592712.1, from coordinate 7,814,515 downwards.
ACGGACGGACGGACAGACAGCGAAGTCTTAGTAATATGGTCCCGTTTTTACCCTTTGGGTACGGAACCCTAAAAACTAACCAAACCAATATATCTACACGGAATCTGGAAGGTAGTTTCAAACGACAAATCTAAAACAATTCCATCGACTACACCACATCACAATACGAAGCACCAGCAAGACAATCCGTGCTAAGTGTTTGTAACGTCGCCCAGCCTACCTTGCTATCGGCAGATATCTGCGTCTCTTACAGCAGATCGAAATATGCTTTAGCATGGGCCTAGAGATTCAATAAATGTATTAAAATGCAACCAAACTTGACCCATAATTCCCGCACATCAAAACTCAAATGAATTATAACAAATCAATTCAAATTGCCATCCAACGTGGCAATGCTGCCAGCATTCTGGGTACGTTGCCTACTGACAACGACTTTTTTATTTAGATTTATTTATCCTTTGATTGCGATAAAATAAATAATTTTGTAGAATTACCTTTTTTTGTATTTTGTATTTGCTGTTGTAGGTACCTTGCAAAGTTAATCAAATTCAAAAATATCTTTGTTATTTGATTGAACTCATAATAAGTATTTTTAATTGTCACATATTTGATATTATTTTTTTTGTCTAATGCACAGTTCGAAATGTTGCTTTTGCTGAGAAGAGCCAGCAATAAACTGAGCAATTACTCTTTTAAAAAAAACAACTATAACTAATCTACTATACTTCAAAAATAGTTTCACATAGCTAGTACAAAAAATGGTGTGGTGTCGTGGGACACCGGATAGGAACGAAGTTTTATAAATAATTATTTTTTAAGTTCTATTCGAGGTTTTTTTTCTTGTTTTTTTGCAAATACATTCTTAAATAGATAATTACAACAAACAGACATCTTCATACACAGATGTCTGTCCTGGATGGGAATCGAACCCAACGACCGCTTTTTGTGTGCATCTTCGATGGCGATGATAGCTCAGTGGTAAGTGACGTCGGATACCGCGGCGAAGGTCGTGGGTTCGAATCCTTACAATGAGCTTGAGCTTTCGGTGAAGGAAAACATCGTGAGGAAACCATAGCACGGTGGTAGGGTACTTTGTAGTACTCGACTGGCTGGCTAACACCCTCAAGTAAAAAATATGTCGCCAAGCATCTGTTGGTGTGTTCCGGCAATTGCACTTGAGAGCCAGTTCGCCTTTAAGGCATTGCAATAAGGTGTACAACACATTAGCAATCCCCTGGTATTGCCAATGTCTATAGGCGACGGTTGTCACTTACCATCAGGTGACCCGCCTGCCTCGTTGTCACTTGTAACATAAAAAAAAAAAAAAAAAAAAAAAAAAAACATGAAATACGTCACACAAACGCGCCATATAAAACTCATATAAAATAGCGTGTGAAGCGAGCAATTCATTCAAATGCATTCTTGTTATCTACAAAATCAGAACAAGTACAGTTAAGAGCTCGTGCAGCTTTACACATGTGCTCTTGTCTGTACCTATTTCTCTTCCTTCATATATCAACGTGCCATCCAGGGCCATCGGCTGGCCACGCCCTTGTGGTTTAATATCGACAGCAAATGATGTGGGGGAAGGTCGTGGTATCGAACGCAAAGAGCCTGGTCAAGCTATAGTGCAGGAGTCTTGGGGTAAGTCTGTCACCATCATGAGCTCTCAATTTAGTTTGCATAGTTCCATGGCGAAATAGTTCGATCATTTAGTTCGCTCAGGGTTGGATTGAGACTCAATAACCATATTTACACAACATTTTCGTTTTTACTTTTATTTTTACTCGCTAGATCAAGAGGGAGCAAGAAAAGGTCGTCACTTTTATTTTTGTTAAATGTTAAAATCTTGGTAAGTAGGAAACTAAAATATTGAAACTGCGGTTCGACGTCAGGATTTTGCTTTTATGAGAAGTATAATTATTTGGCGCGTCTCATCTATGGGCGGTAGAGGAAAATTAAATGTTGCTAGATAGAAAATATAAATTTTCTATTATTGAAGCGTTCGAATTGAACTCAAATCAATCAGTGTAACTTGATTTGTAATACTGAAATTAAATTGGGTTGACGTCGGACGTCAATCGAACATTTTGATTGAATAAGTTACTTTTATTTAATACTAGCTGTTCCCGCGGTTTCACCCGCGTTCCCGAGGGATCTTATCTTTCCCGGGATATAAAGTATCGTATGTTTTATTCCAGGATATTTTTGTTTGTTTTTAAATTCTGGATAAGCTAGTGTTTCTTTTTTTTAGTTGGTTGACACTTTATACCTGAAATTCCATTTTTAACCGACTTCAAAAAAAGGAGGAGGTTCTCAATTCGTCTGTAAGTTTTTTTTTTTTTTTTTGTATGTTTGTTACTCGATTTCTCTGCCAATTGTGAATAGATTTTGATGATTCTTTTTTTGTTTGGTAGATCTTACTTCAGAGGTGGTCCCATTTAAATTTTGTCGAAATTGATTAAGCACTTTTTGAGAAAATCAACAAAAACGAAAAAAAATCTATCTCGTTTGATAAACCTTAGTGAATCAAACTGAGTCGTTGAGCGTGACTTTTTGGATTTGGATGAAATTTCGTGTGTATACTTCAATGGGTTCTTCGATGGTTTTAAAATACAATTTTTTTTTTTTTTTTTTTTTTATTTATTTATCGATTTAATAATTTTTACAATTTCAATATAAAATAGCTCAAAAAAAAAAACCACAAAGGTTTATACATATAAGCTATTTAGTGCTAGTTATAAGTACAATAGGTGCTACTTGTAATTAAACTCCTACCAACAAAAGCTATATAAAAAGCAAAAAATAAGGAAAAAAAATAATAAATAAACAAATCAAACAATAAACAAATAATTAGAAATTGGACCCGGTAGGTGGCGCTGGAATCGAGTTCCAAGATTTGTTTTAATTTCAGGGCAGGACGACGTCTGCCGGGCCCGCTAGTTATATATTATATTTTACCGGCCAGACCCGATTTCAGGACAAACTAGTTTTGCCTAGGATAACATATAATAAGGAATAAACTTTAAAAATTAAAAAATAAAATTATTTTTAAAAATAAAAAACAAAAACCGACTTCAAAACTGTAACCTATACCTATGTACAAACATAAACTAAAAAGTAAATAATAATATTTTAATTTCAAAGCAAGAGCCTTAAAGGACAATCAACAAAATTATTGATATTTATATATCTATTTAATATTTATAAACAGTTCTTTTTGGAGTCGGTGCCAGCCAAGAAGGACAGTTTAATTCTGCCTTTGTAACAAACTTTCGAAAAGTAGGGGAGCGACGGCGCAGACCTAAGGAACATTACCGTAAGGAGAGGTGTCGTAAGACGTTTTCTCGTATGAACACTTCGTGTCCAGTTCAAAACTGTCCTTCTTCTTGACTGGCACCGACTCCAAAAAGAACTGTTTATAAATATTAAATAGATATATAAATATCAATAATTTTGTTGATTGTCCTTTAAGGCTCTTGCTTTGAAATTAAAATATTATTCTTTACTTTTTAGTTTATGTTTGTACATAGGTATAGGTTACAGTTTTGAAGTCGGTTTTTGTTTTTTATTTTTTATACGATAGAAACGAAAAATCTCACCGTAGTAAGTAAAAATGTGGTACAATATTGTAACTTGAGTGCAGTCACCGACTCTTATACTTCTGTTAAGAATAATTAACGCCTTTTTTTTTTTTTGTTGACCGGGTGGAAAATGCGTTACGCATACCCTCCGCACATGCAACCTTAGTAGCAACGTCATTTATGCGCATATTAAATACCGGTGTTATAAATTTGTAAGGTAGGTTTTGATGTTTTGAAACGTTTTATCTATAATATGTGCTTTCGGGAGCATACGGGATACACTTGATATATTTAAAAATGTATGAATTATTTATTTCCCAAACAAACTAATGCAGCCAATCCCACTAATATCATAAATGTGAATGTTTGGATGGATGGATGTTTATTACTCTTTTACGCAAAAACGGCTGAACGGATTTTGATGAAACTTAGCACACAGGTAGATCATATCCTGGAATAACACATTGGATACTTTTTTATCTCGGGAAAGGATAAGATCTCTCAGGAACGCTGGTAAAACCGCGGGGCACAGCTAGTGATATTATTTAAACCGGCCAAGTGCGAGTTGAACTCGCGTGGAGAGGGTTCCGTACAATGTCAAAGTCAGTGAACGTATTATATTGAGTTTACTACTTACTGGGTCATAGGTACACCATTGCCAAATTCCATCTGATTTGATCCAGTAGATTCGAAAGGGAGGGGGAATCGACAATTTTCGTCTTCCTTCATAAATAAAATCAAAACTATTTATTTTAAAATAATAACAAAAATATATTTGAGATCCTCATTTCCCTTTCTAAGATCGATTGTTTTTAGGTAATCTATCACCTTTACCATCATTGAATGCAACATTGATTCTGTCGAGTGTTCAAAACGAACATCGGAATAAAGTCTTCTAAAGATCGTAGCTGAAAAACAGGATGTGTACTGCTCCCAACCCGATTGAAGATCTAGATTACAGACATTACTGGAGTCTGAGCTATTTTACAGCCCGGCCAATTTGTGTTAGCAGTAATGGTGCGTATTCTCTCCGTTTACTTATGAACTCGGAGTTAGGTCAGTTACTAGAAGTGTTGCGTGTCGTCAAAACTGAGCACAAGTTCGAAGTCGTGATTCGGACAAGATGGTAGACTCAGAACCTAATGTAGGCGCATTACAGGGGATTTTATCTATTCCTGGGATAAATACCCTATATTATATTCTGATCTGATCTATCTCTGTGCAAATTTTCGTCAAAATCAATTCACGAACATTTACATTAATTATTGTATTAGTAAGTAGGAAGTACCTAAGATAAGAAGTAGATTATTTGATATTTTTGTCAAGGGTGGCAACCAGTGGTGTAGCGTGCCTTGGAGGGGCCCTGTATCAAAATTGGTTTGGGGGCCCAAATGAAGGGTAAAGATTTCTCACAAAAGAAACAAAAATTCTTGCATTAAATTAAAATAAATATTTATTGATTATAAGTTATCGCTTCCTCCTAGAAATTGAGCTAGCCAAACAATTCAAATTAAATATACACTTTTCTTGCCTTTTTTCGGCAAATCGATTTATTAAATCATCTATAGCTGAAGACGATTTCAGTTTTTCTCCTCTATAGACAATATTGACAAGTCTGATAGCCGTTCCTGCCCCATCGAAGTCCTTAGGTAATTTTGTGGATGGTGGATAACATTTTACTAATTTTTGCTTACACGCGTTAGGGGCCCCTGTAGCCCGGGGGCCCTGTATCATTGATACGGCTGATACGGCGGTAGCTACGCCTCTGGTGGCAACACATGTTATTATTGTACCTTAGTGTTTGAGTGAAATACTTGCAACACAATGACGCAAATTCTAAGCTAAACGCTTTGTGCATTTGGATCGCTCTAAATGTGAGTAATGATTTTAGAATGATTAAAATTCCATTAAAAATATGGATAGAAACAGATATTTCCCAATGAGTAGTTAGTTGGAATACAAATAACCATAGACAACGGACAGTCTTGTCACAATGAAGAATGTTAATAGGTATGCCAAATCGGTAGAAAGTTTGTTACAGAAAGGCTTGTATGTATACAAATACACTAGTTTTTGTTGTAGTCAAAAATACCTATTAGTTTTGATTTTACAGGCATTTAAACTTACGATAAAATTGAGTCCCGCTAACAGTCACGTGACCACAAGTGACGTCAATTTACAACGCTCCGCTATGAGCGAGTGTTCTGAGATGACGTCACATCGAGTACGAGTCCGCATCGCACGTTTACTTCTATAAATGGGAAACTAATTGACGTATCGAAGTAATTCTTTCACTTGTATTTTTTATTTTTGTCAGAAAATATGGAAAGCTAAAATTCAAAATTAGTTAACATTCTTCATTCTGACATTCAAAAAACCTTTGAATACTTACATGTGTACAAAAATTAATATTGTATATCGAATGAGTAGATATTGAGCGCAGCAAGCAAAAGCGTCTACCTTGTTGATAGAGTTGATGTTTCGTTCAGTTTTTGTATTTTTTTTTTTCTGGATAAGCTTCTGTTTTGACCACAATCTCACCATGATAAGTGATGACCTGTGATGATATGGCCGAAGGTGGTAAACACACAAAGCCTAGATGGGAACTGGCTTCTCAAGTGCAGTTGTCGGAATACCTATAGGTGCTTGGCGACAGATTTTCAACTTGAGGGTGGTAGCCAGCCAGTCGGGTACCACAAAGTTCCCTACCACCGTGCTATGGTTTCCTCACCATGTTTTCCTTCACTGAAAACTCAAGTTCATTGTAGGATTCGAGCCCACGACCTTCGCTGCGGTATCCGACGTCACTACCACTAATGCCACTTCCAGAAGCCCTAATTCTTAAGGCTATAAAGCAACTTTGGCTTGGGGTCTGGGGGTAGAGGGTAGAGGGCAGAGCTGGTAGAGGGGTGGGCGGCGGCACAGTTCGATAGACATGCGACAACGTGTCGCCACGGTGGTATTGCGTTCTGTGTTGTATGCTTGTTTTGTACATCACTAGCAGTATTGTTATAGTTCAAGTGTTTTCGTTTATTTATGGCGACTGTTCTTTTCTTTATCTATTTATAGCTGTTTATATAGGTTTTGCTTGGAATTGGGGAGGAATGATTCAAGTTGCAAGGCTTATTTATCAGTGGGTAGCCTCCCGAAAGTTTTGTGACTATTTTCTCATTTTTTTACGTTTTCAACCCCCATTGCTCCGCCATTTTGAAAAAAATCCAAAATCGAATCAACAAAATTCCATATACAGACGGTCGAATCGGACAGCCCGACAAACACACGAAAGGATTTTTGCCCAAGCTGAATCAGAGACGCTTCGATAGTATGATCTTGAAACAATGTGTGTGTAGAACTTTGATTATTAAAACATAATACTCATGTATTTATTTAGTAAATTTTAGTAATAATTTGTAACTTATTAATGCCAATCTTCAAATAAAAACATGTGTGGTATTTGGACATTTGGACCACACCACACCTCGCATTCCGGATCTTTCTAAACGGAAATCGGAGCTTTTTATTGCATTTTATTTTGTCGCGACTCCGCCACGATGCGAGCAGTCACCCCTCGTTACTACAGGATGCTTTTATTTCTAGATCTGAAAAATTATCTTTTTTTTTTACTGTAGAATAACTATCTAAATTAGTCAATATAATAATATATTTTTATTCTGGACTAGCTTTCCGCCCCGCGGTTTCACCCGCGTATCCTTTGAGATTGAATTTCAAAAAATCTTTCTTAATCCTCGTCTACATCTTAAAAACATTACCTGTGAAAAAAACTTTGAGTAGTGCAGGCGCAGCATGTTGGCGTGCGGTTAGGGAGACCTGGTGAAACGGTTGACCGCTGGCCGCCCGCAGATAGAATGAGTTCCCGAACCCAGGGATTAATTAATTTCCACCCTGGGAGGCTGAACTGCCATCTGGCGAAAGTAGGTAATCTTACAATTCATAAGTGCTTGTGAAGGCATTTATTATTTCTTTCATTGTATTTTTGGGCTTGGCACCGACTTCAAACAGATCAAAAGGTATTTATAGAATAATAATTTGAATAGGTGCGTAGGTAGTTTACATAAGTAAAGTTTTTGGTCTATTTAGTTATTGAAATATTTTTTGTCCATTTTATTTAATGTCTTATTCAGTTTATTTTTCGGTTTTTGAAGTCGTTTTTATTTTTTTTATAAAAAGTTTTATTTTTTCATTTTTTATATTTCAATGTTTTCAAGAAATATTTAATTGTTTTCGAGCAAATTAAGCCTATTATTAATTAACATTATCTATACTAATATGAGAAAGCTGAAGAGTTTGTTTGTTTGTTTGAACGCACTAATCTCAGTAACTACATAAAATATATTAGTGTTGGATAAATGATCGAGAAAGCCTATAAGTTAAATAACATCACGCTATTAGATGAGGGAATACATAAATAGATTAACTTTTAATGAAAATAAAGAATATTTATCCTAAATGATTAAGGCTTCTTTCTCAGCAGCTACTTGATATTGCGTTTCATTTCATATCTAGGACAACGTATATTCTAACTCCTAACCGATAAAGAGTTTACCTTCTATCATCAGCTCATTTGAATATACAAAGAGACGACGATACGAGTCTAAACGTGACTATAATATTTAAAGAACTATCCCCTAACTACTAGCCGTTAAGGAGTTTGACCTACCATCATCAGCTCAGCAACATGAGGTGATGACTACCAGATGCAAATATCTGAATAGCTTTAGAAAGTATATGAATTATAAATATTAGCCCATAATATTTACAGATTTTTGCCTAAATCCTAACCTTTAAGGAGTTGTACCTTCCATCATCAGCTCTGCAACATAAGATGATGACTACCAGATAGAAATAGCTTTGATAAGTACGTATATGAATGAAAAATACTGTAAATTCTTATAAAATTTGAGGGTTGCCCTCATTTTCCCCAGGATCCCATCATCAGATCCTGACTTGGTGACAGTGGGTCTACCGCCGAAGTATACTCTTTCAAATGAAAAAAGAATTTTGAAAATCGGTTGACAATTCTTATAAAATTTGAGGGTTGCCCTCGTTTTCCCCCAGGATCCCATCATCAGATCCAGATTTGGTGATAATGGGACCACCGCCGAAGTATACTCTTTCAAACAAAAAAAAAAATTTGAAAATCGCTTGACAATTGGCGAAAAAATCGATGAACATACATAAAAAAAAAAAAAAAAAAATACATACAGTCGAACATATAACCTCCTCCTTTTTTGAAGTCGTTTAAAAATCAGCTTTCTAGGTCTAACACTGGGCGTTGATGAGTCAGTCCTTCTCATTTTTCATACCAAGAAACGGAAATAACTCCTAACTTTGAACCCCCGTTTCACCTCTTCAGAGATGGAATTATAGGAAACGCTAAAACACGTATTTTTTTTTTATTTGTTAGCCTAAAAACAAAGTTTCATGGTTCTAGCTTAAAAAAATCGCGGACTTCCATACAAACTTTCGACCCCCGTTTCACCCCCTCAGGGGTATAAATTTAAATAACGCTGATACACATGTTTCTATATTTTTAATTGATAGTCTAAAAACAAAGTTTCATGATTCTAGCTTCAAAAGTTACCGACTTTCATACAAACTTTCAACTCCTTTTTCACCCCCTTAAAGGTTGAATTTCGAAAAATCCGTTCTTATTCCTCGGTCAAGTTTTAAAAACAACACCTGGGAAAAAAATCAGCTTTCTAGGTCTAAGGGTTTAGGCTGGGCGTTGATAGATCAATCAGGACTTCTACTTTTATATATATAGATAGATAGAAGATAAGCTTGTTTGACCGCAATTTCACCATGGTAAGTGATGATGTGGCGAAAGGTGCTAAGCACACAAAGCCTTGATGGGAACTGGCTCTCAAGTGCAGCTGTCGGAACACACCAATAGTGCTTGGCGATAGACTATCAACTTAAGCGTGCTAAACACCGTGTTTTTACTCACGATGTAGGATTCGAACCCATGACCTTTGCAAATCCTACCATATTATGTACCAACTCGCAGATACTGAAGTTCCTTATGTTGCGGGAAGGTACCCTAACCGGCAAAAAACGTCCGTAGCGTTAAGTAAGATTTGTGAACGTATTTCGTGTGCATCGAAGATGCACGAATCAAACCCGGATTCGTTTTTTTTTTGCACGCACACAAAAGAGGTCGTGGGTTCGATTCCCATCCAGGACAGACATGCGTGTATGAAGATGTCTGTTTGTCCTGTGACTGGTAATTATCTATATAAGAATGTATTTGCAAAAAAAAACCTCTAATAGAACTTGAAAAATATTGATAAAACTTCGTTCCTATCCGGTTTCCCACGACACCACACGATTTTTTTTTTTGTTACTGGCAATCGTCCTTTTAAGATATTTATGCCAAAGTATTTGAAATGGTCTTGGTCTATTTGTCACTCCTTGAATATTTTTTTTAATAATTTTTAGTCAATACAAAGTCTTTCAGTCGCATACATTTATTCGGTTTTAATTTCTTCTTTTATGTTATAGTCACATTCTCAAATTTACTGCAATGTCTAGTCGTCGTCCGTGCATGTCCAGTCAGGCTTTAGTGAAATTGGCGGTTGTTCCACTAAACATTAACGGACTTTTTGGGACAACCTGGAAAGTCACGATACACGCTTTCATTTCATTTCACTTCACTTGTGCACTTAGATTGATCATTATTGGATAAAACACCACCGATATTATTCAATAAAACTCAAAATACACGAATTTAATGAAAATAAAACGAAAACACAACGTCACTTCGCAAGTTCCCGCCAAAAAGTCCCCTAATCCTACTTATATTAATTAAAGAATTTCTTTCGACTTCCGACGACTCGATCATAATGGGTATGTTCCGATATGCACTACGAGCACCTTAAGGTATGACGTCATTTATTATTACGCCGAAGCCGCCGCCGCGCCCGCGCCGTTCCTTTATAGTTATTAGCTATACTGGTTTCTGAACGAACGGAACCCGGTCCAGTATACTGTCATTCACCTTAAACAAGTATTGGTTTGACATTCCAATAAGCACAATTTCTTAAAATTTTCCTTGTTTGTATTTAACGACCGGTATCTTTTAATAACAATATTCAATAATAATAATAAATATCCTCGGACATTTTTCACACACGGCTATCTGATCCCAAACTAAGCAGAGCTTGTAATATAGAAACCAGATGACTGATATACTACATGATACTACTTTTTTTTGTAAATACATACTTAAATAGATAATTACACCCAGACTCAGGACAAACAGACATGTTCATGCACACAAATGTGTGTCCAGCGAACCCACGACCTGCGGCGTGATAGGCAGTGTGTTAACCAACCACGCCAACCGGCCCGTCATTAGTGCAAGCTGTTGATCAAGTGAAGCGCCAGTGCTCACAGTACCAATTTACTAAATTGGTGACGATTTATGACGTCATAATATTTCCCTGGGATACCGCGGCAGTATACTGACAGCCCATAAAGGATTCCGTTAAACCGAACGAATTTCTCTCAGTAAGAGCACTGGACAGTGCTCGCAGTGTATATCGGAACATACCCTATGTTTGTTGGTAAATTCGGAACGCAGCGTACAAGGATTAGGATCTGAATGTTGGCAGCAATGCGCGTCAGGCAATCGCTTCATTCAATTTCAAACGGTTTTCGAAAACGTCAGTGAATTGTTTTATGGCGTTTGACGAATTTCTTAAAACTTTTTAGTGCGTCGCGTTACTTCAATAATGTCAATTTGGGATGCATATTACTTGCCGAAAATCTATGAGATATCTGATGCAATTGTTAACAACCTCGATGAAGAACTCAAGGTAAAAATTCGTTCTTTATTGAATCGTGTGATAAAAGATTTTCAATGTGGAGTACCTAGTGGAGTTTCTAGAATTTTAGGTGTGAAAACGGCTGGGAAGTGTTGTGTAGCATTAAATTATGTGTTTAGAATTACTTGTTTCTTTCAGGCAGCTCAGGAAACCCTTGATAAGTTTGAGGGAGAATTTCTAAATAATAGGGCCAAAACGCGGGAGAAAACAGCTAAGGGAAAGGATAAAAACCTTACAGCAACCCTTCAAAGTATAGACGAGGACGAAGGTAAGTTTACTAATTATTCATCATTCCTGATATTAAACTCACCATGTAAATAATTAGCATGTACTTTAAATTATAGTCTATAATGTAGACTGTATTACAGTTGGGAATCCATATTCCAGACAATCTTTTGATGGAGAGAAATATAGATAAGAGTAGCATTACCAGGCATCGGATAGAGCCAGACATAGGTATTTGATTGCATGTCTGGCCTAAATAAACGGTGTTCGGCATGTCCAGCTTTTGTTAGGCTTTCCACTATCTAGATTTAATGTTATGATTGGTGTTTAATCAAAAAAGCAATGTTTTGGAAAAAGATAAATCAATAAACTTCTAACTGCCATTTACGTTGATAATTCTTATGGTGATTGATAGTTATTTGCATTCAAATGTTTCATTTCAATATTTTTTTTGTTTCTTCTTTTACATTATTAGATATTGTTTTTTTTATTCTGGATAAGCTTGTGTTTCACCACAATCTCACCATCGTAAGTGATGATGTGACTGAAGCTGGTAAACACCAAGCCTAGATGGGAACTGGCTCTCTAGTGCAACTGTCGAAAAACTCTTGATAGGTGCTTGGTGACAGATTTTGGGATTCCAACCCACAACCTTTACCGCAGTATCACCTCAAAATGTTTGTGATATTTTGTATTGTAGCCTCCATAAGCAATTAGCACTGGATCTACGATTTTTCAAACTAGGGAAGAAACTTGATAGTGGTCCCCCTAGCTTAGGATATAGTGTTAAAAAAAAACCTCATGAATATACAAATAGTGGCATTTTTAGTTTAACATGCTAAAATATGTGTGTAAGCAATAATAAAATTTACGAGTAGCACTTGGGATTATAGGACTTGAAGCTTAGTAGTGAATGTGTCAACACATACAACATATGATTTTGGCACCCCCTGATACTGCTGCTGGGGCAGGGGCTCTGGTTTACCCCTGCTAGATCAAGAGCTGATATCAATCAATTCCTTTACAGTTGAACCTACAAAGCCTAAAGAACCACAAGTCACACAGCAACGTAAATCCAGTACTAAAAGTACACCTGACATTGTCATCGCTGACTCAACTGTAAGCATAAGCTCTACAGAATCGGATGGATTACAGAGATCTAAGAAACGCAGCAAACATGAAGTTGACGGTCTACTTAGTCCGGAACAAGAGAAGAGACAGAAGAGAAATGCTTCTGTCAAAGCACAGACTATTATTAGCAAACAGGTAATGTGATTTATTAACAAGTTGATCATAATACAGTTAATTATTTTATGTTAAGGTTAATGTTTTTATGTTATCCGTACCTAAGTTATTTAATACTGATTCTTTGGGGATTAGATATTATATGGAGATTTCCAATATGTTGCCAACTTTACAGTGTCTGACCAAAGATTTCTGGCCGAAACTGAAACCGACAGTATTTTATTGGAAAACTAGCTGTTCCCCGCGGTTTCATCCGCGTGCCCGTGGGATCATGCCGGGAGAAAATATAGTCTATGTTCATCAGGGATAATGTAGCTTTCTAATATTTATTGAATTAAATATGTCACAGTCCACCATTTATTCAGTTTAGGCCCTAGAGGGGCACTTATGAAAGTCGAATTACAGAAGTTACCACCGGTTCGGAAGTCAGCCTTCAAGTGAGAAGAACCGGCAAATAACTCTGTAAGGTTACATTTTTTATGTATGCAGTTTGACTGCCATTTTGGCAGATTTGGCTGTTGAATTTTCACTCTGGCATATTATGTTGCCAAAATACAAAATTGGCAGACTATGGCAGATTTTCAGGTAGTATTTTGCAGACTGTAATCATGTCATGGCTGAATGTATGATTGATAGAATGAAATGTGCATTCCACCAGGTAAACGTGAATCTAACACAGAAGCTTCGTCGTGATGACTCCTCGGAGAGAGACCAGTCGCGGAGCCGACGTCGTAATGATGATGATAAGGAGAATAATCCCGTTCCTAATATACAAAGTAAGTCAAATTAATATCTATTCTATTTTCTGCTATTATTATAGTACTAGCTGTTCCGCGCGGTTTCACCCGCATTCCCGAGGGATCTTTTCTTTTCCCGAGATAAAAAGTATTCTATGTGTTATTACATTTTATGATCTACCTGTGTGCCAAGTTTCATTAAAATCCATACAGTAGTTTTTGCGTGAAAGAGTAACAAACATCCATCCATCCATCCAAACTTTCACATTTATAATATTAGTGGGATGTGAAGATTTTTGTTACTCATTCACGCTGAATGGATTTTGGTGAAATTTAGCACATGAGTAGATCATATCCTGGAATAAAACATAGGATACTTTTTATCCCGAGAAAAGATAAGATCCCTCGGGAACGCGGGTGGAACCGCGAGGCGGAAAACTAGTTCTGTATAAAAGTGAAATATCACTCGCTGAAAGTATATAGTTTGTTTTATAAACATGAAACCTGTAGGATAAGGACTTTTGAAAATTCAACCCCTTATTCCCTCAGGAATGTGACTCAATAAACACACTTTTTTCCTAAAAACTTTTTGGTCGAATTTCGATCATAGGCCGAGCACTAGTAATCTTGAAATTTAGTATTTATGCTCTTCAATAAAATAAAGAAGCACGTATTTAAGGATTATTTGAATTTCACCTCTTAAAAGGGTAAAAAGGGGTGTTAAAGTTTGTATGAAAAATTAATTGTTTATTATTAGAATCACTCAAAATTTATTATTTATGCTCTTCAATCAAATTTACGGATGTTTGAATTTCTACCCTTAAAGGGGTGATAAAGTTTGTATGAAAAATAAATTGTTTATTATCAGAATTACTCAAAAAATTGTATTTATTTTTAATCAAATTAAATTCCTCTAAATATCCCTCCAGGACTGGAAAAACGAATCAGCCATAATCGTGTAGTCCACGTAGGCGAAGCTGCGGGCGGAAAGCTTGTAATGAATATTATTATGTGTTTGTTACAGTCAAACAAGAGAAAATATCTCTACCAACAGATCCAATGGACACGGGATCATTGCCAGACAATATTGAAGTTAAATCTGAACCTGCTAACGATCATATTGCTATGCCGCCGCCCGCTATGCCAGTACCAAGTAAGTTTTGTGTGTTTTCTGTATATAAAGCTTTAAATGTCGTCGGATACCACGGCGAAGGTCGTGTCTTCGAATCCTACAAATAATCTTAGTAAAAAATATTTTAATTTTAAAAGCTTTTTCGTATTTTTTTCAATAAACCCTTTCGTTTGATACCCAAGTCATGGGAGTGCATAAAAAATAACTAGTCCGTTATCTCGGATTTAGAAAGAATATTTGAAACCTATCTGCTGAGAAAGGATTTTGAAAATTCAGCCCCTAATCAGTTGAGGATCAATCTCTAAGACTGATGAAGAGAGTTGTGTGTTGACTGGTACCGAAGAGAGTTGTGTGTTGACTGGTACCTAGGAATTATTTTAAATAAATAATAATAATAAAAAATACTTTTACTTAAAAATAAATACCTTTTGTGTGACAGGACCTCGCAGAAATATACCAAAAAGTAAACTCGACGAGAACACAGATGATGAGCCATCCATCACTGAGAAGAGACGCACACGGACTAAGAAACAGATAGATCCTGCGCCCGCGCAACCTGGTTAGTTACATCTATTTTTGAAGTGAAAACTTCTTTAGCGGCGTTGTAAATTTTTTTGGGATGGGTAAGAAACTCGCCTCAGGACACGTGACCTGATCGAAAATTGGTAAGACGGAGGGAGAGTAGACCGCCGGCGCGGCGTAGGAGAGGAAGGTATATCCCCCTCTCTTTCTACCGGCGGTCTAACAATACTTATAATAATATTATAAAGAGGAAAGATTTGATTGTTTGTTTGTTTGTATTGAATAGGCTCCGAAACTACTGGACCGATTTCAAAAATTCTTGCACCGTTGGGAAGCTACACCATCCCTGATGAACATAGGCTATATTATATTTTAAAAAAAAATAGGGATCCTTACTAAAACTACAATAATGTAACCCGAGGTGTAAAAACTACGCTGCAAAAACTAGTGCGCTGCGAAAACTATTGATGATAGAACAAAATAATGTACTACGACTGCAGAACACATTATTATCTACAAAAAATGTTGCGACAGCATCTGTCTAGCTATCATAGTTATGTCACAATAAGTGTTTTTTTTATTTTTAAAATTTATTTGAAATGTCGGCGCTAGGCGATGATAGCTCAGTGGTAAGTGACGTCGAATACCGCGGCGAAGGTCGTGGGTTCGAATCCTACAATGAGCTTGAGCTTCCGGTGAAGGAAAACATCGTGAGGAATCCACAGCACGGTGGTAGGGTACTTTGTAGCAGGGTACTTTGTATCACTCGACTGGCTGGCTACCACCCTCTAGTTGAAAATCTGTCGCCAAGCACCTGTTGGTGTATTCCGGCAGTTGCACTTGAGAGCCAGTTGCCCTTGCCCTTAAGGCATTGTAATAAGGTGTACAACACGTTGGCAGTCCCCCTGGTATTGCTAATGTCTATAGGCGACGGTAGTCACTTACCATCAGGTGACCCGCCTGCCTCGTTGTCACTAGTGACATAAAAAAAAACTTGAGATGTGTCAAGGGACACACGGATGGAACTAAGTTATATAAGTCGAGAGAGTATATATATATATATTAAAAAAAAAACATTTCTATTTATATATATATATATGAAATGAAAAAATGTCTGGGTTGCTTTCTATAAGAGAGAGACAGACAGACAGAAACATGCGCACGCCGCACAGCTTACAATAAAGTGACTGCCACTAAAAGTGTCGTGACAACTTTTCGTAAGATTTTTTTCCGTCTAGCCCCCTTTCACAACGAGCGATAAGGAACTTCGTTCCAAAAATAGAAAGGGCTCTTTATTTGCCCCTTGGTATTAATCCTAATCCATTCCATTCGAAAGATATCACGTGTTTAAAAATGTAAGTATTAGAAAAAAGTCGCGTGGTCGCCGCTCACCCCGCTCGGCTAGCTATGCGATGTAGGCGTCAGGCGTCACTGGGGTACGGGAGCGGAGAGAAATAAAGTGTTGTTCTTTAGATAAAATACTTGTTATCCTACTAATCTTACGAATATTATAAATGTGAAAGTTTGGATGGATGGATGTATGTTTGTTACTCATTTACGGCTGAATGGATCTGGACGAAATTTGGCATAGAGATAGATTATAGTGTGGAATAGCACATAGGCTACTTTTTATCCCGGGAAAAGATGAGATCCCACGGGAACGCGGTTGAAACCGCGGGGAAACAGCTAGTGAATTAATATAAAAATCACTGTTAAATTAATTTCCTTTTCAGTTGTCCAAAGTACCCGGTCTACCAGGTCGAGCCGGGCGACTCGTTCTATCCGACACACGGATGTAGAGGAACCTGCGCCGGCGCCGATCGAAGTTAGACCCAAACGTACCAGAGCTAAGAAGGTATCATTCTACCACCACCGACCTCCTGACACAAATGATTTTATCGATGATATCTCAGTGGTAGTGACGTCGGATACCGCGGCGAAGGTCGTAGGTTCCTACAATGAGAAGCTTTCGGTGAAGGAAAACATCGTAAGGAAACCATAGCACGGTGGTAGGGTACTTAGTAGTACCCGACTGGCTGGCTACCACACACAAGTTGCAAGCACCTATTGGTGCGTTCCGACAGCTGGACTTTAGAGCCAGTTCCCATCTAGGCTTTGTGTGCTTACCACCTTCGGCCACATCATCACTTACCATGGTGAGATTGTGGTCAAACACAAGCTTATCCAGAACAAAAAAGCTCTTCGACTGTTTGTTTGTTTGAACGCGCTAATATCAGGAACTACTGTTTCGAATTGAAAATTTCTTTTCGTGTTGAATAGCCTATTTATCGAGGAAAGCTATCGGCTATATAAAATCACGGTATGTTGCGAAAATCCCACGGGAACACTAGTAGACCATAAATGTAATTTTATGTATTTTTGTATTACTTTAAAAAAATAAAATTAAATCTAAAAATTTGAAAAAAAAAGCCTATATAGTCAGATGGTCCAAAAATATTTAAAAAATGTAACCTTGCTGAGTTTCTTGCCGGTTATTCTCAGTTGTTGTCTGACTTCCGGACCGGTGGTGAATAAACTGAATAAAGGGTTTTGACTTTGACTAATGGATTATGTTATTATTATAGAAAGTATCGGAACCAACAAATGTTGAGGTTGATGATGCGGTCCCGCCGCCACAGGAGACAGCTTTGGGTAAGTTTTATCTTAAAAAAAACCCATACATTTAAATAGATAATAAGGTATTTGACATGTTTTAGAAAAGTATCTAAAATTATTCATTATAGCATAATTAATACATTTGCAATTTGCTTAATTCTTTGTGAATTTCTTTAAAAATTACCATCAAAGTTTATATTAATAAAAAAAAGGCCACCAAATCGCTAAGACGCCATAATATGTGGTCACGTGATATCATGACGTCACCTGCTCGTAAACAAACTTTTAGTTGTCAATATATCTTTCGTATCTTTACTGTTTCTATTTTGCTGTTTAGGGAGCGTTCAAATATTACGTAACGAATTTGGGGGGGTGGGGGGTTTTTGTAAAACGTTACGATGCGTTACAGGGGCGGGAGGGGTTTTTTGAACTACGCGTTATGTAACATGTTTTTTTTTACATTTTCAGTACTTTACACCACATAATTGTGACTTTTAGGTATAGATGCTCACTTGGTTATTACGTAACGTTTTACGAGAGGGGGGGGGGAGTACAGAAAAACGTGACGGCGCGTTACTTGGGGGGCGAGGGGGGGGGGTCAAATATCTCCAAAAATTGCGTTACGTACTACTTGAACGCTCCCTTACAAGCAGGTGACGTCACACTCAGAATCGGCCAGTACCGAGCGTTTTCAATCACGTGGTCAAACATGAATTAATTTTTTTTTATGATTTCTTATAAACATCATACATATTTTCAAATATTACGATGGCTAAATTGGTTTATAAAAATGTTTACTGTTAAGCTAACAATAGTTTTATCGATATATTTTCATTGTAGTCAAATATTATTACACCCAGACTCATGACAGACATGTTCATGCACACCGTTGTCTGTCCTGGATGGGAATCGAACCCACGACCTTCAACGTTGTCATTCCGTGTAAATATGCTTCTCACAAATATTGCAAAATAAGTGTCATCATGGGATTCTGTGTCAGATTTCTTAGGGTTTTGACTTTTAGCGACTTTGTCAATACCACCAAGCCATAATATCGCCATAATCGCCTCAAACCCTACTCATATACAGACCATTTTTCAGTAACGTGTCTGTGAATTTAAGATTTTAATGTCATTTTGCGTGGGTGGATAAAAAGTGAGCGAAAGAACATAAACAAGTATCAAATGGCGGGTAAACGATAGTTAATAGTTACAATTCTAACTGTTTCAGCGTCACCAGCTGATAAGCCGCGACCTAAAAGGACGAGAAGAGCGCAGAAAGCTGCGTAAGTGTTTTTTTATATAATAATCTACTGTTAAGAGCTGTGCTGTCATGTGGTTCCGGGTAAATAAATTTACACCACTTGTTACGAAAACACTGTCTCTTTATTGAGACAGACACAGAACACAGATGTTTACCACTATTTTTTATTCTGGATAAGCTTGTGTTTGACCACAATCTCACCATGGTGCGATGATGCGGTCGAAAATGGTAAGCACACAAAGCTTAGATGGGAACTGGCTCTCAAGTTCGTTCAGCTGTCGGAACACACTGATAGGTGCTTGGCGACAGATTTTCTACAAAGTGCCCTACCACCGAACTATGGTTTCCTCACGATTTTTTCCTTCACCGAAAGCTCAAGCTCATTGCAGGATTCGAACCCACGACCTTCGCCGCAGTATCCGACATGACTACCTTAAGTAAAAAGTATTCTGTGTCCTTCGCCAAGGTTCCACCTATCTCTATATTTAATCGGTTCAGCGGTTTAAGCGTGAAGAGGTAACAGACAGACAGACAGACACTTTTTATAACATTATTATGGATTGGTTTACTTGGCGCACGCCAGTAAAGTTCCCAGTTGGCATGATTTGTTCCGACATCTTCAACAATCATCGCCATATTTCAGTCAATATACACAAATCCTTAACGAATTATACACCACCTTTCTCATAAATCACACTTTTTATTTTAAAATAAAAGTTTAAAAAAAAATTGTCAGTCAGTTTCTTCTTCTATTATATAGTAATCAAAGTCAAGTATTGCATCACATAAATCACCATAAATCTAAGAAATATTCATTGAAGTGTCTAAAACCCTAAATTTCCAGTGAAAAACTACAAGAACCTACAGTGCCAGAACCTACAGTGCCAGAACCTTCAGTGCCAGAACCTACAGTGCCAGAACCTTCAGTGCCAGAACCCACAACACAAGAACCTTTAATATCACCGAAAGAAGAAAGAATATCGCAACCAGAACCATTGTCGCCTATCATACCCCAAAAAGAACTAAAAAAACCAGCTAAAGAAAAAACCAAAAAGAATGCAGTTGAACCGGTTGAAGCAGTCGAACCAGATGCGGTTTCGGTTGTAACCAACCTAGAGGTTACACATAGTATGGACCAAACCATGGTTTTACATAATGGCGTATACAACCATGCACCAGTCACACCCAAGAGTATTGTAAGTATTATTTGTTACTAGCAGTCCCCCGCGGTTTCACCCGCGATTCCGACGGAATTAAGATGAAATAAATATAAATGTTCTTTTTATTTAATGTGGGTTGCTAATTTTGTGCTTATTTCGTAAAGTAAAGCACACAAATTCAATTTAATATCCTGGGACATTTTTCACACACACGGCTATCTGATCCCAAACTAAGCAGAGCTTGTAATATGGAAACCAGATGACTGATATACTACCTTTTTTTTGTAAATACATACTTAAATAGATAATTACACCCAAACTTGGGACAAACAGACATGTTCATGCACACAAATGTGTGTCCTGGATGGGAATCGAACCCACGACCTGCGGCGTGATAGGTAGTGAAAACTATCTTTTATTTAAATGCGCTAAAAATAATAAAATCTCAGCAAGCCCTTTCATTTGATACCCAAATTGTAGGAGTGCATTAAAAAAATAATAGTCCGCCATCTTAGGTGTTCCGCCATGTTGTATTTAGTATGACGTCACACAGCTAACCATGCATGGTCATCGAAATTAAACGTGTATACAACATTTCAGCTCAATCGGTATTTAATATCTAAAATTAAATACATAAAACTTGAGAGGTGTCAAGGGTCACCCGGATGGAACGAAGTCATATAAGTTATATAAGTCGAGAGAGTATATATATATATCTTCTATTTATATATATATATATATATAATCTATAAAATATGTAAAATATCTGGCTTGCTTTCTATAAGAGAGAGAGAGAGAGAGAGAGACAGACAGAGAAACATGCGCACGCCGCACAGCTTACAATAGCTTACTACACACAACTGTCACCCGACCAACTACACTAAAAGTGTCGGTTTTTCGTAAGATTTTTTTTCCGTGTAGCCCCCTTTCACAACGCGCGATAAGGAACTTCGTTCCAAAAATCATAGATAACAATCAGAAATATCTTAATATCTCGAAATGCGGTGATTTTTGTATAGGTACCTGGTAGGTGAGCCGCCCACCTATCCATATAAGTTTGTCGTAGTACTGACCGGACATCCTGTATACAGATATTTGGTTATTATAATAAGTTTAAGGCGATGATAGCTCAGTGGTAAGTGACGTCGGATACCGCGACGAAGGTCGTGGGTTCGAATCCTACAATGAGCTTGAGCTTTCGGTGAAGGAAAATATCGTGAGGAAACCATAGCACGGTGGTAGGGTACTTTGTAATATCCGACTGGCTGGCTACCAAGTTGAAAATAAGTCGCCAAGCACCTATTGGTGTGTTCCGACAGCTGCACTTGAGAGCCAGTTCCCATCTAGGCTTTGTGTGCTTACCACCTTCGGCCACATCATCACTTACCATGGTGAGATTGTGGTCAAACACAAGCTTATCCAGAATAAAAATATATATATATATATATACATGGTTTTGTCTTTAAATGGTACTTTACATAAAAAATGTATATCTACTATTCAGTAATATATTTTCAATTGATAAATTTATTTCAGCGCAACATGAACGAAACAGTTGTTTTGGAGAAAACAATGTTGGTAGAGAAGGTGAATAAAATCTGCGATGCTACCGTCGTCATAGAGAAATGTAAGTTAAAGTGCTTGTTTGTTTGTTGGTGTACAAGGCAATCTCCGGAACTGATCCTGAGCATACAATAATATTGAATGTCTCGCATTTAGACGTAAGGCGATGATAGCTCAGTGGTATTGACGTCGGATACCGCGGCGAAGCTCAAGGTCATTGTAGGTTCGAATCCTACAATGACCTTGAGCTTTCGGTGAAGGAAACCATAGCACGGTGTTGCTTTGTAGTGCCCGACTGGCTGGCTGCCACCCTCAAGTTGAAAATCTCTCGCCAAGCTCCTATCGGTTTGTTCCGACAGCTGCACTTGAGAGCCAGTTACCATCTAGGCCTTGAGTGCTTACCTACCTTCGGCAATATTATCACTTACCATAGTGAGATTGTGGTCAAACAAGATTATTCCAGAATAAATAAAAACCGGCCAACCGAGCCGGCGAGATGAACTCGCGTGGAGAGGGTTCCGTCCAATGCCAAAGTCAGTGAACGTATTATATTGAGTTTACTACTTTATTTTCAATTGATAGAATTCTTATAGGTTTTCCTGTTATCTACAAACAATTAACTATATGTTGTATTTTTCATTTGATATAATAATATGACACAGTAGGGTTTGCAAAACTTTTTTTTTTTAATTTCTTAATATGTCCCCCGAAAATGATTCTTATTTTAAAAATAATATTTACTTTGCACATCTGCGTTTAGGTCATAGAATTACACCATCCTACCAAATTTCACCTGATTTGGGTCCAGCACATTCGGAGCAAATGTCTGTGACATAACCGGACAGACAGACGTAAGAAAGTATGAATGTAAGAAAGATCCACTGTTAAAAAAAAAATTGCCTTGCTGAGTTTCTTGCCGGAGTCTTCTCAGTTTAAGTGTATTCCGAACCGGTGGTAGAGTCAATTGTAACGTTCATAAGTGCCTTACCAGGGCCTAAACTGAATAAATGAGTTTTGAGTTTGAGTTTGACGCACGAGTGATCCTATAAGGAAGCCGATTTTTTTGTACGGAACCCAAAAAAGCTGTAATCTAAGTAATATTGTTTGTTACAGCACCAGAGATAGATGCAAATGTAACGGAGGATAATTCTGTAATGACGGACGACAGTGATGCGGCACATACTCCTCACACTCCACCACCGAAGAAAGTCCCTCAACATCAGCCCACGTATGTATCAAACACTAGCTGTCCCTTCCCGTGGGATATTATCTTATCCCGGGATTAAAATACAGCCTATGTGCTATTCCAGACTATAATCTATCTCCATGCCAAATTTCATCCAGATCCGTTCAGCCGTTCTGGCGTAAATGAGTAACAAACATACATCCATCCATCCAAACTTTCACATTTATAATACTAGCTGTCTCGCGCGGATTCACCCGCATTCCCGAAGGATCTTATCTTTTCCCGGGATAAAAAGTATCCTATGTGCTAATCCAGACTATAATCTATCTCTATGCCAAATTTTATGCAGATCCGTCCAGCCGTTCTGGCGTAAATGAGTAACAAACATACATCCATCCATCCAAACTTTCACATTTATAATACTAGCTGTCTCGCGCGGATTCACCCGCATTCCCGAAGGATCTTATCTTTTCCCGGGATAAAAAGTATCCTATGTGCTAATCCAGACTATAATCTATCTCTATGCCAAATTTTATGCAGATCCGTTCAGCCGTTCTGGCGTAAATGAGTAACAAACATACATCCATCCATCCAAACTTTCACATTTATAATACTAGCTGTCTCGCGCGGATTCACCCGCATTCCCGAAGGATCTTATCTTTTCCCGGGATAAAAAGTATCCTATGTGCTAATCCAGACTATAATCTATCTCTATGCCAAATTTTATGCAGATCCGTTCAGCCGTTCCGGGGTAAATGAGTAACAAACATACATCCATCCACACATTCACATTTATAATTATAGTAAGATTAGTAGGATGACACTCGCAAATAACGTGGCTTTATATTGGTAAAATAATTTTCTAAATGGGTTCAGTAGATCCAGAGATGATCCCCTACAACCTCACAACACTTTACCTCTTTATCATATTAGTATAGTAATAATATTAGTGTCTATATGTAATGTCAAAATAATAACCTATGACAAAATGCGTATTTTTAACTAGTTATCCGCCGCGGTTTCATCCGCGTTCCCATGGATATTTTTAATTTCATACAAACCTTGTCCTAACAATAACGAATACATAAAACAAAGAATCATCCAATTTGGTGCAGTCATTCGAAAGTTATGAGCGTATTACATTTCGAAGATCCATTTTTATTTATATAGATTTTTAGTCTGTTTGTACCTGTTAATCTTCGAACTATTTTGACGATACTTTCACTAGCTGATGTTAAATGGAGTAACTTTGGATACTTTTATTTTAGAAAAAGAATTAGGGTCCCGCGCGCAAAATAAAACAACCATTCATCGCAGAATCATTTTTCATCCATTTAAGAGTTGATTAAAAAAATAAAACGTGCCGATGTGCTTCTCAAAGTTTCAAAGAATCACCATTATTATTATTAAAGCTTTACTTGCCCTAACAATTTTTTTTATGGTCCCTGATTGTGTAAAAGCCTCCTCCATCTCCTTCCATATTTCTTTATTGCGGGCAACATTCATCCACTGTGTTCCCATTGTTTTCATCAGGTTGTCAGCCCATCTTTTCCTTTGTAGTCCTTTACTTCTCTTTCCGATGGGACCCGGCCATTTTGTGGTTTGTAGTGTCCACCTTTTGTCCTGGTATCTACATATGTGGCCCGCCCACCTCCACATAAGTCCGAGAGCATGTTGAAGAGCATCTGTCAATTTAGTTTTATTACGTATTTTCTCATTTCTTATTTTACGTATCCTTCTCAGTTTCAGGATGCTTCTTTCCATTGCATGTTGAATCACCATATCAAGATTCATCAAAATTCGTTCAATAATAAGTACACATAGAGTTATTTGCACGCTTATATTATTAGTAAATTGATTTGTTGTTTTTTTATCAGATCGGCTGTCAAAGAAAAAGTACAGCAGTTCGAGGAGATGGCGACGAGAGTAACTCGAACCAAGACGAGAGCGATAGCAAAGAAGGTAAATATCTCATCTCAAGGAAAGCTCAAGCTCATTGCAGGATTCGAACCCACGACCTTCGCTTCGGTATACAACGTCACTACCATTAGCTATCATCGACTACACTAAGAGGCAAAGTTATGAAACTTTATTTGAGTTTGAGTTTGATAATAATTAATTGTATTTGTAGGAAGAAAATCCGACGGAAAATACGACGCCGCCCGATAAGGTATCCAAAGTGATACTATCTGTAGACACGCTGAACAAAATGAACAACATGATATTCCATGGAAAAACACAGGTAACTACAACATTATCTATAACTTAACAGTAACCGCTTACCATCAGGTGGCCTGTAAGCTTGTTTACCACGTAGAAATGGTACAGTAAATTGTACGCAGTATTTTAAAGTCCTGTTCGATCCGTGATGGCATTATTACGTAGGATACCGCGGCGAAGGTCATGGGTTCGAATCCTAAAATGAGCTTGCTTTCGGTGAAGGAAACCATCGTGAGGAAGCCATAGCACGGTGGCTGCCACACACAAGTAGAAAATCTGTCGCCAAGCACTTGATGGTGTGTTCCGGCAGCTGCACTTGAGAGCCACTATACTGAAAAGATAAGATAAAAGATTTCATAGAAGATAAATGGTAGACAACATGATATACTTACATATAATATATAGTTATTAAAAACCAATATGATGCATAGAAATAAGGTTCCATTTTATTTCGCTTTTTTTCCCTAACAGGG
Organism: Ochropacha duplaris; assembly: GCA_951361185.1. Classification (NCBI taxonomy): domain Eukaryota; kingdom Metazoa; phylum Arthropoda; class Insecta; order Lepidoptera; family Drepanidae; genus Ochropacha; species Ochropacha duplaris. The sequence goes on along the minus strand of OX592712.1, from coordinate 7,788,742 downwards.
TCCTTAATTAATAATTAATAATAGTTAAGTTTACCTGTACTCTTGTTATTTTTGTGTACATTTGCAATATAAATAAATAAATATTGTTCATGTCTATTAGGCGACAGTAGTCACTTACCATCATGTGACCCGCCTGCCTATTTAGGTAATGAAATTAAAATAATTGAATGTTTATATCCAGATAACCAGTTCGGCATCGAAGCTCCGTACAAACGTAGTACCGGTGAAGAACTTAACATACTCCACGTCAAGAGTGAGCGCTTTGAATAAAGCCAAAGAGGCCGCAGAAGAGAGTCTCAAGCGGGAGAAAGAAGATGCTAGGAAGAAGAAAGAGGCTATCTTGGAGGCCAAGAGAGAGTTGCAGAAAAGGTAATGGCCATTTTTTTGTGGTAAAATTGCTTATCTTTCTAAGGCGATGACAGGTTAGGGTAGTGACGTCGGATACCGTGGCGAAGGTCGTGGGTACGAATCCTGCAATGAGCTTGATCTTTCGGTGAAGGAAAACATCGTGAGGAAACCATAGCACGGTGGTAGGGTACTTTGTAATACCCGACTGGATGGCACTTATTGGTGTGTTCCGACAGCTGCACTTGAGAGCCAGTTACCATCTAGGCTTTGTGTGCTTACACCTTTGGCCACAAGAAGTCTAGAGGCGACGGTAGTCACTTACCATCAGGTGATCCTGCCTGTTGTCAGAATTTCATAAAAAAAAATTATGGTACCTCCTAAACAAAAAAAATCCTATACGGCTGGACCGATTTTGATGTTTTGTTTGTGTGTGTTCCAGTGGATTCGAGAATAAATAAATATCCTGGGACATTTGTTCACACACGGCTATCTGATCCCAATCTAAGCAGAGCTTGTAATATGGAAACCAGATCACTGATATACTACATATACTACTTTTTTTTTGTAAATACTTACTTAAATAGATAATTACACCCAGACAAAACAAAACTTAAAACCAGATTGGTTGTAAGTTTTGTTTTAATTTCAGAGCAGGACATCGTCTGCGGAGCCCACTAGTAAAATATAATTTTTTTGAAATCTTAAGCACTTTAAAACCAAAAGGGAGTCTAGAGCGGTTGTGTGTTACATCACAGCAAATGTTCCAAATCAATAAAATGTTTACAGAAAACGTGAAGAGAAAATGGCAGCCGCGGCGGCCGCTCGTGAGGCGGCGGAGCGAGACAGACAGGCAGCGATGCAGGCCGCAGCCAGGGAACGGATGGAGAAGCAAGCGCACGCCGACTTGGGGAAGATTGAGAGGATGAAGGAAGCCGAGAGGGTGAGCTATCCATATTGTTTAAATTTTGTAACGTTTCCTTAGAGTATAATGATATTAGGAAAAGTTGTGATTTGTTAATTTGTATGAAGTAAAAACTAATTATTATCCTGTAAAATTTTCCATGCCAGTTACTGCTGAAACATAATAGTAATAGGGTAGTGTCCTGGGTCTTAAATGAATTCTAATTAGTCTGTCGGTAAGATTATCAAAAAATATTGTATATTGTAATCTAACTGACGCGACTAAATAGAATAGAGCAATTTACTTTCAACAATTATTACCAAGCAATAATTTCCAATGTGTTGCTGACCTCTGACAATGAAGGTAACTGTCCAATCACACTTTGGTGCTTGGTGATAGTTCAACTTGAGGGTGTTAGCCAGCCTGTCGGGTACTACAAAGTACCCTACCACCGTGCTATAACTTCCTCACGATGTTTTCCTTCACCGAATGAAAAAAAAACCTTTATAAAATTACTCCTCTAAACTTCTAAGACCCTAGTACACGACATAACCCTTTTTTCTTACGTGACGATTACTGAAACGTAAAAAATTGTAACCTTGCTGATCTTACCGGTTCTTCTCAGTTGTTGAATTCCTAGCCTGTGCCCTAGGGTATGTAAGTGAATAAATGTGTTGTGTGTGTGTGTATATAGAAGAGGCTAGAGTTGGCTCGCAAGGTGGCCGACACGGAGGAGCGGCGGCGAGCTGAAGAAGTGGCTCGGAGACAACGACTCGCCGACGAGCAGCGGCGCGCTGACGACGCGCGGAGGAAACAAATAGAGGAACAAGACAAGTATGCTGCACAACATAATATATACATAGTACCTGGGTGACCGTTTTTTTAGGGTTCCGTACCCAAAGGGTAAAAACGGGACTCTATTACTAAGATTTCGCTATCCTTCCGTCTGTCACCAGCTTGTATCTCAAGAACCGCGATAGCTAGACAGTTGAAATTTTCACAAATTATGTATTTCTGTTGCCGCTATAACAACAAATACTAAAAATAAAATAAATATTTTAAGCCCCCCTTAAACAAAAGCAATTTTTTTGCTCAATATCAATAATGGCAACAGTTAGGAACTTGAAATATTCACAAAATACTCAGTTGTGTTTTTACTTTAATAATAAATAAAATTAATATTTAAGGGGGGCTCCCATACAACAAACGTGATTTTTTTTGCCTTTTTTACGGAACCCTTCGTGCGCGAGTCCGACTCGCACTTGGCCGGTTTTTTTGGTATAATTTTAATAGTTTTTCTCACAAAAGAAAGAACTTAAAAAAAAACTGGTAACGGATGACAGATATATAACCTACATAGAATTTTGCATACATTCAATTTCCCAAAGTAATAAATATTTGATGCTGGACTTCCCTTTCAAATAGAAGATTTTACAAGCTCGCATCTCGGATTCCATGACACAAAGTGAATTTTATTATTTCTTTTCTAGTATGAGAAAAGAGGAAGCTAAAATTGCCAAAGAAATTGAAAAGCGACAGAAAGAGTACAATGAAAAGCAGAAAATGAAACATCGCCTTGATGAGAAATGTAAGTAAAAATCAAACATAAACCTGAAGTTTTGTATATTTGGTATACTGTAAAGATTAAAAAAACGGTTTTTTAAAACTATTTTTAAAATAACCGCTGAACAGGTGCTGCTTGTGGGGGCTGGTCTGCTTCAGTTTGTTGTTTATTAAGTCAGTCATAATTAAATTCTATGGATTACTATTTTTGCCGTCATAAAACGCAAATATTGTCAGTGAGACTAGATAAATAATTATTGAATGTAATAGGTGTAAGTTGTTTTTTGTAAAGAGTAATTGCCGGCTCTTCTCATCAAACCTTCCGAACCGAGCATTAGAGTGACTATTCATAAGTGCCTGTGAAGGCCTATTTGGATGAATAAACGTTTCATTTCAATAATGTCTGTTTGGTCACTTCAAAAATTAAGTATTTAGAGTCACAAATCATTTAATTAATCAAATTATTTAATGTTTCTGTCCACGTTCAAAAAAAAGGGTAAAATTAGGCTTCCTCGATACAGGTGTAGCGACATCTATCTACACATAGATATAGTTCGCACGACTCCTAGATAGATGGCGCTCCAATAACCTACATCGCGCTTACGAAGTTTTCCATGCGATCTGCATATATACAAGATTCCAACATCAACAGTTGGACCGCGGTCCCCAGGAACGATGACCTAGCCTGGCGGAAGATCTTCCCTTTTCAATGGAGGAGTCTAATACCTCGCTCCTCCATACAGGCTTGCCTCGTGAGGAATCCTAAAGATAATTATTACCAACTAACTTGTCTGTAAATGCAAATCATATAATTAGTATATCAAAATTATTGTACTTTATAAAATGTACCTCCGTAAACCTGTACCTACTTTATTTGTGTTTTGCAGTAATAAAACATATTTCTATTTCTAATGTATTATTCCAGCGTATACTCCGCTAAAGGCGGGCGGTACCCCGTGCCGGAAAATAGAGCCAACTTACATGTTGGACGGCTTCCAGTACCTCAACTCTGATGAAGACGCTGAACCTGCCGAAAGAGTTATACCAGAATGGAGTACTAGCAAGGTATGATCACTCACCTTTTTTTAAGAATTTCGATGTATAGATAGATGGTACTTTGGAAAAAGATAGGATACTTTATCCTTCGGGACCGCTGGGGACAACTAGAGATCAACACAAAGACCTCAATATTACCATGGAAAGTGATGATGTGGCCGATGGTGGTGAGCACACAAAGCCTAGATGGGAACTGGCTCTCAAGTGCAGCTGTCGGAATACACCGAAAGATTTTCAACTTGAACTTGGTAGCCATCCAGTCGGGTACTACAAAGTACCCTACCACCGAGCTATGGTTTCCTCACGATGTTTTCCTTCACCGAAAGCTCAAGCTCATTATACGATTCAAACCCACAACCTTCGCCGCGGTATCCGACGTCACTTACCACTGAGCTATCATCGCCTTAAAAATCTCATCATGGTAAGTGATGATGTGGCCGAAGGTGGTAAGCTCACAAAGCCTATCCATCTATCCCGTCATTAATACGTCCAATATGTGTTGTATATGTGACGGGCCGGTTGGCGTGGTTGGTTAACACACTACCTATCACGCCACAGGTCGTGGGTTCGATTCCCATCCAGGACACACATTTGTGTGCATGAACATGTCTGTTTGTCCTGAGTCTGGGTGTATTATCTATTTAAGTATGTATTTACAAAAAAAGTTGTATATGTAGTATATCAGTCATCTGGTTGTCCATATTACAAGCTTTGCTTAGTTTGAGATCAGATAGCCGTGTGTGAACAAATGTCCGAGGATATTTATTTATTTATTTTATATGTTCACTAGCTATTCCGCGTGGTTTCACCCGCGTTCCCGTGGGATCTTATCTTATCCCGGGATAAAATATAGCCTATGTTCATCAGGGATAGTGTAGCTTTCCAACGGTGAAAGAATTTTTGAAATCGGTCCAGTAGTTTCGGAGCCTATTCAATGCAAACAAACAAACAAATCTTTCCTCTTTATAATATTATTATAGATACACACACCACACATAATTAATATTTTTTTATTTATTTTTATATTCCTTTACTCTCATTTCTTTTTTATACCGATTTATATCCATTATATAGAAAGAGCGTGTCTCCCACGACACAGGGTGACCTAAGTGGGAACGCATCCAAAAAGCTAATTGTGTTATTTATTTTTTGTAATAATATATCGTCATGTGTGTATATGTGATGCAGGCACGTCGGCGGCAGCTGTGCGTGCAAGCGCGTGTCCGCGGCTCGATGGAGGCGCGGCTGTTCCTGGTGCGCGTGCACTCGCCCGACCTGCGTGACATCTTCCCGGGCATCGAGCGCGCACGACTCAAGCGGACCTCCTCCGCCGTGTGGCGCACGCCGCCGCACCGACGCGACCTGCCCGCGCTGCCCGAGTGAACGTTAGTTCACATCACCTCATCTACATACACCTATACACTACCTTCTATCGACTACCTTCTATCTACTGCCCTCTATCGACTACCTTCTGTCAACGACCTTCTATCTACTACCTACTACATTCTACCGACTATCTACTACCTTCTATCGACTACCTTCTATCGACTACCTACTACCTTCTATCGACTACCTTTTATCAACGACCTTCCATCTACTACCTTCTATCGACTACCTACTACCTTCTATCTACTACCTTCTATCTACGACCTTCTATCTACTACCTACTACATTCTACCGACTATCTATTACCTTCTATCGACTACCTACTACCTTCTATCGACTACCTACTATCTACTACCTTCTATCTACGACCTTCTATCTACTACCTTCTATCGACTACCTTCTATCGACTACCTACTACCTTCTATCGACTACCTTTTATCAACGACCTTCTATCTACTACCTACTACCTTCTATCGACTACCTACTATCTACTACCTTCTGTCAACGACCTTCTGTCTGCTATCTACTACCTTCTATCGACTACCTACTACCTTCTATCTACTGCCCTCTATCGACTACCTTCTGTCAACGACCTTCTATCTACTACCTACTACATTCTACCGACTATCTACTACCTTCTATCGACTACTTACTACCTTCTATCGACTACCTTTTATCAACGACCTTCCATCTACTACCTTCTATCGACTACCTACTATCTACTACCTTCTGTCAACGACCTTCTGTCTGCTATCTACTACCTTCTATCGACTACCTACTATTTTCTATCTAGTGCCCTCTATCGACTACCTTCTGTCAACGACCTTCTATCTACTACCGACTATCTACTACCTTCTATCGACTACCTTTTATCAACGACCTTCCATCTACTACCTACTACCTTCTATCGACTACCTACTATCTACTACCTTCTGTCAACGACCTTCTGTCTGCTATCTACTACCTACTATTTACAATCTACTACCGTTTATTTACAAGCATTTAATCTATTTTATATGTTTGGTTACAGGTAAAGCGGATTATATTAGGAGTTCATCATGAAAGCCAAGTCGCTGGCGGCGGCGCGTGTGTAAATAATAAATTAATTTTATTACATCTACTTATCATTATTTATCATGTAATCAGTAGCTTGTAATGATTTCTTAGCTACGAAACTCCACCGTGTTTTTGTATTGTTTGTGTTATTTATCATTTTAAATGTATACTAGCGATCCGCCCTAGTTTTGCACGGGTATCACAGCATATACTACATTTTTTAGAAGCGAAATCTACCATCGTATTCTAATGATATTTTAGCAGTTTTTCATTGCCTGAAAACACGGATAAAACGACGTTTAGTAAAAATGAAACCTAGCTAGATCGATTTATCGCCCCTAAACCTGCTGCATACAAAATTTCATGAAAATCGTTGGAGCCGTTTCAGAGATGTAGATGTTACTTTTATGTATATAAATATATCATCTATCTAATACAAGAATTGCTCGTTTAAAGGTATTAGAATAACTCGCGGCACACGCCAGTCAGTAAAAGGACTTTTGGCAGGAACTTACGAAGTGACGTTTCGTTTTCGTTTCATTTGATTCGTGTATTTTGAGTTTTATTGAATAATTTCGGTGGTGTTTTGTCCAACAAATATCAATCTAAGTGCACAAGTGAAGTGAAGTGACATGAAAGCGTGTATCGTGACTTTTCAGGTTGTCCCAAAAAGTCCGTGAAAAGTTTTAGTTTCTACTAACCGCCAATTTCACTAAAACTTGGCCGGACATGTACGGACGAGGACTAGACTTTACAGTGAATGTAAGAATGTGACTATAACATAAAAGAAAAAATTTAAACTGAAGAAAATGTATGCAACTGAAAGACTTTGAATCTATGGTCATGACTAAAGATTATTAAAAAAAAAACCCAATATACACAAAACCTTATTTAAAAAATATTGGTGAAAACCATATGAAAATCAGTAGTTTTTGAGTTTATATCGAACATACAAACAGACACGGCGGGGGACTTATATGTAAGGATTTTCTACCTTTAAGCTCGTGTTTAGCTATCTCGTTCTGCTCCGGCGAGTGGGAAAGAGAGCAACTTCATTCGAAATGAAGGATTGTTAGAATAGATAAAAGAAATGTTTTGATTATGACACTTGACGCGCGCTCAATTTAATTCGCTTCATTTAGTTCCCTAATTCATTAACCATAGACTATACAGGGTGTTAGGTAAGTAGTATGACAAAATTAAGGGGGATAAATATAGAAAAATGTCCTCAGTAAAAATAAAATAAAAAATAAAAAAAAACATACAGTCGAATTGAGAACCTCCTCCTATTTTGAAGTCGGTTAAAAAGTGTCACCATTTTCGTGATATTTAATAGCAGAAATTCAAAAATCATACATAAAATTAGAAATATCTCAAAAATGGTGACCTTTTTTTATCCTGACCTATATCCCCCTTAAGTTTGTCGTGCTACTTACCTGACACCCTGTATATGGGTGATTACTGCAATGAAAATAATTTATTTGTTAATCAACACAATATTTTTTAATGTTCATCGTTTAGCTAAATATAACAAGTTATATGTGACATACAAACATAATAGAATAATATATAAATATGAAGTATTTTTTAACTATTATTGTATTTTAAAGTATTTCAAGTAATAATTTGATTTTTTAATGATATTACTTAGAGATGAGCTTGATCATGTGCACATTTCTTTGATTTTAAATTTTACAATGTACCCTAATAAAGAATTGACGTAATATGCGTTTACGATAAACTTATCTATAGGAATCGGCACAGTGCCTTTCGCGGAATACTCTTACTATACAATTTTAGTAGTCTTAACTATAATAGTGTCATTTCTTTACATTCAGTGCCTTTAAATATAGCTTTTAAACAATTATGGGGAGTTTTATTAATAGTGCTTTTTCAAAAATGTTATTTGCACTCAAATAAAAAAGAAATGGGTTGAACTTGCGGCTCGTTTATAAAAAAAACTACTATTTTGGTAGTTTTTTTAAGTTGCTTGTTTACAGCTGTGAATATTATTTTTCGGAATTTTAGGAGAAATCTGTCCAATGTAGTTATGACTGACAATGTCGTATTAAATGAGACCTTTTCACGCGCATAGTTGGAATTCGTATAATTTGCGCTACATAAAACCTTTCTAATTATAACATTCATGATCGGTTGTCAAAGGCCTTAAGTAGTATTTAATGAGATCCCATATAATTTATGTAATAAATAAAAAAGCAATAAAAATCTTTTGGGTATTGAAAACCTAAAACTGTTGGGTTACCACCAATTCTAATAACGATTCAATTAGGTCTGAACTGAATCGTCCTTTATGTCAAAGGACGTCAGAATGTATGAACAAAAGTGACTATTGACCTTTGATATCTAATAACTAAAGATACACAATCAGCGACCAAAAATGACCTTACCGAATAAGTGCCCACTCGAACATTTGGGTACTCTGTTAATGTGCTCGTTTAAGATATATTTTGGCTAGCAGGTATGAGTCGGAAAATTTTATTGCCCTTGTACATAGCTTTGTGATTACAACTTAAAATTACTAGTATTACCCAACACAATTTGAGACAGTTTTGAGAGAACTTTTGCTTGGGATTGTTTATCTTTAGTTATTCGATATCAATGTGCATAACATAAAAACAATGTTGTTTAGGTTAAGTTAAACTGCAAAAAGAGTTGGTGGTAGCCCTGTGCGTATTTCAGTGTTAATTTTTGTTAGTCCCCGACTGTTGCATGTAAACTAATGCATTGAATCATAGTTTAAATGTTTGGTGACTCAATGTGTGTATTACAATTATATTTTTAACGTTAGGACTGTTATTGACTTTGATAAGTTAGAAAATAAATTACTTGAGTATTTATTTAGAGGTTTTATTTAACCGTAATGATTTTTGATAGATTTGATACTGAATTAGATAACCTAAGCTACTATAAAGTCAGCTATCTGCCAGTGAATACTCGTCAAAATCGGTCCAGCCCTATCTCGCTTCCTTTACAAGATTTAGCTGTTTTTATCGAGGTTAGGTCAGCAGACAAAAAAGTGACTCAACAAAAACGTGGTAAAATCATGATTTTACTGACCGTTTTCTTATATTCTGCGACAAAAATTTCTATTTTTAATTGGAATTAAATTAATAGCAATTCTTTTTTAATCAATTACTTGATTGAAATAAAATCTTATGAGTCTTGGCCACTGAACAATTAATCACTACGTTTTAGTCTTCAATATTACATTAAATGTTTTTGTTGGGATTAAAATTAAAAACTCATAATATCTAGAACAAAAACTTTATTATAACCACTACTGTATCCTTAAACATAATTCCAATACTATCTGAAGAAAAGACGAGCATTCTATTCATCGGTGGAAGGTGATAAAGCCAGTTAAGTATAATATTTGCGTTTCCACAAACAAACAGCTCACTCGTTCGGTAATGTCGGCTTTTGTATTAACATTTGCTATTGTTGATTACATTTTATTAACGGCAGTTTAAATAAATATTAAAAATGTTATTTTGAATATGCCCAATAAATACATATTTTGATGGTTAAAGCGATGAAACTTATTTCAAAGCGGCAGCACCAGAAATAATTTCGATGAGTTCCCTGGTAATGACGGCCTGTCGGGTTCTGAAATTACAAAAATAATATTGTGATATTATGGTGTAAAAACCTTGCCTTATTACATGCTAGATTAATTATCCTGTTTCAGTCCGGGGTATGATCTACCTGTGTGCCAAGTTTCATCAGAATCAGATCAGCCGTTTTTGCGGCATTGAGCAATAAACCTCAAAAAATACCGTTCACATTTATATCATTTAAAGAATTATATCATAACCTATGTAGATTCGACATAATAAATAAATTGACGGATATATTTCAGAACTAAAGGGTATGCTGATTGCCCTGACTGCTGTAAGATTCCCATTCATAAAAAAAAAAACAATCATTCAAATGTTTGTAGTTAATATATTACTAGCACTTACAGGTACTACATATTTTAGCTTTGGTATTGGAGTGGTCATCTCACTAATATTATAAATGTGAAAGTGTGGATGGATGGATGGATGTATGTTTGTTACTCATTTACGCCAGAACGGCTAAATGGATCTGGATGAAATTCGGCATGGAGATAGATTATAGTTTGGAATAGCATATAGGCTACTTTTTATCCTGGGAAATGATAAAATCCCTCGGGAGCGCGGGTGAAACCGCGCGGAACAGCTAGTGGCCTATAAATATTATTTTAAAAATAATAAATTACCTGTTGAATGTCAAGGTCAACTTCTCAATCATCTCTCCTGCGTTCTTGGAAGCGTTGTCCATGGCTGTCATGCGGGACGACTGTTCGGAACAGGCACCTTCCTTCAGTGCGTAGAACAGCATCGAGGACAGGGAGAACTCCATGTAACACTGTAGCACTTCCGAGTCGAGGGAATCGTAAATGGCCAGTTTTGGGGCATTCTGCGGAAAGATATAGTAGAAAAATTACATTTGTGGCCCGTGGTCTCATTATCTTTGTTACTAAGCCTCGAAAAAGGACTTATTAAATGATTCCCAGTCAAAAATATCAAGTATTATGCGAGTAAAAATTATTAGTCTGACAGTTGTGGCTGCCACATGAGTCATACTTGCTGATCTTGATTCAGCAGCTTACACAGAATAAACACTATTCAGTATTTTTTATATACAGGGTGTCCGGTAAATAGTACGACAAACTTAAGGGGGAGATAGGTGGGCGGATCAAAAGATACAAAGTTTACCCCAGAAAATGTTACCATTTTCGAGATATTTATATCGATATTCTTTTCGATGTTGGCACGGCAAGATAAAATAACTAACACTATGTACTACACTGACTATTCCTCAAAATTTATATTTATAATTACTTATTTTACAAATATATAATTTATTGACAAAATAAAACTAAAAAGCTAAACTAGTAATTACAAATAAAAAATTTGCCCCAAATCGCTGCCCGATGGAAGCGTGCCAAGAAGACTGGCAGCATTGCCGCGCTGAATGGCAATACCAATTCTTTGGGCAAAGTACATGCCAGCCTTGTCACGAGAGGCCTCAATAAGGCGATGAGAGATGTCTTTGAATAAGAAATGAGCATCTGGTCCCCAAGGTTTCAACCCCAAACGCCGATTATTATTTAAGATTCTTATAGATTGTTTTTTAATTTTTTCATACCAAATTTCTCCAAAATGGTGACACTTTTACTAAGGTCATTTGTTAAGAGCATCATTAAAATTACTTAAACTGCTATGTAGAGTAAATTATAAGACCATTAACACTTCTTATTGTCTCTATTAAGGGGAAGACACTTTATGAGTTATTAAAGTAATATTTATTTATTGTTTTTCATTATACTGCTGTTTACCAACTGCACATTAATTTTAACACTGTAATATAATTATAACAAGTGAGATTTGATTATTTAAGACAAGCAAGCTCTTCTCGCTTGAAACACAGGTTTTCCTAGTTCAGGAATGTGTTATTATATTATACCGAAAGAAAATTATGTACCTATTTATTATAAACTAGCTGTCCCGGCAGACCTTGTTCTGCCCTATTTCTCTAAAACGCGTCTTTGTTTTGTTTCGATTGACGTCAATGTTTGACAGCTGGGTGAGGTGAAAAAGAAAAGGGCTATTTTTAGGGTTTTCCCGGCAATTATTCGAATTTTCTCGCCGTAAAAACCATCCTTGGACTTCAACAAATATTTAAAAAAAAGAATTGGCCAAATTGGTCCAGGCGTTGTTGAGTTATGCGCTTACCAACACATTTTGCGATTCATTTTTATATTATAGACTAGTGGGCCCGGCAGACGTTGTCCTGCCCTGAAATTAAAACAAAACATAGACCCCGATTCCAGCGACACCTACCGTGTCCAATTTGTGAATCTAAACCATCTGTCATCTGTCAGCCCGATCTCGAGACATGTCGTTCTAAACTAAATGTATGTTCTAAACTAAATGTATGTTCTAAACTAAATGTATGTTCTAAACTAAATGTATGACAAAAATAATTGTCTTCATTATTCTTTTTTTTTTTTTTGTGCATTTTTCATATTTTTTAATAGTTATTCTGCTATTCCGGGCGGAGACGAATCTAACAAATCAAAAACCATGAAAATCGGTTCAGCCGTTCTCGAGTTATAAATAGTGTAACTAACACGACTTTTTGAATAAATTTTATTATTATTATTAGTATATTTCAAGACAGGATTTACCTCGACAGCGTGCTTGCTGAAGAGCGGCAAGTCAGATTGTTGGTATGAGACAACAGACTTGAACTTGTTGTAGATAATCTTGCCAGAGCCAAAATCGTAGCCAGAGTTCATGACTGCATTGGCCAGCGTGGAGGCGTCCAGGAATGTAGGGGGGAGACGACCGATCTGGGGGGGAAATATTAATTCAGCTTAAGTTAGTCATGTGCATTAGCTTGAGGCAGAGTTGTGTGGCGGGTCCCTTATTTTCTTATATTATGTGGCTGCCACATATTTTGTTTTATTCTGGATAAGCTTGTGTTTGACCACAATCTCACTATGGTAAGTGATGATGTGGCCGAAGGTGGCAAGCACACAAAGCATAGATTTACTCACGATGTTTTCCATCACCGAAAGCTCATTGTAGGATTCGAACCCAGGACCTTCGCCGCGGTATCCGACGTCACTACCACTGAGCTATCATCGCCTTGTAAATATTAAATAAGGTTAAGTTAGTCATGTACGCTTTAGCTTGCGGCAGAGTTGTGTGGCGAGTCCCTTATTTTCTTATATTATGTGGCTGCCACATTATACTGATAAGTTGCTGCTATATAGATTTGTTAAAAAGATGATGTGGCTAGTATTTACCTCATTAGCGACAGAGATGATGTGTTTGGCGTAAAGCCGTTGTAGGATACCCCTGGACTTGTCTCCAACACAGATGACCTTGATGTTCTCAGCACCAGGCTCCTGGAGACGCAGCCGGATCACCTTCGACACACCGGTGTGCACCGCGCCGCATAGACCTTGTAATGGACATATCTTGTACATACACATGTTTGGATCATTATACTCTTTGTACGGTCGGCCAAGAAAGTGGTGTGCCAGTTTTGATTTAGTTTCCTAGTCATCGAAAATTGCAACAAGGTTCAAACTAAAAAGATATCATGAAAGAGAAGCATAATATTGACATAAGTTGTCATATTGATCTGCAGGCGAAACTAATCTTTATCACTTATGAATCTGCAAGCGGATTTCAACCTTAGGGTGGTACACCACTTTCTTGGCCGACCGTACACCAGTTAAATTTCATTTTTGCAACGCAGGAGAACTGATAAAACACTATTTTGGAGGTATTACAACTATAGGGTTTTAAAAGTGGAGGAAAACATCCTGATGAAACCATAGCATGGTGGTAGGCTACTTTGTAGTACCCGACTGGCTGGCTACCACCCTCAAGTTGAAAATCTGTCGCCAAGCACCTATCGGTGTGTTCCGACAGCTGCTATTGAGAGCCAGTTCCCATCTAGGCTTTGTGTGCTTACCACCTTCGGCCACATCACCACTTACCATGGTGAGATTGTGGTCAAACACAAGCTTATCCTATATTAAATTCTTACCTCTGTCAGAAGTCATTGCAATATACAGCTGTTTAGGCTCATCTTCAGGCGACGCTACCTGCAGATATAATAAGAATACTTAGTGATTCTGGCTGGTAACACTTAACATTCAACTTTCAAGTAACAGTGATTATCATAATATGAAATCAGTCAATCAGAACTTAAAAATGTTTGACATAGTAAATAATTTCTCATTGTTTTTAAATAACAACTAGAATTAACAAAGTCAAAGTCAAAACCATTTATTCAGTTTAGGCCCTAGAAGGGCACTTATGAAGGTCGAACTACAGAAGTTACCACCGGTTCGGAAGTCAGACAACAACTGAGAAGAACCGGCAAGAAACTCAGCAAGGTTACATTTTTTATATATTTTTGGATCATCTGACTATATTGGTTTTTTTTTCAAATGTTTAACAATTTTATTCTTAAAGTAATACAAAAATACATAAAAAATTATAACCCGCATTAGTTACCTACATAGTAAAATAAAACAAAATATACCAAGCTAATAACAGCGTATTAAAAAAAAGTAGTTAACAGTAAAAAAACACAATGTGTAGGTACTTGTACAGAGTGCAGCTACTTCCAGACATCTTTATCCTCAATATATTGGGCTACCTTGTAATAAGCTCTCTTTCAAAACTTTATTTATGTACGATTTGAATCTAGAATCAGTCATCTTGGTAACAGATGCTGTGTTTTAAAACATACCTCAGCTTGTTCGTAGAACTGCACAGCACCCTCGCCGTAAGGACGAGCCGCCTTCAAGTCACGCTCAGCGCGAGTGTACCTGGCAACAAATTGGGACATTATACAGGGTGTCCAATAAGTAGCACGACAAACTCAAGGGGGAGATAGGTGATTGGGTCACCTACCAACATATACAAAAATGACCCACTTAAAAAGTTCACCATTTTCGATATATTTCGATATTTCAGATTTTAATGTATTGAAATTTGAATATGTTGGTAGATTCCAACAAGGCTTGACCACCCTGCCTGGCGCTTATATGTGTTGGAAGCTTTTATATATCCAAATCTCAGATAGTATAGTAGATTCTGTCAGAGATTTGATGTCATGCCTTAAATTATATTCGCCATCTATCCAGGAATACTCCAAACTCCAAACCAAACGTGTTTAAAAAAAACTACATTATTACATGAATTTACATTCATAATATTGAACTTTATTATTTAAAGTTCAATCAACTGATGGAAAACAATTAATTTTCAAGGTTTTTCTATTTTGGATTGAAAATGTAGAATCTCTTTTTGTTAGTTTTTTATAGTAATACCCTAAATCAATAAACAAGGTTTCACACCTCATAATCTTGTTTTATTTTGTTATGTGGGTGGGTAGGTAGTGCTGCACAAAATGCAACATGGTGGAGGACTCTCTGACTTACTAAAGAATGCCAAACCCATGATAGGTTCTAGACATAGATTAATAAAATGTTGTGCCACTCCTTCGCAGATGGAGCGCTCCCTTTCCGTGACAGCTCTGAAAATGCGGCAACTCAATATTTGAGTGTGTATTTGCAAGGATGCTAGTGTGTATGAAAAATTGTGTCGCTACAACTGAATGGTGTCATTTCTTGCAACAAGACTGGGCTCGGTTCGGCTCGGGTATGCTTCAGGTTCGATTTAGGCATAGTATTTGTGGCCACATTTTTAAGTATTTATTATTCTATGGTTCCAGACTTTAGCAAACAAATTTGAGAAGAGACAGGAGTACCAGAGTCGCTTCACCAAGTCATCTAACAGTTTAGGCAGTGTATTATCTATGAGTTTAGGTGTCAAAAATGCGGATAATTTGATCACTTGCTTATCACTAGTGGGTTGGAGTCACTCTATATTATTTATGTTGATTTATATTCCAATTTTAAAATTTCCAAGTGGCCTGTAACTAATTCAAAGTTTACTTACTTGGCAGCTGACACCATCTTCATGGACTGGGTGATCTTCTGAATGTTCTTTACAGACTTTAGACGAATGGAAATGGCTTTCAATGTAGCCATGTTCCTATTCGGCTGGTGGTTGACTATCGCAACCACTTGGGTGCAAACACCCGGTGAAAAACGACCCAACATTTTCAAGGATCTGCAATTAAAAATAAAAAATCAAATTTCGAACCCAATCAGATGATCGAAGACAGGTTATGTCCGTAGATCAAAGTTATGTAAGAGCAATACACTAGCCGACATTGAAACACGGTTTCGATTTTATCTTGCACATAACTTGTGTAATATTAAAATAACCTGTTAGTTAATAAATTTAATACAAATTTAGAGACGGATACAAACTTTTTAGGGCGATTTTTTGGTCAAATTCACCAGCCGACGAAAATGTCGCTGGCTGCAAACGTAACTTTAGGGATGCCAGCCAACAAAAAAAAAAAAATGCCACTTAATTTCGCAATTTTATTTTATTTATAACTATTTTTCACTTAAAATATACATATAATACTTCTTATATTAGATAATTAAATGTAGGTACGTATACTGTTTGTTTCAGTAACTAACTAAACTAATTAATACATAAAAGTTATGTAAAATATAAATGATATACTTATTGATCGTTTCGTTTATTATTATGCTAGCTAGTCAAATAAAGAATGTAACCGATACGCTACTAAAGTCTTATGGCGTTATTCATATAGATTTCGACGATTTTTAGCAACTGCTTAGCAGATTCTCTCGATTTTTCTATAGAGAATGTTGGATATGTCATAGGTACCGCGGAAAGGGAAGATCTTCCACCGGGCTAGGTATCAATGCCCGGGGACTGCAGTCCAACGTTTCTTTATGAGAACTCGTACACATATTATATGTCTGCAAAGTGCAGAGAAAACTTTGCTAGCGTGATGTAGGAATTCCTGTGTCATATTTCATTACGTCCATCCATTTGTTGCGATGACGCGCTTCAATTACTTTTCGCTGACCGCTGACTCGACTCACATATAGCGCTGTTACTATAGCATCTACAGAGAATTTGAATTTAGAATCTGCTAGGCACTTACTAAACACCGTCGAGTTTGTTATGAATAAGGCCATTATACTCTAGAAAACCTTACGGTTTTTTAAACATACGTTTGAATAGGATAAGAGCTTGTATGGGATTTTTCAATATTGGGGATTAAATTACTTTTAATTATTTTAACAAACCTGTCAAACATCTCCAAAATGGCGCAATTTTGAACTGTCAAACGAACACGCGCGCCTACTTTGAAATTTTCGCTAAGTACTCCCAAGCCACTAATCCGTTTAAAAAACAAAAAAAAACTTGAGAGGTGTCAAGGGACACCCGGATGGAACGAAGTTATATAAGTCGAGAGAGTATATATAAAAATATCTGACTTGCTTTCTATAAGAGAGAGAGAGAGAGAGAGAGACAGACAGAGAAACATGCGCATGCCGCACAGCGGTGTCACCGACATTTTTATGTTGTAAGATTTTTTTCCGTCTAGCCCCCTTTCACAACGCGCGATAAGGAACTTCGTTCCAAAACACCTCTACAACCATAGACAAATTGCCTACGGAAACAATCTTACCAACTGTAATATTCTAATAAGCCCGGAACACAATCTTATTGGAAATATCGTTGTTCGAAAAAAAAAACTTTTTATTGAACATTTTACGTAAATTTCTAAATACCATGCTTCTTCTATGTAAAACTAATTATTTACAGTGAAGGTATCATTAAACAATGTGATTTTTTGGCTTTATGTGATCCCATACTAAATGAATAAGAATTTCAAGTGCGAATTTTTTTTTGTATAATTTAAGTGTTCTTTTGTAGTTTTATGTAATTTTCATAGTTAGGCTGATAGTCTCTGTAACTAAAGCCTTTTAAAGAAATTTAAATAGTCAGGCATAGACTTTAGGGATGTGACATTCTACATAAAAAATTGTTTTTGCATAAAAAAAACCAATGTATCAATATTTTGTTATATTTATCGATTTTTTTCGATTCATTCCAAAATATTGAATTAATCACATATTTATTAATTAAAAATTCGTTGACTATCACGATCTAGTATCAAGTTAATATTTGATTGTGTAACTAAATTGTTTTAAAAGCACAAAAGGGATGCCGTCGTAGTAGACACCTTGAAACCGACAAATGGCGTTAATGTACTCGACCAGTTATTCGACCTAATAGTAATTCGCACTCCGGTCAGACGTAAATGTCAGGGTGCGGCAGTTTAAAAATCGATTATTAATCAATCATTTCCAATGTTAAAATCGATTATTTTTTACATCCCTAAATTAGTCATACCTGATTGATTGATGTCACACATTCTATTGTAATAAATAATTTTATTTTAATTTTTAATTAATAATATGTACCTAAGTAATATGTAATCGTATTATTTTTATATCAACAACTAGCAAAGAATTGTACTGTAATCTTACTTTCAAAGAGAATACTTCATACGACTACTATACGGAATTTAAACAGTGCTGTAATTCCTTTGGATTCAATTAGTGAAAATGCCTGCTCCGGAAAACTCTACAAAGAATATCAGTGATGAAATCCAGGAGCAGCCGACTAGGGAAATCACCCTTACCGACCATTTGAACAAGAAATTGTTAACGTCTCTGTTCAAAAGGATGGACGAAGCAGATTCTACAGAAACCAAAATAGTTGAATCAGATAATAAAACAGAGGATGACGAGTGGAAATAGTATTTAATCTTGTATAATTAACAATATATATTTTATTATAAGAGCCTTTGTTTGATTTTATTAAACTATTATACTTGTATTTAACTATTGCACAACAGTGTAGAGCAGCTCTATAAAGAAATCCTACAAATGCTAGAATGTTGTGTTTATATTATCTTTGCCAGTTATACCATAGGGAGGGATAAAGTCTGATAAGGATTGTGATACAGTCAGCTGTACCATCTTTATATCATTAATATTATATGGGATTCAACCCTATTTGATTTGATTTTGAATCTAAAATCTCCAAACTTGTCTATTATTTGTCTATATTTCTATAAAATTGTGATTAATTGTCAATTATACAAATGTTTGTGCCAACAGAAGGCTTTGTGTGCTTACCACCTTCGGCCACATCATCAATTACCATGGTGAGATTGCGGTCAAACACAAGCTTATCCTAAAGTAAAAAAAAATGGCTACAAAGTAGGAATTCAATAAAAGTGAAACACAAAAAAACAGTAACTTGAATAATATTTTTATTATGTACTACGCGAGTTATAATGAGGAATGTTCTTATTTACATAGCATTGCATTTCCAATATTATAATTTTTTGTTTCCGAACATTTATTATACATGGTGTACTGATAACTACACTATGCAACTGTTGTGTAATACTGAAATTAATAACTTGTTGCGTTTAACAACTTCACAGAATTTTACAATGGCAACTTAAATATAGATACATAACAACCTGCATCGATTAAATAACACACAAAAAAATTGTCAAAATAATGTCTGTACATATAGAAAAATATGATTTACCAAACAAAAATGGGGTGTATATAATGTAATTGTAATTTTCAACAATATATATGTAATAAATAAATTTTACAAATAATAGATTGCAGCTATAGCTTGAGACCAAATACTGGTCTGACACGGTGGCGTGACCTGGTAATATAACCTGCAAAATTAAAGGTAATTTGAAATTTTAGACCTGATTTAATTTTTTTTGGTTTTTGACCATATTTGCTTCACAAGCGTGCTGCTAGGGCGAATTGTATTTGTTTCAAAATTAAAGAAATAATAATTTGTGCATCTAGGCTAAATGCAACTCATTTCTTAATCCCTCAAAAAATCGGTATGTAGATTTATATTTCTAAATATTTATTCAACTAATATTTTCATATAGTTGGATGAATTAAATCTTTGGTAAGTAAAATAACGCCTATATTTAACGAATATTGGTTGTTAAAATTCAAATATGCGTCATCCCAGAGCCCCTACCGAAATAGTCCCCATTGTTACTAACAAAAGTTATTTTTTCTTACCTAACATATACAGGATGCATGCCATCGGTGACATCTAGCCCGACTTCTCGATCATGTCGATATTTATCTTGTAGGACACGTAGGGGAAATACTCCGACGAACCGAAGCCGAGGCCAGCCAATTCTGCGTTCTGTTCACATTAAATAAGATTTGAGGGTGTGAGATTTTATGTATGACAAAAATCTGTTGATATAACTACATAATTTAATAACTTGTTAAACGTTAAAAATGATTTGTAAAACCAAAATAAATATAACCAAATATATAAAAGATGTAACCTTGCTATAGCTCGGCTGAAAGCTAACTTCCGAAACAAGTTGCCAACAAATTGATTAAATTTTACCTATAAACTGTCATAGGGCTTCCATAGTGCACTTAACCTAAAATATACAATTAGACGATTACAATATAACGGACTTGTGGTTTTCAGACTTATACATGTCGGACACTTTGAGATGTTATACAGGGTGTCCGGAAAGTAGTACGACTAACTTAAGGGTCAATACCATTTTCGAGATATTTCAATATTACTGATTTTAACATAATAATATTGATTTTTGAATTTCTGATATTAAATATCTCAAAAATTATCGGTTATTGCATGTTTTCCATAAGTTGGAAAATGTCAAAAACATTGTTTTTACAATTTTCATTCAACTATGAAAACGTAGCAGAGAGTTACTTTCGCATACCCATACTAATATTATAAATGGGAAAGTGTTTCTGTGTTACCACTTCACGCTTAAACCGCTGAACTGGTTAAGATGAAATTTGGTATAGATATAGATGGAACCTTGAAGGAGGACATGGGATACTTTTTATACCGGGAAAAGGTAAGATCCCTCGGGAAGGTAAGATCCCTCGGGAAGGTAAGATCCCTCGGGAAGGTAAGATCCCTCGGGAAGGTAAGATCCCTCGGGAAGGTAAGATCCCTCGGGAAGGTAAGATCCCTCGGGAAGGTAAGATCCCTCGGGAAGGTAAGATCCCTCGGGAAGGTAAGATCCCTCGGGAAGGTAAGATCCCTCGGGAAGGTAAGATCCCTCGGGAAGATAAGATCCCTCGGGAAGGTAAGATCCCTCGGGAAGGCGGGTGAAACCGCGGGGCGGAAAACTAGTAATGTATACATACATCTTGCGCGGAGCCGTGGTTGTGCGTCGAGTGGTCTAGATGCTGGTACAGTTGCTGGAGCACGTCGCGGAGCTTCTTGCCACCCTTACGAGCTGGTACCATCACCACCGCTTGGAAGTTCACCGGGAGACCGTATCTGTACATTAGAAGGAAAGAAAATAGTTTTTATTACATTGACATACATGCAACATCACAAATAAATTTAAAAAAATAAGTACCTATAAATGTTACTAAAATTTAAAAAAAACATGAAAGAAATAAACATACAAACATTACTATAAAAAGTGACTACGAAAAATACACTTGGGTTAAAGTTACCTGCAGGTGCCGGCAGGTGGCGCTCAAATAACAGGTCGTGGGTTCGAATCCTACAATGGGCTTGAGCGGTTGGCTACTACCCTCAAGTTGAAAATCTGTCGCCAAGCACCTTCCAGTGTGTTCCGACAGCTGCACTTGAGAGCCAGTTCCCATCTAGGCTTTGTGTGCTTACCACCTTCGGCCACATCATAACTAACCAAGGTGAGATTGTGGTCAAACACAAGCTTATCAAGAATAAAAAAATAAAAAAACACTGCGTCTACTATTTTTGCAAAAAAGAAGTGTGCTATTTTTAGTTATATCACATTCACGGTCAAATTAGTCATCGTGCAAGTCCAGACAGGTTTTAGCGAAATTGGAAGCCATTCCACTAAAACTTTTTAGACTTTATGAAATAACTTTTAAACTCACACATATACACACATTCATTTCACTTTCGACTCGCATTTGGCAGATTTAGTTAGGAGAAAGATACAAACATACCTGAGCACGGACTCGACAAATACACGGAGAGCCTTCACATGTATCCAAGCGCAGAAACACTCCGAGAAGTTCACTTTCAACCATCTCACCAACGGTCCCTGACAAATTAATTTATTGTATATAATTTATGAGTAATAATTTTCCTCTCGCTTTCCTGAAATCTGTGAGAGTTATTTCGTGAAAAGGGATGGAAGTGTGTATTTTTATTTCCTCTATTGTAGTGCAGGCAAAGGTTTTCAGCTTATACGGCCTCTAACTCAAACTCAAACCTCTTTTATTGAGCAATAATCCCGCGCGATGCTAGAGTTGTGTGTCAGTTGGTACCAACACATTTTCCGAGAGGTTGGTACATGTATGGTATTACTAAGGTGAGATGTCAGATGTTACACATCATATGCGTGCATTTAAGGCGATGATAGCTCAGTGGTAAGTGACGTCGAATACCGCGACGAAGGTCGTGGGTTCGAATCCTAAAATGAGCTTGAGCTTTCGGTGAAGGAAAACATCGTGAGGAAACCATAGCACGGTGGTAGGGTACTTTGTAGTACTCGACTGGCTGGCTACCACCCTCAAGTTGAAAATCTGTCGCCAAGCACCTATCGGTGTGTTCCGGCAGTTGCACTTGAGAGCCAGTTCCCATCTAGGCTTTGTGTGCTTACCACCTTCGGCCACATCATCACTTACCATAGTGAGATTGTAGTCAAACACAAGCTTATCCAGAATAAAAAAAAAAATAATAATATGCAACTACTGTAAGACTCGCTTATGTTTTTTTTCACAGGTCTGAAAAACCTATAGACTATTACTATTGTAAATGGGAACAGTCGTTTAGGAGATTAACATTTAACTCTACATCCAAACATTAGATTATTTATTAGATTATTAGGCCTCAATCTTTTTTGTCGTTGATCACTTACTATGTTTTTCAGTTTTTAGGTACACCTGTTTACTATAATATTGTTTTCATATATATTCATAGACAAATTTTCCAAGGGACAAATGTGACCTTGTTTTTCTATTTGAATGAAATACATACACATTATCGTTGACATTTCATCTACCGTCTTCATATATCTCGTCGACCCCATTTACATTTCATCGACCCTCATTTATATCTCGTCGATCCCCATTTACATATGTCGTCGATCCACATTCACATATCATCGACCCCCATTTATATCTCGTCGACCCCATTTACATTTCATCGACCCCCATTTACATATGTCGTCTACACCATTTACTACTCATCGACCCCCATTTACATATCTCGTCGACCCCTATCACATTTCATCGACCCCCATTTACATCTCACGGGCCCCCAAAATGTTTTTGTTCGATATAGACCATTTTGGGTATCAATGGTGTAGATTTTAAAGTTTTAATGTAAATAATATACTAACAAACTGCTTCTTCTTGTCGGTGACGAGTTTTGTGATCTCGTTCTTCCCAGCGGCGAGGTCGGCCTCGTTGTACGAAAACTCACGAACGACGAATTTACGTTCACGAGCATGCAACTTGAATTCGTCTACCACCTGTATATAGAAATAATTATCATAAGAATGGAAGATTTCTAGCTATTAGGTAAGTTTGTCCAGGACACATCTGAAACAATTTTGAGTGGATTTTCAATTACTTTCTAGAGAGCGTCTAGTCAATTTTTTATTCCGGTAACAAAAGGATAGTTAGCTTTATATGAAAAAGTATTCGCCCACTGGCCGAAATTCGCCAATGATCTTTATTAAAAAATTCTAGAAAAAAGTATATAACTATTTCTTGAGCTTGTGTTATCAATTAAAATTAGTAGCTATTGAGCTACTAACAAAAAAGAAAATCTAACAGAGGAGAAAAAGGTGGTACAAAGTTAGCAATACTAGGAGAATTTACAATGTTTTATCGACTTCTTACAATGACTTAAAGGCAACTGGCTCTCAAGTGCAATTGCCGGAACATACCAACAGGTGCTTGGCGACAGATTTTCAACTAGAGGGTGGTAGCCAGCCAGTCGGGTACTACTAAGTACCCTACCACTACTACCCACGACTTTCGCCGCGGTATCCGACGTCACTACCACTGAGCTATCGCCCTAAAAACTCCATAATATTTTAGAAATTACATTTTAGCAACATTAAATACACATAGCAAAATAGTTTCTATGATATATTTCTTAATGATTTTTTGAAGAAGTGCGGATATGTTTTGACATACCTTCTTGAAGAGTGTGACGGTGAAGAGTCCATAGTCGTTGTCCTGGTATATCATCTGCGTGGAGCGCGGCACGATCATGTCTGTGATCTTCTCGTAGTTAGCGTTCCAGTCGTTGAACATCGACCTAACACCACAACAACACACAATGTTGGGTTACATACCTTCTTGAAGAGTGTGACGGTGAAGAGT
This sequence comes from Ochropacha duplaris, assembly GCA_951361185.1. Taxonomy (NCBI): domain Eukaryota; kingdom Metazoa; phylum Arthropoda; class Insecta; order Lepidoptera; family Drepanidae; genus Ochropacha; species Ochropacha duplaris. The sequence continues at coordinate 7,764,497 of OX592712.1, read as the reverse complement.
CCATAGTCGTTGTCCTGGTATATCATCTGCGTGGAGCGCGGTACGATCATGTCTGTGATCTTCTCGTAGTTAGCGTTCCAGTCGTTGAACATCGACCTAACACCACAACAACACACAATGTTGGGTTACATACCTTCTTGAAGAGTGTGACGGTGAAGAGTCCATAGTCGTTGTCCTGGTATATCATCTGCGTGGAGCGCGGCACGATCATGTCTGTGATCTTCTCGTAGTTAGCGTTCCAGTCGTTGAACATCGACCTAACACCACAACAACACACAATGTTGGGTTACATACCTTCTTGAAGAGTGTGACGGTGAAGAGTCCATAGTCGTTGTCCTGGTATATCATCTGCGTGGAGCGCGGCACGATCATGTCTGTGATCTTCTCGTAGTTAGCGTTCCAGTCGTTGAACATCGACCTAACACCACAACAACACACAATGTTGGGTTACATCTACTATCAACAAGTTTCGGACATATTATTATATGACTAAACTAGCTTTTCACCCCGCGGTTTCATCCGCGATCCCGTTTCTCCATACAAACTTTGTTTCCACCGTTTTCGAGGGGATTTTCGAAGGGGAAGAATGGAAAAAAAAACACCCCAGTAAAAACTTCACCATTTTCGAGATATTTCAGATTTGTATGTATTGATTTTGTATTTTAGACCTTAAATATCTCAAAAATGGTGGCATTTTTACTGAGGTCATTTTTGTATATTTGGTAGGTGAAGTCCGCCATTTTTTGAAGCTAGAACCATGAAACTTTGTTTTTAGGCTAACAATTAAAAATAAAGAAACATGTGTTTTAGCGTTTTCTAAAATTCAACCCTTAAGGGGGTGAAAAAGGGGTTGAAAGTTTGTATGGAAGTCCGCTATTTTTTGAAGCTAGAACCATTAAACTTTGTTTTTAGGCTATCAATTAAAAATAAAGAAACACGTATTTTGACGGGGTGAAACGGGGATTCAAAGTTAGGAATTATTTCCGTTTCTTGGTATGAGAAATGAGAAGGACTGACTCATCAACGCCCAGCCTACACCCTTAATTTTTTCACATGTATTGTTTTTAAGATGTAAACGAGGAATAAGAAAGGTTTTTTTGAAATTCTATGTCTAAATGGGTAAAAAATGGATACGTGGGTGAAACCGCGGGCCGGAAAGCTAGTAAAATTATATGGTTACTTACTTAGGCACGATGACGAGCAATGTGGCGAGGTACTCGCTGTCGAGGATGAAGTGCTCCTTTTTCACCAGATCGGCCAGGTTGCGGGTCAACAGACTTCCACTATTGGGAGAATATTTAGTTAGGTATAAATTATAATGAAAGAACTTTGAAAAATTTTAACAAACATATTTTTCGATCCAATTTTTGTAGAGAATTTAAATAGTAATAAAGTTCTTTACACAAAGTCCTTTACATCTTAAATAGATGATATAAACAGAGTCCGTGTGGCCTTTAGAATGATTGTACAGTCCGATACGGGAGCAACAGTAGCGTCCGCATTTTGCTACCTTTATTTGACTAAATTCTTTATGGTCAAAAGAAAACATGCTAACGTCATTACTAAAAAAACCGGTCAAGTGCGAGTCGGACTCGCGCACCGAGGGTTCCGTAATACAGCCTCAAGGATTTTTTTCGATTACATTTTCGATTACCTTATTTGAGGTTTAGTGCCAATTAAGCTAGACCTCTAAATTGTATGAGTGCCGATTCAACTCAGAGGTCTATCTTAATTGGTGGTGTCTATGTATGTATGAGGACACCGTTTCATTTTCAACTTTTTTATTTTTTGGAATTTTCCCTTTATTTGTGCTGTAAGATCTTGCTTTTTGTCAAATTTCGTGATTCTAGGTCAACGGGAACTACCATATAGGTTTTTGACCCAAAACCTATAGGGTACTTCCGCTTGACTTAGAATTGTCAATTTTGGTTAAAAGTAAGGTCTTACAGCACAAGCAAAGGGAAAATTCCGAAAAATAAAAAAAGTTGAAAATTAAGGTAAATTTTGGTACTTACAAGTTTTCGCAAAAATCTAAATTTGCCCACGTCTTTTTATGGTGTTGACACAGGACCTGGATTTTTATACACCTAATAGGGACTATAAACTTGAGTATCTGGTATAAATTTCAACTTGCTAGGTCCACCCGTTCCTGAGATCCTGTCTGCCCTGAGATAATCGGTGGTGACACCACCGATTATCTCAGGGCAGACAGACGGACAAGAAAGTGATCTTATAAGGGTTCCTTTTTTTACCTTTTGAGGTACGGAACCCTAAAAAACTACTACTTGTTAATAAATAAAAAAAAAAGAAATTTCTTATAAAATATAACAATTGTCTGGAAACCAAAACCTTGCATATAAAAAGCTAATCTAACACTCACGTCTGTTTCTTCTCCAAGTTTTGTAAGTTGCCTTTGAGGTTGTTGTAGGCTGACGATTTCACCTTCAGGTCCGAATCAATCTGACCCACCTATGAAGAAATGTGGTGAGAAAGATCGTAAATAATCCACTACCAAAAACACAAATATTACTCGGGAAATTGGCAATCACACTGCCAAAAGAAAATACATACCTGTTTACTAATAATGTCAGCGATGTTACGTAGGCTCTGCTTGATGGGATATTTCGCCATGTCCCATTGGAAACGAGTGAGATACGTCGGCAAATCGCCTGCAACATCAAACGTAATGCTACAGCGTCTATACAAAACGTACAACAAGCTAATAAAATGTTAGGTTAAGCATTTCAAATATGATGGGTGCGGGGTAGTGATAGTGAAACTGACAAGTCTCTTATTTAATATTTTGTTATTTTAATCTATGAAGTTGGGGTTGTCACTACAATTAATATTTAAAAATACAGATAAGTTTACCTATGGAAATTGAAAACTAGTTTTAAAATAGGAATTCGTTAATTTGAAATGCTCAACCCTAAAAAAAATATAAAGTTATATTTTTCAATTTAATTTCATTTTTTACTCTAAAATGATGTAACTAAAAAAATCCGAAATCTGTGCTAGAACATAAAATAAACAAAACATTAAAATAACGAAGCGCAGGTCCAAACGCCTGAAAAAACATTAAAAATATCTAGCGAATAACATACAATGTGCATTAGAGGGTTTCCAACTTTCCATATTAACTTCGCACATATTGCACTTTTACTATGTCGTTTATTTTTTCTTTTTTAACGGAATAATACTGCATTTTTTCTTTTATATAAAGACAAATAAGTGAAACAGTTGTCTATGCATCTAAATACTTTCAGATAAGAATGGAATATAGCTTGTTATAATGAATTAAAAAAAAACAGTATGCAGTAGTTAAACTATTCAAAAATGAGTTTTTGATCCCAAAGTTGATCGATAGGAATAGTCTATATGACTCATTTGAGGTGAGTTTTCCTTTCTATAAGGGTTTTATATGTGTCTATGGAATCCTAAAAATAAGTACATTAATATCAATTAAACCAATCCAGTGGGATTTTATGTTAATTGAAAACATTTGAAATCTTTTCTCTGTCTGAAAAAATACGCAGTACTATTTTAGCGTGAAAAATGGAAATCCTCCAAATAACATGGCATCGAACATATTTAGATAATAACAAACACATGCATAACCACGTCAATAACATGCCGTATAAAACATGCATATCGCTAAAACAACTATTGCATTACAAAAACTAATTTTATAAATTATTTTATTCTAGTTGCACTAATATGTTAGTTTTTAATGTCATGTAACTAAATTCAACTTCTATGAGTTATAAATTATATTTTATATATAAAAAAAGGTAATAAATAAATTATCAAGACATTCTGTCGACTGGATAATAGGTACCTATAATAACATAATATTATATTAGACGTCATTTAAGAAACGTAGATTTTTTTACTACTTTTAGGGTTCCGACTTCAAAAGGAAAAAACGGATCCTCCCTTATAGGATCACTTTGTTGTCCGTCTGTCTGTCCGTCTGTCCAGAATCAGGTTGAAATTAATATCAAATCTAGATCTGCAATCCCTAGGAGCAGTGAAAAAATCAAACTTCTAAGTCAACGCAATCAAAAAATACGGCCGTTTATGTCGCATATTTTGAATCTAGCAAAGTAATGAAACCCTATAGCGTACACCCTGTTGACCTAGTTTTTCCATTTCACAATTTTCAAGCGATAAAAATAAACATCGGAATTACTTTTATATTTTTTTGGTCTAAAAATTTGGATTTAAAACGGCTTAAACAATTAAGAAAGAAGATTTATGTGGCGCTGAACGATCTAATAAATTCAATTTAAATTGGGATATTCATTCAACAATATTGACATGTGATTTCAAGAGAAATCTTATCGCTGAAAGATAAATTTATCGACGAACCAAACTAACAACAGCCAAATTACTTTTAGATAGTGATATATTATTGTACGAGATCTGTTTTATTTTACTTCAAAATGCGAGCGGGGATTATAGAAAAGTACAAATAAATACATTTTGGAATAAAATAAACCGAACTCCCCGATTCATTTAATCCACAAGATCTCACTATTTAGGTCAGTTTGTCAGAATAAAACTCAGAGTGACACTATTACATTATAAAAAATATAATATGTATCGGGTTTTATTTACTTTAATACGTTTTTTTTTTTAAAGTGACGACGTTGTTTATGAAATATTCATTTATAGGATGCAAACATTGTTTCTTACGTCTATCCAAGGTCATATTCATAGCTTTGTTTCAAATACAGCTTTATTAATAGCTTTCACAATACATTAACGTCGACTCCGCACCAACCGTGAAAACGTAGTAACTCAAAAAAATATATATATTACGTATAGTTTAAAAATATAAATACAACACTGACTGTATTAATAAATTAAACATCTAAATAAGCGGAAAAATAATAAAAAATATAACTTAAAATGCTACATAAAGATATACATATTTATTTTTTATAAGCTTCTACCCGGACAATCGTGAAAGTATATTTGGTAAAAAGTATATATTTCACGCATGTCCTATTTATGTTAAATAAAAAATAGAAAACATTTTTTTTTATTTTAAAAGCGACATTTGCAGACATGTGGTAAAAGACGTTACATTTTGTGGTTTTAATTTTACTATTTTAGCAACATACAATCATGACGAAGCGACATCCTAAACCAAATTTACTAAGATAAAATAGTACAAAAAATTCAGAATGGCGCTTCCGACGTGAAATAAAAAAATATACGGCCAGCGCCACCTACATTATGATTATTACTAAGCATAAATAAAAATCAGGCGTCATAAAGAATATATTGCATAGAGTACGCAATCACTGCCGTCACGGAAACCTCCGGAAATAAATTATCGCGTCAAGAACATTGGCAGGCAGCACTGTACGTAAATTTTCGCTTTAATTCTATTAGCCTAACTAATAGGGCTCAATTTATACAGGGCCTACCGGGATTCGTGGTTAATTTGAACTGTATTTGAGACATAATCACTTAAGAATTAAACCACAGTTATAATCTTTGTCTGATGATTTTCGAAAAATATATTTTTATGCTCAAAATAGTGTAATAACCTAAAAAAACGAATTTTATGTTTTAACCTTCTTCAGATATTGGTTTGAATATTATTTTCTGGTGTTTAAGAAAGTTTACTGAACCATAGAGCCTCAAATACGGTACAAATATTCAAGGAATTACAGGGTTAGGCCAGGGTTTTTTATCCTAAACCTTGAGACAGAACATGGTGTGGCCGATCCTCTTCATCTTCTTCGTCCCATCTCGGCGAGCTTCGGCCACTGGACAGTTGCGAGGGATGGGAAGCGTCACAATCGGAATGCTCCCGATGCTCGCATGGCCAGCAGCCATGGTGCTCAGAGAAGGCTGAATCGCAGACGGGGGACGTTGGAGTGGGAGGCGGCTCACCCCCACCAGGGTCCGCGTATGAGTCGATGCCTAAATTCGGCAGAATCGGTAATGGCAAATTTTGATCCTTGTATTGGTTATTTTTGTTACCAAGCCTTTTTAATACTAAAAAAACTCTATGGTAGAAGCGCAGATATTGGATACCGGTCAAATTTGATTGTAAAATTATTTGATTGTTGGTTTTGTTTCTATTTTAATCGCGAAATATACCATCGTGATCTATTTAAATTTAAACTGTTGTAATTTAGCATTTGTAAACGCCTCTTTTTGAATTTTGTATCAGGAACGAAATAATATAAAGGACATTAGTAAAGGATAGGAGCAAAATATATAATAAAATAATATTGTTCGATAACATAAACTAAGTAATAATAATAAATTAAGAAGCGCAAAGCATAGACGAAATTTTAAGCTTGATAATGCTAAGCTATGAATGTCTTGTGAGGCAGTGATTGCGAATATCTATGGTATGAGAATATATTATTCTTAATTAAATATATCATATCTATTTGCGACAAAATTACCTTATACGTAATATTAATAAATTACAAATATGTGTAAAAAAAGTTGTTAGCAATTTGTTTAGTTATCAAAGATTTTCTGTTGAAGAACTTTAATAAAAAATCTAATAATATAACTATTTATAACAGACTTTTTAAACCCACTATTCAATACTAAATTGCTAATTTAATTTAAAAAAATATAATTATTTATCACAGACTTTTTAAACCCACTATTCAATACTAAATTGTAAGTCAAGTAATTACTAGTAACATTATAATTTATTTTTAAAACGCCATAAAGTATCAAAATCTTTTATACATATACCACTACTAATCGTCTATACATTTTGATTTCAATTAGGAAGTATTTATATCAATCGTAATATTAATATAAATTATAAATACATACATGAGTAAATATTATAGTAGAGAACACCAAGAATTATTTTACATACATTAACTTAAACCTATAATTGTATCTCTCTAAAAGGTATTCCGATTATTTTTTATTTAAGACTGCACGTTGTTTTACCATTTATTTATTTGGTCACATATTTTCACCTATCCAAATCAATCTTAAAATATTACTATCCAAATTAATGTAATCATTTGAGGTTTTCAACATCATAAAAAATATATCGATCTATCTAAAGGCGAAATAACACTCACTATACACACACATGTAGATTTCTCATTGGGAGTCCGCTAAGAAAGGATTTTGGAAACTTCAACCCCTTAACTTTTTATTGGGGAACAAAAAGTAAACAATAATCTTCAAAACATATTTTATCATCTGCGAAACTGTATTAAATCACAAATAAGTCGTTGAATTAAATTCCTATAACACCAAACAACACAATTATCTGAATTGTGTCACTATTTGAAACGTACAATTTTCTGATTTGTGTCACTGTTTGAAATCAAACATAATACTCGCTATAAAGCGGTGTCATGCAAGAAATATAATAATTATTTAGTATTGAATATGAATATAGAATATAACATAAGTACATATAAATAAATATAACTTAAGCGTCATATAATAGTGTATAGTAAAAGCTAACACGAATACTCCAAAGCTTTATATACACTACAATTTTACTCACTGCCGCAAACTTTTTTCCATTTCTCAGACACTGAAATACAAATCCCAAGGTCTAACATTCTCATTCATCTAATAGAAAAAATACAAATATCTACATATTAAATTATGTCGTGTCAGCCGGGTGAAAATCAGAATAAATTATAAAAATATTTTTTAATAAGCGAAATAAATATATAAGTGTAATAAGTGCATATGACAAACAAATAAATATATTAAAACGTATACTTTATATACATATTATCCTTCTTCCTATAGCTATTTCTTGCCTAAATATATAATTAACACATTACTTACACTGAACTGTCTATTAAAATATTAACTAATCTCAAATACAACTTTTAAATTGGCGCCGTAGTATAACTATTTCCATAATAACAGTATAGTTTTAAACTAGTAACAATATTTGTTATATAAAAAAAATAGTTTCAGATTGTGCAAAATAATGTATATATTTGGAGAATTAATCACATTTATACACACACACATATATGCGAGGTTCGAAATAGTCCCAAATAAACGAATCTTCTCTATCTAACCAAAAACTAGAACACTGTCCACTCAACATTCGTAGCTACTACTTTGTTTTAGTTTTTATTGCGGGCTTTATATATCGACGAATCTCTTGATGAATTTTAATTATAACCAGATTAGTCTTTTAGTGGTTTGGTTATGTGATTTCTCTAATTTGTCCAAGATTCGTCGAAAAAAATCATATTATAAGTAAAAGTGTACACGGTGCATTAAGCATCGTAATATGCAAAATGTTAAGGTGGCATGAGGTGTATTAATGTGGTGATTAATGTAAAATATATGATAAATAATATTCATTATAAACATATTTTGTTATTGTGCAATAAAATAATTGCAAATTAATATCGAAATAAACAAATAAATAAAAATAACCACACCAACTGACTTTTTAAATTTTTTTTTTGTAAAAAAAAGTCGTGTGCGAGGAAAAAGAAAACATGCAAAACGGTGTTTTCTTTTAGTTAACACAATTTAAGAATATTAAAAGAAAAAAGGAAAAAGAAAGAAATGAGAAATAAATAGTTTCAATAATAAACCACCGATATTCAGCGACACATGCTTAAATTTTTCGCACTACTTCTGTGCTTTTAATTGTTTTTATTTATTTTTCTACACCAGTTCATTCGTATTCTATCATAATAAAATAAAAATAAAATTAGTTTTTACATGCTGGCAACATCATCGGCTCAACTTCTTACAGCCTTTACTCCTCTATAAAGTATCTCCTAAACATGCCGTGATAAAATTTTCATCTAATTTTTATTTATTCTCATGCAAAATATTAAATCATCATTTTATGTCATCTATTTTTAAATGGTCAAAATAATTATTTAATTTCTTAATCATTTCATAAAGTAAATAAAAATGGCACCAAACACAAATGTCGTTATCTGATATGCAACTTTCTATGATTAAAAAAAACATGTTTAGTGCCATATGAAAATTATGATCACCCAAAAAACATGAAAAAATTACTTACTGTTGTTTGCCATCAGGTTTTCATGAAGCTTGTCGCGCTGATCTTCAAGTACCTGGCAGTAAACATATTAAATTTATAAATTTGTATTCATACCTATTTTAAGTTATAGTTTCGTCTGTCTGCGGTATTTTTACTCAAATACTATCAAAGTCAAAACCATTTATTCAGTTTAGGCCCTAGAAGGGCACTTATGAAGGTCGAATTACAGAAGTTACCACCGGTTCGGAAGTCAGCCTTCAGCTGAGAAGAACCGGCAAGATACTCAGCAAGGTTACATTTTTTAAATATTGGCTTTTTTTTTCAAATGTTTAACAATTTTATTCTTAAAATAATACAAAAATAAAAATACAAGTCAAGTTTTTATATATTTTTAGGTAGGTTAACCTCCCCTACAGAATACATTTTTTGGGTCGCAACCATACTGTTAAAAAACTTTTCTATTGTGGAAGAAAGGTAGAGATGAAATAACTTTTTTTGTCTGCTTTTCTCATTTAACTGTATTTTTGACAATCACTGAGATTCTGCAATGATGCACGTTTCCATTATTAATTTGAAGGATTTTTGTTAAATTCTAAACATAGATTTCGTAACAAAAATGTACAACATGGAATGATTACCTAATTGCTGTGCGATTTTGTACCTCACCACAATATAGCCTGGGACTATATTCCTGCTCTGTCACAGAACATAGGCTAGTCTGACTAGTCCGTTTATACTTTCACTATGACCTTAGATATTCATGCTAAAAGAATACAAATTCCTTCTAAACTTACCTCACCAAGATATTGGGCAACTTTTCTTGTAACAGTTTCCACGAAGGTGTCCAGTTTTCCAAGATCATCGGACAGCCCCACCAACTGATCCAAGGTCCCCACCTGAAATTAAATTGATCATAAGCATCCATTTTATGTTATTTGAATTAACTTTTAATATGGTCTATGTAAACATATAAAAATACTGGTCCAAGAAAAAGTATTAGGAAAGTTTTTTTTTATAGGCTCATAATTTGAATTACAGTGCATTAACACTCTAATTATTGCCATATTGAACTTCTGTGTTTGTAGATCAAGCATTTCTTTTAACAAAAAAGTACATGGTTAAAATAATAAAAATAAAGTCATAGAGTATATATTACATTTAGATGGAATGAAAAAATGTTGGAAACCTCATGTTGAACTTACTTGTAATAAACTTAGAACAGTCATGGGTAAACTTCAGCTTATCAAAAACAAAATACCGTTTGATATGTTGCTGCAACTATACAATGCCTTAGCAGAGAGTATTATCACTTATGGACTGAGCAGCTATGGTCGTACTTTTAAAACTTACATTGAACAAATATATCACTTACAAATAAGAATTCTAAAAACTATAGTTCCAAATAAAATAAAAAATAAATATCAAAACTCTGAATTAAAAATATTTAAATATTGTAAAGTACTGCCGATCCAGGATAAAATAAATTTATTATTGCTATTAGAAAACTATTTTGACTACTGTAATAATGTCGTTATTCATAAAAACCACACCAGAAAAGTTAAATCAAAAGATATCATAACCATCAGTGCAAATAATTTCTATGGAGAGAGAACAATAGAATACATTGTTCCTAGACTTATTAATAAGTTAACTTTAGAATTAAAATCAATATTAAAACCAAATAATATAAAATATAAATTAAAAAAATACTTTTTATCACAAAATGAATATACCTAATCAAATAATAGTTTGATCAAATAATAAAAATGCATCAACCTATATAGCGCGTAAAACCGTCGCCTATCGCAGAATTAGCAGATAGATGTGTGTGTTGCTTGAGCGACATGAGTGGGTAGGTAGGTGTTTTGTGTAGCTCGCGCTCTTCTGGCTGTCTGTATGCTTTTAGGTAATTAGTATAGATAATAGTAGTTTATAGTCTAATCTGTAATTTGTATAGAGGATTGTGCAACTCCCATACAAACCAACATAGTGGTTTACGGGAGCCAAGAACCAATAATATTGTTTATGTTTTTTGATTAAATAAATAAATTTAAAAAAAAAAAAAAAAACCATTTATTCAGATTAGAAGGTATCACGGTTTAGAAATCAGCCTTCAACTGAGAACTGGCAAGAAACTTAGCATAAGTATTTTGTATTTGCCAGGTCAGGTTTGGCTATTTCTTTTTCAAATGTTTATTAAGTTTAATAATATACTTATGCTTAAACAAAAAGTACAAGAGGACAATAAGTCGAGTAATTAAAAGGAGTATTCCTTTTTGTTTGTGATTGATCTTCTAGTTGAAACCGTGTGAACATTCATAGTAAATTAGACTAGTATTTCTTGGATGACTGCCAGTAATACCAGTATTACATATCCAGGTTAACTAGCATACAAATTATTATTATTACAAACATCAATGAATTTGTAAAAAAGATCTTTAACTGGTTTATTTACTTTAATTATATTTGATTACCTATAAAAATACTTTCCTATATAACAGGCATCTAATAGTGTAGTTGTTAAATGATTTTTCTTTCTTTCTTTCTAACAAGGAATAGTTTTAAAATTTTATCTTCTGGTTATAAATTGAGTAAACAAATTTAAATAAAAATTAGCACAATATACTAAATTACAATTAATTGTTCCCAGATAAGAAAAATTTATATGAGCACATTTACAAAAAAAAATACAGAATATAACAATTTTTTTACATGAATTGTATAGTAAATATTATATAATAAAGATTTTATAGGCCCAATACTGTATAGGGGCGAGAAAATTAATAACTTGTCACAATTTCAGATGGGATGACTGCCCATCCACAAACCAAGGTTAGAAGATTAAATCACATTTTTTAACATAGCATACTTGTAATAATGACCACAAGAAATTAAATCTATAAATGGATGCAATATAGTGCCCTTGGAATTCATATAAGACTTGCCTGTTTGACAATCATGACATAATTCACAAGAGTAATTAGACTGACTGTCATATGTTATTGTTACACAGTATGAAATCTATGGAAATCATTAATTAATCAATTAAATTACAGTGTATACAGATAATCACTAGACAGTGTTCAATTAGCTATGTGACGGCTAGAAATTATATTACTCAATTGAGAAGCACTTTTAATCATCTTGAATATTAGCTATTTTCAGTGAAGCCAGTGAAATGTATTTCTACTTACTTTTAGGTCAGGGATAGGGAATTTGTAGTTGATACTAAGGTTGCCCGACTTGGTGGCATTGTTGAGGGTATCCCAGGTCTGCTGGCAGGTCTTGTCCCCGGGGGCACTGATCACCCAATATTCAGACATCTTCACCACTGGAACAGCATAGGAACTCACATAAAAAACTACCAAGAACCCTACAAAATTGATTAAAAGTTACGTACAGTAAGTTACATTGTTTGTATTGAAGTGAAAATCGATTATTCTCTCATGATAATTAATCTCAGCACGGCGGTGGCGATTTAAGAACTGATGTTTCTGGCTCAATAGTAGGTTAAGACGGTCGGGAACTAATCAATATCGGGTGAGGAACATTGGCGCCCGCCCGGCCGTCAGACATCCCGGCGCCAACCTAGTCGTAACCCCAAGGAAGTCTCCTCAAACCACCCTAATAAAGTCGCTACTACAACATTGACGTCTTTCAAGTCCCGCGTAAAACGTTTAGACGATCCAACCGGGAATTATACGCAATTATTCAAATCACAATACTCACCAGGATCTTATAAATTAATGCTGTTTATCACTAAATATTCGAAACAGCAAATAATTTGGCGAAATCACAAGACAATTCGGGGCTGGCCCATCAACGCCATGAAAATTCACGTGATGCGGTGCTGCCACCTACAACATCTGAACAGACAGCTGATTTACGTCAATTGTCTATGGATAAAATATTTTGTTATAATTTTATATCGAGAATTTTGATAAATTATTATCGATGGAGCTGCCCTTGACTAAAAGGAATGAAGAAATAGTTTTTTTTTCGATACAAAGAAACTTGTTTGTATTTTTTTATGGTTTCAAAAAAGGATTGTGATTATTTGCGGTTGTCAAAACGATTGGACGAAGCCTAAACAGTTTGTTTATGAAATAACGTTCCATTCATCAATTTCCTTTTAATAACCTACGTTCCTTTACCCATGAACTTAGATAACTATCCTTTTACTAACCCATTACCTGATAGTAATGCAATAATTTGATTTTCAACTTTCAATCCAGCCAATCAAACTATGGTTCGTTAGTAATGACCATAGACACGATGCATATCACAAACATATACATCGATATTAACAATTATATTTATTTATTTAAAAAAAAAAATTGTTGTACAGAGTAGTTGGTATGAATAACTTAAAATGAAACGGCATGCTTTGTTGTATCTGAACGCTTACGGCAAACCTGACGGAAAATCCAAACACAACCCTGGCCTGGCAACTATAAAAAAGGTACTCTGTGCTGGCAACTATATAATAGTCCGTCACTGTCAAAAATTTGTAACAAAATTGTCAAGCCAATTTAGTCAATTCAATAACAAATAAAGGTTACGAAACAAAACATTTAAAATATTAAAATGCGAATATTCAGCTTCTTATCAAAAAAAGTCGGTGATCTAACCGTAAAATATTCAAACTTGCCTGAATCCTACATCAAAAGGAGCTATGAGCAGGTAACAATTTTCATCTAAAACAGATTTTTCTTGGCATAGAAGAACATAACCTATAAATTTGTGTTATTATTTTATAGGTTTATTGGAAGACGCCTTCAGCATATCCTCAATATACAGCGGCACAGGTAGCTCGTAAAAAGTTCCGTTTCACAACAAACAGACCTTGGACTGGTCAGTTTAGGCAACAAAATGATCGTAACACACACAGGAAAAAAGTGTTCGTTGAACCCGTTGGCGAATGGAGTTTCTTCAGGTAACAAGAAATCATTAAAAATCAAACGCTTTGTCTTTTTTCTCTGTGATTAACCAGGAACCATTGAGGAAAGGAAACACTTCTAGCCGCTGATTTAATATCTATTTGTTATCAAGATTTGGTCACTGCTCTAAAAATTCTTCCTTTCGCAACGTCTCAAACCGCATCATTTAAAAAGACAACAAAAATTAATTTACATCAGACAGAAATTTGTTTAAGTCATAAATTTTTATTATTATAAATAAAAATACACTCTCTCTGTAGGGCTTTTATTTTTAGAAAGATAACATCAACTGCTACATAATTTTATAGGCACCCCAAATGTAAATCACCACAAAATGCTTTAATAACTAAACTCGCGAGGAATTTCTAATCAATTGTTATGCTATTGTTTGATTGGTACAGCCGTCCCACTTAAGAACCAACCGGATAAATTATTATCTATAAAACTTTTTAAGTAGGTATAATTTTTACTTTAGGATATGCTTGTGTTTGACTGCAATCTCACCATGGTATGTGATGATGTGGCCAAGGGTGGTAAGCACACAAAGCGTAGATGGGAACTGGCTCTCAAGTGCAGCTGTTGGAACACACCAATAGGTACTTGGCGACAAATTTTCAACTTGGGGGTGGTAGCCAGCCAGTCGGGTGCTACAAAGTAGCCTACCACCATGCTATGGTTTCCTCACGATGTTTTCATTCACCGAAAGTTCAAGCTCATTGCAGGATTCGAACCCACGACCTTCGCCGCGGTATCCGACGTCACAACCACTGAACTAACATTGAAATATTGTGTTGAACATTGTGTACTTAATCCTATGTAACACAAACACTGTCTTTTCTGCAATATGAATCAACTGGTTTAAATAATATGAGTATCAATTTTATTCCAGAGGTGACCGCGTTGAAATAATGGTGGGCAAAGATAAAGGCAAGCAGGGCATCATTACGCAGGTGGTGCAGGAGAGAAACTGGGTCTTTGTGGAGGGACTTAACACACATCTCAGGACTGTAAGTATTCTTATAATGAAGTTCCTCTACCACTGGTTCGTAATACACTTAAACTCCGGCAAGAAACTCAAAGGTGTTGTACTACTGTATCTCTATATTCTGTGCCTGTATCCTGTATTCTATGCAATCCATATACTATGCAAAAACTTCTTCACACCCTTCTTGAAAAACCCCATGCTGTACCCCTTGTTCTGAAAAGAGTAATTGCTGGGCTTCATTGAAGACGAGCTTGAGCTTTTGGTGAAGAAAAACATCGTGAGGAAACCATAGCACGGTGGTAGGGTACTTTGACCCGCCCAAATGTTTGTCACTAGTGGTATAAATTATAAGTAAAAAAACATTTTTAAAAACAAGCTTTTATTTAAATGCGCTAAAAAGTAGTCCGCCGCATTGTATTTAGAGTGACATCACTTTATTTTTCGAGATAAGCAAACCCATATTGTAGGATTGCATTAAAAAATAATAGTCCGCTATCTGAGGTGTTCCGCCATGTTGGATTTAGAATGACGTCACACAGCTGACCATGCATTGTAATCCAAACTAAACGTGTATACAACATTTCAGCTCAATCAGTTAAAGATATCTCCTTCAAAATTGAGTTGCAAGATTCCACCCGAACAAACAAACATACATACATTGCAAGTTAAATAAAAGCTTGTAAAAAAACCACCTAACGGGACTATTAACTTTTCATTAAAATGTTTTTATTTCATTAGATTGGCAAAGAGAAAGACTTCCCTGGAGTGACTATACAGTCTGAAGCCCCACTGCTTGTAACAACTGATGTGAAACTTGTTGACCCGGAGACGTTGAAACCAACTGAAGTTGAATGGAGGTACACAGAAGAAGGTGATAAGGTATGATTTCATTTATATTTTTTTAAAGGCTTGGTATCTAAATCTTTGAGCCATTTTTTTTTAAATATTCTTCTTATATTAGGGACAAAAATGACGTTAGTAAAATTATCACAATTTTTTAGATATTGATATCTAAAATTAAAAAATCTATACTTAAAATCAGAAATATCAAAATATCTCTAAAATGTTTTAAACCTTTTTCATAGAGGTCATTTTTGTATATTTGGTAGGTGACCCCCCCCCCCCCCCCCCCCCCACCTATCTCGCCCTTTAATTTGTCGTACTACTTACCGGACTTAAGATGTGTAAATATTGTGTTTAAAAATAATTAATATTGTTTATGAAACATTCTTAGATCTCTTCACTTTTTTTTTTATTTTAAGGTCCGAGTGTCACAGGCAAGCAGTAGAATAATACCCATACCTAAAACGACAGAAGAAACCATAGATTTTAAAAGTAAAGAATTATATATTGAGAATATTGAAAAGGATACAGTATCTGAAGATGTTACCAAGGTGAGATATACATTCATATTCTTACTTCGTTATCCTGACATAGTATAAATCTAAGTTGCTCTCCATGTCTGTCTGTTTATCTTCTAACTCCTAAACCACGCAACTGATTTTGATATGGTTTTCACTATCTATACTATAAAGAGGTAAAGTTTGTGAGGTTGTAGGGGGTAATCTCTGGACCTACTGAACCGATTTAAAAAAATCTTTTACCAATAAAAAGCCACGTTATTTGTGAGTGTCATAGGCTATATTTTTATCCCGGGAAAAGATAAGATCCAACGGGAACTCGGGTGAAACCGCGGGGGACAGGTATTCATTTATATAATTTCTTCCAGAAGGTTTATATGTATAATACATGCATATTATAGTAGAAACAAGCCGAGAATTTCAATGATTTTTAATTTGATATCGTCAGCGGTCGGTATATGTCTGTCTGTCTGTTATTTACCTCTTCACGCTGAAACCACAACCAATTTGGATTGAATAAATAGTTTTGACTTTGATAATAATCGACCTTAAATTGTTTTTAGGTAACTTTTGCACCAAAACTGCGTACCTTTGAAATGGATATAATGGAAGAAATGGGTATAAAAGAAGAAAGGGTTCCAGCAAAATCGTATTGGTATTAAATTAATTAAAGTTTAAAATGTTGTGAAATATAGAATGTATTGTGAATTATTTGTTTTATTTACCTGTTTTTTTATCAAGTAACTATGTATGAATGTGGTAAGTGACTACAGTTTCCTATAGACATTAGGAATACCAGAGGATTGTTGTACTCCTTATAAGGTTCCCAATGGGGGTTATCGCGTATGAATTCGCCGCTAGAGGCGCTGGTGTAGCGTGAGGTCTCCCAAATGTCACTGTTTGTGGCTTCGCAGGTTTATGTTGCGTATATTTTGCAATACCTGTGTTTAATTACGGCAAATATAAGATACGGGTCAAAGAATGTCAATACTTTGAGACAGTTTTATGTTTCGGAAACTAATGTCATTTGGACGGCCCCTTTTTCCTAACAAAACGGGAGTGCGCTCACTGCGGCATGTTACGGTACAGTTTTAAGGTATTAAATATGATTTAAATAAATCTTAGATTTCACGCGCGTACGTAATACACGTACTTCAGGACCTTACTCGCAAATGGCGCCAACTGGTGAGCACAAAAACGGTAGCCCTCAATGGCGACTGGCTTTCAATCAGACTACCTTTCAATTTTAGCGTGCTTTCCTACCACCGTGTTGTGATTCCCTCACTATGTTTTCCTTCACGAAAGCTCAATATAGGATCCCCACGACCACATTATGAGAGTATCTGATGTTAAGGATCCATACTATTGTTGCGTAGGATAAATTAAATTTAAAAATAGCGCCATCTATTACTCAATAGCGGAACTATATCATACTACTACCGCCCTCGGTAACGGCGCTGTGTATCGGAGAAGCATTTAAACTATTATATCTAATAGGTGGCGATAGTAGTCCTATTATCTGCATTTTTATTTCCGGCGTCTTCAATATAATCATCGTCATATTGCCTTCATCATGAATCACTTCGTCCATACAAAATCCGTTCTGTAGTTGTTGAGCGAGTTGAGTTTATCGCGAACAGACGCGGCGAGGGACTGTCTTATAATATGTAAGGAAGTAATCAATATTATGGTATACATTTAAAAATCCAAAGAATCAGAAGTGATCACAACAGAAAACTAATCTTTATTTTACGAAGGACTAGAAAGTAGTAGCCTAAATGGCCGTTGCACACTTACGCGGACTGTTGGGCTAGCGCTAAGGGTGCAACCGGGGAGAGAAAATGTCACTTAGCCGTGAAAGTTTGGATGGATGGATGTTTGTTACTCTTTCACGCAAAAACGACTGAACGGATTTTAATGAAACTTGGCACACAGGTAGATCATATCCTGGAATAACACATAGGATACTTTTTAATCCAGGAAAGGATGGAAACGCGAAACCACGGGGGACATAATTTAGACGATTGGCCAAGGAGGGCGCCCCCTATGCGGCACGAACCTCAGCTCTGCGAAGTTTTGGTGGGGGAAGGTTTTATGATTGAAATAAACATGGCAAAAGTAATCAAGCTATTCAGCCTACTCTATGATATCATCAAAGGCCAATCATTTAAGGCGATGATCGTGGTGAAGGTCGTGGGTACGAATCCTACAATGAGCTTTCGGTGAAGGAAAACATCGTGAGGAAACCACAGCACGGTGGTAGGGTACTATGTGGTATTCGACTGGCTGGCTACCACCCTCAAGTTGAAAATCTGTCGCCAAGCACCTGTTGGTGTGTTCCGGCAGTTGCACTTGAGAGCCAGTTGCCCTTGCCCTTAAGGCATTGTAATAAGGTGTACAACACGTTGGCAGTCCCCCTGGTATTGCTAATGTCTAATAGGCGACGGTAGACACTTACCATCAGGTGACCCGCCTGCCTCATTGTCACTAGTGACATAAAAAAAAACACGGGAAAAAACATGGAAATTACTAAATATTCAACTAAGTAGGTACCTATTATTTGGAAAAATCTTAATTTGAATCAGTTGTTACAAAAATATGAAAAAAATATTTTGAATACCGATTGCGCGAGTCCGACAATCGACTCGCACTTGGCCGGTTAATTTAAAAACTTGCGAAAAGTGAACATAATCCGAAATTGGTGATACAGTTAATATTGGTAGATATAATATCAATGACATTAAAGGTTATCAGAAACGAATTAAACTGCAGGCTTACGTAGTATAAAATCTTCGATAGATTAGATTCGTAAGCACATTATGCATACCTACGTTTTGTATCTATACTTATATTATTTAATCTCGTTTGCAAACTGCATTATTATTGGCTACTAATATCAAACTTCTAAGTCAAAGCAATCAAAACGGCCGTTTTTGCTCAGTTTATGCCGCATATTTTGACTCTAGCGAGGGAATCAAAGCCTATATTTTCTTTAAATACTCGTGTATGTATGTAAAAATGTGTACAAGTTGTTCCAATTGATAAATGAATCTATCAGTCTTAGAAGCGAGGATTAAATAAATAGAGTGACGTAAATAGATACGCGCTATGATATGCGGACAGTGAAAAACATGTTTGTGTACTTTTGTTAGTTTCACCCCCCGCCATGAGTTATCTTATAAAAATAAGTGGTTTAATCAATATCTAATACATATAACATTCGTAGGTACTACTAAATTTAAAATACAAATGGAACTGTATTTTTGTTTGCTCGATTTTTAGTATGGAGAAAATTAATACCTTTTGGTACTTTTTGGTACATTTTTATTGGCTTATTCTGGCGTATACAAAGACCTCTATACTAATATATTTTTTGGTGTTTGTCTCTAAAGTGCAACTGCCGGAACACCAACAGGTGCTTGGTGACTGCCCTGGTGAGATTGTAGTCAAATACAACAATCTTTTAGTAAGACAAGCTTATTTCGCCTTTCTTTAGAGACTGGACAAGTGCCGAAATCTTGGAAGCAAGCTAACGTGCAGCCCGTGCCCAAAAAGGGCAGTCGAGCTGACCCTGTCAACTATAGGCCCATTTCAGTAACGTCTATACTCTGTAAGAGTATGGAACGTGTACTGAATGGCAGACTCCTGGCATACCTCGAAGCGAAAGACCTCCTCAGTGACCGGCAATACGGGTTCTAAAGAACGACCTGCTAAAGTCCGGTATCATTGGGTACGCAGACCTTTGCACAGTAGCAGAGAGCTACATGTCTAGTGCACGGTCCAGTGGGTCTCAGATCCAGTCTCTCAGAGAAGACATGGTCGATCGCTTGAACTTGTCCTTGAAAGCTGTCTCCGATTGGGGTGATGCTAACTTGGTCAAGTTCAATGCCACCAAGACCCAAGCGTGTCTCTTCTCCACGAAAACGAGTCAATTGCTACCTGACTCCTACTTTCCGTGATGTATCCCTACCGATAAAGGACCACCTCGAGCTTCTTGGTGTAAAACTAACATCTAACCTCAATTTTGGCTCCTACATTGAGTCAGAGGCTCAACTTGCTGCCAAAAAGCTGGGCGTCCTCTCGAAGGTGAGACGGTACTTCACATCGGAACAGTTGCTCAACTTGTATCAAGCGCAAGTTCGGTCGTGTGTGGAGTACTGCTCTCATCTTTGGGACGGTTCGGCCAAATATCAGCTTGAGGCACTGGAGTCAATTGAGAGACGAGCCAAGAGGCTCATTGAAAACGATGCTTTGGTCGAGGCAAAGCTTCAGAGCCTTCAGGTTTTTTATCGGATACATTTCGGAGAGTGTGCGTTGGAATTACAAGACATAATTCCGCCAAGCCCATTCCATCATCGGACAACCAGACGCACGGCGATACGCCACCGCTACATGGTGGACATTCCATCTTTGCGCACGAAGCGATTCGCTTCGAGTTTCATTATGCGTACTGCGAAGGCGTGGAACAACTCCTTGCCTGAGTCTGTGTTTCACGATTGTTACAACCTGGGAATCTTCAAGTCACAAGTGAATAGGTTCCTTCTAGGTAAGCGTGCACCATCGTAGACCACATCGTCACCTAACATCAAGTGAGATAGTGGTCAAACGCGAACCTATACTCAATTAAAAAAAAAATAGTAGGTAGGTATTCTTTGTAGATAAAAATAGTTACTTTAAGGCAGTTGTCCCACCGGCGGCGATGATCGAGAAGCGAGTAGAGCTAAAAACTATAATCGAGTTGGTGAGCAGCGAGAAGTAAGTGTATGTATGTATAGTTCCGATAATTTTGTCCGGGCGATTACTCGCACCACTGGCTCAGACCGCACGCTAGGTAGAAATGACCGCTGGATGGTCATGAGTTCTGACCGTCAAGCGAGCATCGCTGAGCAAGTTTAAGAGCTGGTAGCTCATGTCGCTCAGCGCCCCGCGTCGGCAGAGTAAACAGTCAGCGATAAACTAATCTTGTTTACACGGAATGTATATCATAAAATGTTGAGAACAAATTAAAAGGGAGAAAATAAAGTCAAAGTCAAAACCATTTATTCAGTTACCACCGGTTCGGAATTCAGCCTTCAACTGAGAAGAACCGGCAAGAAACTCAGCAAGGATACATTGTTTAAATATTTTTTGACCATCTGACTATATTGGCAATATTTTTTTAAATGTTTAACAATTTTATTCTTAAATTAATACAAAAATACATAAAAAATTATAACCCGCATTAGTTACCTACATAGAAAACTAAAACAAAAAATACCAAGCTAATAACAGCGTATTAATAAAAATGGTAATTAACAGTAAAAAAAAATAATGTGTAGGTACTTGTACAGAGTGCAACTCTTTCCAGACATCTTTATCCTCAATCATTAAATATTATATTTAGTTCTTTATTATTTCTTACAATTTTTAGTGACCATGACAACAATAATGTCCTTAGGCACCTACATATTTTTCTTTTTAAAATTGCTACAAAAAGGAGTGCCTATTCACGACAGTTTCTTGAGTGAGAGTTTATTTTAAAGAACCAATAGAATTTCGTTATTCACACATCTCGTCACCGCTCAGCTATTCTATTGGTTGTTTAAAAAACATCTCCGCTCCGCTCGTCTCCGCTCAGCTTTAGTCAGCCTTAGTCGCTTCCTCACCGGCGGTGAGACAACGGCCTAAGTGGAGTTTTATCTATTACCTACGCCATTAATAATAAACTCCTGTAAAATGAGTATATCTAACATAACAGTAAGTAATTACGTTATGTTCGAATTATATATAGATTAGTAGGTAAGTAAGTACCTATATGAAATCTTTGTTTACATTTTGTATGACCTAATTAATTCTAAATATACCTACCTTATCTAACTAGTTAGCGGGTTATTTAATACTACCATTATTGAACTGCAATTGTTTTATCTCGACTTACTTTTCAGGTGTTCATTTGTAATGTTATGCGATGATAGCTCAGTGGTAGTGACGTCGGATACCGGTCGTGGGTTCGAATCCTATAATGAGCTTGAGCTTTCTGTGAAGGAAAACATCGTGAGAAAACCACAGCACGGTGGTAGGGTACTTTGTAGTACCTCAAGTTGAAAATCTGTCGCCAAGCACCTGTTGGTGTGTTCTGGCCTGCACTTGAGAGCCAGTTGTTTAAGTTGTACTTACATACAACACATTGGCAACCCCGTGGTATTGCTAATGCCTAATAGGCGACGGTATTCACTTACCATCAGGTGACGCGCCTGCATGGTTGTCAATAGACGTTTACATTTTATTTACCTCTGAAATTTACACATCGCGCGTTGTGAAAGGGGGCTAGACGGAAAAAAATCTTACGAAAAATTGTCCCGACTGACACTTTTTATGTCACTATGTATGTTGATTAAGCTGTGCGGCGTGCGCATGTTTCTCTGTCTGTCTCTCTCTCTGTCTCTCTCTCTCTCTCTCTCTCTCTCTCTCTCTCTCTCTCTCTCTTATAGAAAGCAAGCCAGATATTTTCATTTCTATTTATATATATAAATAAATAGTTTTTTTTCTTTTTTATATATACTCTCTCGACTTATATAACTTATATAGCTTCGTTCCATCCGGGTGTCCCTTGACACCTCTCAAGATTTTTGATATCATTACTGTACCTAGTCGAGTTTGCTCGTGTGCTGCAGCTTTTTGATTTTTTTAGGCTTTGTTTTAATAATCTTCATCCATACATCTACACCTACTAATACTGTAAAGAGGAAAGATTTGATTGTTTGTTTGCATTGAATAGGCTCTGTAACTACTGGACCGATTTGAAAAATTCTTTCACCATTAGAAAGCTACATTATCCCTGATGAACATAAGCTACATTTTATCCCGGGAAAAGATAAGATCCCACGGGAATGCGGGTGAAACCGGAGGACAGAAGTATATTATAAATGCGAAAGTAAGTCGTCTGTCTGTTACCTTCTCACGATTAAACGATTGAACCATTTTTTATGTTTTGTGGTAAACTTAGAGATAGATGGAACCTTGGAGAAGGATATAGGATACTTTTTATCCCGGGAAAAGATAGATCCCTCGGGTCCGTGCCTTAATAAGAAAATTCTTATCAGTCAAAAGTAAAATAACGGCCTTATCTATAGTTGCCGTGTGAAATTATTATTTAAAAAAAAGACACACGTTACCATAGACGCATCGATTACCTACAGTTATCATGTGATGACGTCATTAATTTAGCTGTCCACCCACAGTAGGTAAGTAAATAATACCTGCCCTTTATCTAAATCACGCATCGATCACGAATGTAGGATTAGCTATTAACAATATTAAAAATATCATAAGAATTAACATATTATCCAAGCTTTTTTATGTGATTTTCATGGTCAAAGTCAAAGTCAAAACCATTTATTCAGTTTAGGCCCTAGAAGGGCACTTATGAAGGTCGAACTACAGAAATTACCACCGGTTCGGAAGTCAGCCTTCAACTGAGAAGAACCGGCAAGAAACTCAGCAAGGTTACATTTTTTAAATCTTTTTGGACCATCTGACTATATTGGCTTTTGTTTTGAAATGTTTAACAATTTTATTCTTATTCTTTTTTGGTAGTTAACTACATAAGGGTGATGAAGAGTCAATCAATACCTTGTCGAAGCGGTCTAGTTTAACTAGCTGTCCCCCGCGTTCCCGAGGGTATGGAGTTGAATTTTCAAAAATCCTTTCTATTACCTACTTTTTTTTATTCTGGATAAGCTTGTGTTTGACCACAATCTCACCATGGTAAGTGAAGATGTGGCCGAAGGTGGTAAGCACACAAAGCCTAGATGGGAACTGGCTCTCAAGTGCAGCTGTCGGAACACACCGATAGGTGCTTGGCGACAGATTTTCAACTTGAGGATGGTAGCCAGCCAGTCGGGTACTACAATGTACCCTACAACCGTGCTGTGTTTCCTCACGACCCGCGACCTTCACCGCGGTATCCGACGCCACTACCACTGAGCTATCATCGCCATAAACAAGTTTGTAGCATTCATACTTTCTGAGATTTCGTGATTAATCAGTCACTGGTATTTCGTTTTAATATACCTACATCTAGTTAGACTATATGTTTCAGAGCTGCTTAGATAATGCTGTTTAGCTCAGTGGTAAGTGACGTCGGATACCGCGGCGAAGGTCGTGGGTTCGAATCCTACAATGAGCTTGAGCAAGTGAAGGAAAACATCGTGAGGAAACCACAGCACGGTGGTAGGTTACTTTGTAGTACTCGACTGGCTGGCTACCACCCTCAAGTTGAAAATCTGTCGCCAAGCACCTGTTGGTGTGTTCCGGCAATTGCACTTGAGAGCCAGTTCGCCTTTAAGGGATTGTAAAAAGGTGTACAACACATTAGCAATCCCCCTGGTATTGCTAATGTCTATAGACGACGGTAGTCATTTACCATCAGGTGACCCGCCTGCCTCGTTGTCTGTGACATAAAAAAAAAAAGCTGCTACAAAGGAATCATAATTAACTATTCATAACATGAGGTTTGTGATTTAATTACGGATCTCTAAAAAGGTTAAAACCATGCTGTATTTCAATTGATAAGCGATAAGAAATATTATCAGAATGATAAAACTCCTTGTAAGTATTTTATTTTATGCGTTGGTCAGGTCACGAATGCAGTTGTGAAGTGGTAGCCACAATATACGTAATGTTGTTCACCTATACGGTAATTGTTCCTTGTCCATAAGTTACGTTACAAAATATAAAATTAACATTCAGCTTTTTAGTGAATACTAGGTGTTCCCGGCATGCATTGCAATAGGTACCATTGCATACGAAGCACATTTTTGTAAAATTCTGGATAAGCTTGTGTTTGACCACAATCTCACCATGGCAAGTGATGTGGCTGAAGGTGGTAAGCACACAGAACCTAGATGGGAACTAGAAGGCTTTTTCCATTTGAGTTTTGTAACCATAAAAACAACTAAGGAAAAATATTTTTTATTTTTTATTTAAATAGGTACTGATTATTGCTACAAAAGGCCAACGAAAACTGCTATATTGCTCTGCACTGTACGCCAATAAGCCGTGTGCAACTAACTCAGGAAAAATACTAAACAAATAAATTTTAAGTGTCAATAAACTACAATTTTATCTGGCAAGATAATCAATATCATTCATTAATAGTATTGAGACGCATGATCGAACCGAATTCATGAGTGACTATCACGTGAAATATCTTTCAAATGATAACAAGTGATTTGGCCTTGAAATATGTTGGTATAATTTTTTCTTTAGGTATGCCTAAAGAATGTTGGGCAGTAAAAGGGACGGACGAAAGACAATTGCATGCAGTAGAGATGAGAAAACAAAGATTTTATCCATGAACTAGCTGTGAACGCGGGCGAAACCGCGGACCGCGGGGTACAGCTATCCTACTATATAATTATATCCTATCCTATCCTACTATCCTTCCTACTAATATTATAAATGCGAAAGTATGTTTGGATGTGTGTGAAGATGTGAAGATGTTTGTTACTCTTTCACGCAAAAACTACTGTATGGATTTTAATGAAACTTGGTACACAGGTAGGTACTTAGATCATATACTGGGATAACATATAGGATACTTTTTATCCCGGGAAAACATAAGATCCCTCAGGAACGCGGGTGAAACCGCGGGGCGGAAAACTAGTCTTACTATCTTACTAATATTATAAATGTGAATGTTTGGATGGATGGATGTATGTTTGTTACTCATTTACGCCAGAACGGCTGAATGGATCTGGATGAAATTTGGCATGGAGATAGATTATAGTCTGGATTATCACATAGGCTACTTTTTATCTCGGGAAAACATAAGATCCCTCGGGAACGCGGGTGAAACCGCGCGGAACAGCTAGTACGTTTATAATGAAAAAAAAAAGGATTTTTCCCTTACTTAATAGGAAGGCTTTGCTTTTTGACAAATTTCTTTTTTCTATCGTCGTTTTATAGGTCACTGGGAAGTATCGCATTGTAGTAAGATTTTGATTAGCCAACTTTGATCTACCGGCCTACCAACACGTACCTACCCCAAAGCTTTTAAAGAACTATGTAGGTAACCTATCTACGCCTTTTTACATATAGGACTGAACCCTAAAAACAACAAGCTGCAAGCCACTTAACGCTTTTATAATCATTAAGTCACTTTGCAAGGTTTTTTTTTGACAAAATCTACCCTCAGCATCTTCTCCTTGTACCAAGGAACAAATAGATCGATAAACTAGCCATGTGCAAGTATCGTGGTACAGGCCACAATCAGTGGATGCATTTTTCATCAAAGCAAGTAAACATATGGGACGGTAAGCACCTAGTGATATTATTTTATTCGTCCGCGGGACGCTTTGGAGAGCAGTCGCCAGTACAAAACGTGCTTATTTCAGTAATCAGTGTTCGAATTAAGAATGGAGGTTTTATTCGGCTTTGTGACTCTTTTGTGCACTAGTTTATCTGTGGCCAGTATTGTAAGTATTTATGTTTGTTTATTAATTTTCTAGGGTAGGATTTTAGGGGTGTGGATTTTTTTTGCGAAATGTTGTATTTATTTCGTGTTTCTAATTAGTAATAATTTACTCAATTTACTATGAAATATTTCAATAAAAATTACTATAGATACAAAAAGTAATTAATTTGATTGTACAAAAGGTCTGAGTGTCCACAAGAACATTCTAATAAAAGAATGAAGTGTATGAACTTGCATGTTCATCTCATGATAAGGAGGATCACCCAATCTATTCCCAAATATAAATAACTAACTAACTATAAAACTTGGTACACACTATTCAAAAAATACGCGACCTGATGAAACGCTGCGTATGACGAGAACTTAAAAAATACGCGACCTGATGAAACGCTTCGTATGACGAGAACTTAAAAAATACCGTACCATATCCTTTATTCTTACAATATATAAGATGTCACGTCTCTTTGTTCGTTTTTATGCTTATAACTAGAGAACTATAAAATAGATTTTGATGCAGTTTACACATTTTTTTGAGACTTCATTGATTAAGATTTGTGACCTTCAAATAGTAATACTGTAAATTACCATTCTGATTTGTGATGATATAAGAAGAAGAATGATAAAATTATAACAACAGTTTTCGTCCACTACTGGTCGAAATACGTACATTTTTTTTCATACCTAACACTCATCATTAGCTATTAATAAAAACAGGCTAAGTGCGAGTCGGACTCGCGCACGAAGGGTTCCGTAAAAACGGCAAAAAAATCACGTTTGTTGTATGGCTTATACTTATACTTACAATACTTAAGCTTATACTTACAATACAACTGAGTATTTTACCATTATTAATGTCGAGCAAAAAAGGGCAAGAAAAAAACAGGTTTGTTGTATAGAAGCCCCCCTTTAATATTTATTTTATTTTGTTTTAGTAATTGTTGTTATAGCGGCAACAGAAATACATAATTTGTGAAAATTTCAACTATCTAGCTATCGCAGTTCTTGAGATACAGCCTGGTGATGATATCGAGTAAAAAAGTGCAAAAAAATACGTTTTTTGTATGGGAGCCTATTATTTTATTTTGTTTTTGGTATTTTTTTTTGTCACTAGTGACAACGAGGCAGGCGGGTCACCTGATGGTAAGTGACTACCGTCGCCTATAGACATTAGCAATACCAGGGGGATTGCCAATTTGTTGTACACCTTATTACAATGCCTTAAGGGCAAGGGCAACTGGCTCTCAAGTGCAACTGCCGGAACACACCAACAGGTGCTTGGCGACAGATTTTCAACTTGAGGGTGGTAGCCAGCCAGTCGAGTACCACATAGTACCCTACCACCGTGCTTAAAGCGGCAACAGAAATACATAATTTGTGAAAATGTCAACTGTCTAGCTATCGTGGTTCTTGCGATACAGCCTGGTGACAGATAGACGGACAGACGGATGGACAGCGAAGTTTTAGTAATAGGGTCCCGTTTTTACCCTTTGGGTACGGAACCCTAAAAAAAAAAGAAAATCGGTTGGCATAAATTTTTTCATTCGTTACTAACATAAATTATTGAAAAACTGTCTACGTACATAAGATATTATTAAAAAAACATTTATCAAATTGTTTTGTTATGTACCCGAAAAATATATTCTTCTCTATAAAATACTGTAGGTACCAATCCATTCACACTAGCAAAACAAATGGCGTATTTTTTCTAAAGCGTTTCAACATTGTACCCTTGCCTTTATCAAAGCATCGGCCGAGTGCATATAGGAGTCGGCGACCGACAGCACCCGACAGAATCACGCACTGCACGCGTGCGTGTTGTTGCTCCATCTCCCTCTAACAAAGATCCCTTTGCCCTAAATCAATCACAATGGTGTCTACGATGGGACTACGTGACCATACCATGCTGTTATTAATAAAAAACTATAGTGCCCCGCTTCATCCGCGTTCCCGGATTTAAAATATAGACAGTGATAATATGTAGGTAATCTCTGGATCTACTGAATCGATTTTGAAAATTCTTTTACCAATAGAAAGCCGTATTTGTGAGTGTCATAGGCTATATTTTTATCCCGGGAAAAGATGTAATCCTTTGGGCATGCGGGTGAAAACGCAGCGGACAGCTAGTCTAGTACCTAATAAAATTGTTCATATCTAGGTATCTAATTATAAACAGGCTTAAACAGGTAAAGTTTGGATGGTAATCTCCAAAATTACTAATACGATTTTGAAAATTCTTTTACTAATAGAAAGCCACGCTATTTGTGAGTGCAACATTATATACTTAGTACTTTTTGGAACGAAGTTCCTTATCGCGCGTTGTGAAAGGGGGCTAGACGGAAAAAAATCTTACGACACTTTTGTGTCGGTGACACCGCTGTGCGGCGTGCGCATGTTTCTCTGTCTGTCTCTCTCTCTCTCTATCTCTCTCTTTCTTATAGAAAGCAAGCCAGATATTTTCATTTCTATTTATATATAGAAATGTTTTTTTTTTATATATATGTATACTCTCTCGACTTGTTGTAACGTAGACTGTATGATATATGAAGTCACATTCCACTTCGCTATCACTGAGGCAGCATCACTTTTCTACAGCATCTTTAAAGTGGATGTTTTAAGGGAACTTAGGGTAGGGATGCCCGTGTTATTTAACTTTGTTCATGATTATTATTATGTTTTAGTAAATAATTTATTTACAACAAATGTATAAAGTATACAAACAAATATACAACTATAATATATAAAAGATACTTTTTTTATTTATTTATTTATATATTAGACACACCAACAGTTTACATATTGACACGTTCATAATTTGAATATACACGATTAAGATATAGATTATGTAAACCTATACGAGGCATGTACAGCATTTACCAACAAGACAATAACATTAATAAAAAAAATGAACAATTGTACTAAACAAAATAAAAAAAAAACGAAACTTAAATTGGAATCCATAATAATACTAAATAAAACAGAGATGCGGGAATCAAAACATCGAAATAATAAAAAGTTGAAAATAAACATAATTCAAAAAAATCTATAAAATGTAAATGTATAAATAATAATAACACAAGACTTGTTCGAAGCTGCCGCTGCTGTCGACCGGCAACGATTATTATTACTAACATATAATAAGTTGTCTGAAATAGAAGCATTTCATTTATTTATTATTCAAGTAGGCAGGGTTTTTTATGCATTTATTATAAAATCAGCGAGTGCAATAAAAATGTTATCTAAAATGTAAAAATATTCCATTGAACTGAATGTCGTTGCCGATAAATATTAGTGATACGGCCCAGACTGCTGCATGCTGTGAAAAAGAGAGAATTTCATAATTTCAGAGATTCATGACAAACATAATTCAAAAGATTATTTCATTGCCCTACTACTAGCTCTGCCTGTGACTTTGTTCACACCATATGTTATTTAGCAAAAAGAAAAAACACCAATGAATTGTAGAAAAAAACAGAACACAATTTCTAGGGTTCCGTTCCAAAAAAGGAAGACTTATAAGATCACTCTCTTGTTAAAAAAATATGAAACTATTTAAATACTCGTACCCATTTGCAAGCACTTATGAATAGTCTAGCTGGACTCTAACGTACGGTTCGGAAGGTTGCTTTTGCTGAGAAGAGCCGGCAAAAAACTCCGCAATTACACTTTTCTAAAGCAACTTAGACCTACATTTAATTACATTCAATTTCATCTATCTACTAGCTGTTCTCCGCAGTTTCAGTTCCCGGGATAATATAACCTATGTTAATCTCGAATAATGTAGCATTCAAATGGTGAAATAATTTTTGAAATCGGCCCAATAGTTTTTGAGTTTATTCGTTACAAACATATACAAATCATTCCTCTTTATAATATTAAAAAGATATTATAAAGAGGTAAAGTTTGTGAGTTTGAAGAGGGTAATCTCTGGATCTACCGAACCGATTTTGATAATTCTTTTACCAATAGAAAGCCACTTTATTTATGATAGGCTATATTTTTATCCCTGAAAAAGATAAGATCCCAAGGGAACGCGCGTTAAACCGCGGTGCATATCAATCTATTATAATTATATGTTTTTCTATTCTAGGATACATATCGAGCTGCAGTGATTAATTCCCATGATATTGGCGGTGTCAGTGGATTTGTCCCATTGATTCATGATGCTGGAAAATCTGTAAGTATGACTTGACACTCACCTCTCATCTGACTGACCTCGAATCACGGTCTTTCTATCGAATTTCACAATAATATGACGTCATCAAAATTTGACATTTGACATTTCTTTGTTATTTTTTTCATAACAAAAATCTTGTTGTGGTATTTGTATTGTTGCCATTGGTAGTTATGTCAGATAGGGTCGTGGGTTCGAATTCTTAAATGAGCTTGAGCTCGGTGAAGGAAAAACATCGCGAGGAAACCATAGAACGGTGGTAGAGTACTTTGTACTCGACTGGCTGGCTACCACCCTCAAGTTGAAAAACCCTATCTAATCCCCAAGCACCTATCAGTCTATTTCGGTAGTTGCACTTGGAAAGACTTTAAGGTATTGTAAAAAGGTCGACAATACATTGGTAATCCTCCTGGGATTTCTAATGTCTATAAGTGACAGGTAACAGTAGTCACTTACCATCACATTCCAGTAGAATTTAAAAAAGACAATAGGTATAGTCAGATGGTCCATTGTTTTAATTGTGTCGCACGGTGGTAGGGTACTTTGTGGTACTCGACTGGCTGGCTACCACCCTCAAGTTGAAAATCTGTCGCCAAGCACCTGTTGGTGTGTTCTGGCAGTTGCACTTGAGAGCCAGTTGCCCTTGCCTTTAAGGCATTGTAATATGGTGTACAACACGTTGGCAGTCCACCTGGTCTTGCTAATGTCTATAGGCGACGGTAGTCACTTACCATCAGGTGACCCGCCTGCCTCGTTGTCACTAGTGACATAAATAAAAATGTAACCTTGCTGAGTTTCTTGCCGGTTCTTCTCACTTGAAGGCTTACTTCCGAACCGGTGAAACTTTTGTCTAAACTGTATAAATGGGTTTGACTTTGACATCAGGTGACCCGCCGATCTGTTGACAGATCTCTGACATAAAAAAATCTTTAATTACAATATGTACTTACCTATGTAAAATGTAATAAACAACGTTAAATGCTCATTTACTTTTAATTTTCCTGCTAGTTAAAAGATACGCAACCTAATAAAGGCGAGAAAAATATCATTAAATATTTAATTTGCGTTATTAAGGTTTATTTATATGTATACAGGTCATTAGGGTCTTGGTGTAAAGTCTTGACATGTTGCGTCATCATCATCATCATCATGAATAATTCAAAACCGGCCAAGTGCGAGTCGGACTCGCGCACGAAGGGTTCCGTAAAAAAGGCAAAAAAATCACGTTTGTTGTATGGGAGCCCCCCTTAAATACGGACAGACGGACAGACGGACAGACGGACAGACGGACAGACGGACAGACAGCGAAGTCTTAGTAATAGGGTCCCGTTTTTACCCTTTGGGTACGGACCCCTAAAAACAGCTAAGCGCGAGTTGCATTCGCGCACGGAGGGTTCCGTACAATAAAAATAATATCAACGTAATTTTTGTGAATGGATTTAACTTTGAAGTTTTGCTGTGATTATTTATTTATCATAATAGTGGCTATGGTAATGAATTTATACTAATATGATAAAGAGGTTAAGTGTTGTGAGGTTGTAGGGGGTAATCTCTGGATCTACTGAACCGATTTTGAAAATTATTTTACCAATAGAAAGCCACGTTATTTGTGAGTGTCACAGGCTATATTTTTATCCCATGGGAATGCGGGTGAAATCGTGGGGGACAGTTAATATTCTATAAAATTTGCCTAGCTACACTACATATTAGGAAAAGATACAATCCTATGATAGATAGACAAATAGATGGTATGGCGTCTACGCGTAGTGAAAGGGTCACATTGGCTAAAAGAAAAAGTAAATCCAAAAATATGAGTAAAAATATTTTCTTCAGCAGGTGGATATCTTGGTGCTGCCGTCACCAGAACACTCAGGACCTGATAATTATGATGAGGTAACTATTCAAAGATGATGAATAACTAGAATATTTTATGGGATAAATTACTCCACGAGTATTCCGCCAGAGGCGCTGTATCAATACACATAGAAAGATGTCGTAAATGCCATCCTCGGAACAATAACTAACATGGAAGCCGGGCTAAAATAAGAAATGAAATGCATATACTTTACCTTTTTTTACTTTCGACGTTAATAATGCGTGGGAAAGAGACATATAATACCGTTCTGTTTCGTTACAGGTTGTCACAAGCTATTTTTTGGCTAGTGATGGGCTTATCATCGACATTGTCGTGTCGATATAAGTCATCAAAGCAAACAAGTACCTAAATATAGTTAGTACTAGCTGTGCCCGCGACTTCGTCCGCGTGGAATAGTGACTTTGGGCATATCTTTTAGTTTATTTTGGATTAACAAATGTTCGACGTGATTCTTTAAATTGACTCGGTTCTCAATCGGTTCTCAATTATTTTTTTATTTGAGAACCGATTGACATGAAACAAACGCTAAATGTTAAGTGAAGCTTACCACAATATATTAGTGAAAACCACATTCGAATACGCCGTTTCTGAGATTAGCTTGCACAAACAGACAGAATTCTAACAATCATTGTTTTGGGTGCTATTGCATTGATAAAGGACCCAATAATATTTTTTCTCATATATCTTCCATGTACAGATAGCGATCCGTTACATTTTTATTATGTGTACCTATAGATAGAATAGTTTTCTATTATATATTTTTTAATTAATATAGTTTATCCTTTTCTTAACATTCCCATGTTATTATAATTTATTATCAGTATAGGCGCTGGCTGTCGACGGATAATCTGCCAAGTGTGGCTGTGGTTTACTAACGGATTTACCACGACGGAACTTCGGCGTCGGAATATCAGTCAAGTGTGGTAGGAAAGAGACGATAAGAATTTGACACACGTATAAATGAAACTACAATTATTAATTTCATGTCTTTATTAATCATTAAAATCCATACTAATACTAATTTACTAATTTATATTATAATTATAAAATATTATAAATACGAAAGTGTGTCTGTCTGTCTGTCTGTTACCTCTTCACGCTTAAACCGCCGAACCGATTTAGATGAAATTCGGATAGGGATTGTTGGAGTCCCGGGAAAAAACATAGGATAGTTTTTATCCTAGAAATCACCCTTTAAGGGGGTGAAAAGGGGGTGGAAGTTTGTATGAGAAAAACCTATTGATGCACTGACTCAATTTCATTTTCATTTCACCATCATTAGGAAATCTGCAACAGTATTGAAATGATTATCGATAACTATTTTTACATCACTAGTAACCTATACTTGCGACAATTTAATTTTTCAGAAAAATCATAAAATAAAGCAAATACGTGAATTCTTTTGAGTAGATAGGCATAAAGTACTATTTTTATTTATCGTCTATCACTTTTTTTATTTCCAATATTGAAAAATATATCTCTAAACTCACCGATGAAATGTTAACGTTTCGTTCTCATTTTCTTTTCTCGAACTATGGGCTTTACACCCTTCAACAACACAAGACATCTTGTCCAGGGCACTGTACACCTCTCTTATATACTTTCTGGCCACGTTCTCAGACAGAAATTAATAATTAACTCGCTTTTTTCACTTAGTAAATTCGTCAAACCCCCGACTCGTATCAACAAAACATAAAACTACAAAATTAAGTTGATAGCCAACGTAAGTATTTTGACGTCTTGGATAGAACTTTTGTATTTGTTAGCATGATAAGAGGGCCAAAGAGGACCATTTGACATTTTGCTTGTGACACGTTCAAAAATAATAAAAACAAACAGCCATGTTTTGTTTCATTCCCACATTACGATATGCTAATTGATATAAATGAATAAACTGTATAGTACTCGGTTTTTATTTTAGCCCGGCTTCCATGCTAGTTATTGTTCCGAGATGCCATCGCTTTTTTTTGCTACGAATGTATACTCACACACACACACACACATATATACATAAATATAATATAGTTCCTATTGCATAGGAGAGGGTACTGACTTCTGTAACACAGCTCCTAGCTACCTAGCTCAGAAGTCAGGGACTTCATGTAATCTGTGTAAATTTTATGTGAATAAATAAATAATTATTATTTATTATTATTATTAACTAAATTCCTTTTACGTAATAATATCCAGCTGTAAATAAAATTGTTATTTGTGTAGTCACTCACCTTACTAACCTCTGTTAACTGCATAATTCTGTCTTATTTTAATATGCTCATCAGCCTCTCTGAATTATTTCTTATATTTCATCAATTCCTTTACTTTTAACTCTATCTTCACTACTCTACTCTATTATAACTATTGGAACGAAGTTCCTTATCGCGCGTTGTGAAAGGGGGCTAGACGGAAAAAAATCTTACGACAGTTTTAGTGTCAAAAGTCGTTGACCTGTCTCTCTTCTCTCTCTCTCTCTCTCTCCCTCTCTCTTATAGAAAGCAAGCCAGATATTTTCATTTCTATATATAGTTTTTTTTGTTTATTCTAACCTTGACATTGGCAGAGTCATCGATGATACGATGGAGCCATAAAACACAAATTGGAATTGGAAGATATTTGTTATATTTTTCAGAGTGTAAAAGAACTATCGAAAGCAGCAAAAGAAGAAGGATTGTACATTGTAGCACATTTGTTCGAGCGCACTCGGTGTCAGAGTAAAAAAGAACTTATTCGAAGTAATTTGGTGTTCGACAGATACGGCGCTGTTGTTTCTGTGTAAGTTAACATTAACTTTAATTTACAATGCCTTGAAACTGGCTCTCAAGTGCAACTGCCAGAACACACCGATAAGTGCTTAGCGACAGATTTTCAACTTGAGAGTGGTAGCCAGCCAGTCGAGTACTACAAAGTACCCTACCACCGTGCTATGGTTTCCTCACGATGTTTTCCTTCACCCTAAGTGCGCATTATTACCGCGGTATCCGTCACTAACAGTCAGATATCATCGCCTTAAATTTAATCGCGCGTTGTGAAAGGGGGCTAGACGGAAAAAAATCTTACGACACTTTTAGTGTCACTGTCACTGTCACTGTCGGTGACAGTTGTGTGTAGTAAGCTATTGTAAGCTGTGCGGCGTGCGCATGTTTCTCTATCTGTCTCTCTCTCTCTCTCTCTTATAGAAAGCAAGCCAGATATTTTCATTTCTATTAATATATATAAATAAAAATGTTTTTATTTTTTATTTTTATATATATGCATATATATATATATAGTATATATACTCTCTCGACTTATATAACTTCGTTCCATCCGGGTGTCCCTTGACACCTCTCAAGTTTTTAATTCTTGTTTTCTGCAGTATAAAAAGTAGTTATTCTATCTACAGATGTTGCATGTGTAGCATCATATCATTCTCATTTATAATGTAACCAAGAAATCTGCCTCACGAATGAGTTATTTCAACTGTACGTAATCTTTACTTACGAAATTAAATATTTTAGATTTGATTTGATTTGATTTGATTTGAAAGCATCGATCGAGATTTTCGTTTCTTGTTCCTATTACCGTGAAGTAAAGATGAAAAACTTGAGAGCTGTCAAGGGACACCTGGATGGAACGAAGTTATATAAGGAGAGAGAATATATATATAAAAAAAAAACATTTCTAATTATATTATTAATTTAAATTATTTTATTTTATTACATTATTAATTATAAATAGAAATGAAAATATCTGGCTTGCTTTCTATAAGAGAGAGAGAGAGAGAGAGAGAGAGAGAGAGAGAGAGAGAGAGAGAGAGAGAGAGAGACAGACAGAGAAACATGCGCACGCCGCACAGCTTAATAAACATACATAGTGACATAAAAAAAAGTGTCGGTGACAATTTTTCGTAAGATTTTTTTCCGTCTAGCCCCCTTTCACAACGCGCGAATTAAATTATCCGAAGCTTTAACCAAAACCTAATTAGACTTATTTGTATAAACATTAATACTTGCAATTAATCTCAAAAAACTTTGTTTACCTACGTGAAATAGAGTGATATTATTAATTTCCAAATACGAGGATAAATACTTTACTTTATACAAAACTGTAAATAGATATTTCTCAGTTTATGCATTTAAATGATCACTCTACGCTTTACATTTGATAAAGGAAGCTGGAGATTTGCCAAAAACCTATGTGTATAAATTGAATACTTTGTTACTTTGATTTTGAAATGATGCCAAAATATATTTATTTAACAAAGAAACCACCAACTATTCATTCCAGTCTTCGTGGAAAATACTTGATTGTCTTTCTGAGGAATTTCCTGTGTATTGCAGCTTTTATTGAACAGTAGATAATATATCTTATCTCAACTCATTTAGATCCACTTTGGTCTATTTAAATTGTGTTCAAATGACGTGATGTACGTCACGAAAGTCTTTAGCCAAAATTGAGCTTAAATCTATTGAGTGAGGCACTGTTTAACACTTACAATAGCCCACCTTAAAATATGTAGAATAGAACCTTATAAAAATGTTACTTAAGGACGATTTTCACTTGCATCATCTTCTACAAATTAAACTAAGTGAAAATTTTATATCGACAGCATCACAGACGGAGATGGAGTAGCGGTATAATAAAAGGGTTCCTTTTTGGTATGGATCCCTAAAAATAAATCCTATCTTACATAAAAAAATCGAAAATGAGTTAGTTGGATCGTTTATTCACTGAGTTTTAAAAACTGTTCTTACAAATAACTTATTTTGAGTTAAAAAAAAACAGAAATAGCGATGACCAAGGATATCGAGTCATTTTTTACACGGCTCACAGTAGAGGTAGCTGGGAGAAATCGTCACGGAAGAAAAAAGCGTTATGGCGTGGTCCAGGCGACCATTCCCTGTATTTATTACTTACTTTGTTTATATCTGGTTTATTATAATCAGTTACAGAAAATCCATCAACAACATCGCAAACTGCACGAACCCTACATCAGGAGTCGCAACCTTCACCACAGACTTCGGTGTCACATTCGGCCTCCTCATGGAAGAGGATATTGTTCTGCACAACGTCGACCAGGCTTTGAAGAACTACGTGGTGACCGGTTCTTGGTCCACGGAGATACCGTTATTGAGTGGTAAGGGGTTTTGTTCAAGCATTTTCATCAATTTTCTCTTACTTAGGGGCTGATTAAAAAGGCCATGTCCTTCCCAAAGATTCAAGGTACTCCAAATATCATCAAAATCTGATAGGTGATTTACAGTAAACCTACGCCCTATATGTCTGTTTGAATGTCGCAGCCGCTGATAGAATACATAATCCTAATATTATAAATGTGAAAGTTTGGATGGATGGATGGATGTTTGTTACTCTTTCACGCAAAAACTGCTGAACGGATGTTGATGAAACTTGGCACACAGGTAGATCATATCCTGGAATAACACTTAGGATACTTTTTGTCCCGGGAAAGGATAAGATCCCTCGGGAACGCGGGTGAACCGCGGGGGAGAGCTAGTTTCATATCTGACAAAAAGATAAGGCATTGCAACGCATGCTGGGACAAATAGTTTTTTATAAATGACAATTAATAAAGTTGAATATAGAGCCACAAAATTGAGTATGTTTTTTAGGGTTCCGTACCTTAAACGGTAAAAAAAGGAACCCTTATAAGATCACTCTTGTTCGTCTGTCTGTCTGTCTGTCCGTCTGTCTGTCTGTGTGTCACCACCGATTATCACATGAACGGGTGGACCTAGCAAGTTGAAGTTTATACCAGATACTGAGGTCTATAGTCCCTATTAGGTGTATAAAAATTCAAATAAAAAGATATGGGCAAAGGGGATTGCCCAAGCTTCATAGTGTCTTGGGCCCAGCATGGACAGCAAAAATTTGTATCTTAATTGAGAGTTTTAAAATTACATATATATCAGATATCTAAAAAATATATAAAAATGGCCGCCATTGTTTTAGAAAGAGAAGAAAACAATGAACATTGAGGTTATTTTACAGTATGAGAATACGTCTTTCTGTATACCTAGGTATGCCTGATGTATAAAACTTAACTCTCATTATATTTTACTTACTTATTTTTAGTTATTGGGGTAGGTACATAAAAAAATACAAGTTTTTTCATTTATTAGTTATATATATTCTCTTCATTTTCATATATGACCAATATATCATCTAAAAATGGTGCAGGAGGTAATATATTAGGCTCATATCTAGCCCAATCAATATACCAAAGTACAGTAATTAGTTGGAGCAACAACCTACCGTGTGTTTTCCAACTATACAGTTGCAATAATATTGTTGTATTCCATCCCCATGACTATAATTATTTATTAAAATACAAAATATACTTTTATAAAATTACCTTTACGGCTATTATTTAGTCGAAGAACCTCTTGCAGTATTTGTATAAATTGATTCTTAGATATTCCAAGCCAGTAATAGACTAAATGGTCATCACTATATTTATCAATATTATTGCCTATCTGGTTTATTAACAGCATTGCAAAATCTTCAATGAAGTCAGCAGAGAAGGTATGGTTCCCATTTTCTACATTTACTAAACCCATGTATTGCTTCTTAAATGGAAGTTACAAATATGGCAGTTTTGTGGAACATAAAATGATAAATCATAAAACAATCTCACACATAACGAAGTAGGGATACATATTCTTCCACCTCCATGGCAGTCAGGAAAAATACAATGACATTCCATAGTAACAGCTCTTCTATAGTTGGGTAGAATTATTTCTGCTTCATTAGTGGCAGCTGACGATGTGGATGCAGATTCTTGCACAAAATGTACACCTGACCTGTCAGCTCTCTGCCAGCAAGGATGACAGATTTGACTGAAAGATGATACCTGAAAAGTTATACTTTACATAATCAGGGTATTGTAACATGTTTTAATCCTCACTTGTTTTATCTGTTTAGTCCATTATGCAATGTAAACAAGACACTATAGAAATTATCTTGTTTTCAAACTCTGTGGGAGCTACGCTACTTAATAAATTAAGCATACCTAGCATACTTATAGACACTTCATTAACAACATGATTTGAAACTCACCTCTCGACGTTGAATCCATTCCAATGCCACACTCCTAAAGATATTCTCTTTATTTGTATCTGTACATAACAAATGGCTTCTTAGTCGTCTAATTGAGCGACCACAATTAATTAACACAAAGACTTTGATGGCTAGAACTTCCTGGTTCTTGTTGAGGTTTAACAAGGCTTGCACTAACATCCTCCCAGCAGTTGTGACAAACAAGATTATCCCTTGATACCTTTAAACAATAACATAAACTGTAAGTTCTTGTATATTGTAGGTAATACCAAACATTTATTATTGTGTCTCTTAATTATTTATTTACCTGTCGTGGTGCAACCCATTGCTGTATTATAGTTAGGTTTTCCTGGGGCTCCAAGCATGTCTTTGAATCCCTACCAGGTTAAAACCACAATGTTCTTCAGACATATAAGAATGAAACACTTGTTCGAAATCCAAAAATGAATGCAGCAGGGATTCGTGATTTCAAAGCCAAAGTCGTCGTTGATTGTGAGTACAATTCCAAAGGTCGTAGGTAGTAAAATAAATCGGAATCGAAATCAAAACACATTTACATTGTAATTAAGTCAAAGAAAATAATATATAAACACTACTGGAAGAATTGAATGAATGAAGTAACAAAATGACATTTCATTAATTATCATTAGAGAGTAATTGTCAAGTAAGTGTTGTCACTCATGAAAAAATCTATCGATACATTCGATAAATCGATTTTTTTTTTCGTAGGAAAAAATACTATAGATTTGATATTTTTAAAAACCTTTTCCAAATAAATTGTTTTTAAACTACGTACCTATTAATATAACCTGTAAGTTATGTTACTGTTAATAAGCAAAGTGATATTTGTATTTTAGTTGAATGTTGAATTTTTATTAAAATCGATTATTTATGTCGATAAAATAAATCATAACTAACTTTTTTTAAATCCTGGCAACATTTACCCACTTATCATTCGACGATTTTTAAATGAAATGAAAAAAAAATACTTTTAATAAACGAAATATTGTTTCATATAGTGGCGCCTGTTTAATTATATGCAAAAATAATGTTAAAAAATTACAAAATTAATGCATATAATTGTTTTCTTGTTAGGTAATGTCCACGGTAGGCCCAAAATGGGCTTTCCCCTTTAGATATTCGCGAAAACTTGTAAGTACCAAAAAATACCTTAATTTTCAACTTTTATTATTGTACGGAACCCTCCGTACGCGAGTGTGACTCGCTCGTTGACAGTTTTTAAAAAGTATTTTATCTATTTTATTCCAGCTGCTCAATTCTCTTCGACCTG
The DNA here is from genome assembly GCA_951361185.1 of Ochropacha duplaris. Taxonomy (NCBI): domain Eukaryota; kingdom Metazoa; phylum Arthropoda; class Insecta; order Lepidoptera; family Drepanidae; genus Ochropacha; species Ochropacha duplaris. Next base: position 7,723,357 of record OX592712.1, on the reverse strand, counting down.
GGCTTACACCAACAAAGTAAACCTGGTCTCTACTGCTGGTATTTACGCTGGAACCTCTGGACTTAGATCTGCCTCTGATACCCTGATGATTGCTGACCTTCAGAAGAGCGGGGTTTATGGTAAGACTAACTTTCCACACTCGATTTCATCAATAAAATATTGCCCATGCTCCTAGGGGAATGAATTTTCAATAGTAGATTGTTATACAAGGGGCTAAAATGACCCATTATATACGAGGTAGTTTTACTCCCGAGCTTTAGCGAGGGACTAAATAGAAACCGAGTTTTAATGGGTTTTAGCGCCGTGTGTTACACTAAACTTTTCACTACGATTGCGAAAAAATAAAACAATCCAATACAATATGAAATATGTAGTTTATAACTTCTTTTTTTTTGTTTCTTCTGTAGCCGCAACACATTGCATGCATTCTACCAGAGATTTTCAAAATTAAAATGAAGTTCTTTTTTTATGAAACAGTAATAAGTCGAGTCTTTATTCATGATTATTCTACTTATGACTAAATACTTTTTCGTTTTTGTAGGCTCATTGTCATTTGACACACAAAAATAAAAAAAAATACTTTTTCCCCTAGAGGATGAATTGCTATTTTTTCACCGCTCTGGTACGCTACAATGACGGTCTTTTTGAGCAAGAGGAGTGAAAAAGTATTTTTCAGATTTTTGTGTATTGAATTTTAGATATTAAATATCTCGAAAATGGTGACACATTTACAAAGGTCATTTTTGTATATTTAGTAGGTGACCCGCCAATTGTCCTACTACTTACCGGACGGACGTCCTGTTTATATATATACATATAGGTACATAATATTGTATAATACTAGCTCTTCCGCGCGGTTTCACCCGCGTTCCCGAGGGATCTTATCTTTTCCCGGGATAAAAATTTGCCTATGTGCTATTCCAGACTATAATCTGTCTCAATGCCATCCAGATCCATTTAGCCGTTCAGGCGTAAATGAGTAACATACATACATCCATCCATCCATCCAAACTTTCACATTCATAATATTAGTAGGATAACGGGTGTTTCACCCGAGTTCCCGAGGGATCCTTTAGGAGTAGAATTTTCGAAAATCCTTTCTTATTGGATACCTACTACCTACAAGTTTTTGAGATTTCTGTGTTGATTTCTGTGATTTGTGCTATTTCACTTTTATATCGATAAATACCTTGTACAATATATTTTATCAATAATCGTTCAATAGATTTCGTGTCAGGTGTCTCTAATTTATTTATTTTATCTCAAGATAAAACATGGCGTGACCGTAACGTGACCGTAACACGCTAGACATCACATGAATCATATTCTGTAACAAATTATTTCAACTAACTGATTTTAATGATAAATAAGCGATAATATTTTTAGGCGCAATAATAATTAACATCTTACCTAATTTAACTCTGACTCAATTTTCGATCGATTAAAGTATTGTTATAAATGTGAAAGTTTGTATGTTCGGATGTTTGTTGCCCATTCACGCAAAAACTACAGAACGGATTTTGCTGAAACTTGACACACGGGTAGAACATATCGCGGAATAAAACATAGGATACATTTTATCCCGGGACAAGATAAAATCCCTCGCGAACGCGGGTGAAACCGCGGGGCGTAAAAGTAGTTGATAATATAACAAAATAACGACTAACGTGTAATCATAATAGATACTTGCTGACAAACAGACATTGTCCTGCCCTGAAAATAAATAAATACCCAAGAACCACATTGCAGCGCCACCTACCGGGTCCAATTGTGAATAAAAACCACCCAAAGACCCTCAAACATACGTTTTCATCGAAATCCAGCCTTTTAGGAGTTCAGTGACAATCACATGTACCTACAGAACACGCCCATCTGACTTGTACTATGGAAACCAAATATTCAAATTAAAATTCGTAGTTTTGTAGTTGCCATACAACCTAACATACAATCTTTACCTATAATGAAATTAGCGTACAGATATAATAATATATAATAATCTATTGGCATGCGCCTCATGCGCCTCATGCGCCTCATGCGCCTCATGCGCCTCATGCGCCTCAGGGGCGAATAACGAAATACGTCCTACAGGCGCATAAAATTAACGTTTTTATCACCAAGCAGTCCCCCGCGGTTTCGCCCGCGTTTTCGTGGGTTTATCACAACATACCGTGATGTTATATAGCCTATCGCCTTCCTCGATAAATGGGCTATCCAACACTGAAATATTTTTTTTAATTCGAACCAGTAGTTCCTGAGATTAGCGCGTGCAAACAAACAAACTCTTCAGCTTTATAATATTAGTGAGTATAGATAAAAATTCTAAAGGAGAACAAAAACATTAGGAATCTCTTTATTTCCAGAAACATCTATTCCACCCGTAATGAACCCAACAAATGTACGCACATCTCCCGGCGAAGACTTGAGCCAGTACATCATCAGGCCAATGGACTTGGCAGCTAGCAGACAGGGTTACAAGGAAACCGTTTGCCATGGCAGATTCTGTTGCGAGTTTTACGTGAAGACTAGATTAACTGGTAAGGAAAATCCTGCTGGAGAATACCGTTACAAGATTGATGGATGTTTCCTATATTCAAGAACATAAGGCGATGATAGCTCAGTGGTAGAGACGACGGATGCTTCGGTGAAGAAAAATGTCGTGAGGAAACCATAGCACGGTGGTTATGTACTTTGTAGTACTCGATTGGCTAGCTACCACACACAAGGCCCTAGAAGGGCACTTACAGAAGTTACCACGTTCGGAAGTCAGCCTTCAACTGAGAAGAACCGGCAAGAAACTCAGCAAGGTTACATTTTTTTTTATATTTTTGGACCATCTGACTTCACAATTTGAATGTCTGTCGCCAAGCACCTATTGGTGTGTTCCGACAGTTTCACTTGAGAGCCAGTTACCAACTAGGCTTTGTGTGCTTACCACTGTCGGCCACATCATCACTTACCATGGTGAGATTACGGTCAAACACAAGCCTGGTGACGCGCCTATCGAACTTGTTACATAAATTTAATTTTTGCTCTCTATACATGAGTACATTGAGTCTAAATTAGCTTGAATATCCAAACGAATGTTTTGTTCACAGGAACGAAATTAGAACCGAACTATGGTTTCGCAGTATTTGATGGGATTCGGTATTTCGGACGGAATCACCACATTGGTACTCAATATTGCGGTTTGTTCGCTTGTGCTGGCCTTTATAAACGCACCTGTGATTTTGGGTAAGCAACCTTAATTAAAGTTCAGGATTAGTAACAATTAGTTATTTTTGAAGCTAGAAGCATGAAACTGTGTTTTTATAATTATTAGAAATAAAGAAACACGTGTTTTAGCGTTGTTTTAAATTCCATCCCTGAGGGGGTGAAACGGGTGTTCAAAGTTGGTATGAAAAATGAGAAGGCCTGACTCACTGACTCATTAACGCCCAGTCTACAGTCTACAGCCTTGGACCTAGAAAGCTGATTTTTTTCACAGGTATTGTTTTTAAAGTGTAGACGAAGAATAAGATAGGTTTTTTCGAAATTCAATCTCTACATGGGTAAAAAATGGATACGCGGGTGAAACCGCGGGCGGAAAGCTAGTCATCAATAATCCTACAAAATATCAGGAGCTAGATCACTACTATTACGAAGTTTAGAGTAAAACCAGAAAAGTAGTGATGTGGAAAGTAGTCAAGACGACGGTTGTACTCGAGTACAAAAGTACTTACATTCTTTTTTGGATAACTTTATGAAAATGATTTGATTTAAATTCCCAAACTAAGCAGTGCTTATGGAAACTAGATAATTAAAATAATCATACATGTATTCCACCACTACCTGCAGAGTTATAGTGTTACCAATCACGCCAGCCCGTCCCTTATTGTCACGAGTCTTTATAAGTAAAAAAAAATGTATGTTTGTATACTTATAGGAGAGATAGGTGGGCGGGTCACCTATTAAATATTACAAAAATGACCTTTGTAAAATTGCCACTATTTACGAGATATTATTTACTGTTTAAAATAAATTAATCAATAAATTTATTTAGGTCATTTTTGTATAGTTGGTAGGCGATCCGTCCACCTAATTATTTCTTAAGTTTGTTGTAAATACTACTTACCGAACATTCTGTATAATATAACTGTGTCTTTATTTCCAGATCCGAAAACACCACAAATGTTATCTTCGATAAGATAACCATAAACGCTAATTTCTCAACTGGCAACACTGCTCAGTATCCTGTCATAATCACAACAACTCCGCTTGCAAATAATTTTAAAATAGAAACATTAGCTGGACAACTAAAACATGTTACTGTCGAATTAAAAAACAGTTCGATTTTAAATTTCGGCATTAATGGCAGGGACTATTCTCGTGATTTCGAAACAGGTTATAATTTTGTCGAAGGACTTACTTCGGATATTTACGAATACTTTTACAACGAGGACGTGCAAGAATTCTTTGACTACGTTTGGATCCGATTGCGAATTCTTATTATAGTCGTTTCTATTTATATTTTGGAAATGATGTGATTTTGTTGTTAGAACGACTTTTGTAAACAACAAAATTCTGTGATAAATACAGAAGGTGGTCATATTTTTGCGGTGTAAAATACTGTACACCTGTGAAAATAAGTTAATGGGTTGCCTTGAAATTTTGAGACCACGTCGCATTTCCATAGATAGGAGAGATTTTTTTATATACTTTTTATTTCGTTTCTTAAGTAAGCAAAGTGTGGCCGGGTTTAGCTAGTAATGTTATATCTATAGATTAGAAACGCATTTCTTGTTTATGCAAGAATTTTATTGTAAAACTTTTATTTCTGTTAGGGAACTTTGCAGTAACCAGCTGGCTGGCTAAGTTAATCTGGTATCAAGCATCTGTCGGTGTGTTCCAGCAGTAATTGTGCTTCACAACTGCTGGAACTATACATATAATTTTTCGTAATTTGAACACTCTGTATAAGGGTCGCTAAGATAACTTAGTGTTACAATACAAACTTAGGATAAGATTTATCCTTATAAGATAACACCAGTGTATATATTTTGAAAATATATACATTATTTTAGTGTAGTTTCTAATCAATGAGATTATGTTGAGTGATGCCAATAATTTTATGATTAATTAAAAATATATATATATATATATATATATGAAATGTACAGCATTTGATTGAATATTTACAGTAATTGTCATATATTGTACGTAGATTATATTATTACATTTACTTAACAAAGTAGGTACCTAATTCTTCGTTTATTTTGATTGTTAAATAAATAGAAGCGAGAAAGGTAGCAATAATATTATTTTGGAAACAATGCTCTATTGTCTATCATTTCATATCTCTTTCTTACAAACATTATTGGAAAGGGATGAACAATATTTGAAACTGTCAAATTCTATGTCAATGACATTTAGATGAAACTGTATTTCTTCTATCCTTTTTCTTTTGTTCTTTGTTAGAAAGAGTCAAATATAGGAGACTAATGTTTTGTTTGACAACAACGGAATTAGTTTCAATATTATTGTTTTTTTTTTAATTATTTGGTTGAAAAATATTAATTCTGCAATTTTCATACAAAACGTACCTATTTACCGAATGTAAGACTATATTTTTAAGTTTATAAGTAGAAATGGGTTTATGTGTTGTATCTTCAAATTAAATTACATTATTTTCAATAACTAGAACTAAAATCATAATCATTAATTAATACTTAAATATTATTCAATAGATTTTTGTAATTTTACGTTAATCACACGACTGATAAAATAATAAATGTGATATTAGAATACATTGAAAATCGTAAAATAAAGTTATTTAATTAAATATTTTGTATTTTTAGTAATTCTCATTAGAAAAAAATTTGGTCTAGTGCGAATTTTCTGTTTTTTTTTTTATGATGTAACTATATATATATCTACCGTTTCGGAATCATCACTTGTGCTACATGGCAGTGCTTCTTGCCAAATTTCATGGTTCTAGGTCAACGGGAAGTACTCTATAGGTTTTGATGTTTTTCACTGCTTTTAGGGATTGCAGACCAAAGCATTTGATGTTAATTTCAACTTCATACCTCTACGCGTTCTTGAAAAAAAGGTTCTTGACAGACGGACAACAAAGTGATCATATAAGGGTTCCGTTTTTCCTTAAAGTAAGTTTTACTAAAAAAATTGCTAAAGATTATATTTGTTTGCAAAATAAAAATCATTAGTAGCTTGCAAATCAATATATTTATAAAACTTAACAATAAATTCATTAGTCCTTTAGCAGTCTATGTACAATGGTCATCACTTCATCATCAATGCTTATTCTTCTTCCGTTGATTAAGGTACCTGAGGTGATCTTCATCATCATCGTACAACGTCTTCTCGATCCACCTCATAAAGGCCTCAACCTGAAAATGATATTCCACACTTAAACCTATAAAGGACTATAATAAAAAATATACATGTAGAACGGTCTGAATCGTGACTCGAAACACTATTGTGCTTTGTGTCGTATAATGTAGTTACCATAGATAATATGGAGTGATTTTGGTTGGGTATTTATCGTAGGCTAAAAGGGCATTGAGTCTGTAGGTACTAAAATTGGTCTTACAAATAATATTTTGCAACAGAAAATAAACACGAAAAATAATAAATATTTTAAGCAAGTATAAATTAATTTGCGCTAACTAAAATGTACAACGGCAGCATAGGTACTCGAGTACTAAAATCGCTGTCTTGTCCCATCACTATGTAAACTTCTGATTTCAATAACGTTTATTTTTTCTTTTTATAATGAGGGTGAACTGAATATGAAATAAACATATAATGTTTTTGTTACCTTAGTGTAAACATCTGGTTTTCCTCTTGCACATGGTATGCCCCACGATACGATGCCTATTTGTCGTCCTTCCCTCACAAGAGGCCCTCCAGAGTCCCCCTGTAATTATTAGCAAGTTTTAGCAATAGTAATTAGCTAGGTAATAATGACGCTGTTTTTACTAACTTAGAAAAGGTTTAGTGTAGTTTGAATAAATAATATTTACATGGAGAGAGATTATTGATTCCAAAACCTACAGCGGTATTTTATTTTTATCCGACTATGAAAAAGGAGGAGTTCTATGTTTGATGGTAGTATGTACCTACTATGTTCATTGTGGACCGATTTTAAAAATATTTTTTAAGGTGCTCCCATTGTCACCAAGTCCCATAGAAATCAAAGGAAATTCAACTCAAATTTTTAATACATATCTACACTAATATTGTAAAGAGGAAATATTTGTATTTTTGTATGTTTGTAACCTTATTTTATATAAGGGATAACAATTAAAACTAACTAAGCTACAACACTAGTTGAAATTTTGTGAATTACAATTCTTTTTTTTCTTTTTTTTTTGGGAGGACTTAAAGGTGGAGGTCTGAGGGACCATAGACACCCTTACGCGGACTTTTCGGTGAGCGCTTAGGGCTCTCAACCGAGTTTACAAATTTTAGACGACTGACCGCTGAGGGCGCCCCAGTTGGGGCACGAACCTCGGCTCAGGGCGTCGTCGGGGGGCACAAAATAGTGGGACGGACTTCGAATTACAATTCGGCGCTTAAAAGGTTTATATACTTACATGACACGCTCCTTCCCCAGCTTTGGTGAGAGCGCATATTTGTGAGGTGAACACAGCGTTGATGGACTTGTGAGCCTCCTTGCACTCCTCGTATGTGATGGATTTCAGTTCCAGCTGCATCAGATCGTTTGGAAGACGGCCGGGATACTGTCAATACGGATATATTGTAAAAACACGCTGTATAAGCAATTAATATCACTGTTTCATATCTTACTTCCTACTATCCTACTAATCTGACTAATATTATACATGAGAATGTTTGGATGGATGTATGTTTGTTATTCATTTACGCCAGAACGGCTGAATGGATCTAGTATGCTTTTGAATGAAAGAAAAATTGAATGTAAATTTACTTTGAAAAGACTAAAAGAGTACCTATTAGAAATAAGTAGATAACGAGTGTTATTTTATAAGTGTAGGTATACCTAGCGTGTATGAAGATATATTATAGTCTGGAATAGCACATGGGCAACTTTTTATCCAGGGAAAAGATAAGATCCCACGGGAACGCGGGTGAAACCACGGGAGACAGCTAGTATTATAAATGTGAAAGTATGTTTGGATGTAATGTTTGTTACTCTTTCACGCTATAACTACTGAACGTATTTTGATGAAACTTGGCACACAGGTAGATCATATACTGGAATAAATCATAAGATACTTTTTAGCCGAGAAAAGATAAGATCCCGGGTGAAACCGCGGGGGATAGCTAGTTAAATACATAGAATGACTTACAGAGGTAGTCCCCCATCCAGTCAAGAGCAGATCTTCTCCCTTCTCGACTGGTTCATCATTCAACTCCACAGCATCGACCGTGCTGCTGAACTCGACTTCCTTATCAGTGAATACTATTGCTATGTCGTTTTTGATGATATCATCGTCGTAGTCTTCATGGCGGACCACTTTGCGGATGGTGTACGCTGTTCCACCAGCTCTGAGCTGGTTAGTGCCAACTACAGCTTGGAAGTATTCAGGTTTCATTCTGAAATTTGTATGACATTCTTCTCATGGCCGTCTGATCCCAAAGTAAGCAGAGCTTGTGCTAGACTGTAAGGCGATGATAGCTCAGTGGAAAGGTCGTGGGTTCGAATCCTACAATGAGCTTGAGCTTTCGGTGAAGGAAAATATCGTGAGGAAGCCACAGCACGGTGGTAGGGTACTATGTGGTACTCGACTAGCTGGCTACCACCCTCAAGTTGAAAATCTGTCGCCAAGCTGTTGGTATGTTCCGGCAGTTGCACATGAGAGCCAGTTGCCCTTAAGGCATTGTAATAAGGTGTACAACACGTTGGCAGTCCCCCTGGTATAGCTAATGTCAATAGGCGACGGTAGTCACTTACCATCAGGTAAGACCCGCCTGACTCGTTGTCACTAGTGCCATAAAAAAAACTTACTATAATTTCATTTTTTTAATAAATATTTTGTAGCGACATCTATCTACAAATAGATATAGTTTGCACGACTCCTAGATAGATGGCGCTCCAATCATCTACATCGAAGTTTTCAATGCGATCTTGATATAGGTATACGAGTTTCCAATATCTTCAGTTGGACCGCGGTCCCCAGGCACGATGTCCTAGCCTAGCGGAGGATCTTCCCTTTTCAATGGAGGAGTCTAACGTCCTCCATAACTTAAATAGATATACCTACTCAGGACGAACAGACATGTTCATTGTTCATGCACACAAAAGTTTGTCCTGGATGGGAAACGAATCCACGACGTATGCCGTGTAACCGGCATTGTTGGATTGTAGGTTTGAATTTCACAATGAACTTTCGATGCACGAAATCAAAACAGGTTGGGATATGTCGTACGCCTAGCTTGCTACCCTTATATTGAAAATCTCGCCAAACGCCATCTAGTGTGATCCGGCAACTAAACTTAAGAGGCAATTCTTAGCTCTGTGTTTATATTTTATATTATTGGAACGAAGTTCCTTATCGCGCGTTGTGAAAGGGGGCTAGACGGAAAAAAATCTTACGACACTTTTAGTGTCACTGTCACTGTCACTGTCGGCGACAGTTGTGTGTAGTAAGCTATTGTAAGCTGTGCGGCGTGCGCATGTTTCTCTGTCTGTCTCTCTCTCTCTCTCTCTCTCTCTCTCTCTTATAGAAAGCAAGCCAGATATATAATAAATGTTTTTTTTTTGATTTTTTTATATATCTCGACTTATATAACTTCGTTCCATCCGGGTGTCCCTTGACACCTCTCAAGTTTTTTATTTTAAACATTTTCATGGTGGTTTGTATGACCCCTGTTAAAATTGAATAGCAAAACTACACAACCAAGAAATAACAATATGATTTTTTTATAGGATTCGCGGGTATACCCAGACAGAACATTTCACCAAAGTTTCATTGCAAACATTGTTTTTAGGGTGCCGTACCTCAAAAGAAAAAACCCTCATAGGATCACTGTGTTGTCCGTCTGTCCGTCTGCCCGTCTGTCAAGACCCTTTTTCTCAGAGATGTGTGGATATCATGTTGAAAGTAATATCAAATACTCAGGTCTGAAATCCCTAGGAGCAAAGCAATCAAAAGTTACGGCCGTTTATGTCGCATATTTTGACTCTCTCAAGGGAATCAAAACCAATAGGGTACTTACTTGACCTAGAACCATGAAATTTGGCAAGAAGCAGTGTCATATATAATAGTACAAGTAAAGAGATAAATCCGAAAACCGTAAATTTCCAATTAGGTACATCCAAAATAAAACAACAATTAAAAAAATTCTTCGAGACTCGATTCCCGTGATGAACTATTTATATACAAGTTGTACGGAACCTTCGGTGCGCGATCCGACTCGCACTTGATCGGTGTTTTTTAAGATTTTACCTGTCCACGCAATGAGCAGCCGTAAGTATGACGCGTGGCGTGACCAAGGACGCGCCACAGAAATGCCACACGCCCCACACACGCAAAGATACCTGGTATGGGACTGAACCATTTAGTGCTTTGGTACCACCCACTATTCTCTCCCAATCTTGTCGACCTTCATTCGATGAGTATAGATCTGAAGTTACTGAAAAAACAAATAACAAAAAGAGTTGTCAGAAGTGGGATTCGAACCCACGCCCACAGAAGTGGACTGCGACCTGAACGCAGCGCCTTAGACCGCTCGGCCATCCTGACATATAAGCTTGAGTTGAAATTATCATTCTATTACAATTGCTCACTACACGTCTCTATAAATAACTTTAGGGACGTCACAGGTGACTGAGTAAGAATTATTAAGAGTAGATAACAACGAGTTTACATGCGAATTTCTTCCTTATAGTGTTATTAATGAAGTAGAGTTTTGTGTGTGAATTTAGTATGCTAAAACATATCTGTCAAGACGGCCAAGTCCCAAGAAGTCAATCAAAGCGTCACATGTTTAATATATTTATGAAAAACTCCCAAGCACGGTTCGGAAGGTTTTGCTGAAAAGAGCCGGCAATAAACTCAGCAATTACTCTTTTTTACTTTTAATATTTAGGAAGTATAGAATTTTATAGCGATGATAGCTCAGTGGTAAGTGACGTCGGATACCGCGGCGAAGGTCGTGGGTTCGAATCCTACAATGAGCTTGAGCTTTCGGTGAAGGAAAACATCGTGAGAAAACCATAGCACGGTGGTAGGGTACTTTGTAGTACCCGACTGGCTGGCTACCACCCTCAAGTTGAAAATCTGTCGCCAAACACCTATCGGTGTGTTCCGACAGCTGCACTTGAGAGCCAGTTCCCATCTAGGCTTTGTGTGCTTACCATCTTCGGTCACATCATCACTTACCATGGTGAGATTGTGGTCAAACACAAGCCTATCCAGAATTTAAAAAAAAAAAAAAAGTATCATGGCGGCAAATTACGGCTAAAATACTTTTGCAAAAACATTATTTTTATAAATTCACGTCTTACCTAAGCAAGGAAACACAATTCCAAAAAGAATTAATATAACTGGACCGTACATAGTCATTTTGCTTGAAAAACTGATTTGAAAATAAACGTCAAATAATCTTATATACTTATTTGAAAATAGTGTGTTATCGTCACAGAAATACCTTTAACGTAGAAATGAACTAAATATTTATGGTGATACCCCTATGATGTTTTAGATAATATAGAATATAGAACATGTTGGCATTGTTTTTTAAACAATGTTTTTTTAAATGTTCGTGAGATTAATGATTCTTAATTATACAGCCAGATTGACATTTATTACCCGACTGCTGGCGATGCCAAAGTCAAAGTCAAAGTGGCGATGCCAATAAAGGAGAAGTTTGTAAAAAAAGGTAAATTAAAAAAAAACACCCGAATGCGTTCACAAAATAAAAAAAAGTGGCAACAAGATGACCGATTTACATCTTTTTTAGGGTTCCGTACCCGAAGGGTAAAAACGGGACCCTATTACTAAGACTTCGCTGTCTGTCCGTCCGTCTGTATGTTACCAGGCTGTATCTCAAGAACCGCGATAGCTAGACAGTTGAAATTTTCACAAATTGTGTATTTCTGTTGCCGCTATAACAACAAATACTAAAAACAAAACAAAATAAATATTTAAGGGGGGCTCCCATACAACAAACGCGATTGATTTTTTTGCCCTCATTTGCTCGATATCAATATTGGCAACAGTTAGGCTCTTGAAATATTCACAAAATATTGAGTTGTATTTTTACTTTAATAATAAAATTAAAATAAAATAAATATTTAAGGGTGGCTCCCATACAACAAACGTGATTCTTTTGCCGTTTTTACGGAACCCTTCGTGCGCAAGTTCGACTCGCACTTGGCCGGTTTTACTTTTTTTTTTAATTGACGCAGTAGGTTTTTTTTTACATTATTGGATTTGGTACCATACCAATAACGTAAAAAAAAACCGACTGCGTAAATATTACAATGGATTTAGGGTTTTTAGGCTAATTGCCATGAAAATCAGACAGACAGACAAACAGAGCTACTCGCAAGAGGTCATTGAGATAAAACCTGATGACGCAAGACTGACGCAAGACTGACGCAAGACTGACGCAAGACTGACGCAAGACGACGCAAGACCAGGCAATATCAACTCTAATGATTCCAATACATAATAGGGACTGAAATATTAAATCAGCAACTTTTTATGAAATGTCAAAATGACAGTTTACATGGAGATTTGTATGAATTACTTGCTTGTGACGTCATAAATATACACCATCAAAAGATCTACTCTTTGTTGTTAAATTGGTCATTAAAAATCATAAAATTTTACAAAGTGTTCGCTATTTAAGAGTTTTTTTTATGTCTAGTGACAACGATGCAGGCGGGTCACCTGATGGTAAGTGACTACCGTCGCCTATAGACATTAGCAATACCATTGGGGATTACAATGTGTTGTACACCTTATTTACCTTATTACAATGCCTTAAAGGCAAACTGGCTCTCAAGTGCAACTGCCGGAACACATCAACAGGTGCTTGTCGACAGATTTTCAACTTGAGGGTGGTAGCCAGCCAGTCGGGTACCACAAAGTACCTTACCACCGTGCTGTGGTTTCCTCACGATGTTTTCCTTCACCGAAAGCTCAAGCTCATTGTAGGATTCGAACCCACGACCCTCGCCGCGGTATCCGACGTCACTACCACTGAGCTATCATCGCTTTAAATGTAGGCAATATCCCCATTGCTGTCGACAATTTAAAGTTATCGTCTCATTTTATATTCACGCTGTATAACACCTACAGGATGTGGGCGATTTGTCGTTGATTTAAATGCAACGTGCTGTATATAGGTGAATACTAAATGTTATGTTTGGGATGCAGGAATACATTTGGACTTTCAGTTTAGATGTCCCATTTGATTTTCTCATTACTATTTTTTTAGCTGCGTTCGATATTTGAATAATTTTTGTTCACAATAGGGATGGTGACTGACTAATCAAATCAGCTTCTTTTATTAAATGTCAAAAACCGATGATTTATATAGAGTTTTGTATGAAATACATACTTGTGACGTCATAATTATACACCTCAAAAAACCTACTCTTTGTCGTTAAATTTATAATTAAAAATTATAGAAAGGCGGAATTTTACAACGTGTCCGCTATTTTTCGAGTGTCTTTAGATATTTTGAACGCTTGTTAGTGTTAGGTATTTAAAAAAAATAAAGTGTCATCACTCTGAATCCAAAGCTTATTTTTAAAAAAGCTTTTTTAACTTATAACTTATTTATGTATAAAGTGCCTTCTCCACGTAATTAATGCACTCATGCGCCACCAGATGGCGACACTCTTGGCGCCATTGACACCGGTACAACGCCGGCACTCGACAATAGCAATTGACAGGTTCTGTTATGATAATCTCAGTGATTTTCGCATACCATCATGCACCAGAACAATAGTTTTGATTTGAAATCGATGCGGCGTTGGGCAGAAATTATGGAGCTGAATGAACGTATTTTGTATTAATTTTAAATCCAAGGTACCTAAGTATAAATAGTGCCAAGAGTGGGGGCGCGACTAGACTATCCCACTAATTCCATTAATATTATAAATGTGAAAGTTTGGATGGATGGATGGATGTTTGTTACTCAATCACGCTGGATGAAATGGCACAGAGATAGATTATAGTCTGGAATAGAAAGAAATAAAAAGGCGATCCGATGATAGCTCAGTGGTAAGTGACGTCGGATACCGCGGCGAAGGTCGTGGGTTCGAATCCTACAATGAGCTTGAGCTTTCGGTGAAGGAAAACATCGTGAGGAAACCATAGCACGGTGGCAGGGTACCTTGTAGTACCCGACTGGCTGGCTACCACCCTCAAGTTGAAAATCTGTCGCCAAGCACCTATCGGTGTGTTCCGACAGTGCACTTGAGAGCCAGTTCCCATCTAGGCTTTGTGTGCTTACCACCTTCGGCCACATCATCACTTACCATAGTGAGACTGTAGTCAAACACAAGCCTATCCAGAATAAAAAAAAATCTTTTATTTTGGATTGGCACAACAAAGATAATTTCATTGACGAATTACACATAGGATACTTCTTATCCCGGTAAAAGATACGATCTCACGGGAACGTGGGTGAAACCGCATAGGACAGCGGCTAGTCTATACATACAATATCCACGTTAAAACACGCATGGGGCTAAATTTGTTTATTTCATAAACAACGAAACATGAATCATTGACTGGTTTTATTGTAAATCAAATGTATTGATCCATTTTCATCGTATAATCTTCACAGTCACGACTTACAAGCCGAGTGGAATCAGAGTACCTCTAATCATTGCTTGGAGTGATAATAACACTGATTTTGATTGATTTCTATTCAGTGAATTGTACGTTTAAATGAGGTCAATGGTCTAGAGTTCTCAAACTTATTACCCCTTTACTTATTTTTTTTGGAGACTGAGAAATTAATAAGACAAACTGGAATTATATTAATAACCGCTTCATTGGCTTCGGCGCTTCTTACCACGTTCGAGACGAAAATCTGTCGTCAAGCTCTTACCATTGCGTTACAGCAAATCCATTTGAGAGCCTGCTTTCTAGGAATTTAAAAAAGTCGACAACATTGTCAATCCCCTGGTATTGCTATAGGCGACGGTAGTCGCTTACCATCAGGTGACCCCCCTACACATGTAGTACTAATTCTAAGTAAGTACCTACTAATATTATAAACTAGTGGGCCCGGCAGACGTTGTCCTGCCCTGAAAATAAAACTTACAACCCGATTCCAGCGCCACCAATTGTGAAACTAAACCATCTGTCAGTCCGATCTCGAGACATGTCAAAACGTCGTTCTAGACAAAATGTATGACAAGAATAAACTTTAAAAATTAAAAAATAAAATTATTTTTAAAAATAAAAAACAAAAACCGACTTCAAAACTGTAACCTATACCTATGTACAAACATAAACTAAAAAGTAAAGAATAATATTTTAATTTCAAAGCAAGAGCCTTAAAGGACAATCAACAAAATTATTGATATTTATATATCTATTTAATATTTATAAACAGTTCTTTTTGGAGTCGGTGCCAGTCAAGAAGTAGGACAGTTTTGAACTGGACACGAAGTGTTCATACGAGAAAACGTCTTACGACACCTCTCCTTACGGTAATGTTCCTTAGGTCTGCGCTTAATTGGGCAGTTTAATTCTGCCTTTGTAACAAAATTTGTTACAAAGGCAGAATTAAACTGTCCTTCTTGGCTGGCACCGACTCCAAAAAGAACTGTTTATAAATATTAAATAGATATATAAATATCAATAATTTTGTTGATTGTCCTTTAAGGCTCTTGCTTTGAAATTAAAATATTATTCTTTACTTTTTAGTTTATGTTTGTACATAGGTATAGGTTACAGTTATGAAGTCGGTTTTGGTTTTTTATTTTTAAAAATAATTTTATTTTTTAATTTTTAAAGTTTATTCCTTATTATACGTTATCCTAGGCAAAACTAGTTTGTCCTGAAATCGGGTCTGGTCGGCCTATGTACAAACATAAACTAAAAAGTAAAGAATAATATTTTAATTTCAAAGCAAGAGCCTTAAAGGACAATCAACAAAATTATTGATATTTATATATCTATTTAATATTTATAAACAGTTCTTTTTGGAGTCGGTGCCAGTCAAGAAGTAGGACAGTTTTGAACTGGACACGAAGTGTTCATACGAGAAAACGTCTTACGACACCTCTCCTTACGGTAATGTTCCTTAGGTCTGCGCTTAAATGGGCAGTTTAATTCTGCCTTTGTAACAAAATTTGTTACAAAGGCAGAATTAAACTGTCCTTCTTGGCTGGCACCGACTCCAAAAAGAACTGTTTATAAATATTAAATAGATATATAAATATCAATAATTTTGTTGATTGTCCTTTAAGGCTCTTGCTTTGAAATTAAAATATTATTCTTTACTTTTTAGTTTATGTTTGTACATAGGTATAGGTTACAGTTTTGAAGTCGGTTTTTGTTTTTTATTTTTAAAAATAATTTTATTTTTTAATTTTTAAAGTTTATTCCTTATTATATGTTATCCTAGGCAAAACTAGTTTGTCCTGAAATCGGGTCTGGTCGGTAAAATATAATATATAACTAGCGGGCCCGGCAGACGTCGTCCTGCCCTGAAATTAAAACAAATCTTGGAACTCGATTCCAGCGCCACCTACCGGGTCCAATTGTATTTTAAAACCATCGAAGAACCCATTGAAGTATACACACGAAATTTCATCCAAATCCAAAAAGTCATGCTCAACGACTCAGTTTGATTCACTAAGGTTTATCAAACGAGACATAATTTTTTTCGTTTTTGTTGATTTTCTCAAAAAGTGCTTAATCAATTTCGACAAAATTTAAATGGGACCATCTCTGAAGTATGATCTACCAAACAAAAAAAGAATCATCAAAATCTATTCATAATTGGCAGAGAAATCGAGTAACAAACATACAAAAAAAAAAAAAAAAAAAACATACAGACGAATTGAGAACCTCCTCCTTTTTTTTGAAGTCGGTTAAAAATAATTTAGTTCATAATTTTTTTTAGTGAATTTTTCGTATTTTTTAATCCTATGTCCTTCTCCTGGCTCTAAAATACCTCCCTGCCAATTTTCAGCTAAATCGGTTCAGCCGTTCTTGAGTTATAAGTGGAGTAACTAACACGACTTTCTTTTATATATATAGATGTGAAAGTATGTTTTTGTTTGGATGCTTATTACTTAATCACGCGAAAACGGCTGAACGGATTCCCTCGGGAATGCGGGGGACAGTTACTGCTTAGTACAAACCCTGCTTAGTTTGAGAGCCAGTTGCCTTCAAGGTATCGCGATAAAAGGTGTACACCCATAACCCTGTTAATTTCTATGACAAATGAAAAAAAAACCGGTCAAGTGCGAATCGGACTCGCGCACCGAGGGTTCCGTAATAGAGCCTCAAGGATTATTTTAATTTTTTTTCGATTACCTTATTTGAGGTTGGTGCCAATTAAGCTAGACCTCTAAATTGTATGAGCGCCGATACAACTCAGAGGTCTATCTTAATTGTTGTTAACTATGTATGTATAACTTACCTTAATTTTCTTTTTTTTTTAATTTTTTGGAATTGTTCCTTTATTTATAATAAAAAAAGTTGAAAATTAAGGAAAATTTTGGTACTTACAAGTTTTCGCGAAAATCTAAATTTGCCGATATCTTTTTATGGTGTTTACCAAGGATCTTGATTTTTATACACCTAATAGGGACTATAGACCTCAGTATTTGGTATAAATTTCAACTTACTAGGTCCTGATTCCTGAGATAATTGGTGGTGACACACGGACAGACAGACGGACAGACGGACAGACAGACGGACAAGAAAGTGATCTTATAAGGGTTCCTTTTTTACCTTTTGAGGTACGGAACCCTAATTAAGAAAAGTATATCTTCTTCTTCTTAAGGAGACACCTACTGCAGGATGGCAATCATGATGGCTATTTTCACCTTATCTACAGCCGCTCTAAATAAAGACCTCATATTCATTCCGTTCTACTGTCTGAAGTTTTTGAGCCAAGATATCTTTCGTCTGACTGGTGATCAGCGTCCCAGAGTTTTCCCTTGTTGTTTCTCAATATGTGACCGGTGGTAGCCAAGCACCTGTTGGTGTGTTCCGGCAATTGCACTTGAGAGCCAGTTTGCCTAAAGGCATTGTAATAAGGTGTATATAACATTGTAATGCTAATGTCTATAGGCGACGGTAGTCACTTACCATCAGGTAAGTGCCTCGATGTCACTTGTAGTCTTCGATCAACAATCTTGTAGTATAAAAAAAATAGTTTCTGCTTCTTTAGTCTATTGACAACCTCAAGCAAGTCGTTTATTCATCTTCTGCAAAACTGTGTTATTTCGCACTTGATCTGTCCACAATATTTTCTGCATACGTCGGTAAGTCCACATCTCAAAAGCTTGAAGAAAAGTCTTTCGTTTCATAAACTTCTTAAAAATCTCAATACATCGCAGGCGAAACCGTACCAAGTAGCTAGTGAGTTACATCTTACAAGTCGACTTGTGTTTGGACTTGTAGATGATGCAATAACAGCAAAACAAACATGCATTGTTTGAATGATTACAACAACATTTTTAGAAACGATTCTTTCGCTTCAAAACGTTGTGAATACTGGAAGGCTAGATGTGGAAGAAACTCTTTGTTTTCCTTGCTGTGTGCAGCTGTGAGTGATTTAATTATATTATCTTTTTACCACATAAGCAGTAGAGAAAAATAACATAAGTAAAATAGGGTCGATTAGATAGGTTACCTACACAACATTCGATCTTCATAAATAACAAATATTGCAATAACCACACTGCATTACGATAATATCGAATATAGCAATTTCTGTACCTCGACCTTTATAAAGGCCTTATAGTAGGGGAGGCGAATAGGGGATTTCGGGATTTACTCGAGCGCGTCAGATTAACATAAGGGGGGCAACCTTGCACCTTGTGAAGTACTCTCACCAAATCTGAGCCTTCTATGTAGTGTCGAACGCCTAGGGTAGCCCGTCAGATTAGTAAAAAAAAATCGATGGTTTGAAATACTCGAGCGCGTCAGATTAAGGTAAGGTAAGTTGTAAAATAGTGTACATTTCAATAATCTGACAAATTGGGCGTGACGAAAGAAAATTGGAGACTCGCAAAGTTGCAAAAAAAAAACGTCACCTGGATTTTCTCGAGCGCGATTGGTTTTTTTTTTATTTTGAAGGAAATTAGTCGCGAATTACGGAAATATCTTAATCTGCCGATTTGCACAAGCCGAAGTGGCTAAAATCATTATTAAGTGTATAGTCCAGGAATATTATGAGTTTCACCTCAGAATGAGAAATAGTCAGCTATTAACTTGTATAAACCTTTATTTTGACACCCTAAAACTTGTCTCAAAAGCTACTTATCTTAGGGTGCCCGCGACTACTGATTTTTCAAGGTCAAAGGTCAAAAAATCATTTATTGCAAATATCTCGTTTCCTATGGGTTTTTTGGTATATGTATTCATAATAAATATTGTAGAAGGTTAAATTTTCTACAACTTTTGCACAAATATTTTTTCGATATCTTGAACCATTTTCGAGATTTCGATATTTTTTACATATTTTTTTTTTCAAACCGTCAGATTAAGGAAATCCCTCAACATAATTGTCAGATTATGGGTCAGTACAACAAGGCCATCAAGAAGAACCGCCTGTATAAAAATCTGACGCGCTCGAGTAAATCAAGGTCACGATTTTTTTTTGCATTTTCAAAAATCGGCCCTGACTGATGGTCGCGTCCAAATCGTCAGTCTTTAAAATAGGAGCTACTGGAGGGTTCACTTAACATCCCTTATCAATGTCTGACGCGCTCGAGTAAATTTTTTTTTTAAATATTTTCGACCCCTTCGTACGGCCACCCCCACCACGCAAAACGGCAGATTATTATTTTTCCGTTATCAGACAGACGTGGCGCGACTACCCTATTAATATCTGACGCGCTCGAGTATTTCATGGTGACTGTTTTTTTTTACATTTTTGAAACCCTGTAGACGCTCCCCCCACCGCTGAAGGGAAAAATATCACATAACCTTTTTTTCTTTATTCCACCTAATCTTCAAATTCCAGTAGGTCCCAAAGACGCTCGAGTAACTACAAATTTAGCATCAATGCCTCCCCTACCATTAACTGAATAAATGGTTTTGACTTTGACTATGCATCTGATTAAACAGAAACCCTTGGACCTTTCCCACTAGGCTACTTTTTTGATTAACCCTGTGAACAAGTCTTAATAATGTCTGTTTTTTCAAGGGAATATCATCGTCAAGTCTCAGTTCTTCGAATGTCACGATGACCCCAGCTATGATCCTGATGAGGGTACAGTTAATGAGCTGCAGTTCACTTGGCTTGGAGTTCTACAGTATATACACGGTAAGATATCTGATGAATGGAACTGTAAGGCCAGCTCCACGCAAAGAGGTCCACTGCTGGACATAGGCCTCCCCTAAAGTTTTCCAAATCGACCGATTTGAGCTGCTCGCATCCAACGCTCGTTTCCCACGACCCTCACTAGGTCGTCGCGTCGGTCCAATTTGTGGGGGACTGCCCACGCTGAGTCTTCCAGTGCGTGTTCGCCACTCCAGAACCTTTCCGCCTCATCGGCCATCGGTTTTTGGGGCTATGTGCCCCGCCCACTGCCACTTCAATCTACTAATCCGTAGGGCTATGTCGGTGACTTTTGTTCATCTAAGGATCTCATTTCGTATTTGATCTCGTAGCGAAACTCCGAGCATAGCCCTTCCATAGCTCTCTGAGTGACTTCAAGCCTTCTTATGAGGCACATAGTTAGCGACCATGTTTCAGTGCCATACATCATCACTGGTAACACACATTGATTGAAAACTTTCGTCTTTCGCAAGTATATTTACTGTTCTTTACCATTGCCATCTTACTGCGATTATGTGAAAGTTTGTTTGGATGTGATGTTTGTTACTCAATGACGCAATATCTACTGAATAGATTTAGATGAAATTTGGCACACAGGTACATCATATCCTTAAAGATACGTAGAATACTTTTTATCCCGGGAAAGTATAGGATACCGAGTATGTGGGTGAAACCACGGGGGACAGTTAGCATTGTGAAAGTTTGTTAGGATGTGATAGGATGATATGTTGATGTTTGTTACCCTTTCACACAAAAACTACTGAATGGATTTAGATGTAACTTGGCACACAGGTAGATCATATCCTTAAACAAAACGTAGGATACTTTTTATCCCGAAAAGATAAGAAAGAAGAAGAAAGAAAGAAAGAAATACATTTATTCTTGATATTCTTGAGATTCCTATCATAATATAATTCCAGTAAAGAACGGCACTCCACATTACTTCCGAGTCCCTCGAGTGGCGTTGATCAGTCGGCAGTTTGTTCTGAGCACTGCCGTGGACGCTGCACAGGTGCCTGACGAATATGCTTTGTAAGTATGACGAATGGAGTGGGGAATCATCATCGTTTGAAATGCTAGCTGTTGATCTTATGTTTTAGAACTGTTATGCCACGATTCCCCATAGGACAAACATAATATGTTATATAATTTGTCTGTTTGAAATTCTATCGCGAAACATCGATGTTAGGACACAGTTTTCTTCCAGGTTTTCGCTCTATCACTAGTCGTCCCAGTACTCACACCTCTCATAAACACATACTTCACGCACTCCATTCATATCTTCTTCGGCCTTCCTCTACCTCTATATCTATCCACACTCATGCTCAACACTTTTTTCGTTACATGGTTTTCATCCCTCCTCGTGACAAGCCCATACCAAGCCAATCTATTGCCTTTTAACTTTTCAATCACCGGTGATACTTCAAATTTCCTCTGACATTATCTCTTCTAAAATTAGTGTTGATTTAGATGATTTTATCTTCAAGGGGTAACGTTGTCTTTGGAGATTACGAGAAGGACGAAAGTGAATGCCAGTTCACTTTGGAAGAACTTTCTGAAGGTGCTCAATGCGATCCAGCGATTCTGTTAATACCAATAGCTGATGTGCTACTCCACCCTGAATATAAACACTTTGGTGCTAAGAACAGCGTTGCGTTGTTGAAGCTGATTACAACTGTTCGGTCTAGTAAGTTACTTTCATTGATTAATTATATTGATGAGTTAATTTTATTTGTGTGCATGAACATGTCTGTTAGTATGTATGTATCAGTATGTAGTAAATAAGTAAGTTAAGTGCGAGTCGGACTCACGCATCGAGGATTCCGTACTAACTTGTAGGTGTGTAAATAGTTCATTTATCACGAAAATCGAGTTTCTGGCATTGCTTTTTGCCAAATTTCAGGGTTCTAAGCCAACGGGAAGTATATGTATAGGTTTTTATTCCCTTGACTTAGAAGTTTTTTGGTTTTTACTGCTCCTAGGGTTTGCCTGAGTATTTGATATTAATAACTCAACTTGAT
The DNA here is from genome assembly GCA_951361185.1 of Ochropacha duplaris. Taxonomy (NCBI): domain Eukaryota; kingdom Metazoa; phylum Arthropoda; class Insecta; order Lepidoptera; family Drepanidae; genus Ochropacha; species Ochropacha duplaris. The sequence goes on along the minus strand of OX592712.1, from coordinate 7,700,855 downwards.
ACCTCGACGTATTCCTCAGAAGAAGGGTCTTGACAGACGGACAACATAGTGATCCTATAGGGGTTACGTTTGAGCTTCGGCACCGTAAAAATTTATTGATTGATATTTTGCGGATAAAGAATGAATTATATTTTTTTTTACTTTTAAAGTATCTACATCAAAGATGTTATTTGCAAATCAATTTTGGGGATCAAAGTCAAGATAAATTTAATTTAAAGCTGAGATGGGTAGTGAATCGAGCGTTATATTTAAAGGGTTATTTACCTACACGTACCTGACAATAGATGGCAGCACAGGTGGTAAACTCCAGCGTCGGAGCTAATACTCCCTTTTTTTTTTCAGGTTATATGCTACCTATATGTTTACCCTTCAAGAACTTTTTGATAGACAAATCGGGTAAACAAACTAAGGATAGGTTATATCATGTGGATTTTGTAAGTGGTAAGTTTATAGCATACTAACTTCCGCGGTTTCACCCGCGTTCCCGTGGGATCTTATCTTTTCCCGGGACAAAAATATAGCCTATGTTCATCAGGGATAATGTAGCTTAATGGTGTAAGAATTTTTTAAATCGCTCCAGTAGTTTCAGAGCCTATTCAATGCAGACAAACAATCAAATCACCAATAATACCCTACCACCGTGCTATGGTTTCCTCACAATGTTTTCCTTCCTCAAAAGCTGAAGCTCATTGTAAAAGACCCGCGACCTTCGCCGCGGTATCCAACGTCACTACCATCGCAAATAACCATATCATAAACCCAATCATTTTTGTTAACTTTAAACGTCAAAAGGCTCTTAAATTATTTCCACAGATGTACCGAGAGACTTCTTGGAGGAAGAGAAGTTAATCAATCGAATAAGTCTTCTGCCGAGAGAACTGTGCTACTTATATGATCATCCATTAGTAAGTGATCTATTCTTGTTCCTGGTTCACTACTTTCACATCTTGCCATTTGCTTTGCTTGGTATTCCTATAGTTGGTAGTATCTCTGTGTTTCAATAATGTAAAATGATTTTGATGATCTTAATAAATTAAATAACCTATACCTATGTACAAACATAAACTAAAAAGTAAAGAATAATATTTTAATTTCAAAGCAAGAGCCTTTAAAGCACAATCAACAAAATTATTGATATTTATATATCTATTTAATATTTATAAACAGTTCTTTTTGGAGTCGGTGCCAGTCAAGAAGAAGGACAGTTTTGAACTGGACACGAAGTGTTCATACGAGAAAACGTCTTACGACACCTCTCCTTACGGTAATGTTCCTTAGGTCTGCGCCGTCGCTCCCCTACTTTTCGAAAGTTTGTTACAAAGGCAGAATTAAACTGTCCTTCTTGGCTGGCACCGACTCCAAAAAGAACTGTTTATAAATATTAAATAGATATACCTATAAATATCAATAATTTTGTTGATTGTGCTTTAAGGCTCTTGCTTTGAAATTAAAATATTATTCTTTACTTTTTAGTTTATGTTTGTACATAGGTATAGGTTACAGTTTTGAAGTCGGTTTTTGTTTTTTATTTTTAAAAATAATTTAATTTTTTAATTTTTAAAGTTTATTCCTTATTATATGTTATCCTAGGCAAAACTAGTTTGTCCTGAAATCGGGTCTGGCCGGTAAAATATAATATATAACTAGCGGGCCCGGCAGACGTCGTCCTGCCCTGAAATTAAAACAAATCTTGGAACTCGATTCCAGCGCCACCTACCGGGTCCAATTGTATTTTAAAACCATCGAAGAACCCATTGAAGTATACACACGAAATTTCATCCAAATCCAAAAAGTTATGCTCAACGACTCAGTTTGATTCACAAAGGTTTATCAAACGAGATATAATTTTTTTCGTTTTTGTTGATTTTCTCAAAAAGTGCTTAATCAATTTCGACAAAATTTAAATGGGACCACCTCTGAAGTATGATCTACCAAACAAAAAAAGAATCATCAAAATCTATTCATAATTGGCAGAGAAATCGAGTAACAAACATAAAAAAAAAAAAAAAAACATACAGACGAATTGAGAACCTCCTCCTTTTTTTTGAAGTCGGTTAAAAATAAGCTCTCAATAACCCTGATTGTTCTGTACGATAAACTTAAGGGAGAGATAGGTGGTCAGCTGTGTGACGTCATTCTAAATCCAACTTGGCGGAACACCTAAAATAGCGGACTATTATTTTTTAATACAATCCTACAATATGGGTATCAAATGAAAGGGCTTGCTGAGAATAACTCAAAAAATAAAGTGACGTCACTCTGAATCCAAAGCTTGTTTTTAAAAAACTTTTTTTTAAATTTATATTTAAACACTCATTCAATGTATTTTCATTGTTGGTTTTTCTAATCATATTTTTTCCTCTAGAATCATACAAGCACGATCAAAAACACAATAGCATGCACCACTGGGTGTGGATTCCATTCGGGAGCTCCTAGTGTCGTGCATGAGCATACTGGACACTGGTCTTTAGTGGCCCTTTCGCAAGGTAATATCAATTTTTACATCAATTTGAATACCTTCTAGCAGTCCCGGTAGACCTTGTTCTGCCCTATTTCTCTAAAACAAAGTAACCTTGTTTCTTTTATGTTAATAGCTGTCCTGACAGATTTCAAAACAAATTTGTGGGAACTCGTTATAGGTATTATTTTCATGAATGACATGCAACCTCTGATCAACTTGAAACATAATCCTAACGCGCCTTTGTTTTGTTTTGATTGACGTCAAATGTTTGACAACTGGGGACAGAGTGGTTTGTATGGGGAAAAGAAAATTGTTGTTTTTACAATTTTCCTCGTATTTTTTACGTTTTTCTCTCCATAAGAACGTTCCTCAGACTTCATCAAACACAACAAAAAAGAAATCAGCCAAATCGGTTCAGCCGTACCCGTGTTTTGCGCTTAGCTTAGCAACACAATGCCCTGTTTCTGTGATTCATTTTATTTATATATAGATAGATACATAGATTTTATGAGTAGCTTGGAAGCTAATGTGTCTACATCTCGCAGTATTAGAAACTAGGTTCGCACTTCATCGATCACTTTTGCAGTTTAGTGCTCTTTGCCCAGTTGTAAAGATTGTTTTTAAAGGCGTTTATTGATGTAGCTGGTATATCATCAGGTAACCGATTCCAATACTGGATCACACTATTGCTGAGAGACTCATCATCACTTGAGAACAACTGAACGGCTATTTTTAATCTTAAACGTAGTATAAAAAAAAAAAACTTTTTCTATGTGATTTTTTAACAAGGCAACTTTTTTTATAATGCCTTAATGGCAAATTGCTCACAAGTGCAATTGCGGAGCACACCAACAGGTGCTTGGAGACAGATTTTCAACTTGAGGGTGGTAGCCAACCAGTCGAGTACTACAAAGTACCCTACCACCGTGCTGTGGTTTCCTCACGATGTTTTCCTTCACCGAAAGCTCCGAAAGTATCCGACGTTACTAACTCTGAGTTATCATCAAGATTTAGTCTCAAGATCTTGATCAGCGTTCTCGTGATCTTTTTCAGGTGGATCTCCATGTCCTGATCCACTTCGAGCGCGAAGACCTCCGCCTCCACCACTACACGTACTCATCCATCCATATGTACCTTGGATCACTGCTGCTATTACTGGCAAAGCCGTCGGCGCCTTCGCTAAGGATGATCCATTTGGTAATGTTCGTTTAATAGTTTTGTAGCGACATCTAGCAACACGGATAAAGTTCGCACTACTCATAAATAGATGGCGCTGTAATGAAAGTAGTGGCAAGGCATAAATTCTGTTAGAATTCTACATCGCGCTGGCAAAATTCAAGCCAGTATCTACAGTGGGCTGCGGTGACCTAGCCTGCAGAGAAGATCTCCCCTTTTCAATGGAGGAGACAACCACTGTTCTGCATATTCATGGACTGGGTGATTTTTTTCTCTCATACACACACTTACACATCTGGACAGCACGGGAGTGCCCCGGCCAAGACGAGCCAAGCGAAGCGCAAGGGCACTACCTACCTTATCTCGAAGCGCTTCGTCGTTTTTTTGAACCCTCATAACTTGGCTTTGGATTACACCAAATAAACAAAATTATCGGGGTATGATGTCTAAAGTAGACTTATTAAACATATTAAGTTTATTGATATCTAAAAAACCCCGATTTTGTCACTCACTGATGATCACCAAAATTCATAGGGCTCTTCCTGAAGTCCTAGAAAGCTGAAATTGGTATGTAAGCTTACGAAATTTTTGTTGTTGTTTGTGTACACATATTTTGACTAAGGTGTAGGGTCCATGAAATTAGGGCTTGTAGAGTTAGGACGTGTAGAGTTAGAAGCTTGGCTCTATATGAGATCTGATTACTTTTTGACTATGTTTTTGGTGGGTACGTATTTTTACTTTTTTATACATTTTATGAGAGCTAATTAACATTGTTATAGGTTTCATAATGCCTCGTGTGTCGGTGTACGACCTGGTGGGCCACGCTTGGGTGGGCCACTGGTGGATGGGTGGCATTCGGTGCTACGACCGGGGGGAGGCCGCTGATGACATATTCAAGTTTTACCACGAGATTTTTTCAATGAAACCTTCCAAAGAAACATTCCTTACTTATATTTTGGAAGTAAGTATAGAGTCTCAGACTTCCTTGATAACATTCAGTGAATTTGTCTGTCTGATAGACTTTTACTGTTGAACTGCTGAACGGATTTTAATAAAATTTGTCTTTTTAGGGTTCCGTACCTCAAAAGGTAAAAAAAGGAACCCTTACAAGATCACTATCTTGTCCGTCTGTTTGTCTGTCCGTCTGTCCGTGTGTCACCACCGATAAAAATCAACTCCTAAGTGGTTGAAAAAAATATGAAAAGGCACGATTCTACGATAAAAAAAATTAATAAGCTAGTACATATATAAATAACTAGCTATCCCCTGCTGCTTAACCTCCCGGGATCTTTTCGCGGTACAAAAAATATCCTATATTATATTCCAGGATATGATATAGGTACCTACCTACCTGTGTGCCAAGCTTTATCAAAATCCAGACAGCCGTTTTTGAGTGATTCCACCAAACATATAAACATACAAACTATCAGTATGAATAAAACGTCGCGCCGCTCCTTCGTAGATGGAGCGCTCCCTTTCCGTGACAGCTCCGAAAATGCGGCAACTCAATATTTTAGAGTGTATTTGCAAGGATGCTAGTGTGCGTGAAAAATTGTGTGCGACAACTGAATGGTATCATTTCTTGCAACGAGACAGACTGCTCGGTTCGGCTCGGGTACGCTTCGGGTTCGATTTAGGCGTAGTATTTGTTGCCGCATTTTTCAAGTACCTACCACGATGGTATCTAGTCCGAGCGGCGCGAAGACATGTATATTGTATTTGTGCTGTCAGATTTTCGCTCCGGAAATCGTGAAGGTGATGTGTGTGAAGGTGGGCCTGCCATACAGACTTGGAAACCCGAAGGTCACGAGGTTGGACTCCGCATCTCCCAAGGTAACATAGCACGCCACGCATGTACAATCTTACAACAAACATAATTATTATGATAGTAAATGACAACCGTCACCAGTACTTCTACCATGAGATTGCTCTAGATTTTTTAATTCTGGATAGTGTTTGACCACAATCTCACCATGGTAAGTGATGATGTGGCCGAAGGTGGTAAGCACACAAAGCCTAGATGGGTGGCTCAAGTGCAGCTGTCGGAACACTCCAACAGGTGCTTGGCGACAGATTTTCAACTTGAGGGTGGTAGCCAGCCAGTCGGGTATTACAACGTACCCTACCACCGTGCTATGGTTTCCTCACGATGTTTGTCAATAGTCACTAGGGAGTAGAAAAACTGAAAATTCGCAAAAATTATGGGTAAAATCAAGCGTTAACAAAAAGAGTTACGTTTTTTATAGTATTACACGTACCAGACAATAGATGGCAGCACAAAGCTAACTCCGGTCGCGCACAATATTTTACATGCTTTTTAATTAACTTGCAATATATGTATGTTTTTCCGGGGTGAATTTTGCAACTCAATTTTGAAGCAGATATCTTTAACCGATTGAGCTGAAATTTTGTATACACGTTTAGTTTGGATGACAATGTATGGTCAGCTCGGTGACGTCATTCTAAATCCAACATGGCGGAACACCTAAGTTAGCGGATTATTATTTTTTAATGCAATCCTACAATATGGGTATCAAATGAAAGGGCTTGCTGAGAATAACTCAAAAATTAAAGTGACGTCACTCTGAATCCAAAGCTTGTTTTTGAAAAAGTTTTTTAACTTATAACTTTTTTAATAAATTTATTAAGTGTATAATTGTTAACAGGTGTTCATACCACTTATGAGGTTCACTCACCAGTACAAGCTGCAGATTGAAGCGTGGGGGTACAATTTTACGGAGACGGTTTCCGAGGAAGAAGATTCACAATCATCGTCTGTTATGGGCTAACTCCAAGAAGTTTTTAGCTTACAAATATGCATTGGAACTTGTGATAAATATATCTTGACTTTGATGATGGACTTAGAAACATTATCCTATCCTATCCTATCCTATCCAACTAATATTATAAATGTGAATGTTTGAATGGATGGATGTTTGTTACTCTTTCACGCAAAAACGGCTGATCGGATTTTGATGAAATTTGGCACACAGGTAGATCATATCCTGGAATAAAACATAGGATACTTTTTATCCTGGGAAAAGATAAGATTCCACGAGAACGGGGGTGGAACCGCGGAGGACAGCTAGTATTATAAATGTGAAAGTTTGTATGGATGTTTGTTACTCTTTCACGCAAAAACGGCTGAATGGATTTTCATGAAACTGGGTACACAGGTAGATCATATCCTGGAATAACACATAGGATAACATCCCACGGAAATGCGGGTATAAAACAAATAACCTCCGATATTAATAGTCGATGTGCAGTCGAACAAGTACCTACGACTCAAAAGGAAATGTATCTTCGATGATTAAAACGTTAGGGGCGTGTAAAATAAATCGTTTCACTGCTGCTTGAATGCTTTCATTTGGAAAATGGACTTTAACTGGTAGCCAGACATTGTATTATTGATTAGCAGTGAGTTGACGTACGGTAAGCACGATAAACATACAAATAAATTAACTAAAAGTTGATTATGATTTCTGTACTGGTAGAAAATTGAATACAATACGAAATATCTCATTAATACTATACTGTTAAGAGGAAAGATTTTATTTTTTGTTTATTTGTTTATTTTTTACGATTTAACACAAAAACTATTCGACGGATTTTAAAAATTCTTTCACCATTAGAAAGCTACAATATCCCTGAGTATTTATTTATATATTTTATTAGCGACAACAAACAACTACACATTAAATACACAAGTTTACAATATTAGATACTTATAACAAACATAAAAAAAAAACATACAGTCGAATTGAGAACCTCCTCCTTTTTTGAAGTCGGTTAAAAATATTTAAAAATGTGTAGTGAACCCCGTTATCTAACAGCTTACTAAACATGTGGTCGTATTAACCTATCAATGAGAGATAAAAATGAAAAAAAAAAAACCTGTGGCACTCGGGGACTGCCGCGGTAAAGCTATTGCATAGCATTATACTTTTCATCTATACTTTCTCACAAACAGCTGCTTACGAATTCGTCCGATTTCGGAGCAGCTCGTCTCGATCCGTCAGCCGAGCTACATGGTAGGGGGGTGTTAGGTTTTTTTCGTTACGGAATTTCTTGATTCGGTCGCCGCGCTCAAAGCCCGCGATGAAAGCTATGTAATAGCTTAAAAATATAATACAAATACACACATTACATTTTACTAATATAAATATAACAATAAAACGCACATTAAAAACAACTTATTAAGTTTATTTTGCAGTCGCTACCAAAGCCATTCCGATATACAAAATGGTTGCCGGGACGTCGAACTAACCAAAGATGGCAGATTGCAGATTGTAACTTTGTAGGTACCTACGCCACGCGAAATCCTCCTGGTGCTCACGTAAAACAAATTCCATCATATCTCAGAGATAATGCAATCTGCATTTGTTTGTTTGTTTTTGAGTATTTTTGTTTGTTAGTAATTAAACAAACGAGGCTCATGCGGAAGAGAATTAGCCCCCTTGTTTCATTAAAACTGTAACTTCTCTAGATTCTTATTCTTACTACTATTATAACTATGAAAGTTTGTTATTCTTTCACGCAAAAACTACTGAACCAATTTTGATGAAACTTGGCACACAGGTAGATCATATTATGGAAGAAAACAAGCATTCGCGTAAAATTATTTGATACTAGCTGTCCCCGCGTTCTGACGGATCTTATCTTTTCCCGGGATCAAAATTTTGGCTAAGTTAAGTATTGCTTATAAAATTACATCAGTGAAAGTCCCGTCAAAATCGGTTCAGCCGTTACGGAGATTAGCCGAAACGAATAGACAGATGAGTTAAAAGCTGTTATTTTGACATTACATACAAATACATTTTATTTATTTGTTTATTTTAGACAAAAAACAATATAAAAGGCAGTAGGAGCGTACGAAAATAATAGTCTCCAATGAAGTGAAGCAACGTGCACCAAGTAGTGTGCGTGACTCGTGTTGCACAGGAACGCTATCGGCTTCCTTTACTGTGCTTCACTTTAAGTGCTCGAGGCTCTGTCTACCTTTTTTATTTGGTCTGAGATTTTAGATTATTTCATCATGGTAAGTTATATGAAACGAAGGTGGCAAGCTCACAATTCACAAAGCTTCATTAGAAGGAAACTGGCGGAACAAGCCGAGCCGGTAGATCCATGGCACGACATAGTCTAGTCTAGTAGGTGTGTCACTAACTTCTTTGTATTGCTAATAGATGTCGCTGTAACCTAAAATGTATTTTTTTTTAATTGAACTCGTTGTTTTGTTCATGATAATTTCCTTCACCGAACACTGAACTCATTAGTAAGTTTAAGAATGAAATGCAATTTAATTAGGGATGTTTGTTTATTACAAAAACATTGTTTTTACGTCACGAAAAACATCCAGTTCTTGTCCGATGTCAGTTTAAAGCAAGATTTGATTCCTTTTGATATTTGATACGCCATATTGCTTTTTGAATTTCATTTGTGTAGGTACCTAACTTAAATTAGCGGGTAGGGTAATGCATTATCTTCACAACTTCACACATCCCTTCAGAAGTTCAGAACAAGCAAATTTAGATTATGTTTCGGTCGAATTTTAAACGAATTCCACATAGCCGTCTGAGATGGAATTTTGCACATACTTTTGGTGTTGGTGACAAGAAGACAAGCTCGTTTTAGGGTACGTAATCTAAAGACTAGATACTAAAATAAGTACGTAAATTAATCATAATTATAACGTTATTAATCAAACATTTTAGTGGTAGTGCCGTCGGATACCGCGGCAAAGGTCGTGGGTTCGAATCCTACAATGAGCTTGAGCTTTCGGTGAAGGAAAACATCGTGAAGAAACCATAGCATGGTACTTTGTAGTACCCGACTGGCTGGCTACCACCCTCAAGTTGAAAATCTGTCGCCAAGCACCTATCGGTGTGTTCCGACAGTTGCACTTGAGAGCCAGTTCCCATCTAGGCTTTGTGTGCTTACCACCTTTAGCTTCATCACCATGGTGAGATTGCGGTCAAACACAAGCTTAAAAGTTAAAGAAACCCTTCGATTACGGATCCCTAAAAATTTGAATAAAGGGCACATGATAGCCAGGTGTACGCGATTATTTCAAGCCCTATTGAACTTTGTAAAGGGTGTGTATTAGGGTAGGTCATATTGTTAGAGAATTAAAGCTAATATTTGATTTAGCTACATCAATCCGCCCTTGTGGTAACGTGAAGGGTGCTTTACTAATTGTTGCATTTTTATTTATTTTGATAAGTGAGACGGCCTTTTTGTTAATTCAAAGGAAACCTGAATTAATTCAAATTAAGCTAGGAATAATTTGAGGATTTTTTTTGTTGGTTTCACTTAGTTTTTTGGTGAGTTTGGATGTAATTAATATCTAGTACAAGTAGATCATCTCCGGAAGAAAATCATGAAAAACTAATGTCAAAGTCAAAACCATTCCAGTTTAGATCGGTTCACAAGATCCAGAGATTACCCCCTACAACCTCACAAAACCTCTTTATAATATTAGTATCTATAGACAAACAAAACAAACAATCAAATCTTTCTTTATAATAATTATTTTAGGACTATACAAAACTAAGATTGCCTTTTTAGTCACAAATTACCTTGCAAACTGATTTCCTGAAAACACGTGTGAAATCATTACCCCACTCCGCACAATCGGTACACGGCCACTCTCCCTTCCGGCTGACTTGACCTATATTGTGTGGCCTCTCACATAGGCGCAATAACAATGCACACGGGAGTCAATATCTCAGAATACATCTGCGGATTATACAACAAACTAGACTGGCTTGGGTGATGTTACGTCAATAGGGTATTTGACTACAATGAAAATATAAATAAATCTGTTGTTAGCGTAACAGTTAACATTTTTCTAAACCAATTTAGCCATCGTAATATTTGAAAATATGTATGATGTTTATAAGAAATCATAAATAAAATGATTTAATTGTCACGCTTGACCACGTGATTGAGCACGCTCGGTACTGACCGATTCTGAGTGTGACGTCACCTGCTTGTCACAGCAAAATGGGAACGGTAAATTTATGAAAGATATTTTGACTACTAAAAGTTTGTTTACGAGCAGGTGACGTCATGATATCACGTGACCTAGGTATTATGGCGTCTTAGCGTTTTGGTGGCCTTTTTATTAATATAAACTTTGATGGTAATTTTTAAAGAAAATAAAGATATTCACATAGAATTAAGCAAATAGCAAAGCTATATTGATCGGTTATAGAACTTACTAACATTACTACAAAAATATGTACCATATCCAGTATATTCATATACAACAACATATAAATGCCAAAATATCCCGGGATATATCCCCAGAAAGTAGACCCAATGTGTACCTCACACGACCTATTGCTGAAAATCGTATTAAGCGAATATTAACCAGTGATCGTTCCCATTTTGAACGGATGCCCGCGAAAGTGGGCTGTGACTCCAAACCCCTGGTACACAATTATCGCACTTATAACTATTCGTGTAAGAGTCATATTTGATGTTGTTTCCTCTGGAACGGTCACCTGAAGTAGGGCTTTCCCGCATAGGCTGGAGGACGGAACTAATTTATTTGTTATTCCTGATCCTAATTCATCATTCATCATCGAAATTGAGTGATTAATCGTAAAGTTATTCGTAAAAAGTATTTATTGACATTTCTTGGTGTGGTTGGTTAACACTACCTATCATGACACAGTCGTGGGTTCGATTCCCATCCAAGATTTGTTATTATAAGTTTCTTTTAAATCCTGGATAGGCTTGTGTTTGACCACCATCTCACCATGATGTGGCCGAAGGTGGTAAGCACACAAAGCCTATATGGGAACTGGCTCTCAAGTGCAGCTGTCGGAACACACAGATAGGTGCTTGGCGACAGATTTTCAACTTGACTGGCTACCACCCGGTAGCCAGCCAGTCTGGTATTACAAAGTACCTAACCACCGTGCTATGGTTTCCTCACGATGTTTTCCTTCAATCACTGAGAAATGTATTGAGATTATGGGTTAAGAGGTTGTTTGTGTGTGTTTGTATGTCAGTTACCTTATTTTCCTTTTCAAAGGTTCTTAGATATGCTTTAGAGTTAAAGGCTACCAGAGGGCGCTGCAGTAGATGTACTTCTGCAAAACGACTGGACAATTGAGAGGGTAAGATTTCGTTTGTGACAATAGGTACAATTCGGGCGAATTAACATGGCACCTGGCCAGGAATCCCCGCTAACCCGCAATGCGCTCCGCCTTCGCCATGTCATATTAAGTAGGTAATATACAACACTAGATAAATGATGCATATTTCCACTGTAAGGCAATAGAAAATAAGTTAAAAAAACTTTTTTAAAAACAGGCTTTGGATTCAGAGTGACGTCACTTTATTTTTTGAGTTATTCTCAGCAAGCCCTTTCATTTGATACCCATATTGTAGGATTGCATTAAAAAATAATAGTCCGCTATCTTAGGTGTTCCGCCATGTTGGATTTAGAATGACGTCACACAGCTGACCATGCATTGTCATCCAAACTAAACGTGTATACAAAATTTCAGCCCAATCAGTTAAAGATATCTGCTTCAAAATTGAGTTGCAAGATTCACCCCGGACAAACATACATACATTGCAAGCTAATATAAAGCTTGTAAAAGAGTGGGGCGCATCCACGGAGTAAAGAAGTATGGCGCATCTTTGTGCATTGACAAGAATATTCGTGACGGTCCTCCTAAGTAAGTATAATCCATAGTAACCATTCACATCTTAAACAGAATAGAATCACAAGTCAAATCTTGAGTTTTAATTTATCCTAAGTTTTCTGCTTTTAATTTTCAGGGTTATCTATTTAACTTTAACTTTTATTGTAAGTATTTTTGATTGTTAAACATTTGAATAAAAAAAGAAATATTAAAAAATTACCTTGCCGAGTTCTTGTCGGTTCTTCTCAGTTGTTGTTACGTCTGTAATTCATGCTCTTGACTTGGCACCCACTTATACTGTTATTGAACTTGGCTCTCATTTTCACGTGAATGTTTTTGATATCAATTATCTAGTTAGGCTTTCATTACAGAGTTGATCAAAGATTACAGATACATACATATGGTTTCCACAGTGCAAGCTCTGCTTATTTAGGGATCAGATGGCCGTGCGTGAAGTCAGTAGATACCGTTTAAATAACTTCTCTTTGAAAAAACCCACAAAAACTTGAGATAAGGTTACGTTAACAGTATATTTCTTAGTAAACAAAGAACAACTTAGCAGGGGATCAATTTGTCATGCGTCTGGAATTGCCCTAAACAAACTAACGCTTTCTGTGTGCCTAATTAAGGAGCTGTAGCGATTCAAAGGAGTTTAATCTGGATTTCTTGGAGTTTATTTACTCCTTAAGAATAGTTTTTAGGGTTCCGTACCCAAAGGGTAAAAACGGGACCCTATTACTAAGACTTCTGTCCGTCTGTCTGTCACCAGGCTGTATCTCAAGAACCGCGATAGCTAGACAGTTGAAATTTTCACAAATTATGTAATACTAAAAACAAAATAAAATAAATATTTAAGGGGGGCTCCCATACAACAAACGTGATTTTTTTGCCTTTTGTACGAAATCCTTCGTGCGCGAGCCCGACTCACACTTGGCCGGTTTCTTTATTTTTTTTACTTTTAAATACGCTTGTGTTTGACCGCAATCTCCCCATGGTATGGGATGATGTGGCCGAAGCTGGTAAGCACACAAAGCCTGTATGGGAACTGGCTCTCTAGTGCAGCTGTTGGAACACACCGACAGTGCTTGGCGACAGATTTTTAACTTGAGGGTGGTAGTCAGCCAGTGGGGTACTACCAAATACCCTACCACCGTGATATAGCTTGGCGACGCCCATGTATACAAGGTAAAATACCACTGTATTTTTTTTATGTCACATGAGACAACGAGGCACCAGATGGTACGGGTCACCAGATGGTAAGTGACTACGGTCGCCTATAGACATTCGCAATAGCAAGGGGATTGCTAAGTGCTGTACACCTTATTACAATGCCTTAAAGACAAACTGGCTCTCAATTGCAATTGCCGGAAAATACCAACAGGTGCTTGGCGACAGACTTTCAACTTGAGGGTGGTAGCCAGCCAGTCGAGTACTACAAAGTACCCTATCACCGTGCTGTGGTTTCCTTACGATGTTTTCCTTCACCGAAAGCTCATTGTAGGATTCGATCTCACGACCTTCGCCGCGGTGTCCGACATCACTACCACTGAGCTATCATCGCCTTATTATGGTTTCTTAACAATATATCAAATTCTACTATCACGCTTAAATCGATACCTATGTATGTGCTAAAGCTTTTAAATTGCGCCAAAAATGATATAAATAAGCTTGGACTTCCCTGAAAGCTTTTACGAAACATATGGATTTTTTTTACCTGAACGACATGGGTAGTGCGTTAACATTTATTTATAATTGTTATTGTTATTAGTATAAACAAAACTTGAAAGTAGTTTTTCAGAATAAGTAAGTAACATAATTTAGATTTTCTTATCTTTTGCCGGGATTAAAATATAGCCTATGACACTCACAAATAACGTGGCTTTCTATTGGTGAAAGAATTTTCTATATTGGTTCGGTAGATCCAGAGATTACCCCTTACAACCTCACAAACTTTACCTCTTTATAATTATTAGTATAGAAAACAAAGTCGCTTTCCGCGTCTGTCTGTGTGTCTGTATCGCTAACCACAGATTTCAGAACCAAACGCAATGGATTTTGATGCGGTTTGGTTCACATAGCTAACCCTGGCTAAACGTCACGCACGAGACTTATATAAAGTCGATTTTGCATTGAAATTTCTTCCAGATGTTAAGTAGACGCTCTCTAATTAAACAATGATGTCTTCGCTATATTTTATCCAGTGATGTGTTGATGGTTGTAGACACAATTTGGATTTGGTATTTTTACTTTATGTCTACTTCTTTTTAATAAATTATTATAATACTAGTTTTCCGCTCCGTGGTTTCACCCTGGGAAAACAAAAGATTCCTATGTTTTATTCTATATCATATCTACCTGTGCAAGATTCATCGAAATCCGTTTAGCCGTTTTCTCGTGAAAGAGTAACAAACATCTTCTCACACATCCGTCCAAGCATACTTTCAAACTAGCCGTCGGTCTCTCACCGAGGGTTCCGTACAAATTTTGTAGTTTTTTTATTATTTTATTCTGTTTTTTTTTAGTATTTGTTGTTATAGCGGCAACAGAAATACATCATCAAAATTTCAACTGTGTAGCTATCACAGACTGACAGACAGACGGACATTCCCTTATTACCCTTTGGGTACGGAACCCTAAAAACATTCTCCTATTAAAATGCAACGTTATATAACAAATTCAAGCTAATCCATTGACGAGGTAACGCCGCTAGCGTCCTCGGCACGATTTCCCCGGGCAGCAATTTAAATTCAGTTTTTTATTTTGTAGTTTAGATGTTATTTATTTTTAAGTTATTTAAGTTTTAGTTTTATCCATTGGCTACTTTTCGAGTTTTGCGGACACAAACATACGGAACTTGAATATTTTTTATAAAGATGGCGGTTATGTAGTTTTTCGAACAAAATACCAATCTATCTGTCTGCCTGTAACATATGACGTTACATTCGCATACGTATAGCATCCGCTCTAATTTCAAAGAACTGTGGGAAAACACGGCGGCTATCTGTCTACTATATGGCCATTTTACTAAGTACCTTGAAATAGGAGAGTACTACTACATATGCTTGTATTTTTTGCTGTTTTAGTGTGTTAGGTTTTATGATTGAAATAGCTGTCCCCCGCGGTTTAATTTTAGTTAAATATCGTTCATAAACTCAGTCATCAAGTGACCCTCAGTTTAGTTGCCGACATCAACACAACTTTTAATGTTGTCCATCCCTTTTTCACTAGCACGACTCCAACACAACACGACTGTCACATTTTGTTCACTCGCAAGGAATGTTGTGTTGGTGTCGTGTTGCCTGCAGAGAAAAAGTCCCTATAGGGCCTGCAAGGTGGCTATGTTGTCACAACAAAAAAGTTGATCCGATCTAGTGGACAAGACAGCATAGCCGAATTTTTGGTTCAAAGTTGTGTTGGTGTTGTGTTGTCCTCGTGTGTGAGAAAATGGCGCATACATTATGGCGGTTGGAGTTGTCACAACATTATGTTGTGTTGGTTTCTCGTAGTGAGAGAACGGCCTAAGGCGCCACACAGACGATGTATAGATCATCTATTTAAAATGTAAAGGCCTATATGTATATAGTTAAGTAACTATAATATGTATACCAATATTGGAACGAAGTTCCTTATCGCGCGTTGTGAAAGGGGGCTAGACGGAAAAAATGCTCACGAAAAATTGTCACCGACACTTTTAGTGTCAGTGTCACTTTATTGTAAGCTGTGCGGCGTGCGCATGTTTCTCAGTCTGTCTCTCTCTCTATCTCTCTCTTATAGAAAGCAAGCCAGATTTTTTTTAAAATTCTATTTATATATATATATATATATATAAAAAAAAACTATTTATATAAACTGTTTTTTTTTATATATATACTCTCTCGACTTATATAACTTCGTTCCATCCGGGTGTCCCTTGACACCTCTCAATATTTTTTTTAATTTAATGGGTCATAATTACGACTTTATTACATTGAACTTTTTTTTTTGTTAGTTAAGTACTTTAAGCGCCTAACAGTTATTACTTGTCTACTTATTCATAAACATTAGAACAATTTCGCCGCATAGGCAGCAACTTACACAGCTCAGCAGTTTAAGGGCTGTCTTCAGTACAACAATGCGAGTGTTCTGGGTTCGCCTCTATGAAATGGCTACTTGTAATTATGCCAAATGTTGTACTTAACTTTAACTATCTAGACATTTAGACTAATCTATGAGCAAAAGGCTCATAAATTAGTCTAAATGTGTAAATAAATTAATGGTAAAAAAAAAACATTTTAAAAACAAACTTTCATTTAATTGCCCTGAAAAGAAGATAATAATCTTTTTAATACAGATAATAATCTTTTTAATACACTCTAAACATTGTATGACAAATATACATGAACAATCATACGAAATTAATAATAGTTTGTCTCAAACAGTAAATAATAGTAAATATGCAACCTAAAACTTCCCCAGTAAGTTTAAAAAACTGTACCAATTTCAATGTACATGTGTACTATAACTTTTATAAGAAATAAATGATTAGTTAGTTGAGTTTATTGTGTTTTTATTAAATTGCTTCATATTTTTGCAACTGTATTAAAAATAGTCGTTCAGTACACTTGCGGAACCGTCATTGCAACTTGTTCCGACTTTTGTCGGACTTTTTGTGATTTGTCGGGACTCTTTGCAATGACAGCCTTTCCGCACTTGTAATGAATGAATATACTATTTCATCATTAAATCAAACCAATCAATTTAGTACATGTATTACACAATGCTTGTCGCGTATATATATGTCGCATGAGACCCCTTAGTACATCGCCCTTTTTTGCACCATTTACGGAACCCAAAAACTGAAAGAAGATACAAAGAAAGCCACGTCAAAAATACTTGCCTGGCCTGTCCATTCAACCATTAACACATGATGAATCGTATGTATTCGGTAAACTCCGTGAGTGTTCGTGTGTAAATATTGACAGGTTACGAACGTGCTCGGGCGCAGGTGCCGCTGTGTCTGCAATGGCCGTTAGAATTCGAGATATTTATGTGCACATTATTAGGGTTCCGTACCGCGAAAGGAAAAAACGGATCCCTTATAGGATCACTTTGTTGACCGTCCGCCCGTTTGTATGTCACAATACACTTTATCTCGGGAACGCGGTATCGAGTTAAATGAAATTAAAACGATATACTCAGGTCTACAGTCCCTTGAAGCTGTGAAAAAATCAAACTTTTAAGTTAACGTACAAAAAAGATGTTTATGCCGGAAAAAACGTATATTTCGACGCTCTCAAGGGAATCAAAATTTATAGGATACTTCCCGTTGACCTAGAACCATGGAATTTGGCAAAAAGCAACAATATGTAGCACAAGTAAATAATAAATCCAAAAACTGTAAATTTGCAATTAGGTATATCCGAAAAAAAAACAACGTAATTGAAAAACAATAGAAAAAATCCCCGAGACTCCATTACCGTGATGAACGAACTATTTAAATATAGGATGGCTGGAGTAACCCCAGCCAATCACCCTCCGACGCAAAAAGGGCACACTCCGTCCCGCCCGTACGACAGAAGAAGAAGAACTCAAGTTTGTACGGAACCCTCGGTGCGCGAGTCCGACTCCAACTTGACCGTATTTTTTATACACAAATAAGTAAGTTAATGAAATGGGAGGGATCTGATTTCACCATCACCCATAAGGTTCCATTGAAATTCAAAGCGCTGGAATTTAGAATTTATCTCTAGAATTAATCTTAATTCAATATGTGTATGTAAAAAAATTCATGTCACGTTGCCCAAGCGTGATGAAGTCCTTTACTAATAAACCGATTTTGATTGTTTGCATTTTAATATTAATTTTTGCACCTTGAGAGATAGGATACATTTTATTTCGGTTCGGACAGCTAGTTACTAACATAATAAGATTACTTTCGCTTTTAAACACTCCAATTCATGCAGTTCAAATTCTGTTCTGTGCTGTCAAGCAGGCAGTTTCTCTTGATTGTAAGTGATTACCTTCGCATACACTAGCAATACCAAATGGTTGCCAATGTGTTGCCAACCTTACAATAACTATAAAGGCGGATATGTTACTACGTCGTCACCTAATTTCCTCAATAGCTACTACATATTGGTCTAATTTCGGTTTTTACTTAACCACATGCAGATTCTAACCAAATACGATCATTTTACGTAGGTATAATTTTCCTATAAATTTACCTAAGTTCTATGTTGTGGTTTGTCCAACATATTTTTAAATCGGTTATCACGACCTTTTGTGTACATTATTTATAGAGCTGTGGTTACACGAACTAATAGAACCTAATAGAATTTCAAGGTGATGATAGCTCAGTGGTAGTGACGTCAGATACCGCAGCGGAGGTGGTTTCGGTGTAGGAAAACTTTGTGAGGAAACTACAGCACGGTGGTAGGGTACTTTGTAGTACTCGACTGGCTGGCTACCACACAAGTTGAGAGATCCCTCGGGAACTGAGGAAACTGGGACAAATAGTAATTTGATGACGTCACCTGCTCGTAAACAAACTTTTATTTGTCAAAATATCTTTCATAACTTAACCGTTTCCATTTTGCTGTGACAAGCAGATGACGTCACACTCAGAATCGGCCAGTACCGAGCGTTTTCAATCACGTGGTCAAACATGCAAATTTAATAATATTATTTTCACTCCTCTTGCTCAAAAAGACCGTCATTGTAGCGTACCAGAGCGGTGAAAAAATAGCAATTCATCCTCTAGGGGAAAAAGTATTTTTTATTTTATTTTTGTGTGTCAAATGACAATGAGCCTACAAAAACGAAAAAGTCTTTAGTCATAAGTAGAATAATCATGAATAAAGACTCGACTTATTACTGTTTCATAAAAAAGAACTTCATTTTAATTTTGAAAATGGAACTAAAATCGGCGATCTCTGGTAGAATGCATGCAATGTGTTGCGGCTACAGAAGAAACAAAAAAAAAAGAAATTATAAACTACATATTTCATATTGTATTGGATTGTTTTATTTTTTCGCAATCGTAGTGAAAAGTTTAGTGTAACACACGGCGCTAAAACCCATTAAATCCCGGTTTCTATTTAGTCCCTCGCTAAAGCTCGGGAGTAAAACTACCTCGTATATAATGGGTCATTTTAGCCCCTTGTATAACAATCTACTATTATGATTTCTTATAAACATCATCTATAGATATTTCAAATATTACGATGGTTAAATTGATGTAGAATAAAATTATTTTTAAAAATAAAAAACAAAAACCGACTTCAAAACTGTAACCTATACCTATGTACAAACATAAACTAAAAAGTAAAGAATAATATTTTAATTTCAAAGCAAGAGCCTTAAAGGACAATCAACAAAATTATTGATTGATATATCTATTTAATATCTATAAACAGTTCTTTTTGGAGTCGGTGCCAGTCAAGAAGAAGGACAGTTTTGAACTGGACACGAAGTGTTCATACGAGAAAACGTCTTACGACACCTCTCCTTACGGTAATGTTCCTTAGGTCTGCGCCGTCGCTCCCCTACTTTTCGAAAGTTTGTTACAAAGGCAGAATTAAACTGTCCTTCTTGGCTGGCACCGACTCCAAAAAGAACTTTTTATAAATATTAAATAGATATATAAATATCAATAATTTTGTTGATTGTCCTTTAAGGCTCTTGCTTTGAAATTAAAATATTATTCTTTACTTTTTAGTTTATGTTTGTACATAGGTATAGGTTACAGTTTTGAAGTCGGTTTTTGTTTTTTATTTTTAAAAATAATTTTATTTTTTAATTTTTAAAGTTTATTCCTTATTATATGTTATCCTAGGCAAAACTAGTTTGTCCTGAAATCGGGTCTGGCCGGTAAAATATAATATATAACTAGCGGGTCCGGCAGACGTCGTCCTGCCCTGAAATTAAATCAAATCTTGGAACTCGATTCCAGCGCCACCTACCGGGTCCAATTGTATTTTAAAACCATCGAAGAACCCATTGAAGTATACACACGAAATTTCATCCAAATCCAAAAAGTCACGCTCAACGACTCAGTTTGATTCACTAAGGTTTATCAAACGAGATCGATTTTTTTTCGTTTTTGTTGATTTTCTCAAAAAGTGCTTAATCAATTTCGACAAAATTTAAATGGGACCACCTCTGAAGTAGGATCTACCAAACAAAAAAAGAATCATCAAAATCTATTCATAATTGGCAGAGAAATCGAGTAACAAACATAAAAAAAAAAAAAAAAAAAAAAACATACAGACGAATTGAGAACCTCCTCCTTTTTTTTGAAGTCGGTTAAAAATGTATTAACTAACAACAGTTTTACATATATTTTCATTGTAGTCAAATACCCTATTACAAATTAAACACTCGTACACCGTAGTCAATCCTAATCGAAGACATTATGTATGTAGGTACAGAGTCAAATTCCAATTTACACCATTTGGATTACAATTAGATTTCCTATAACTCGACATGTTCGGAATCTATGGTACCATAACGCATTCTTTGTATTGGAATCATCAATTGGTTATGTAGGCTGGGGTGGGTGTCACAGCGATTTTATCAGCGTGAGCGTATTACACTAATTCACCCTGCAGTGGTTGTAATGCCAAAAATATCATAAGAAATTAAGTATTTCACGATATTCAAAGCAAATTAGACTTCGCTATGCTTTAATGGGAAGCCACTGGATGCGGGGAGGATATGCTTAAATCTGTCTTAAGCAAAGCTCGGTCGATGGTAATTTTACGAGGAATAGACGAAATACACCAAGCACTTATCGATGTGTCCTGACAGCTGCACTTAAGAGCCAGTTCGCATCTAGGCTATGTGTGCTTATCCCCTTCAGTCCATCACTTTGTCACAAACAAGCTTTAACAAAAGTAAAACAAAACTAACACGCTCCAATAACTTGATACGATATCTATACTAATATTATAAAGAGGAAAAATTTGTTTGTTTGCATTGAATAGGCTCCGAAACTACTGGACCGATTTCAAAAATTCTTTCACCGTTGGAAAGCTACACTATCCCTGATGAACATAGGCTATATTTTATCCCGGGATAAAATAAGATCCCTCGGGAACGCGGGTGAAACCGCGCGGAACAGCTAGTTTGTAATAAATGAAAAAAAATGTAAAAAATGATAACTCACCCAATCATACATGAAATAAGGAAATAAATACACGCTTATTAACGAACTAGTTGTCCTCCGCGGTTGCACCCGCCTTCCCGTGGGATCTTATCTTTTCCCGGGATCAAAATATAGCTTATGTTACTCAGGGATAATGTAGCTTTGTCATGGTGAAAGAATTTTTGAAATCGGTCTAGTAGTTTTTGAGTTTATTCGTAACGAACAAATCTTTGCACTTTAGAAAATTAGTACAGTAGGGGAGTCGTTGTCGCTTCTCTTAAGAATTCGCTCGTATTCCGACGGCAACTTTAAATGCGTGCGCGCAAACACGTGCTACCGAAATAAATTCCTAGAAAACTTTTGTGAAATCCCATCGCGCAAGATGTTTTATGTGCATTTTATTTTTCTTCCTTGTCTTCTCTATCATCATACCCCGCTGGGTGTACATTCCAGATGTTTTAAACCGTTTCCGTACAGTATTGCTTTAGTAAAAGTAGTATATCGCTTTCTATTTTGAATTAGTTCCATTTTTACGACCATTAACATATTAAACACTAGCTTTCCCCCGCGGTTTCACCCGCGTCCTGGAAAACCTTTAGGTGTTGATTTTTTTTAAATCTATAAGCGGGCACCTACTCGTTGTTTTAAATTTCAAGTTTATAGCATTTATATTTTCTGAGATATCGTGATTAATCAAAGTCTTCTTCTTCTCTTCCTTATCCCACGCTAGGTGGGGTCGGCACAACATGTTTTCCTCTTCCACTCCGCTCTATCACTAGTCGTCTCCGTACTCACACCTTTCATATGCATATCATTCTTCACGCAGTCCATCCATACCTACTTCGGCCTTCCTCTACCTCTATATCCATCCACACTCATGCTCAATACTCTTTTTGTTACATGCCTTTCATCCCTCTTTATGACATGCCCATACCAAGCTAATCTATTTCCTTTCATCTTTTCAGTCACTGGTGCTACTTTCAAGCTTCCTCTGATATACTCATTCCTTATCTTATCCATTCTCGTAACGCCACACATCCACCTCAGCATTCGCATCTCAGCCACATGTACTCTTCTCTCATTCACCTCTTTCATTGCCCAACATTCAGATCCATACATTAACAGGTCTTATGACGGTTTTAAAGTCAAAACCTTTTATTCATTTTAGGCTCTAGGACTTATGAAAGTCGAATTTCAGGAGTTACCACTATAATAATATCGAATGATAATTCGCTTTTCAATCTATAGCTACTAATATTATAAAGAGGTAAAGTTCGTGAGTTTGTGAGGTTGTAGGGGGTAATCTCTGGATCTACTGAATCGATTTTTAAAATCTTTTACCAATAGACAGCCACGTTATTTGTGATCCCTCGGGAACGCGGGTGAAACCGCGGGGGACATCTAGTTAAATAGATTTTGGATGGAATGACGCTTAGTTTAAAGTGAAATATAATATCGTCGTATCTGATTGACCTATCAACCTACATCCTAATCAGCTGGCGTTGGCAACTAGATATTTTGACCACAGGTTATTAAGGAACACGGATTAATCACGACATCTCAGAAATTATATTTGCTACTTCGAAATTTGGTAAGTAAATTACCCTCGGGAACGCGGGTGAGGCCGCGGGGGTTAGCTAGTTTATGATATTTGGATAGAACCTAAAACGTGTGAAAAGCATGATTCAACGGTATATGATTTCCACTCGAACAAAGTCGCGGGAAAAAGCTAGTAAAACTTAAGCTGCCTTTACATATGTTCATAAATTATTGAAACATGACAACAGACTTGCACATTTAAATGAAATGCAATAGATTTTCGACTCTGTTGCGAAATATTAAAGATTAAAATTATTTAAAAGTTGAAAGTGAACGTAAATATTATACAACGTGTTTAATTTTCAATTCGTCATGTCCTAAATGATTAAGTTAACATGCAAACGATTATTGTAATATTACATTTGTATACAGTACCCTCAGTATTGTATACTACAAGAACTATAATTGTAGTTATGAAAAGTGAATATTTTTTTTACCTTACGCCCATGTGAATGTAGCGAAACGGCCAAGTCACATATTTTGACTAAGGTGTACAGTTTGTGAAGTTAGAGCTTGTAGAGTTAGGGCGTGTAGAGTTACTCGTAGAAGCTTGGCTTTACGTGAGAGAATATGCTCTCGTTTTGGCAACATTTTACATGAAAATGTTTTTGGTATAAGAAAGAATTAGGGAGTTCTATTCCATATTCTATCTCAACATATAATAAAACTTATTACAGACACGTCAAAAGTTCCATGCCAAAAAAAGAAAGATAATAAACATTTAAAATTTCAACATAAATATTAATGTTGTTGCGTACATATTACATTATTTAAATAAAAACGTGAAAGTCAATTACACGGACGTTTCGCGCCGAAATCTTGACTAAATTAAGACCACACATTTCGTATCGCATGTCAGACTTGACTAGGGTGGCCATTTTCAAAAAAGTCCTTACAAAACTTTTTACATCCCACTATTCTACTAATATTATGAATGTGAAAGTTTGGATGGATGGATGGATGGATGGATGTATGTTTGTTACTCATTTACGCCTGAACGGCTGAATGGATCTGGATGAAATTTGACATGTAGATAGATTATAGTCTGGAATAGCAAATAGACTTTTTTTTTAATCACGGGAGAGATAAGATTCCTCAGGAACGCGGGTGAAACACAACATAAAATTAAATATAGTTAAATTCAGAATTGTATGGTCTCAAAATTTTTACATTATGATTACATATTATAAAACAAAGTCCCCCGTCGCGTCTGTTTGTCTGTCAATATGTTCTTGATAAACTCAAAAACGAGTGAACGGATGCTCTATAATTTATTAAGGATTTTTTTATATATTGGTTGAAATATGACCATGATTGTTTAAGATGTCGACCGACTGTGAGCTTTACTTTTTAAACTCAATTACGTTTGACACTTAAATAGGTTCACCTAGAATCAGAGTGTATCCGGACAAATCCATACGGTTGGTAACCCTATTTTTGACAGACAGTTTTCTTCGAAAATTACTGTAGAAGTGTTGGCTGTGTAACGCTCAGCCTAATTTGCCTTAATGGATGCTTTTATGTGTTTTTTGCATCCAAATTGACGGTCTCGCGTGAAATGAATGTCATTTATTGTAATTGGAGACCACCTTGCGTGAATTTTTGTGATTAAAATCAGAGATTTTTTTTTATAAACGTTTAAAGTGTTGAGGGGTGTGGCGGTTTATTCCGCTACTTCATCTGTACATCTATCTATCTTACTATCTTACTAATATTATTAATGTGAAAGTTTGGATGGATGTATGTTTGTTACTCATTTACGCCAGAACGGCTGAATGTATCTGGATGAAATTTGGCATGGAGATAGATTATAGTTTGCAATAGCACTTAGACTACTTTTTATCCCGGGAAAAGATGAAACCGCGCGGAACAGCTTGTATACACATAAATAAAATTGTTTTGTCTCTTTGTAATATCAAAATAATAGTTTTTTAATAAATGCATATATATAAAAGTACTTTTAACAATGAAACATTTTTTTTTGTTGTTATTTTGAAGCTAATATCGGAATCGGCTGCACCGATTTTGACAGGACCTTCACTGGACATTATCTTTTCCCGGGATAAAAATAGCCTATGTTGCTCAGGGATAATGTAGCTTTCTAATGGTGACAGAATTTTTGAAATAGGTCGATTCGTTTTCGAGTTAAATCGTAACAAACGAACAAAAAATCTAATCTTTCCACTTTATAATATTAGTTTAGATGAGATAAATGCACAGAAATGCAATGTAATTTTAAATCGACTCACTAAATTTGAGATTAACATACATTAATAGATTATAACAAACACAAATCAGTAGTATATTATGAAGAACCGACAGACAAATTAATATTCTGAAGTGGTATATTGTGCCGGCGCACTTTGATGTTCAAACTATGATACAAGTGACTCCATAATGTTACCATGTGGAGGTTCTGCGAGCTGGTGACACCATTTTTTTGTCAAACACTTCCTGCATATTTCTTTTGATTGGTATCCTTGGATTATATGTTACAGCAAGTAATAAATCCAGATATTATATAAATAAATCCTACTCATATTATAAACTAGTTTTCCGGCCTGCGGTTTCACCCGTGTCACCGAGGGATCTTACCTTTTCCCGGGATAAAAAGTATCCTTGGTGTTATTCCAGGATATGAAATACCTGGGTGCCAAGTTTCATCAAAATCCATTCAGCCGTTTTTGCGTGAAAGAGTAACAAACACTTCACACACATCCAAACATACTTTCGGAGGAATTCTTTGACGCACTTTTATAGTTTATTTTAGGTAGTTTTTAGATTAGATTAGTTTTAATTGTAGTTATAATAATGTAAATATTTTATTGATTTTATATAGTAGTAAATTTATAATACTAGCTATCGTCCGCGGTTTCACCCTAATAGCCTATGTGCTATTCCAGACTATAATCTATGTCCATGCCAAATTTCATTCAGATCCATTCAGTCGTTCTGGCGTAAATGAGTAACCACGACACGATTTTTTTTTAGTCACAAGTGACAACGACGCAAGGTCACCTGATGGTAAGTGACTACCGTCGCCTACAGACATCAGCGATACCAGAGGGATTGCCAATGTGTTGTACACCTTATTACAATGCCTTAAAGACAAATTGGCTCTCAAGTGCAATTGCTGGAACACACCAACAGGTGCTTGGTAACAAATTTTCAACTTGAGGGTGGTAGCCACCCAGTCGAGTACTACAAAGTTCCCTACCACCGTGCTGTGGTTTTTTAAAAAGCTTTTAATAAAAATGTGTCACATCAATATTTTTATTCACATCAAACGTTGAATAGACTTCCAACTGTAGGCGTGTACTTTGCTGTGTAGACAGACAACATAGGTAAGGACACCTTACAATGCGGTGCATAATACTCATACATTCGTGGTAATACTATAAAATTATCATACAATAACACGCTCATGCGACCTCATGGTCAAAGGTCAGTTTAAGTGCGACTCATTCATACAAGCAAAGCGACGGGATGAATGAATCGTCATTTATGTAAAGATTTTTGTTTTTAAATAAAATCTTCTACTGAGTATCAGACCAAATAAAAAGGTAGACAGAGCCCCGCGCACTTAAAGTGAAGCACAGTAAAGGAGGCTGAATTTGAAAAATATAAGTAAAGTTTTGGATTTAGAGTGACGTTTCTTTATTTTTTGAGTTATTCCTACAATGAGCTTGAGCTTTCGGTGAAAGAAAATATCTTGAGGAAACCATAGCACAGTGGTAGGGTACTTTGTAGTACCCAACTGGCTGGCTACCACTCTCAAGTTAAAATCTGTCACCAAGCACCTATCGGTGTATTCCGACAGCTGCACATGAAAGCCAGGGAGCGAGTTCTACAGCTCTTAGAGCTACTAGTAATAAGTGAGTGTATGATTTGTACAAATTGAAATACTCAAGTAATATAATAGAAATGAAGTGTACGTACATAGCCTGGATCTAGTTGAAATGACAGCATCCCGCAAAAATGTTGGTAAAACCCGCGATGAGATTTCGTCAATGAATAACAGCGACAAATATCGTATGGGTTTTTCCGAGAAAATTCGAGATAAACATATTGATATATGAATGAATGAAATTGAACATTTATTATTTCAATTAACACTTGAACACATAAATTGTTTGATCTAGTTTAAATTCATGAGAATTCATGACGCTTTCGGTGAAAGAAAACGTCGTAATGAAACCATCGATTTTTCTGAAGAAAAAATATCTAACCCTTTCTGAGTTTCTTGCCGGAGCGCTAATCTCAGGAACTACTGGGTCGAATTGAAAATTTATTTTAGTGTTGGATAGCCCATTTATCGAGGAATGCTATAGGCTATTATAACATCACGCTAAGTTGCGAAAATCCCACGGGAACGCGGGTAAAACCGCGGGGGTCAGCTAGTTAAAATAAGAAAGGTTTAATCTTATTCTGGCCGGAGTCTTCTCAGTTTAAGTGTATTCCGAACCGATGGTAGAGTCAATTGTAACGTTCATAAGTACATTACCAGGGCCTAAACTGAATAAATGAGATTTGAGTAGGTACTCGAATGGCTGAGCTACCACCCTCATATTGAAAAGAGTTCCTCACATTGTAGAGGTTTTCCCTAGAGACTACAGCATGGGGTTCTTCAAAAGAGGAGTGAGAAGGTTTATGCGAAGTCGGCAACTCGCCGTTCTGGTGTTGCAAGCGTCCATAGGCTACGGTAACCGCTTACCATCAGGTGGGCCGTAAGCTTGTTTGCCACCTAGTGGTATATAAAAAAAAACTGTCATCAAGCACCTGTTGGTGTGTTCCGGCAGTTGCAATTGAGAACCAGTTGCCTTTAAGCTTGTAAATTACATTCCTAATTCCCTTGGTATTTCTAATGTCTATAGGCGACGGTAGGCACTTACCATCAGGTGACGCACCTGCTTGCTTCTCAGTCTTGTGGAAGAGAGAATTAAAATAATTATAGCATATTATTATGTTAGAGAGAATCACGTCAGTAGTTCCAAAGATTATCTTTTACATACAAACATAAAAACATACCTCGACCTACGTGGGTTCGATTCCCTGTCCTGTGTCTAGGTGTAATTGTCTATTTAAACATACAATTACTTTTTTATAACATTAAAAGCCATTTCCCATCTAAGCTTTAGTGCTTACCACCTTCGGCCACATCACTTACCATGGTGAGATTGTGGTCAAACATAAGCAAAATTGGTGAGATTGTGGTAACAAATTAAAAAAAAATACAGGTAAAGTATTACATTACTACAACTGTATTTTTTGCAGTGGAATGCAAACTTTGGGAAGCCCATAATTACTTAGACATAGTTTAAATTGTCGTAGCGTCATTGTTTCTGAGAAAGCGACAATGTTTTGAATGTTACGACTATAAAACGACTCATCGTTTGATTGTCTCGGGACTTATCTCGATTAATTATGACATGTGTGTGTGTGTGTGTGTGTGTGTGTGTGTGTGTGTGTGTGTGTGTGTGTGTGTGTGTGTGTGGTGTCATGTGCTAGACATACTGGCAACCTCGTTAATTGCTGTTTCTTTTTATGTCACAAGTGACAACGAGGCAGGCGGGTCACCTGATGGTAAGTGACTACCGTCGCCTATAGACATTAGCAATACCAGGGGGACTGCCAACGTGTTGTACACCTTATTACAATGCCTTAAGGGCAAGGAGAACTGGCTCTCAAGTGCAACTACCGGAACACACCAACAGGTGCTTGGCGACAGGTTTTCAACTTGAGGGTGGTAGCCAGCCAGTCGAGTACCTCATAGTACCCTACCACCGTGCTGTGGTTTCCTCACGATGTTTTCCTTCACCGAAAGCTCAAGCTCATTGTAGGATTCGAACCCACGACCTTCGTCGCGGTATACGTTACTTACCACTGAGCTATCATCGCCTTGACGTTTTTAGAATATTACGTCACTAGCTGGTCCCCCGCGGTTTCACCCATGTTCCCGTGGGATTTTATCCTTTCCCGGGATAAAAAGTATCCTATGTTTTACTCCAGGATATGGTCTACCTGTGTGCCAAGTTTCATCAAAATCCGTTTAACCGTTTTTGCATGAAAGAGTAAAAAACATCCATCAATATTATAGTGGGATTAACATTGTTCAGTCATCTGATTTCAAACTAAGCAGAGCTTGTTATAAGGATACCAGATAATGGTATATATATAACCTACTATGGAAATTAGATAATGATATCTAAATTAATATTAGGTATAAAGAGGAAAGATTCAATTTTTATTTGTTACTATTTTAATCAAAAACTACTGGAGCGGTTTTAAATTCTTTCACCATTAGAAAGTTACATTATCCCTGAGTAACATAGGCTATATTTTTAGCCCGGGAAAAGATAAAATCCCACGGGAACGGGTGAAACCGTTAGAACTAGTAATATAGGTAAAATCTTAGAAAAATAATTGAACCTGTCTGCCGCCATATTGTTTTGGTACGTAAGTATCAATGAATAGTCACTTAACACCTATACTTAACTTAATATAGTAATTAATCATAAATAATTAGCTTACTTTCAACTTATTCGCTTACTATGAACTGGGTATGAAGTTTCATGTAATAATAATATGATAAAAAATCAGCTGTAACTTGACTATTGTGAGATATTAGTTTTATTGTCTGTTCACGAATTAATAGGCGATAAATATTTACTTTTAAGTTTTCCACATGGTAACCATGGCAACTGCATTTAATGGCGGGTTGTTTGAGAGGTAAAGTTAACAAAAATGAATTGTAGGTAGTTTGTTACCATAACTAAAATAAATAAATACCTATAATACTTAAGTAGGTAGTTAAATTTCGAAAATAGTGTCACTTTTACTGAGGTGATTTTGTTGTATATTTGGTAGGTGACATGCCCACCTTTCCCCTTAAGTTTGTAGTACTATTTACCGGACATGTATAAACGTAAAATACACGTAGGTACAATTCCATTATTTAATCAATGTAAACGGTCAAGAGAGTTTGATTTCGTTTAAAATTTCATAATAAAATAACAAAAGTGTGCGTTGGCCGGGAATCGAACCCGGATCAACTGCTTGGAAGGCAACTATGCTGACCATTACACCACCAACGCATCTGTCAGCGTAGTTGAAATTACGTATAACTTTCTAATTTACGTTATCTCGCGTGACGTCACGTGCTACACTTTGCTCCAATTTTTCTTGTTGCAATAATTTGTGTAACTGTAATTTGAAATGAGAACATCTTGATATTGAAACGAAAGTGTATTTTGCTTTTAAAATTAATTAGACAACCTTTCATTTTCTGTACGGGTCAACTGATAGACATACTAAATGGAAATCTCGAAACGCAGGAAATTTTGATTCTTTAGCTATCCAGTGGTGTAGATAGATAAAATGTTGGATGGAGATGATAGATATGTAGCTCTGCAACACCAAACTGTATCCCTCGATTTTGTTTTCATTGGTTTTTTGGAGTACGCAAATAAGACGTATACGTCAAAACAGTATTATGAAAAGACGGACGAACACTTTATGTTTAAAAAAAAACTATTGCAATTATAATAATAAGAGCATAAATAATATCTGTAATAAAAGTAGATTTAACAAAAAGGACTACAGATAAGCTGACCCTGCGGTTTCACCCGCCGTCCAGAGGCATCTTATCTTTTCCCGAGATAGAGTAAGATGTTTTATTCCAAGATCATCTACTCGAGTGCCAAGTATCAACAAAATCAGTTTAGTAGTTTTTGCGTGAAATAGTAACAAACATTTTCACATCGAAACAAACTTTCACATTTATAAGATAGGGACTTTCCTAGTTATTTACGGAATCCTAATTAGTCAAAATAATAACTGTCATAACACAAATAAATTAATATCACAAAAATACAATTAAACTAATTACCTAATTACTAAAACAAGTTAAAAGAAAAATAATTAACTCCGTAACCTCATCAAACTGATTTGGTCTTTATCATTATTGCATAAAGTTTATATTCCAATAACTGATACGGTTAACCCTCAAATGACGTCGTCTTGAGAACTATGGTTCCGTACGAGTAACTTCTGTGGGAAAAGGGTTCTTAAGGAAGTAAGAAATTATATACAAGGGTTAGAAAGCGTTGAATAAACACGACAGGTGTGTATTTTAGTTTTATTAATATTTGGAGCAAAATCTTCAAATTCAATTTTTTAAATTGTTTTCATAAGTGCCTGTGAAGGCCTACTTGGATAAATAAACATTTCATTTCATTTCTCTTGAAGGCATTGAACACATTGGCAAAATTGCATCTCCATGTCAGCCTTTTGAGAAAAAATATAAGCATGATGCGGTCTAAGTAATTATTTTTAATGATCGTTTTAAAAATATTGTAGGTTAGGTACCTACAGTTAGTACAGTCGGACACAAGCCTTTAGAAACTTACTGTTAATCACTTGTTACTAATAAAATAGTACCGTTCGTTGTAGGTAATTATTTTTACAAAATTGCCACATGCTTTTTAGGGTTTTATTGACAAAAAAATAGAAGGATATGTACAAAAGAAAAGTTTTTTTTTTTCTAAAAAGTTGTGCTATCTTAACAAAATTGTGAAATATTTTTATGATTAAGATTTCGCCCGCGGTTTCTCCAAAGATCCATTTTACGCATTTACAAATAAATTACGCACTACATATAAAATCCCCAAAAATCTAGCAAATTCTTTCTAGCTATACTTCCCAACCATCACAAATCTCACAGAAATAAACAAAATCCATATACCATACCCCGAAATGTCACTTTTATCATATATAATCCTCTAATCCTAGACGAAACCTTTTAACGTCGTTGTTATCTGACAGATTTACTCTGTGGACATGACGGCTGATAGCTTTGATGACCCGCTGGTAGATAGCCAGGGTGATGGGCAGCCGGGGCCGGGTTATGCACGCCACTCCTTAGAAAGGACGCTGAAACTATTCAATGGGATTCAACATTTACCTATCTATGATATATTTTTTTTAATTCTGGATAAGCTTGTGTTTGACCACAATCACACCATGGTAAGTGATGATGTGGCCGAAGGTGGTAAGCACACAAAGCCTAGATGGGAACTGGCTCTCAAGTGCAGCTTTTGAACTTGAGGGTGGAATCCAGCCAGTCGGGTACTTACTACAAAGTATCCTACCACCGTGCTATGGTTTCCTCACGATGTTTTCCTTCACCGAAAGCTCATTGTAGGATTCGAACCCTCGACATTCGCCGCGGTATCCGACGTCACTACCACTGAGCTATCATCGCCTTATAAATTTTATTTAGCAGAATGTATTGTTTTGTTACGGTAGGTGGTATCCAAGCACGGTTATTTCTGAACACCACTATGAATGTGTATGAAATACATGTTTTAATAGTCGATACATATCGAATAGTTTGTACATAATAATTTCAGATGAGAATATTTTCTTGTTTCATACTTTTAAGTGTGATTTTTGTAGTCGGGTTTTTCACTAACGCCATCTATTGATAGTTTGTGTCATTTAATATAATGACTATCGTTGTTAAATTAAGGAAAAAACTAAAAAGGTAGGTACTGTAATAAATTAAAATCTAAATAATCTAATATATAAAATTCTCGTGTCACAGTTTTAGTTGCCATACTCCTCCGAAACGGCTTAACCGATTTTGATGAAACTTTATATTTACATTCAGTAGGTCTGAGAATCGGCCAACATCTATTTTTCATCCCCCTAAATGTTAGGGGTAGTCCACCCCAAAATTTTTATTTTTATTTTTGAGACAAATTTCTAATTTCTATTTTTTTATGATACAACATACAAAAATACATACAATCCCCAATTTTCACCCTTCTACAATCAACCCTTATTTTTTAATTGCCATTTTAGTAATTTGAGTAATCGGTCAAGCCGTTTCGGAGGAGTATGGTAACAGGACCGATTTGGATGAAATTTTGTGTGTGTATTTCAATGGGTTCTTCGATGATTTGAAAACAATATTGGACCCGGTAGATGGCGCTGGAATCGGGTTCTAAGTTTTGTTTTAATTTCAGGGCAGGACAACGTCTGCCGGGTCCACTAGTCTACTATATAAAAACTTTTTACAAAAAAAATAAAAACGCCTTCAAAGGCAAATGTTGCACTAAAAACCGAAAAATAAACTGAATAAGACATTAAATAAAATGGGAAAAAAATATTTCAATAACTAAATAGACCAAAAACTTTACTTATGTAAACTACCTACGCACCTATTCAAATTATTATTCTATAAATACCTTTTGATCTGTTTGAAGTCGGTGCCAAGCCTAATAGGTTTAATAGGCTTCGTACGGTTTGAGGAGGTAGGACATAGCATAACATCTGCTCATAATTGGGGCCGTCTGATTGGGGAAGTACCTCCACCTTACAGAATATCGCAGCCAAATAACACTGCCAAGTGTTGTGTTCCTGCGGTGAGTAAGGTTGCCAGAGCTCCTTAGAGGAGGCACTGTGCTGACGGCGGAGGGACCGGCGATATTATGGAGTCGCTATTGAGTAGTGCAGGCGCAGCATGTTGGCGTGCGGTTAGGGAGATCCGGTGAAACGGTTGACCGCTGGCCGCCCACAGATAGAGTGAGTTCCCGAACCCAGGGATTACTTAATCTCCTCCCTGGGAGGCTGAACTGCCATCTGGCGATGCTTGTGAAGGCATTTATTATTTCTTTCATTGTATTTTTGGGCTTGGCACCGACTTCAAACAGATCAAAAGGTATTTATAGAATAATAATTTGAATAGGTGCGTAGGTAGTTTACATAAGTAAAGTTTTTGGTCTATTTAGTTATTGAAATATTTTTTTCCCATTTTATTTAATGTCTTATTCAGTTTATTTTTCGGTTTTTAGTGCAACATTTGCCTTTGAAGGCGTTTTTATTTTTTTTGTAAAAAGTTTTATTTTTCCATTTTTTATATTTCAATGTTTTCAAGAAATATTTAATTGTTTTCGAGCAAATTAAGCCTATTATTAATTTACATTATCTATACTAATATTAGAAATCTGAAGAGTTTGTTTGTTTGTTTGTTTGAACGCACTAATCTCTGGAACTACATAAAATATATTAGTGTTGGATAGCCCATTTATCGAGAAAGCCTATAAGTTAAATAACATCACGCTATTAGATGAGGGAATACATAAATAGATAAACTTTTAAAGAAAATAAAGAATATATATCCTAAATGATTAAGGCTTCTTTCTCAGCAGCTACTTGATATTGCGTTTCATTTCATATCTAGGACAACGTTTATTCTAACACCTAACCGATAAAGATATTACCTTCTATCATTATCTCATTTTAATATACAAAGAGACGACGATACGAGTCTAAACGTGACTATAATATTTAAAGAAATATCCCCTAACTCCCAACCTTTAAGGAGTTGTACCTTCCATCATCAGCTCTGCAACATAAGATGATGACTACCAGATGGAAATAGCTTTGATAAGTACGTATATGAATGAAAAATACTGTAAATTCTTATAAAATTTGAGGGTTGCTCTCATTTTCCCCAGGATCCCATCATCAGATCCTGACTTGGTGACAGTGGGACTACCGCCGAAGTATACTCTTTCAAATGAAAAAAGAATTTTGAAAATCGGTTGACATTTCTTATAAAATTTGAGGGTTGCCCTCGTTTTCCCGCAGAATCCCATCATCAGATCCTGACTTGGTGATAATGGGACCACCGCCGAAGTATACTCTTTCAAACAAAAAAAAAAATTTGAAAATCGGTTGACAATTGGCGGAAAAATCGATGAACATACATAAAAAAAAAAAATACATACAGTCGAACATAATTTTTGAAGTCGTTTAAAAATAAGTCGGGTTTTCCTTCCTGACGCTATAACTCCAGAACGCACGAACCGATTTCCACGGTTTTGCATTCGTTGGAAAGGTCTCGGGCTCCGTGAGGTTTATAGCAAAGAAAATTCAGGAAAAATTCACAAAAAAAAAAGAATAATGAAGAAAATTATTTTTGTCATACATTTTGTATAGAACGACGTTTTGACATGTCTCGAGATCGGACTGACAGATGGTTTAGTTTCACAATAGGTGGCGCTGGAATCGGATTCTAAGTTTTATTTTCAGGGCAGGACAACGTCTGCCGGGCACACTAGTAGGATTATAAATAAAAACCTGCTCTAACTCTTTCCCTGGTGGCTTAGTAGTTACTAACTAACTGTTAATCCTTGTTTTCGATGTGTATAATAATAGGGAAGATGCCTAACTACATATATTCAAGAAAAAATACCTAATACTTACTAGTGTATAAAACATCTAATAATACTCCAAAATAGCGAACTCGTTGTAAAATTCCGCCATTTTAATAATTTTTAATAACCAATTTAACGACAAAGAGTAGATCTTTTGATGGTGTGTATTTATGACGTCACAATTATGTATGTATGTCATACAAAACTCCATATAAGTCTTCGTTTTGACATTTAATAAAAAGACCCTGATTTGATATGTCAGTCA
Source organism: Ochropacha duplaris (assembly GCA_951361185.1). Taxonomy (NCBI): domain Eukaryota; kingdom Metazoa; phylum Arthropoda; class Insecta; order Lepidoptera; family Drepanidae; genus Ochropacha; species Ochropacha duplaris. The sequence continues at coordinate 7,665,340 of OX592712.1, read as the reverse complement.
CTCACCATCCCTATTCGCCATCAAAGGGCTATTTGACAGCTTGAAATCTATCTTCTATACTTTTTCAACGTTTTCAATAAGGTTTGTAAGAATGGGATGACATACTAGTCTAGTGCATTCTGCTTATTTTCAAAGACTTGCTACCTTTCCGGGACGGAGTTAGGTATAAAATGAAATTTCACAATGAGACTGTTCAGTAAAACAACTGCCTAACTATTTCCATTTTTTATTGATTTAAAGCTCATTGATTGGATAATCGGCTGACAAACAGGAGAAAAAGTACAAAGTATTTCCTCATAATTAATGATTCTTCAAAATGGCGCCACTCAACGGGCTAAGTAACAGGCTATATTCCTCCTTATCATTGAAATGCTAAAGGCTAAAATATATATTATTTTTTAAGCTATTGTATAGCTTTCATCGCGGGCTTTGATGGCGACCGAATCAAAAAAATTCGTAACGAAATAACCTGACAGCGTAACCATGACAACAGTCATGTCCTTAGGCACCTAAGGTACTGCGCGCCGATGGCAGCCGCCGACAACGCGGTTGCAATAAAAAAAAGTCTAAAGACAACACACTTTTTTTAATAATATTATTCAGCTATTATTCGGCGGCGGGACTCCCTCGTCGACTTTTCGAATAGATGGGATGAAAAGTATAATGCTATGCAATAGCTTTACCGCGGCAGTCCCCGAAAGCCACAGTAATTTAATTTTTTTATGTTCTACATTAAAAAACGTTCTATTAAATTACTTACTATTTAGTGAGGATAATTGAAATAAATAAAATTTCTTTTACATAAAATCACTACGGTAACTATGGCCTACATCGACATGAATAGTTTTATGTTTATATTTCCATAAAAAAAACTATGTATAGAGTTTTACTAAGCCGTAAAATAATTAAAGCACACATCTGGCTCGACTTAAAACGGTTAAGTAATTTTAAAATAATTAAAAGTTTACCTAGGTAACTACATCAAACGAAGCCGTCGCGCGTCGTTTTTTAAGCAATTTTGCAAGTAATTAGCACCCGTTGGTGCAATAAACGAGTGAAAAATTTATGGTAATGGTTTGAAAAAAGTTGTAAAAAGCCCGGCAGATGTAAAAAATCTATATTATTATGTTAATATTAGAATTCAATATTAACGAAAACCTATAACATAATATGGAGTATGAAAACCGCATCAAAATCGGACTAGTAGCTTTGGAGATAAATGGCAACATTGATTTGCACAAATAAACATCCTCTCACCCCAAACGCATATACCGTCTCCGTTCCGTCGTGGGGAAAAATAAAGAAAATATTGTTTCATTAATAAAATTTCTTTGGTCACTTGATCGTCACTGTCTCGATTTTTATTCAATATAGGTATTAATATTATAATTTATTTTCTTCTGTATAAGCTTGTGTTTGACCACCATGGTAAGTGATGATGTGGCCGAAGGTGGTAAGTACACAAAACTAGATGGGAACTGGCTCTCAAGCGCAACATACCGATAGATGCTTGGCGACAGATTTTGAAATTGAGATCGGGTACTACGGGTTTCCTCACGATGTTTTCCTTCACCGAAAGCTCAAGCTCATTGTAGGATTCGAACCCACGACTTTCGCCGCGGTATCCAACGTCACTACTCGTTCTACTGAGATATACACAGTTACTTTAGAATTTATAATATTAGTGTGGATAAGATGAAGTTAAGATTAAACTGTTAAACATTTGATTAAAGTTTCTTGCCGGTTCTTCTCAGTTGTTGTCTGACTTCCGGACCGGTGGCAACTTCTATAATTCGAACTTCATAAGTGCCCTTCTAGGGCCTAAACTGAATAAATGGTTTTGACTTTGACTTTGATGATGTAGATGGGACCTTGGATAAGAACGTGGATTACTTTTCATGCCGGGATGAGATAAGATCCCTCGAGAACGCGGGTGAAACCGCGGGGACAGCTAGGTCAATATTATAAAATAGAGTTAAATAATAATTTGGTATGGCACACAATACTAGGGTGCCAAAACAGTGTCAACTGTCAATCAAAACAAAATACAGGAACACTCTATTTGTTCACAAGTTCAAGGATCAATAAAGCCTAACAGTTTTTATAAGACTTTGCCTTATCTATATTAAAATACTTATAAAAATTAATGGTAAAACTTTCCAATAACGATACGATAATTCAAAGCAAAAAAAAATTCTATCATACGTTTCTAAATTTGGATATGCTATGAATTGATGGCATTATTTTCTGCTTTGGACTTTTGAAAACGTTTCTTCTACATTGGTTACTGGTTTTTAGGGTTCCGTACCCAAAAGGTAAAAACGGGATCCTATTACTAAGACTTCGCTGTCTGTCCGTCCGTCTGTCTGTCACCAGGCTGTATCTCAAGAACCGCGATAGCTAGACAGTTGAAATTTTCACAGATGATGTATTTCTGTTGCTGTTATAACAATAAATACTAAAAACAGAATAAAATAAACATGTAAGGGGGGCTCCCATACAACAAACGTGATTTTTTTTGCCATTTTCGAACCCTTCGTGCGCGAGTCGAACTTGCACTTGGCCGGTTTTTCACTTTAAGTACATCCTGTTCCGGAATGGACATTTAGTAACAATTATAGAAACACGCGTCAAGAAATAAGAAATACTAGAATCTCAAACAATTCAACTTGAAGCATAATACTAGTCGCGGAATCTGTTACAAATCATAAACATGCCGACTGCAAATTGGTTTGCACTAAATCTAAATAATGAAATCATGTAGCTCCCTAACGCTAAAATCGGTCAAGTACGATTTGAGCGTGTGGATGAATCCGGTGCGTTTTTGGACACCTTGGTAATAAATATGGCCCCATTATAAAATGTACGTACCTTGTTGAATATATTTTGAAATATGGGTATTGGGTATAATCATACATGACAAAGTACGCGTTACCTTAAACCTAACAAGCTGATCTAAAATAAGTTGTTCAAAAGAAATCCAATGGATGTTCATTCCATTTTAGCAAATTTCAATATTTTCCGAATTTTCCATTGCTCCGATCAACCATTCCAAATTTCTTTCTCTAAAATCCTTGTTTGGATCATAGGCACCTTTATAAATACGTTTTCACTCCTCTTGCTCAAAAAGACCGTCATTTTGGCGTACCAGAGCGATGAAAAAATAGCAATTCTTCCTCTAGGGTTTTTTTTTTAAATTTTTGTGTGTCAAATGACAATGAGCCTATAAAACGAAAAAGTCTTTAGTCATAAGTAGAATAATCATGAATAAAGACTCGACTTATTACTGTTTCATAAAAAAAGAACTTAAATATCCAGAAATGTACAAAATGTACATTTAATTTTTAATAAAATAAACTACATATTTCATATGGTATTGGATTGTTTTATTTTCTCGCAGTCGTAGTGAAAAGTATAGTGTAACACACGGCGCTTCGTATATAATGGGTCATTTTACAATCTACTATTAGGTCCAGCCGTTCTCAAGTGATGCGATTTTTTTCGGTTTTCAGTCAGTTTAAAGCCTAGGAGGGCTTATGGAGTTATGAAGATCGAAGTTGTGAATACTACTGGCACCGCTTCCAAAGAACCGTCTAGAATCTCTGCATGTAACATTATTTAAAATGTTTAATGGCAGGTCGTTTTTCGTATCTTTAGATTATTTTAAATCGGGAATCGTACTGAGGTCCTTTAATTTAAAACCTCCGAGCTATGCTAAATGCATTATAAAAAAATCTAGAATATTTAAATTCAGAAGTGACTATCAGGAACGAATTTGCAAATCGATCTTTTACAAAGTCGAGAAGGCAAATGGTACTCAAGTGCATATCGGAAGGTGCTGGTAGGATTCTACCGTGCTGTGGTTTCCTCACGATTGAGTTATGATGACCTTACAAGTGAGTATAAATTTGCTTACTTCCCAATTCCCAATCCGAGCATACTTTGGGCTCACCAGTAATAGTAAGTGACAATTGAATTAACACTGAAGTGGTTTGAGTGCGATGACGAATTGTCCGACGTCGTATCAATGGAAAGTAGCCAGCCAACTAAGTATGAGGTCCGTATTATGGGACGTCAATAACAGCATAAGTCACGTTTTGAGTCAAGATGAAAACTCCTGAACCTATGGGATTAAGTTTATTTTCGATCAACACAATCTATTCTAGAGACTCGACGATTTACTTATCTATCTATCTATAATACTGTAGCATGCTTAGTGATAGAAGCTGGATATATTGAATGTCCAGTCTCAACAAAGGTTGTCAATCGTGCAAAATTTAACTTTACAAGGTTGAGATGGTCACTTATGTATTGCTCTACATAATTGAGAATGCTGTAGCTGTATTATAGCAACTCGTAAATTTTGGAGTTCGTACTTGTAGTATCTAACCTCATTAGTAAACTGAGTGGTGTAAAAAAATGTCTGATGATAATGATGATCTACTAATTTACTAATCTAGAGAACAGAAAAGCCTTTACGTTCTTTTAAACGCATGTAAAGCTATTTTTAGTTAACCAATAAATGTTTTTATTATTCAAGTTAAGCTCAACATTTTAGTATACCAGACGAGGATCGCTTCAAAACCATGTTACTTTTATATCCATGCTATTTTGTAAGTGGTTGCTATAAAATCCTTGTTCTTGTTTGCGAAAGTGGACTTTCCTATTGATGGTCAATGTGTTTACATGGTTTATGTACAACTATGAAGAACAGATAACTGAGAAGTCAAATTCAAAGGCACGTAAAATTTTACACGTAAGGGCTTTTTGGTATTCAGTTGTTGATTAGGTGTCAAATATTCGTAGAAACATCACAAAGAAGCACCGAAAAGAGTTAATTAGCAAAGATAAAACTCAAAAAAAAATAGATTTCCACAAATAATGAAGTGCTCAACAATACCTTCCGAATTACAGGCTATTCAAAACATAACAATAGTGTCACGGTCCATCCCAACATTGGGAACCCTATGACAATAATCAATAACGCAAATTCAACTCTATCTATTAATCTATTAAGTACAATACTGAATGCAAATGAAACTGCATTCATATTACTCAACACAATAGGCATATCAGTGCATTCTTTAGATGTACAAAGTTTCACGACTAACGGAATTTGAACTCTCTCTCCGTGGAATTAGATGGGTTTTGTAATGACGCAGATTATTTATAGTTATTTAGTCATTCATCATAGTTGCTTAAACCCGATTGGACAATGGGCTGTAAAATTGTGAAATTATTGAAATTAGTATTATTGATTTTGTAGGCAACCTTGATTATTGAAACAGCTATTTCAAATTCTGTTACAATAGAAATATCGAAATTGTTATCAATTCAAATGGTGAAATAGAATATACATAGGTATATACATATAATACAAACCTACAAAATCACATACCTTTTAAATTTTGAAAATTGTTTTTATAAAAAGTTGAAAATTTCAAGGGACTTATTCTAAAGTCTAGGTATAACTTACAAAAGTAAATAAATTCACTTAAATCCGCTTTCGATAAGAATAAGATTATTTAATCTTTATAAACTAATAGCACAAATTATAAACAGAAGTAAAGGTGACAAACACATTAACAAAATTAAATTAATGACTATGTAAATATTGCATAAAATAATTGATAACGGTGGATAAATAGCATAAATTAATAACAAGGCTATTAATAATGTACGTTTACACATCAATTAATATAAAGTGAACGATAGCGACTAACTTGTAAATCAATGTCAATCTAAAGAAGTGCTTAATAAATTGATTGTTAATAATGCTACAGATAAAATAGGAAATAATGAGCACAGCTTTATGAACACCCATAAAATACTGTTGTAAAGTATGCTAATTAATAGAACAGATGGAAACAATTTATAATTTAAAAATAATAGTGTATCTATCTTTAAATCTCTCATACTAAAGCCCTTGAATTGGTCAAAATAGAAAAAAACTATGCCAATGCAAATAGATATACCTACAAATATTATTGGAGATAATGAAAATGATGACTAAAAGACAGAAAGATGAATTTCATCAGTGTAATCCTCTAATTGGTAACAATGCTTTGGTCACAGCGGTGACTAGTTTGCGGTCGAACTGTACCTATTAATAACGGTAAATGAATCACACTTAACTTTTTTGTAATTTGAACATAATCCAATTTATTTACAACAAATGTACAAAATATACAAGCAAATGTACAACTATAATATATAAAAAACTTCTTCGAGGCTGCCGCTGCTGCCGATCGGCAAGGTTCCCAGAAGGCTGGCACCGTTTCCTCTTTGGATGGCCAAGCTGATGCGTTGGCGGAAAAAGCTCCCCGCCCGCCGGTCACCCGAGGCCTCGATTAATTTTTTACATAAAATATTTGCGAAACGACGAGCTTCAGACCCCCACGGACCCATGGTCTCAACCGCAAAAGGCCTAAATTGATAATGATTTTGTTATAAGAGCAAAAGTGTTTTTTTTTTAACCTTTGGATAAGCTTATGTTTAACTCCAATCTTACCTTGGTAAGTGATGATGTGGCCGAAGGTGGTAAGCACACAAAGCGTAGATGGGCACTGGCTCTCAAGTGCAGCTGTCGGAACACACCAATAGGTGCTTGGCGACAGATTTTCAACTTGAGGATTGTAGCCAGCCAGTCGGATACTACAAACTACTCTACCACCGTGCTATGGTTTCCTCACGATGTTTTCTTTGACCGAAAGCCCAAGTTTATTGTAGGATTCTAAACCACGACCTTCACCACGGTATCCGACGTCACTGCCACTGCAGCTATTAACGTCCTAAAAAGTTTTCCAAAATATTTTATGTTTATGATGTAACCTTTTAAAACATGTTAAGGAAAATAATTGTAACGAATCTTAGCATAATATATTACAAACATGTTTTTGAGAAAATTTATATAATTGCATTAATTGTAGTAAATATGGTTGAAAATCGAATAAATAATACTTATCTAGACGACAGACATTAGATGTTACAAATACTTTGGAAGCATGCCACTAAAGAGGCTTCCGAGTAACAACATGAATTAAGTGTTATTTCAAGCTCAGCTAGGTACAAAATTCCAAGAAATGTTATCTAGGGTTAGGATTAAATATATGAAATATCTCAAGCGTTCCCAACAAATAATAATGTATCATACGAAGGAGACACTTAAAAACGCAACCAGAACTTATAGCATGCGTTTGAAAACATTAATTAAGGTTATGATATAAACGAACGGCGTACAACAGAAAGCTCTATAAGCGTATAGTTTATTTTTTATTCATACAAATGACAAATACATATGTCGGCTTACTAACACAGATAAGGATGACACGACATTAAAAATTGTATTAAATATAACATGAAATAGAGTTGAAGATTCAACGGAAGCGTTTGATAATCTCTGGCATAGGGTGAAGTAAACAGTCGTTTGCGCAGCTAACGCCAGTCGATGGTTGATCACTGTTATGAGCAGACCGCTATTGAGAGCCACGCGCTTATCAACTCGCGCGCACGCGCCGAACGAAATTCGACTTCGAAATTAGATTTTTTTCCCGGTGTAACGCAAGGGTGCTTTCTAGGTACAGTGTTATACATATTAGTTGTGAGTGGCACGTGCTTTGTGAGTTGAATTGGTCCAGTTGAATGCAGATGCTGTTTTATCCGGTAAGTCAATATTAAATTTTCTTGCACATGTTTGAATGGGACCATTGTTTAGGCGGGAGCTCTTTTTTACTTATATTGTGGTATCGCTGGTATCAAATAATAGCTTCGCGTTTGTTTATTTTTCAAGTTTATCTAGTTCTAATTAAAGTGCAACAGAATTAAACTCAATTTTGATGTTGTCGTAAAGTTTTTATGAGTTTTAGCTTGAAATGTAAATTTTATCGTTGAAGATAGTAAATGTTTAGCCAGTGAATTGAGAATGTTCTTGAACTTCGATAGTTGTTTTGATTTTATTCTCCTTTATCTTTACAATTAAATCTTTGCAAGAATTTCTCGATAACTTTGTTTACACTGCACTGTGTATTACTCATTCATTATATTTTGATTAGTTTATGACGAATGAAGTAAAATTTATATACTTCTCTGTTTCTTGTGAATGTTTTAATTTTAGTCAAATAATGGTTTTCAATACAATCCTATGCTTATTTTACATCGTTTGTTAAATTGTTTATGATATCGTCAAGTACTTGATAAGAAACTTTATTGTTTCAAGTGTTGTGTAATTTTATCTATAAATATTGTGTTTCATTTATTGAAGCGGATGCAATAATTAATTTTTTCAATTGTGTTATTGTTAATAGTTTTTTCTTATAATAAATATCATTTATACCAATTCCTTTTCTAAGCATAATTATCTATGATTGAGGTGACTCATCAATTTTAGTATCTTCTTCATCGATGTTTTCTATTTGCCATAGTCGCACTTTCTTTTATTACTTGTCACTATTTTCTACTTTGCTTCAAATATTGTTTTTCATATTTCGGATTTTAAATTTCATGATGCTTGTTAATTCAGTCATTTGAATCGGCGCGTCAATATGGACAAAATTGCTATAAGTAGTTTTCGAAATTACCACAATACTTAATGTTATATAATATGTAATGCTGTTTTTTATATTGTATAAGGACTACTGAATGAATTAGGTAATCTAATAAAAAAAACATAATAATTCTAAAAGATAAAATTAGTTAAAATCATAATAACTAAACTGGGTAAAAAGAATGATGACAAATTTCTTACTAACCCAGTAACTGACTTACGGGAAATTATAAGGGCAAGGTTGTAAGTTCAAATCTCGAGGCAGATTACGTTTATCGTGAACTTCTTATCATAAATTTATAATTTATAGTCTATAAAGAAAAATAACATTGTAACGTTCACACCTCATTGCTTTTGTAGCTAATCATATTTTGTTTTTTATTATAATAACGATTTCTAGTACATATTATATGTCTACCCGTGAGGACCTCTAATTGGCTCACCTATTTTATAAGCCGATATTTTGTACCCATTTTTTTGAAAGCTGTCGGTCCCCCAACAATAATAAATAAATAAAAATAAATAAATAACAAGTTATGGGCTTACTAAAGATAGTGTAAGTAAAACAGGCGACGCTCCGGAATTCCAAAATGAAGTAAGCTGACCTTTTTATTGAAATGTATTCCTACTTGTCTAAACAATTTCAAGCAATCATACTAACAGAGATGATAAATTGGTGTACCTAGTCAAGGCAAAGGCAAATAAGCATTTAGCCAGATAATAAGCAGTTGCCGTAGCTTATAGACGCTTGCAACACTAGGTGTATTTTGCGAGTTGATAATTATGATAATTTAAATAAGCAGTATTTATAGAATGGAAGAACTGATTCTATGGATCTTCTATATTTATACCTATAAATAATAATAATAGCGTACAACCAGCATGACTGTAAATTGAATATTATTCCAACAAATCTGACACTAAAATACAAGAAATCCTGTAAATCCAGCGTGTATGAAATAAATCACTTCCAAATGCTTTTACAAACAGACAACAATAGAGATCCCAACTTCCGCAATCTTTCTTAAAGAAAATGAAACATGTTGTATATCTTTATTTGTTTTCTTTCACACAAACGGATGAACGGATTTCAATATTATGAATACACGTACTTCCTGGGGAAATAACAGTAGTTATATTTCATTAGTATCATCAGAAATATTTTTGTACGACTGTTGAGAGAAAAAAATTTTAGAAAGTAAATCCAAAATGTCTAGTTTGGAGTCAAAATTAAAATAATTGAATTTGGAACCTGACCCTGTGGCAAAATTTTATTTTCAATTGATACAATCTATTATTGACACAACAGTCCTTTGATCTAAGTCTAAAAAAATTTAGTCTTATGTTTGGATTTTGAAGTCAATCTTAGTGATGACCGCAGCTATGTGACCCTAGTCCACACAGGGCCCCCTTAGAGAGCTATTATTGAGTGCCCCAGCAGTGGTAAAATGACGATGATCACTAAAAGACCCCATAGATACAAGTGGCCCTGTTGAATTAATGAAAAGGCCTATGTTGAGCTATGAACATTTTCGGTCTGAGATGGTGTTGATTCTGCTATTCAGACACTAACTCATCAAGTCACACTTCCTTTTTCTAACAAAGAACATAAGAAAATGATGTAAACTACATATTTGGTTCTGTCAAACCAACTTGAATGTAGTCGCCAACAAAATTGGTCACGACTTTTCCATGAATTATGCATGTAAGAGGTAAATATGTGATAATTGTCATTATGAACATAGAATTTCCCAATGATTTACTAGAATTTTCTAAACCTAAAGCAATGTTGATCCAAGAAATGATAGTATTAATAAATAATTCTTAAGACATAATTCTTGAAGTGTTTCGCTAATAGATCTTATCTTTAATCATTGTCCTATTGAGCCTCTTATATACTATCAATCTTATCTATTTATATCTATATTATCTTTAGATCTTGATTAATGTCCACATGTTAATGATTAGCTTCTTGTTTTTTAGAAGTGTTGTTTTGTAAATGCTGTAAATTTTAAGATTCATTCCATAAACCCGATTGCCCTATAGCCTTCATGTATTTCGTTTGCTCTTTTATCTCCTGAATAACAAATGTTTTTATTTTATACATATTATACGTTTTACTTCCTCTTTTCTGTTCCTCTTTCACTAATCGACGGTTTAATTTTCTTTGAGTAATTTGTTTTATTTGCATACATCATTAATAATTACATATTAATTTCTTCGAGTAATTGCTTGACTTATTATGTGCGTACTATTTTTTTCATTAAAGATTATTCAGATTTTGAGTCGAGATTGAAACAACTGAATTGGAATTTTAAAGCTGCAAATAGTTAATTTTCGAAAAACACAATCTACTGCTGAGTCTTTCTAATACGAGCCTAATCTAAACATACCTTTCTGCACGAACTAAATGTACTGGTCTAGTGACTCCATTATATTAGTTAAATTAAGCTTATTAATTATTTCTCGAGCAAACAAAGTTCCTCACGACGAAAAGGCAGCTGTCTCTGCCGATAGTAAGTGACTACTATCACCTATGGACATTATCAATACCAGGCTTTTTATAGCCAGGTGGATACAATGAAGTACCATATAGCAATGAGAAACTTCCACAATTGTAATGTTTTACTTACGCAGGAATTTGAGGCCGTCCATAACTTCTCAAAAATTAACTGTCACACAGCTCATTTCAACTGCAGTTGTCGTAACAACTCGTGAATTATCTTTAACAAATACAGTTTCCGAACGAGTGTCAGTTTGTTTAACTGTCCACTGGTTGGTTATGTATGGACAATACTAAATTGTTGAACCATAACCCGCCGCTAACAATGAATTCGTGCCGAATATGTCAACACGCGTGGTTATATGTCTTGCTCTCATGACGTTTGTTTTCAAATGAATGTTGAGCTCATATCTTTCTTCTATTTCTATTTTTTTTTAACACGATTTTATTAGCTTGGTATGTATCCTACGTATATAATCTATGAATCCCTGTAACGAAATCTTTGAACGTGATTTTCACAACTTTCAAAACGACCGACGGATTGATTTGAAACTTTGCACACTTATCAAGGACCGATGACAATGCAATAATCCAAACTAAAAAGTAGAAAATATTAGCTCGGTATTAGTTTTTCTATAAAAGTTTTTTTTTATAAAATTGGTATTTTAATAGTTCATCAGAGTTTCTAATAATTATCCTTCTGTTCCATTGTAAATATCTCCCGCGATCCATTAATTTTCTCCCTCAGAGATTGCATTTGAAAAACCCCATTTAGTGGATTTTCAGGTTCTAACCTAAGCATTTTAGGCTGTGCGTTGATGACTCAGTTTTTTAAAGTCTTTTTATATGAATAGATCGATTCAAATATACTTATCGAAAGGAAGAACGAATTCTTGAAAGAGCCAAACATATCGCTGCTGATCTAAAACAACCAGTGGAAACAATAATTCTTGTAATCAAACTCCAAGACGTCAATCCACCTGGCATGCCAGAAACAAAATTCATTTGCACAGACATGAAACAAAACATGAAACATTCTAGGCCAGCGACACTCAGACAGAATGGCAAACATTAAGAAATTGTTATGTAAATTCACATTTGCGTAACTTTTGAAAGGGTTGTGTGAACCTGGCATACCGTAAAACTTAATGCCCTTGTGTACTAGGAGTTGAAGACGTCCACTAAATGTAGGTAAAATTATTGAAGGAAACAATTTCATAGTGTAGTCAAATTCAATTAACACCTACGGCGGTGAGATGGGCATAGAAATGACTCCACTATATTCTTTGAAATGCCTTCTACATTTTGAAAAATATCAGTTGAAAATCTCTTTAACAGCAACAATATATCTAAAAGATTCATTAATACACTAATTTTCTGCGCTTCATTTTTGCTTGTTGTAATGTATAATTGCTTTGGGATTATATGCTTAAATGGTTTCTGAAAAAACTTGATCTTTGATCATAATTATAGTATTTTACGGTAAGATATTTATATACTTATATACGGTAAAATCTGTATCCTGTAACTTTGACCTTACCTTCGGATTCATATTCGGCTTTTCGGTGAAGAAAACATGATATGGAATCTTTCCGAGAATTTTTATTCAAATGTAGGTGAAGTCCATCTTGCTTACAGCCCGCGTAGTAAGCTAGAAGTCTTAATCACCTATATTATTAGGTGCTGATAAGAAGCTGAAAGAATAAAGTCATTAACTATAGAATAAAAGTAAACAAAACAACTTTATGATAACAAAAAACAATGAAAAAGAATGAGATAATTAAAACTCACGTTTTGAAAATTGAATTTTTCTTCAGTTAAAAACTTTAAGCCCGTCTGCCCATTCAAATAATAAAAGTTTCTAACGACTTTTCAATTATCATTAAATCCTAAAAGAAACTGTTTGTGTGTAGCCACGATCAAAAACTCTACCTAAATTAGTTTTTGACGAGATTTTTATAGCTGTTGTAGGTATATATCATTAGGTTTTAGCAATTAGGGACACAGCCGGGTCACTTTAAAGAGCAGATTTGTGGGCGTTTTTAGAGAATTTTGAAGAACATAAGGTTATATTTCTACCTTAGAAATGTTATCAAATGTTGTGGAGAAGGAACCTTTCTTCCAGTTTAGCTATCGAAATAAATTGATGTATTTTCCGAAAGATTTTCAAAATCGTGCCTGTCAGTTGTAGATACATATTATTTATCTGAATTTATGATAGAATATTTATAAACTATATCAAGTACCTGTATAATGATAATGTTAATACAGCCATTATCAAGGATACCCTAAAAAAGTCATTAGCCTAACATAATTATCATTTGAAGCCTATTATATGATATTTAATCATAAACACGTCAAAATATGATCGATGCATCATCATACGATGTTCGTTTCAAATGATACTCCTCATTAGCTTGTGATCAGGAGCAAGAAGACGACTGATATATCTTGGAGATTTGAAATTGAAATACAATAAAAACTGAATAGCTTTACCACAGGAAAATCAGAAAGAAACACCACAAATAATTGATTTCGCGCGCGTTCCCGAGGGGTTTTGAATTTTAGTATACAGGATGTCCAGTAATTAGCACGACAACCTTAAGGGGGAGATAGGTGAGCGTGTCACCTACCAAATATACAAAAATGCCCTTGGTAAAAGTGTCAACATTTTCGAGATATTTCATATCTAAAATCAATACATATAAATCAGATATATCGAAATGGTGACCTTTTTATTGAGTTAATTTGTATATATTAGGTGACCCGCCCCCCTATATCCCCCTTAAGTTTGTCGTACTACTTATCGGACATCCTGTATACCTACTTCCTATTAGGAATTATAAGTCTCAACAAATTTCAAATTTCAAGCATGTATACTGATTGTATTTCGCTTTTATATAAAAGAAGACAAGATAGACATAAGCCTTTAATAGATAATTACTCCCAATACGATACCAACATATAATAATAAATAAATATCCTCGGACATTTGTTCACACACGGCTATCTGATCCCAAACTAAGCAGAGCTTGTAATATGGACAACCAGATCACTGATATACTACATATACTACTTTTTTTTGTAAATACATATTTAAATAGATAATTACACCCAGACTCAGGACAAACAGACATGTTCATGCACACAAATGTCTGTCCTGGATGGGAATTGAACCCACGACCTGCGGCGTGATAGGCAGTGTGATGTTTATTTTTTATCTGTAGCACGCACACACACACACAAGTTTCTGTCATGAATGGGAAACAAATCCACAACTTATGGTTTGTGATTATTATTTTTTATCTGTAGATACATCCACAGATAAGTTAATAAGCAACAGCTGATCGCTAGGCTACTGGTCTCTCACCCAATTAACCAATTCCTCCGCATGGCCACACCATGAACAAATGTGTAACAATTTGGTCCAATTTCCACCAATCAAAACGTTCGCTTTAGAGATTAAGGCCGTTTCATATTACTTAATTTGATAGCTGCGTTTTTAAGAACTAACAATTAACATTGAGAGAAATGTCATTGTTCCTCATTTCTTTTTATTAATTTAGTATTAATCCGTAATATAATATTAATGCTATACTATTCTGTACATTTTTAAAAGCTTATAAATTCAACTAATTACAAATCTTCTATCGATACATTCCATTGTTTATGGACATATGGCTTAGCATTTACATGTTATTACAATAACTCAGTATCTTACTACTATTATAAATGTGAAGCTGTTTGTTACTCTTTGAGGCAACAACTACGGAACAGATTTGATGAAACTTGGCACACAGTTAGATCATATCCTGGAATAAAAAAAAGTGTACTCTTTATCTCGGAAGATGATAAGATCCCTCGAAAACGCGGGTGAAACCGCGGGAGACAGTGTATGATGAATAAAAAATGCCCCCAAATAAATTGAAATATGTATAATACAACATGATATTAAATAACCTGCCTAAATTATCGTCCTCATAAAATTAAAGAATCAATTACCATAAATTACTTGGTCCGCTTAAAACTTGGTCTTGTAAATTGTTATTTTCCTAAAATGGTTTAAATGTAAGTCGAGCGTTTTGCAAGACTCGATAAGGCTAGTTCATAGTTAGCAATGAGACGCCTTATTTGCAATAAATATACCGGCGGGGTACTGTTCAACTGTTTTAATAATTAAATTTTATAGCTAACATTGTGTATAGCAAACTCTAAATCTTAAATAGTTGCTTATAATAAAATTTATCACTGCTATTTATGTTACAAACTAAAACATTTTTGCTATTATTTATTATTATTATTTCGCTCCGTTTATTCCAATTTCGAAATTGAATCGTCTTTTAAAAATTCCTGCGTCTAGAAAATAAATTTCAAAAAATAAACAATAGAACGGAATTTAATAATATTTTTCCTAAGTAAATACAACATCAATTTTATTTATTCAACAAATCCATATTGTTTATTTTAACCGCAGCGTCTTCCAACGTCTGTATGGACTATCTCTTACACAATTACCGCCAAGTGACGTCAGACTTCCAAGTCAATCGCTTTTTGCTTCACTTTATGTGTAAAGAATTAGTGTTTAATCGTCCCAAATGGGTTTACAACTAGAATAATGTCTCGGGAAGCAATTACTTAACAATTTACGATTGCACCCAAATGTTTAAGAAAATGCGCTTCTGCTTTACGCAAGCGGATACCTATTCCTTTCCAAGTTTTTAAACTTTCGATTTTGTGATTAATCAGCGAGTGGTATTTCGATTTTATATACCTACAGGATGTCCGGTAAGTAGTATTAAAAATTTAAGAGATAAGTGGGTGGATCACCAATCAAATTTATACAAAAATACCCAGTGAAAGTGTCACAATTCTCGAGATATTTAAAATAAGAAATTCTTAAATCAGAAATATCTCGAAAATGGTGACACTTTTATTCAGGTAATTTTTGCATATTTGGTAGGTGACTCGCTCTCCTTTCTTCCCCTTAAGTATGTCGTACTTACCGGACACCCTGTATATAGATTAATTCCCGGAAAAACAGTAATCCTCGGGTACTTTGGAAAAACCGCGGGACAGTATACAATTAGTAAAATAAGCTTATTAATGTGTAGTGAGAGCCATGACCATAAACTAGTCGATGAGTTTAGATACCATAGTAATTGCAATTAAAACAATAGGTAGATATTTAATGGCTTTTGCATGTAGTATTGTTTGTTATTAAATTTTTACGACGCCATTATGTGTATAATGTATATTTGTTTTCAATTAACTAACGAACATAAATAAATATTTGCCAAAATTAATCGTTTTATTTACGTTTTTGGCCATAACGGAGCATAATGAGCAATTTATTTTTACTAATTATGTTTTTAGGGTGCCGTACTTCAAAAGGAAAAAAACGGAACCCTTGTGGGACCACTTTGTTGTCCATCTGGAAGTGTGAAGTGAGTGAAGAGGGTTCAGCATATTAATATGTGAAAGGCAGTTTAAATACTATGGAGGTCCTTGTGAGAATAGCGTATAGGTTTCATATTCTTATACCTTCTAAAAACCACCTTGGCTTAAGTAAAAACAACATCAAGATCCGTGTTGTGCTTCTCGAGTTAAAAACACAATAACAACAGCATTGCTTTTTACTAAACTTGTCTACATGACAAAATGTTTTTGGGGTGCCGTACCACAAAAAGAAAAAATGGAACCCATATAGGAACACTTTGTAGTTCGTCTGTCAAGACCCTTTTTCTCAGGGACGCGTGGAGATATCAATTTGAAATTAATATCAAATACTGAAGTCTGCAATCCGTAGAAAGGAATAAATCCGAAAACCGAAAGTTTGCAATCACATCCTAAAAAAACACAACATAATCGAAGAAAATGGAAGAAATCTTCGAGACTCGATTACCGTGATGAACGAACTATTTATCTACAAGTTTGTACGGAACCCTCGGTGCGCGAGTCCGACTCACACTTGACCGGTTTTTTAATGTTCATGACATTCTTGTAGTTAAGATGATCATCCAATTTGTTCTACGAAACGTGACTGTTGACAGTCTTTCCATCTTTATTTCATTGAATATATAATGGTGGTTTGGTTATAGAAAGGAATGGAGACGACATTAAAATTATAAACTAAATTTTAACAAAAAATTTAATACTCCAAAAAGCATAAAATTTGAAGTGAATTTTTAAATTTATAGCATTTTCTTTTACTTTTGGAATTTGTTGGAAAATTAAAATGCAATTGCAAGCAATTATGATTAGTCTAGCCAGACTAAAACGCATGGTTCGAAAGGTTGCTTTTGCTGAGAAAAGCCGGCAATAAACTCGGCAATTAGTTTTTGAATAGCAACATACACACATCAAAAAAAGTTTGTGATCACTAGCATAAGCTGATATAATTTCTTAGATTGAACTTTATCAAGAAAAAATCTTTGTTATGTGTTTTCTTTAAATAGAAATAGGTACCTGGTTTGAAATTAAAAAATAATAAAACTCTTTTTATTTAGGTAATTAATCATAATGATGATTTCGATTTTTCAAAGTGATCGCAACCTTTTTTTGATGTGTGTACACTTATTACGTTCATATAATAATTATAAATCTTGTCTTAATGATAAATATTTACGTGTTAGGGCAAATATTACTACTATTATAAATGTGAAAGTTTGATTGGATGAGAAGATGTTTGTCACTGTTTCACGCTTTTGATGAAACTTGGCACACAGGTAGATCATATCCTGGAATAAAACATTATGTGAAACCGCGGAGGACAGCTAGAATAAAATAAATCTATACTTACTCAAATTATAAAGCTGAAGAGTTTTGTTTGTTTGAACGCGCTAATCTCAGGAACTACTTGTTCGAATAGAAAATATTTTAGCGTTGGATAGCCCATTTATCTAGGAATGCTATAGCCTATAGTCTATATAACATCATGCTATGTTGCGAAAATCCCAGGGGAAACCACGGGAATCGGCTAGTTTAAATAATAAAGTTTTAACCTTATTCAGCTTTAGGGTAAAGCCAATCTATAAATACTCCAAGTTCAATCAATGAACGAACGACTTAACAAAAATAAACTAATCGGTCACGCCCCTACCATCCGTTCTGGAGGTGACAAGCTTGTAATTCGTGACAGACAAACCGACACGGTCCTACGGCGAAGCGACGAAGTTATTAACGCAAGCATCTGGTGCAAGTTAACATGCAAAAAACATTTACTGCTTTATTTTTATAATATTGTAGAACTTTTATTGAATTATAAAATTGGATCTATGGCTTAAAGTTTATTTTAGATCAACATTCTTGAGACTAATGCTTTGAATATGAGCATCAGAGGCTTTTGCCTAACTTTTCATGGATATAGGTATATTTTCTTATTTAAAGTTTCTTACTATTTTACGCAAAAACCACTTAACGGATTTCGATGAAACTTGGCACACGGGTAGATCATATCCCGGGAAAAAGATAAGATATTCCGGAACGCGGGTGAAACCGCGTCGGACAGCTAGTACATTATGTTTAGTTCGCGCACCTGCGAGCGGCGCGTTTTAATTACGCACTCTCGCCGAAAAACATTTTACGGTGTTTAACTAGGAAAATTGAGTTTTAACCGAAAACAAAAGGCGTGAGACTGAATAATTTTGTGTGTTAATCATTTTAGAAATGGTGGCAACCATGTCGTAAATATAATTGTAAGTACTTTTATTGCACAGTGCTCCAATTCAACGCATATTAGAAAAATAAAGTGCCGACCTTTTCTAATGTTTAATCGTTTTATAGCCTGCTTAGTTTAAAAAAAATCTTTCTAATTGACTTCTTTTTCTAACTTCATTATGATGATTTCATTATTCTAAACAAGATCTCGATCCAACACACAAAAAATAAACGTAAGACCACACATAGTCCATAAACGATTCGAACAAATATTTGCCGCTAACAAATTCGGTAAACATTCAAAAATAACCCTTAACACATTAATTTAAAAGCTTTTGATTTACTAGAAGATTACTCGATTGTTAATCATTTGGGGAAATGGCGTCTACTGAAATTATAGGTCCATTCGATTGAATGACTTAACATAATATTTCTTTATTAACTCTTTTTGTTGTTTATTTGTAAACCCCAATGGGTTTTTGTAATCCATTAAAATTTCAGTCCTATGGCTTTTATTTTAAATACGCTTTTACAACGAAATATTTCAAACGTTAGTATCATTTTAGAACGAATATTTTCCCAAATCAACTAAGGTGGTCCTTTTTTGATGAGAATTGTCATTAAAGTACCTGTTTTAAACAACTCTTTGTCTTTTTGTTAGATTAAGATATTAATTTTGACAGTTCCAATGTCAAGACAGAATATAATATTACTTTTAAAGTTTTGTTTTTACTAAGAAGATGTCATAAATTATACAATAATTATCTTGATGTTTTGTCCCATTATTTTGTAATAATGACACACTGTGTGTGGTCTTTGTTTTAAAGGGTTTATTTATTTTTAATAGTCAAGTATTTATGCTGATTTCTTCTCGGATATTTTTATTATTTACTAGCTTTTCAAGATCTTATCTTTTCCCAGGACAAAAAGTATCCTTTGTTTTATTCCAAGTTATAATCTACCCGGGTGCTAAATTTAATTTAAATCCATTCATACGTTTTTGCGTGATTGAACAACATTTAAATTGTACTTATGAGCAATAGAACTCTATGATGTCAGCAAATATTAGGAAGCATAGAATTTTGCTGACAGCCTATTTTTGTGCTTTACTTCATAAAAAAATGAAACTCTACTACTAATTGTAAAACAATTGTGACACATTCTATGTCAGTCCTGAACTGGTTACGTCATCAGGTCTGGCTGACTCCCGGCTATATAAATAGCCGCCTAGCCGTCTGCTAGGCCGGCGATAAACTACTTAGGCCAAATGCTATAGAACTATTGTTTGTCAGTTCGTTTGTCTTGCTAAGCTGGCGGTCGACTTTAAATTACTTCGTGAATTAGTCGCAACATGGTTATGGATCTATATACATAGGTAGGTAATAAAGCGATGATAGCTCAGTGGTAGTGACGTCGGACACCGCGGCGAAGGTCGTGGGTCCGAATCCTAGAATGAGCTTGAGCTTTTGGTGAAGGAAAACATCTTGCTCAGCTCAGCTTGAAGACACATAATATATTGAAGGTAATTTAAGGATGAGATCGGCCGCAATAAAAAAAAATTAAGAATAAAGAGCCATTAAACAAAATAAAAAAAATTGCTATTCCAATTTAAAATTTTATCGAATTCTTACATTTTCAAACGTTTTCATGAATGGAAGCAAGTCGTTTAAATGTTTTTAAATACATCGATCCAATGGGCAGTTAAAAGTTACACAATATATTTAAATGTGATCTCGTATCTGGCACGGTTAATGTCTATATTGAAATGGTGATCTAAAATAAAACTTGTTTTGAAACAGCGCGTCAAAGAACGATTGCGATTCATGGTAATCAATGAAATTATGTTCCCACGAAAAAATTAATGACTTTTCCATTTCTAATTGTTCGTTCTTCGAACTATCTTACAAATGTCGATTAATTTACTTTCATTGGCCTATCAATACATAGACTTAAAATACTACAAATTGATTTTATTGTAATTTAACTGCGAGTTTAAAATACGAGATTTCGAGTGAAATTGTAGAGCAGAAAATAGACGATACGATTAATGATAATTATCTTCTTAGTCTTGAATTAGTTCAAGATGTAATTTCTATTGATATGATTCATTTAAACTTCTAGAAGGAAACAAGTTCAAAGAGTCAGTTGAGGATGATGATGTAGTGGAATGAGCGCAGATCTGTAAGTCAGTAACCACAAGCGTTAGACAAGAGAATTTGAAATAGTGGCTGAATTGATTTGTATGAAACTTAGCATAGATAAATCATATCTTAAAAATATACTGTAGGTATTATAATCAAATAATATAATGTAGTTAATGCACAAATAATTAGATAATAAAGATCTACAAAAAAACACTCGAAAACTTACTCGAGAGTGTGAAATTATAGCTCCCAGCGAACAAGAAAAAATAGTGTAAAAACTAGCTGCCTAATGACAAATTGATTTTCTGAAACAACATGTGTTTGTTTGTTTAAGTATGTGTGAGAGAGCATGTGAATTTAATGAAGTGTAAAAAACAGCTATGTATATTATTAGGTACCGAATTAAAGTGTTATTTTGCGCAATCATTAACGATTCTATGTAGTTATTTTTCTTTGACGGCAATAAGACGGCAATCGTCCTTTAAGGTATTTCTGCCAATGTCAAGTTACTATTATTTTTCATTTATGTACCTATGTTATATTCACGTTATGTCACATTCACAGTAGAGTTAATCCAGTTAATCATGTCGCGATAGACGCATTCATTTAACTTTACTTCAATGGTGCAATTAGATTGAACATTATTGAATAAAACTCCACCGATATTATTCAATAAAACTCAAAATACACGGTTTTTGAAAATAAAATGAAATGACGTTACGTCATGTCGTAAATTCCCGCCAGGAAAGTCCTTATCCCAGTTTATAGTTATTTTTACATTAAATTATCTATGATTTTAGAATATCCATTCTAAATTTGAATTAGGTATGACTTTCTATACCGAGCTTTTACTGTTCGATATGGTGTCAAAATATAAGGCGTCAAAATAAATGTTAAATTCGGTAAATTCAAATCTTCTTTTATCTCAACGATCACTATAGATTTTGTAAAAATGAATAAAACATATTATAAGATGATTGTTTAAGAGTATTTTAGACCAGTTATTTCAAGGAATAGTCACAAATAATTGACATCAATGAATTGCATAATATCCAAAGATTTGAAAGTAGCAAATCAATTAACCTTGTAGAGGTAAACTCGGTTAAAGGTCATTGTATCTGCATTCTCCATCTTTGGGGAATTCTAATACGTGATTACTCACAGATCTCATCAATGGAATGTATTTCCGGAATACATTAACTATCTTTGAACATGAAACTTGAAGATTAGATCCAAATAGTATAGTATATGACTGATGCACTTAAAATATTTGTTTTTACTCAGTGGTTGTGATAATCTTTTGTTTATAAATTAAACAAAGACTTTCATATTATAAAACAAAGTCTGTGTGTCTGCCTGTATCACAGCCTGTATCTTCGCTATAAACTCTAAAACTACTGAACGGATTTCGCCAATAGATGGAGTGTTTCATGAAGGTTTAGTGTATATGATTATTGAAGATGTCGGAACATCATGCCGACTGGTAGCTTTACTGGCGTGCGACAAGAAAACCTATAGAGTTATATATCCTAACTAGCTGTCCTCCGCAGTTTCACCCGCGTTCCCGTGGGATCTAATCTTATCCCGGGATAAAACTATAGCCTATGTTAATCTGGAATAATGTAGCATTGAAATGGTGAAAGAATTTTTTAAATCGGCCCAGTAGTATTTGAGTTTATTCGTTACATACATATCTACAAATCTTTCCTCTTTATAATATTAGAAAGATAAGAAAAAAAAAACGAAACTACGACAGAATATAAATGTAGGAGTATATGCTCTGCATCTGGAACCTGTTCGAAGCTAGAGCGGGTCACTATTACATACTATTTATGACTACCATCGCCTATAGACATTAGCAATACCAGTAGAATACTTTGAAGGCAACTGGCTCTCAAATGCAACTGCCGGAACACACAAATAGGTGTTCAGCGACATATTTTCAATTTGAGGGTAGCCAGCAAGTCGAGTACCTACTACAAAGTACCCTACCTTCATGTTATGTTTTGAAGAATTCAAACCCACAACCTTCGCTGTGGTATCAAACTTCACTACCACTAAGCTATCATCGCCAATTGTTTGTTTCTAACGTAGGTACGCATATATTAAAGTGACAGCTTTAAATATATTCTATCCTTTTTCTATAACGTGTCCAAGAAAGAGATAAAGTAAAATTAATTAACTTTTCAAACCACACTAAATCAGACTCTAACGCACGGTTCGGAAGGTTGCTTTCCCTGAAGAAGCTGCCAGCAATTACTCTTTTCAAAACAAACTTAGAATTATCACATAAGATTAATTATATCCTGTAAGAACGAGCGCTACACCGAAACATTGCCATTCAGAAATATACGTACTACAAATACCATCGCACAGTATTCTGTACTCCATATAATAGTGGCCAAACCAGTGGTTATAGATTAAACCAGTTCCATAGCTCATACGTCACGTTTACAGAGTACACCAATGAGCAGTAGGTCAATAAGCATAATGCATTACTATCTATCTACAGTAACATAACTGACATTCCATCGTCGGCTTTCGTTTGTCAGCTAAAATTTGCTTGGTAAAAGCAAAAAGTATTCTAACATCAATGCTATGGTTTCTTTACCACACCTTTACTTTTCTTTTTGCGTGTTTTTTTTTGCTTTTGAATAACGTTGTGTTTGACCGCAATCTCACTAGAGTAAGTGATGATGTGGCCGAAGATGGTAAGCACACAAAGCCTAGATGGGAACTGGCTCTCAAGTGCAGCTGTCGGAACACACCGATAGGTGCGTGGCGACAGATTTTCAACTTGAGGGTGGTAGCCAGCCAGTCGAGTACTACAAAGTAGCCTACCACCGTGCTATGGTTTCCTCATGATGTTTTCCTTCACCGAAGGCTCAAGCTCATTGTAGGATTCGAACCCACGACCTTCGCAGTGGTATCCTACGTCACGACCACTGAGCTATCATCGCCTTAATTAAGCTTTGTGTCTTTCAAACATACGGTTTCATCCGCTTTTTGAGATGAATTTGTGAAAGAATTTTCGAAATGGGATTAGTAATGACCTCCTACATCAAACCTTACAAACTTTACCCCTTTACAATATTAGTAAAGACAATGTGAACAGGGTGTTCCTAAAATTCTTTTCAGTATATTAGTACCATAAAAAATTACGAGGTCCTAAAAGTATGGAATTTTCAAACAAAAAATTACCTTGTACAGGTAAAGCGACCCCTTTTAAAGGTATTTTGCATTACATTGCATTTTTAAAACGCCTCAATTTGCATAAAACCCTTGGAAAAGAACAATGTATTGCAAATTTCTTTTTAAATGTTAGCAGGTAATTTTTGAATACAAGAAACGTTATTGTTTGTCTGAACTGTATAATTTTTAATCTGGCTGTAAACCTTAAGAATCTCAAAGTAACTTTGCATCCACTTTTGACTTTACTTTAGAATGAATAATCTTAATTATATGTGGGCGGTAACTGAAAATCAAATCGAAATCACCAGTGGTTCACGAGCTATTAAACAAACGTCATTGAAGTCAAAATTCTTTACATTTGTCACGGCTCATTCAGCATTTGATATAAATAAATAATCTATATATATAAAAGGATAATCTTACTATAATCCTACTAATCTTACTAATATTATAAATCTTATCTTACTAATATTATAAATGTGAAAGTTTGGATGAATGTATGTTTGTTACTCATTTACGCCTGAACGGATCTGTATGAAATTCGGCATGGAGATAGATTATAGTCTGGAATAGCACATAGGCTACTTTTTATCCCGGGAAAAGCTAAAATCCCTCGGGAACGCGGGTGAAACCGCGCGGAACAGCTAGTTAAACATTTTTTGAGTACCTATACAAGATTGTTCTGTCACTAACACCAAAAGTGTGTTGGTTGCAAAATCACTTGCAAGATTCGACATAAACATACTAACAGGTTAAATAAAAGCTTGTAAAATGCAAATGTTTATGAACATCCTGATGAATGAATCATTTATTAATGTACTGTCGAAATTTAACCTTGACCGCGTTGACCAAAGATTGAATTTGGATAAATGACTAAATCTTTGTGAGATATAACTTTAATTCTATTGTGTATCATCGGTTTTTTTATGAGTAAGAGGTGTCATTTAAAAAAAAACAAATGACCGAGGTTATGCAATGTTATTTTTGAAAATGATTTTTTTGATTACTGTAATAAAATTAACTATAACTTTCAGAGGTTTCTTTATTAAGTTTTGCTTATTTAATGAAAAGGTTTTCGAGTTATTTTCAGGAATAAAATTACTGAAATTGCAAGAATCAACAAACATACTAACAAGAAAATACATAAATAAAGTTATGACAAAGTAACAATTACGTTTAATAAATGCGCCAATGATACCAATCAAAAACCAGTGCGAGGTACGCGCGGAAGTAAATGCTAAATAACGTAGGACGTATCTTGAAAACGTATCTTGAATTATGAACGTATCTAAACCATCTTGCCGGCTGGTTTTCGCGTATCTAATTCCACAAATCATTGGTTTACCATTACAATAATATGTTTGCTATTTTATGTAGCTTCATGAATTCTAGGTATGTTTTATATTATTTTCACTCGCGGTTTTCCTAGCGTTTCTAATTTCAGTAGATATTAAGAGTAGTATAGGAAGTTATCTACCTACATGCCAAGTTACATCTCAATCCGTATCATCGCTGGATTCTTCATATTGTTGATACGATAAATCTTTGATATTCAGCCCTCAAGTTCCACTGACGTCAAACACCTATCGGTGAGTTCCGGCAGCTGTTCTTGTGCCAGTTTGGCAACACTGTCAAACCCACTGATATTGCCAAAGTCTATGACGTTAGTCACAATAAAAATTATAAATTCTTAGCGAACAGTGCGGTTTGAGAGTCATTTCCTCCCGCGCACGATCAGGTTGTGGAATGAGCTCCCTGTAGAGGTGTTCCCTAGAGACTACAGCATGGGGTTCTTCAAAAGATGAGTAAGAAGGTTTATGCAAGGTCGGCAACGCGCTCGTGACGCCTCTGGTGTTGCAAGCGTCCATAGGCTACGGTAACCGCTTACCATCAGGTGGACCGTAAGCTTGTTTGTCACCGAGTGGTATAAAAAAAACTTGCCATCAGATGACCTGCTTGTATCTTAACAAATGAAATACTATATCATGTGGTAACTTTTCCTTTTACACGAATGCCCGTAAAATACACGATTGCTCTGTTAATACCTCGTATGTACTAACAAGGTTATAAGCTTAACAACGAGTTTTCCCACGCCATACCATAGCCCAAGCTTTCTATAAAGCGATTTGAATTCTTACTAGAAGTACTTCTGTTACTAAAATTATTATCACTTGAGAATTATGTGCGTATTTTCTGCGCGTACTTAAAATTTATTTGAATACACGCTGTATATCACGGTTAATTTTATTCAAGTGGATACGATATACATACATTGTGTAAATCAAGGCGATGATAGTTCAGTGGAAGTGATGTCGGATATCGCAGCTATGCTCGTGGGTTCGAATCCTACAATGAGCTTGAGCTTTCGGTCAAATCTTTCCTCGGTTTATAGATTTAACTAAAAAACTACTCGACCGATTTTAAAAATTCTTTCACCATTACAAAGCTACATTATCCCTGAGTAACGAAGGCTATATTTTTATCCCGGAAAAGATAAGATCCCACGGGAACGCGGGTGAAACCGCGGAGGACAGCTAGTTCCTACATAAAACCAGTGTACAATGTTGCAGGCCAATTGCGAATTCAACTACATTGCAAAACGGCAAATCGTAACTTAAAACTCTGTTTTGTAAAGCAAATTGACATTTTGATAATATCATTCTTGCTAATGCAATTGCATTATTTGAGTTCGTTAGCAAAACAAAACATAGCTGTACATAGATTATAAGATAAGCGTAGTGCAGTGGCAATGGCCTGGTCATATTTGGCACAAATTATGTACACTAATATTATAAAGAGGTAAAGTTTGTATGTAGGAGGTAATCTCCGAAACTATTGATCCAATTTTGATCCAATTTTGATATAGGAAGCTACTTTTCGTCTCAGTGCTGGTGAAATTTCGGGGCGGAAAGCATATAATTTAGTAACGCTAAATTTAATGTAATAATTTGTTAATATACCTACGAGGTATCAATAATGAGGTAAAATAATGATTGTGCTAACGTAGTTTTAGTAGAGCATTTGCGTTTTTTTAATTAATTACTTTATGGTACAAATTTCGAAAACAAACAGCTAAAAAACAAACATTATTATTTATATAATGATACTTTTTATTAAACTCTTCAAAATTTGACAATTATTTTATTAGTTTTTAGAATTTATTAAATTCTTAAATTACCTACATAATAATATGGTTATTCATTGTAATTTGATGTATTTATCGTGGATTTATTTCTTATTATTGTTGCATTCAATTATGCAACTGTGACCATTCTTATTTCATCACTGTTTATAATCATTCACGGATACTCTTCTAAATGTCTTATTTAACAACTTCACTGCAACAATGTGGCTACCACAGGTGGCTACAATACATCTGAACTTGAGTCGCTTCTAGTAAATGGCAATCCCACCAAAAACATAAATGTAAAAAAGGTTCTATACAAAAATTATTCTCTGCTGTGGGCTTCGCCGCAAAAAGAATGGAGATCTGAGATTGAGTGCCAAGTTCTATGCAAAATCCAAATATGTAGTCTAAGGGCTGACTTGGCTGGTTTTCCCATACGAATTATATAGCCTTCGCATGTTCTAAACCTGTTACCTTTCGGTTCTTATTTTATTATTCCGAAAATTTGGCTTGCTGGTAGAAACTACCCATCGAACATAAGGCTCTTCCATGACTGTGTAAAACTAGGTACTTAATAATAATTCGTATGGGAAAACCAGCCAAGTCAGCCCTTAGACTACATATTTGGATTCTGCATAGAACTTGGCACTCAATCTCAGATCTCCATTCTTTTTGCGGCGAAGCCCACAGCAGAGAATAATTATTGTATTGAACTTGGCTCTCCTTTTTTAAACGACTTCAAAAAAGGAGGAGGTTATATGTTCGACTGTATGTATTTTTTTTTTTTTATGTATGTTCATCGATTTTTCCGCCAATTGTCAACCGATTTTCAAAATTTTTTTTTGTTTGAAAGAGTATACTTCGGCGGTGGTCCCATTATCATCAAGTCAGGATCTCATGATGGGATCCTGGGGGAAAACGAGGGCAACCCTCAAATTTTATAAGAATTGTCAACCGATTTTCAAAATTATTTTTTCATTTGAAAGAGTATACTTCGGCGGTAGTCCCATTGTCACCAGGTCAGGATCTGATGATGGGATCCTGGGGAAAATGAGGGCAACCCTCAAATTTTATAATAATTTACAGTATTTTTCATTCATATACGTACTTATCAAAGCTATTTCCATCTAGTAGTCATCATCTTATGTTGCAGAGCTGATGATGGAAGGTACAGCTCCTTAAAGGTTAGGATTTAGGGATAAATCTGTAAATATTATGGGCTAATATTTATAATTCATATACTTTCTAAAGCTATTCAGATATTTGCATCTGGTAGTCATCATCTCATGTTGCTGAGATGATGTTGGTAGGTCAAACTCGTTAACGGCTAGGAGTTAGGGGATATTTCTTTAAATATTATAGTCACGTTTAGAGTCGTATCGTCGTCTCTTTGTATATTCAAATGAGCTGATGATAAACTCAAACTGAAAACTCATTTATTCAGTTTAGGCCCTGGTAAGGCACTTATGAACGTTACAATTAACTCTACCTACCTGATAAAAGGTAATATCTTTATCGGTTAGGAGTTAGAATATACGTTGTCCTAGATATGAAATGAAACGCAATATCAAGTAAATGCTGAAAAGAAGCCTTAATCATTTAGGATATATATTCTTTATTTTCTTTAAAAGTTTATCTATTTATGTATTCCCTCATCTAATAGCATGATGTTATT
This sequence comes from Ochropacha duplaris, assembly GCA_951361185.1. NCBI lineage: Eukaryota > Metazoa > Arthropoda > Insecta > Lepidoptera > Drepanidae > Ochropacha > Ochropacha duplaris. Next base: position 7,636,501 of record OX592712.1, on the reverse strand, counting down.
TAACTTATAGGCTTTCTCGATAAATGGGCTATCCAACACTAATATATTTTATGTAGTTCCTGAGATTAGTGCGTTCAAACAAACAAACAAACAAACTCTTCAGCTTTCTAATATTAGTATAGATAATGTAAATTAATAATAGGCTTAATTTGCTCGAAAACAATTAAATATTTCTTGAAAACATTGAAATATAAAAAATGGAAAAATAAAACTTTTTATAAAAAAAGAAAAACGACTTCAAAGACAAATGTTGCACTAAAAACCGAAAAATAAACTGAATAAGACATTAAATAAAATGGACAAAAACATATTTTAATAACTAAATAGACCAAAAACTTTACTTTTGTAAACTACCTACGCACCTATTCAAATTATTATTCTATAAATACCTTTTGATCTGTTTGAAGTCGGTGCCAAGCCAAAAAATACAATGAAAGAAATAATAAATGCCTTCACAAGCATCGCCAGATGGCAGTTCAGCCTCCCAGGGTGGAGATTAAGTAATCCCTGGGTTCGGGAACTCACTCTATCTGCGGGCGGCCAGCGGTCAACCGTTTCACCGGATCTCCCTAACCGCACGCCATGCTGCGCCTGCACTACTCAATAGCGACTCCACAATACCGCCGGTCCCTCCGCCGTCAGCACAGTGGCTCCTCTAAGGGCAACCTTACTCACCGCAGGAACACAACACCACTTGAGGGCAGTGTTATTTGGCTGCGATATTCTGTAAGGTGGAGGTACTTCCCCAATCAGACGGCCCCAATTATGAGCAGATGTTATGCTATGTCCTACCTCCTCAAACCGTACGAAGCCTATTAAACCTATTAGGCTTGGCACCGACTTCAAACAGATCAAAAGGTATTTATAGAATAATAATTTGAATAGGTGCGTAGGTAGTTTACAAAAGTAAAGTTTTTGGTCTATTTAGTTATTAAAATATGTTTTTGTCCATTTTATTTAATGTCTTATTCAGTTTATTTTTCGGTTTTTAGTGCAACATTTGTCTTTGAAGTCGTTTTTCTTTTTTTATAAAAAGTTTTTACATTTATGTTTTTGGTGGGATATCATTACTTTTTGTAGGTAAGTACATATCCTCGTAACGCCGTGGGTCCTTTTAAAAGGACAAATTCAAAACTTAAAGTAGACTTTATAAATATAAAACAATTGTATTGCCAAGCCCACAGCAGAGAATAATTATTGTATTGAACTTGGCTCTCCTTTTTTACATTTATGTTTTTGGTGGGTAAGTATATACACCTACCTACTTATAACTATAAAATTATTATTTATTTAAACTATTGCCTATACTATAATACTATACGTACGTACCTAGTTATTAAAGAAATTGTAATAATAATATTACTACAAATTATAAGTTTTCCTTAAGAAAACTTAACAATTTCGCAGCATAAATCGCAACCTTATATATTCGCGTCAACGGTTCGATTCGGTTGTCACAACGCCCCACCCACCCCGCCCGCGCCGCTCCGGCGTCACTCGGCGCGCGCGTCGTGTATATACCGAAAATCTAAATGCCTATTATTTTATCATTATTTATGAGTAGGTAATGATTTTACACTATTGATGTGCGCTAAATATAAAAATAATAATTAATCCCAGTTAATAACGTAGGTACCCTAAGTAATATTAGGTATTTATGTTAAGCGTTCTTAATAGAATCTAATTATTTAAAAATTGCCAGTTTTTTATTTATTCCTTTGTATTCATCTAATCACCTATCTGCATACCAAATTTTAACTCTCTAGGTCATCTGGAACTGGGTTAGAGTTTTGGTCTATAGGTCAGTCAATGATAAAAATGAGGAATTTTGGACATTAATATCTAAATAACCGTTTGAGATAAGCTTATGAAATTTAGAACACATATGTATCTCGCAAGTCTCAATATATGAGCCAAATTTGATACGTTTATGTAAAATAGTTTTTGATTTATGAGGGGGTCAAAAGTGGCTCCAAATGGTTCGTGTAATATTACACACGGTGCGGCTCGCCAGTTCTGTTTCTTGAACTCGGCTTGACACGCTCCCGCGTGTCTAGATTCCATTTGAAATAACACGAGTTTTTATACAATGGTAACATTATTTGTGGTCATTGTGTGGTCCACTTAGATCCAAAGTTTCCTTATAGTGTTATAGAAATAAGTGGTAGGTAATTCACGTATTTATGGAAAAAGAAAGAATTTATGAGTAGAAATCTGACCACATTGTTTCAAGACGGGTCGGTTAGCTTGGTTGGTCACAGGTCGTGGGTTCGATTCCCATCCAGGATAGACATTTGTGCAAGAACATTGTTTGTCCTGAGTCGGTTTTTTGGTTTCCATAGTACAAGCTCTGCTTAGTTTGGGATCAAATGCTCGTGTGTGAGGAATGTACAATGGATCTAAGACCTGGAACTTATATTTTTGAGTTTTTATTAATTTAGGCAAAGCCCCTGGGTGGACGAATATTATTTTTAATGGTATCTCCAGTAAATTCGCGGGGAAAACGCTCACTTCCCTACAATACGGCGAGGAGGGCGGTGGCTGCCACACGCGTCATACTTGTGAACAGGTGCTGCTTGTGGGGGATGGTCTGTGTTATTTACTAATAATTTTAGTAGGATTGTCTTTGAACAAAAAAACAAAAAAATTCAACGGAAAGTATAGAACTGTTCCTTAGGTACAGTTGTGATAAAAATGTTAACAGATATTTTTTTCAATAAAATTATAATATTGACGAATAATGATTGATAATTTTCGGTTGGCAATTGCCAACGTCCATACCACGTTGAAAACACCGGTTCTCGTCCGATCACCGAAGTTAAGCAATGTCGGGCGTGGTCAGTACTTGGATGGGTGACCGCCTGGGAACACCACGTGCCGTTGGCTTTTTGGACTTTGAAATATATATTTTTAATATTATAAAATAATAAATTGTGATCGGATCAAAAATCATGATTAGAAAATTTAATATCCAACAGACTTAACAGTTGAGTAGAAAAACTCGCCAAGTTTCCTGATTTCACTGTGCCCCATTATAAATCATTTTGTTTTATAGTTATCTTGGTTCAACTGTACCTCATTGATTGAAACAGAATGTTAATTGATTCTCATTACTGTAACTATTGCGATTATTTAGACTGTTTTATTGCTACAATTACGTACGTATTTCAATTCACTATTATTGGAATTAATAATTTTAATTGGTTGTATTTGTACGTAGGAATTTAAAGTATGTTTACATGAAAAATTACTGACAAGGTTTTCATCATTGAAATTAACTGAAATATTTTTAATTGGAACCTATGTTTGGATCGATGTGTGTGACGTTTGTTACTCTTTCACGCAAAAACGGCTGAACGGATTTTGCTAAAACTTGGCACACAGGTAGATCATGTCCTGGAATAAAACATAGAATTTTTGTCCCGGAAAAAGATAAGCTTCCTCGGGAACGCGGGTGAAACCGCAGGGCGGAAAACTAGTTACAAATAAAATTATATGTAAGTAGGTATTTATTTTTAACAACTATGTAATATACAAAATTATTTTAAACTATATTTGTAGTATGTCTGTGTATACCATAGATTATGGGTAATGAGTTTTTTTTAAACAAGAAGTCACCTGACAATCATCCGTTTAATACAGTTCAGTATTAAAATCATAAAACAAACATCTAAAAATAATTTTCAAACAAATGTTGAACGTATTTTCGAGTGGCTTAAAATGCAAGGTATCTTAATATTCCACAAACCCTGAATTATAGAAAATGAACTTTGTTCCATTATAATAAAGTGCATTGTTGCAGTATTAGTTAAATCGTTGCATGGTATAATGCTTGCTGTGCTCGTAAGAAAGCCAGCCTTGTTACTGACACTTGAGACGGTGTGGTTTTCCATTGTTTTATACGATACGGCAGTTGGTCCTATATTTATATATCATATCCCTTTTGATTGGCAGTGCTACAATCATAAATAATGAAAGTGTTGTAAACTCATTTTTTTTTGTTACAGGTGTCAATTTTCAAATATACATTTATTTTTTCTGGTAAGTCAATAATTTATCAATACTCAACTTAAATTTTATCTATATTAGCATAATAATCTAATCGTTGATTGATTATTTTTTTACTACGTAGCTCGCAAAAAGAATGTTAAAACTTATCATTAAATACTTTTTATCTTGTTATACAGGGTGTCCGGTAAGTAGTACGACAAATTTAAGGGGGATATAAGTGGGCGGGTCACCTACTAAATGTACAAAAATTACCTGAATAGAATGTCACCATCTTTGAGATACTTTGATATTTCAGATAACATGTTTTTTTCATTTTTACTAAGGTAATTTTTGTATATTTAGTAGATGACCCGCCCACCTATCTCCTTAAGTTTGTCATTACTTACCGGACACCCTGTATATGATTTCAGATTTAAATAAGAAACACGATATTGGTAATTTTAGTACATTAAAATAGAATTAGAGTTAATCCGTCTGTTTGCTACAATTTCACGGCACCTACCTAATCGATTTAGATTTAAAAAAAACCGGCCAAGTGCGAGTCGGACTCGAGCACGAAGGGTTCCGTAAAAATGCCAAAAATACACGTTTGTTTTTTGGTATTAAATATTTATCATATTCCGTTCGACGAACGGAAAGACAGCGAAGTCTTAGTAACGTTTTTACCCTTTGGGTATGGAACCCTAAAAAAATATGCTTGGCATACCTAATATGACCCGTGCACCCCCGCAGTTTCACACACGTTCTTCGGGGAACCTTTTAGAAGTTGATTGTTCAAAAAACCTTTCTAAGCTGATACCTTCTCCCTATTAGGAAACTATCTGCAAAAAAAGTATGCAGCATTTATACTTTGACAGATTTCGTGATAATAGTTTCACGTGTCTACTAGCTGTAAACTAGCTGTCCCCCGCGGTTTCACCCGCGTTCCCGTGGGATCTTATCTTTTCCCGGGACAAAATATAACCTATGTTCATCAGGAATAATGTAGCTTTCTAATGGTGAATAGTATATTTCATTACAAGTGTGGAAAGGCTGTCATTGCAAAGAGTTCCGACAATGTCTACCCAAGCCGAGGCGCAGCCGAAGGCGAGGGTTGACATTATTTTGACAGTTGGGAAAGAGAGGCATGAGTTCGGTAAAGGTAAAAAAAAAGCACTATTATGTAATAGCCCACATCCCGAACGCTATACGTCCCTGCAATACACCACTTTATTAAAAATAATTTTTCAAATCGGTCCTGTAGTTTCAGAGCAAAAAACAAACAATCAAATGTTTCCTCTTTATAATATCAGTATAGATACACTTCAAAAATTACATACCTACATGCAAATTACATACAAAATATCGTTTAACAATGGACATGCACACATTTCAAGAGGGCGAAGCCATCTCGAAGGAGTACATTCGGTCAGTAATTCCCAATAAATCGTATAGCGGTATACGTATTCAAGCTCGTCATTTAAATATTACTATAATAAGATTGTACGGTGTTAGTATGTGTATGATATCTAATAATGGTTGGAGGACCATTCCTGTTTTCATTTATATATGGCATTTTTCAAGTGAAAGCGAATAAAATATTTATTTTTATGGTTTTTCGTGTCACTAGATCTGTTTACATTAAATAAAAAAGACAAGACCTCCTTTAACGTTTCTGTAATGTATTTTTTTTTATCTTGGATAAGCTTGTGTTTGAACGCAATCTCACCATGCTAATTGATGGTGTGGCCGAAGGTGGTAAGCCCACAAAGCTTAGAAGGAAACCGGAACACACCAATAGGTGTTTTTAACGACAGACTTTAAACTTGAGGGTGAGCCAACCAGTCGAGTACTACAAAGTACCCTACCACCGTGCTATGGTTTCCTCACGATGTTTTCCTTCACCGAAAACTCAAGCTCATTGTAGGTTTCCACTGAGCTATCATCGCCTTGCTTACTTAAGAATATTATGCAAAGTTCGATTGTTGCTTTACAGACAGTTAAGTTGATTAAATAATATTTTGTTATGAGGTCTCACTTCTAAGAAAAAGTACAGAAATATAAATGAATGATGACAAAAATAATTCATTTGCAAGAAATGATTGAAGATAAAAATATGCACAGTTTGTGCGTAGTCACGATGAAAATTACATATGCTTATTGCATAATTTTAATAATAGTGGGAATTCGTAGCTCATTTTCCCTGTTGGGATCTGTCACAAGTGGAGGATCATGCTTTGTAGAACACTGTAAATAATTTTTACTTAAAAACGTATCAATTTAAATTACTACACTCTACTTTACAAAACAAGTTTTTTTTTAATGAAACCGTATTTGTGACAACAAAGGCCTATCAAAGCAATTAAATCACTTAAATTTCTCAAACCAAGATGTTAAACTTGGCTGGTACACTACCGAGTCCCCATGTTTTAAAATATGATTCGATACGGCCAGAACGATGACCGGAAACGTTCCCATTTGCCACAATAGTTCCAGCTTGACCGATTTCTATTTTATTGGTTTACACAAACAGTAAAACGGCCATGTTGAAATGTTTAGTCTCGAAACTGTTCAGTTTGTCGTCGTAGGGTTATGGGATAGAAATAAAATTCTCTTTTCGTGAGAAATCAAAACTTTCCGAAATATTGTGACAGATAAATAAACGAATTTAAATAGTTTAGGTGATAGAAACAATAAAAGTGTATTTTAATGGAAAAAAGAATCAACTAACTAATGTTTTATTTCAAGTCAAAGTCAAATCTCTCAAAAAAAGGATTTGACTTTTATAAAAGAAAGTCTTGTTAGTTACACTATTTATAACTCAAGAACGGCTGAACCGATTTGGCTGAAAATTGGTGTGGAGGCAGCTTAGAACCAGGAGACGGAATCCCAAAAAAAAGAATAATGAAGAAAAATATTTTTGTCATACATTTTGTATAGAATAAAACTTTTTGACATGTCTCGAGATCGGACTGACAGATGGTTTAGTTTCACAAAGGGGTCGCTGGAATCGGATTCTAAGTTTTATTTTCAGGTCAGGACAACATCTGCCGGGCCCACTAGTATTGGTATAAAACATGTACTTACTTTCTAGTATAACAAACTATCGCAATCATAATATCTGTATCAATAGTTAGAATTATAATATTGTAAGTCCAACAACGCTACGAAAACTTGGCCGTTTTTCAACACATACTTAAAAAGTCCCCACTGAAAAAAAAAGTGCACAATATTAAAGGCAATGGTCACGCGTCCTTTGTGCCATACGGAATGTGTTTATCCCACAGTATATTTGTTAAGCTAATATTTTTATCTTGTTCATTGTGTATACAAACGACTCGTAGACATACGTTTATATCCATCTAGGCTTGGTTTGCTTTACACTTTATCATGGATGATTTGTGACCGAACCCAAGTCTGAGTGCATCATAAAAAAAAAGTTTTATGGTAGTTATTTTAAATTATCAATCATTATTTTGTTTTTGTTAGAACAATTTAGAGCACTGAAATTAAGTAACGAATTAAAACAGATTTAAACAAATAAATACTTAATTTAAGAAATAAAACCGTATTACTTATTATCTGTAATTTTGTTCCGTTCCATGCAGTGCTTTATGCCAATTTGTAGCATTAAAAACTTACCATTTAAAAAAATACTTGTCATATTATTTTTTATAATAATGGCGGATACATGTAGTTTAACAAAATAGTTTCTATTTCTTTTCCATAGTCTATACCTTGTAAAGATATTTCATCATCATTCATTTCACACATTCGGGTTTGCAGTTATTCTGAAATTCCCAATAAGAACTATCAAAAATAAAATCTAAAAACTAAATTGAAAGCTCGTTGTATGTATCTATGTACAAGTTCGTTTATTAAGTTGACTTATGTTTCCGGTGGATCAAGTTATCGATGTTGATATTTAATAATGTTAAATACGCGATAAGATAAATATCGTAGTCGTATCGCACCGTAACAGTTGCATAACATGATGTTTACGATTATTTACGATTTTTTAGTTCAAATTACAGTTTTTGTTCCCCATGACACAAGAGTATGTAATATATTAAGAGACGGGACTCCCATACTAGCTCTTGTACTAGCCTTTGCGACCTTTGCGTGGAATTCTATACCACCGACACCACAAACATCTTTTGACATCTTGTCAAACAACAGGAGTACCAACCTAACGAACCAAATAGTGCTTGACAAATAGTTCTTATCGATATCGATAAAATATGCAGGGTAGAAACCGAGGCTACTACTAAATAATATTTTTTATTAATTTTAGGTAAGTATCGAATCCGTATTTATGAGTCCAATGTTGACGAGGGGATATTTGGTAATAATACAAGATCGGACTTAAATGCGGACCCGAAATAAAATAAAAAACTTTCTGCTAATTTAATTAAAATTTTAATACTGAAATGAAATTACTCATTCAGCGAAAATGAAACAATCAATTGTACACCGTTGAGAATGCAGATTTATAGAGCTAAGAAAAAATCTATGAATATTATCACTGGTTTTGTTTTACAGTATTATATATCAATGAAGATTGATTATTATTGATTATTTCAATAATAATCAAAATTATATACTTCAACAATCAGTTTTCTTCACCTTGCTCTATAGCTCACGTTTTAAACCCCGTTGCCTCCCAAGTGGCATAACAATAACATAACAATATAATTTAATATATAAGGGATTCAACAGATTAATATTTCAACTATTAGAATTCGTCATCTTGCTCCATAGCTCACTTTTTAAACTTAACAATTTAACAATCAGTCTTCTTCATGTTGCTCTAAAGCTACTCTAAGCTCTAAAATAAAAACTGTTCCTTTTTAATATTATTTTGTGATTCCCTGTTGCTGTGATCTTTTAATAATGTAGGCATTTGAATCTTCAGCTTTAACAAACGAAATGCATGCAATTTTTCAACGGGAACATATATTAAATCTTCTTTGCCCGCAAACTTGACCCACTGTTTGCATCTGAAATTTTTATAAAGATTAAGTTTATAAATCATATACGTACAATGGCCCAATCAAGAGGCTAAGTGCTGAAATAGCCCCGTCAAAACAAACAACAAAAATGTTTCTAAATCCTGAAAAATTGCATAACCTATTCCGATCCTTGCTCATATATATTTAGGCACGCCATTCAAATATGTAAAACGTACTGCCCCTACTCTTTTACGTAACATTATATTTCTTATTTCTTTTCAATTATAAACAATAACGTTGTTATCGACATGTGGAACGGAGTGATATAAGATTCACGTCGGAAAATAGACCCTAAATTCCATCAGCTGTTATTTTATGATTGGGAAAATATTGGCACATGTTGCCATTTTGACAATTGGTTCCCAAGGCAACCCCCTTTTTGGTGCATCCAATAAGCGTCGAGGTGCGGAGCGACGACACCTGATACAACATCAAATCCGCGCACCGTTCATCAAATACAGCCAATCAGACGTCCCGAAGCTATGCCGCAGCATTACACCGCACGAGATGTCATGCATTATTTATTATTCCAATGTTTATATTTATATTTTTAGATTGTGTTTTTATATTTTCAATAACATTATATATTACGATGCTGGCTGCACGGCCAATACCGGTGAACACCCCTTCTTCCATCACGTCTACATCCGATAGCCTAGCCGTCTCTTGCCCCCATTGTCCTGGCGTACGTGTTTTTAAAGGTAAGAGAGGCCTAAATATCCACATTGCAAAAATCCATAAGACAAATACGATCAACGATATCCAAATTTCCACTAACGATATACCAATTTCTTCACATACACTCCAACATAATACTTTTTAGGAATATTTGGCAAATTTGAAACAAAATTCCAAAGTAGTAAAAAGAATCCCTAGGGGTGCCCGATTAGCAATTGCTCAGTCATTGTCTGCCACAATAAAAAAAGTCCTTGCTGAAAATTCCAGAATTGCTTGGCAAAATTTATTCATCTTCGCATATCACATCCTTCACTCAGATGAAAAATTTCAAGGATCTTTAACCAACAGTTTGAAGCAAAATTGCTCAAATTTTCCAAACCTTCTTCGTGACCTAAATTATTCATCATACGTTCCACAATCAACTCACATTCAAACAAACTACCGCCATTCAACTCCAAGACAACATAACCTCAATAAACTAGTGGAAGGTAAAATAAGTGATGGTGACATTAAGGGTGCCGCCAACACCCTCTTTTCTAGCGACACTCTGGCTCCTGACTCACCAGACACATTCATAGCGTTAAAGTCAAAACATCCGCCAAAAACTGACCTCATGCTTCCGCCACCATCTACATTATCCTCTCCTAATTTGGAATTTACAGAAAAGGACATTCTCTCGGCTGTCATGTCTTTTAAAAACGGCTCTGCCAGTGGTATTGACGGTCTTTCACCCCAACACCTTAAGGATTTAATTTGTAATTACACAGGTGATGCTGGCGAAACCCTTTTAAAAGACTTGACAAGACTCTGCAATATAATGGTTAGTGGTAATTGTAATAGCGAAATTCTTCATATTTTATATGGCGCCAATTTGATAGCTTTAAAAAAAAAGGACGGAGGCATACGTCCGATAGCTGTCGGTTGTACTTTACGCCGTTTAGTGTCCAAAGCCTGCTGCAAGCACATTATGCCAATACTCAAAGATAAATTTCAACCTGTGCAGTTAGGTTTTGGCAGCAAAGGCGGCTGTGAAGCAGCCGTTCATGCCGTTAGATCTTACGTTAACACTAACCTTGAAGATATAATTCTAAAAGTCGACGTAAAAAATGCATTCAATTCAGTGAGCAGGCAGCCAATACTTGACGAAGTGCTTCAAAATATTCCCGAAATTTATAGTTATTTATACCAGTGTTATTATACACCTTCAAATTTATTTTTTAAAAACAATTTAATTTTTTCAGAAACCGGGTGCCAACAAGGCGATCCACTTGGTCCGGCCATTTTTAGTTTGGCTATACACTCTATTATCTCGGATCTTTCATCAAAATTTAACGTTTGGTACTTGGACGATGGCACTTTAGGAGGTTCAGAGGATGATGTTTTAAAAGATTTGATTACTTTAATCTCTAAATTTAGCACTATCGGTCTTGAACTAAATTCCTCAAAATGTGAGTTATACATACCCGAAGATTTTACTGTCGAAAAAAGACAGTCTATAATCAATAGTTTCGTCAAAATTGCGCCCAATCTCAGAATAATAGACAAAAACACTCTTCACCTCCTAGGCGCGCCAATTTGTCCAGAATCATTCCCATTTTATGTATCTGAACAATTGTCAAAATTCGAAATTCTATCTGACCGTCTACTAAACATAAATTCCCACATGGCTTTTCATATAATTCGTTACTGTTTGTTTGTACCAAAATTCACTTATGTTTTGCGTTGTTGCCCGTTTTGGAAATTTCTTGATATTTTAATACCTTTGGATGATACCATAAAAAGTACGCTCTCCAAAATTCTAAATTGCCATTTTACGGATAGGTCTTGGTGCCAAGCATCACTTCCAGTAAGGTTTGGTGGCATTGGCATCCGCAAAGTATCCGCCGTCTCACTCCCAGCTTTTTTGTCCTCATCACACAGCGCTGACAATCTTTTTAAAAAAATTATGAGTAACGTCCATGGAGACTGTACAGTTTTATACCGTGATGAGGCCAAAACTGCATGGGAGGAGGCCTGTCCGAGTGGTAACCTTCCGACTATACCGTTCTCGCAGAAGCAATGGGACGAGCCACTTTGTAACCAGGTTAAACAGCATTTGCTGGAAACTAGTTCCGACCTGGCAGAGCGGGCTCGCCTCATTGCTACTGCTCAACGGGAGTCAGGGTATTGGCTGAATGCTCTACCATCACCAAATTTGGGCACCCTAATGGATAATTCTTCTTTTTCCATAGCGATTAATTTACGTATTGGCTGTGCAGTTAATACACCTCATCGCTGCCTGTGTGGAAGTGATGTTCACCAGCTTGGACACCACGGTCTCGCTTGTCGTCGCAGTGCAGGTCGTCTGTCACGCCACGCTGCCCTAAACGATATCATCCGTCGGGCGCTTGCTTCCGTCAACGTACCGGCCATCTTAGAGCCGAGCGGTGTCTTGCGTGACGACGGTAAGCGGCCCGATGGTATGACACTTATACCGTGGAAGAGAGGCATGTCGTTGGTTTGGGATGCGACCTGCGTGGATACTGTTGCTCCTTCTCACGTGGTGGGCTCATCTCGTGAGGCGGGCACAGCAGCCACCGCCGCGGAGGACCTCAAGCGGCTCAAATATTCATCTATTGGTGACAATTATATATTTGTGCCGTTTGGGGTAGAGACCATGGGCTCATGGGGACCTTGTGCCCAAAAATTCTATAAAGACCTTTCCTCCAGGCTGGTGGACACCACTGGTGACCGGAGGGCTGGTAGTTACCTCGGCCAACGCCTCAGTCTGGCTATTCAACGAGGTAACGCCGCTAGCGTCCTCGGCACGATTTCCCCGGGCAGCAATTTAAATTCAGTTTTTTATTTGTAGTTTAGTTGTTATTTATTTTTAAGTTATTTAGGTTTTTAGTTTTAATTAAGTTAGTTGCTTAGATAATTAATAAAATAAGGTTTATTTAGACATGTGGATATTAAAGTTGTAGTACATCACTAGCAAACAATTGAAATAAGTTAAATATGTTAATTTTATTTGTTCTTAGCCTGTTCTACTTACATATGGCTGCAATGTATCATATTTAAGTGCTTACCGGGCTTCATCTAAAGGAAATTTGGCCATAAACATCATTTTTTCATGATTCCAACGACTTGCTTGAGTCCCGCATATTTCACAAGTAATAAACCGTCTTTTCAGTGGCATTTTAAGTAATTATTAATTAAAGTACACCTCTGATCACCCGATACTAATTTTTAAGATAAATTTAACTTTTTTAGCAATTAAAATCCACAATCAAACAAATATTTATATGAAAACACAAATGGTTCGAAATGAAGTTTTGACAAACAACATGGCTGACACTTGACAGAAGTATTGCAAGAAAGAGAAACTGCACTGAGGGAGAGTGATAGCAATATCCGCCATTATTATTCGATTGAAGGTCCATAGAAGAAAAAATTGTTTGAAGTTTCACTAGACCTTTGCATGACACTTTAAAGGTTATCTAGACTAACTATATGTCCTTTTTTCTCCTAAAGTACTTTCATGGCCCGTTTCTCGGCGTTTCGCGTCAAGACCTTCTGGAGCACGGGATCAAATGAAAATTTGGTATTTACATGTGGGGTGGTGAAACACTGATTTAATTAATTTTGACCAAAATGCGGCAAACAGAAGAAATCTATACTCTATACTAATATTATAAAGAGGTAAAGTTTGTGAGGTAGGGGGTAATCTCTGGATCTACTGAACGAGATTTAGAAAATTATTTTACCAATAGCAAGCCACGTTATTTGTGAGTGTCATAGGCTAAAACTAAATATTAACCCGAAAAATGAAAAGATTCTATGGGAACGCGGATGAAACCGCGGGGGACTGCTAGTAAACAATCAAAACTAAAAGACTTGGCCATTTTTTTACATTTTATATCATTGATGGATTTTTTAAGTAAACAGCAGGCCGAAGATGTAAGCTTAGCACCCAAGGCCTACACGCATCGTAATATGGGTGGTAGATGTTATCCTACGGTTTACTATCAAGGTTTTCAGTAAACAAAATTATATTTCCCTACCCCATCTCACATTTTGGATAGGTAGGTACGTAATCTGTCAATAAATATGACAAAAGACTTTCTTAAAAAGCGCCACAATAAACTATTTTTGTGATTTCGTCGAACCGTCTCACTTCAAACGTTAAATCATTTCTCCGAACCGGTTATCTGTTTACGAATCGGTTTTTACATGGTCGGAGTGTTTTATGTGGCAATTAGGAGTAATTAGTAGTCTTGCAAGTGAATTATGCTTTGTATGTCATTTGTTTTGATTTTGAACTTGATCTTTGAAATTTAATAATTATGAAGAATTATGAATAGTCATTAATTTTTAGGGTGCGGTACCTCGAAAAGGAAAACGGTACCCGTATTCCGTTTGTCAAGACCCTTTTTCTCAGGGACACGTGGAGGTATCAAGTGGAAATTAATATCAAATACTTAAATCTGCAATCCTCACTGCTCCTAGGAGCAGTGAAAATTTTTTAAGTCAACACAATCAAAAGTTCAGCCATTTATATTCCGTTTGTGCCGCATATTTTGACGCTCGTAAGGGAATCAAAACCTACAGGGTACTTCCCGTTGACCTAGAGCCATGAAATTTAGCAGAAATCAATACAATGTAGCACAAATAAAGGAATAAATCTGAAAACCGTAAATTTGCAATTACATCCGAAAAAAAAACAAACAACATAATAGGAATGAAGTCGTTTAAAAAACGGAAACAATCTTCCAGACTCGATTTCCGTGATCGAACGTACGAAATGACCGGTTTTTTTTAAATTGTAAATAGGCATTTTTTGGATAAGTGTACTACAGTCTATGGCTCACACCTGGAGCCAATTTTTTATGTAAATAAATCCTGCGAAATTACTTTTACATACACATGATTTACTGTGAATCTATTTGTATAATAGGAACTCGTAAAAATATCTGATTTATTATATAAACCAGAAAGTGTGTGAAAATTGAGTAGCCTGTGTGTGTATATGTTTTATGCGATAATTTTATAGTACCGCACACCTGGGTGGTTTACGAGCGGAATCTTTATAGTTTATTGTATTTTCTCTTTTTATATTTTATTTTCTAATAAAATCGAATGCGTAATCGGATAGAAGCTGTTGCAATAGAAAATATCGGAGCTGATTTTATTGTTTTACAAACGAAACTATATTAAAATCAAATTTTTTGACATATTTTTGAAAAATCATAGAAAATTTATGACTAAAATCTAATTTATTTAGGTTAGTTTGATTTTAAATTCCAATACGTTTTTATTAACCATTTGGCGCAAGAAGATATAATTCTAGAAATCGCGATTCAAGTTATTTAGTGAATTATTTTTAATCGTCGTTAATTTCATTTAAACGTAATTTACATTTTTTTAAATACATAATAAGCAATACAACAGCCAATTCCACAAACAATTCATTCAAATGCGTTCCTGTCAACTAAAAAAATAATAAACTCTATAGTACCCTTTCTGAATCAGGCGATGATAGCTCAGTGATAGTGACGGTGAAGGAAAACATCGTGAGGAAACAGCACAACACAGCATGATGGTAGAGAAGCTGGCTGGCTACCACACACAAGTTGAATGTCTGTCGCCAAGCACCTATCGGTGTGTTCAGTTGAGCATTGTAATAAGGTGTACAACACATTGGCAATCCCGCTGGTATTGCTAATGGTAGGGGAGGCAATGATGCTAAATTTGTAGTTACTCGAGCGTCTTTGGGACCTACTGGAATTTGAAGATTAGGTGGAATAAAGAAAAAAAGGTTATGTGATATTTTCCCCTTCAGCGGTGGGGGGAGCGTCTACAGGGTTTCAAAAATGTAAAAAAAAACAGTCACCAAGAAATACTCGAGCGCGTCAGATATTAATAGGGTAGTCGCGCCACGTCTGTCTGATAACGGAAAAATAATAATCTGCCGTTTTGCGTGGTGGGGGTGGCCGTACGAAGGGGTTGAAATTATTTAAAAAAAAAATTTACTCGAGCGCGTCAGACATTGATAAGGGATGTTAAGTGAACCCTCCAGTAGCTCCTATTTTAAAGACTGACGATTTGGACGCGACCATCAGTCAGGGCCGATTTTTGAAAATGCAAAAAAAAATCGTGACCTTGATTTACTCGAGCGCGTCAGATTTTTATACAGGCGGTTCTTCTTGATGGCCTTGTTGTACTGACCCATAATCTGACAATTATGTTGAGGGATTTCCTTAATCTGACGGTTTGAAAAAAAATATATATAAAAAATATCGAAATCTCGAAAACGGTTCAAGATATCGAAAAAATGTTTGCACAAAAGTTGTAGAAAATTTAATCTCCTACAATATTTACTGTGAATACATATACCAAAAAACCCATAGGAAACGAGATATTTGCAATAAATGATTTTTTGACCTTTGACCTTGAAAAATCAGTAGTCGCGGGCACCCTATGATAAGTAGCTTTTGAGACAAGTTTTAGGGTGTCAAAATAAAGGTTTATACAAGATAATAGCTGACTATTTCTCATTCTGAGGTGAAACTCATAATATTCCTGGACTATACACTTAATAATGATTTTAGCTACTTCGGCTTGTGCAAATCGGCAGATTAAGATATTTCCATGATTCGTGACTAATTTCCTTCAAAATAAAAAAAAAACTGATCGCGCTCGAGAAAATCCAGGTGACGTTTTTTTTTTGCAACTTTGCGAGTCTCCAATTTTCTTTCGTCACGCCCAAATTGTCAGATTATTGAAATGTACACTATTTTGCATGTAACTAACTTACCTTACCTTAATCTGACGCGCTCGAGTATTTCAAACCATCGATTTTTTTTTACTAATCTGACGGGCTACCCTAGGCGTTCGACACTACATAGAGGGCTCAGATTTGGTGAGAATACTTCACAAGGTGCAAGGTTGCCCCCCTTATGTTAATCTGCCGCGCTCGAGTAAATCCCGAAATCCCCTATTCGCCTCCCCTACCATAATGTCTGGTAGGCGAGGGTAGTCTCTCATCAGGTGACCCGTCGGCCTGGTTGAATTATAAAAAAAACACGTTTCCCGTTGTAAAATTAATAATCAATTTTTCAAATATCTTAGTACTCTTTGTTTGTTTATGTACGCCGTAATAAAACCCAACAATGGCACCTAAATAAAATAACCAAACATATAATTAAATTATATAATTTATACGCGAGACTTGTCAGTTACACTGCCGAGCCCCCGGACATAAGGAAATTAATCCTCAACACATATTATGGGAGCTTTCGCATTGGAACCAGAAGTGCGGAACCGCGAATACCTTGCGTTCGATCACTCCGTACACCACATCAACCGCAAGTGCAGTTGGGTCTTGAGAACATTGTCACAGTACATAACTGAATAGTATTATCAAAAATTTTACGATGATTTTTTTTAAATTTTTTATTCTGGATAGGCTTGTGTTTGACTACAATCTCATCATAGTAAGTGATGATGTGGCCAAAGGTGGTAAGCACAGAAAGCCTAGATGGGAACTGGCTCTCAAGTGCAGCTGTCGGAACACACCGATAGGTGTTTGGCGACAGATTTTCAACTTGAGGGTGGTAGCCAGCCAGTCGGGTACCACAAAGTACCCTACCACCGTGCTATGGTTTCCTCACGATGTTTTCCTTCACCGAAAGCTCAAGCTCATTGTAGGATTCGAACCCACGACCTTCGCTGCGGTATTCGACGTCACTACCACTGAGCTATCATCGCCTTAAACCTGTGTGCCAATTTTCATCAAAATCCATTCAGTAGTTTTAGTGTGATTAATTAACAAACATCGAACCATCCATAGGATAGTATAAAGAAAAATATTTGTTAAGTTTAAAAAATATGTTCAAAGTCAAAGTCAAAGTCAAAACCATTTATTCAGTTTAGGCCCTAGAAGGGCACTTATGAAGGTCGAATTACAGAAGTTACCACCGGTTCGGAAGTCAGCCTTCAACTGAGAAGAACCGGCAAGAAACTCAGCAAGGTTACATTTTTTAAATATTTTTGGACCATCTGACTATATTGGCTTTTTTTTTCAAATGTTTAACAATTTTATTCTTAAAGTAATACAAAAATACATAAAAAATTATAACCCGCATTAGTTACCTACATAGTAAACTAAAACAAAAAATACCAAGCTAATAACAGCGTATTAAAAAAAAAATTGTAATTAACAGTAAAAAAAAAAAACCAATGTGTAGGTACTTGTACAGAGTGCAGCTACCTCCAGACATCTTTATCCTCAATATATTGGGCTACCTTGTAATAAGCTTTTTCTTTCAAAACTTTTTTTATGTACGATTTGAATCTAGAATCAGTCATCTTGGTAACAGATGCTGGTAATTTATTATAAAAGCGAACACTATTCCCAAGAAATGACTTTTTAACTCTAGCTAATCTAAAATACGGAACAACTAATTTATCTTTTTGTCTTGTATTGAAATTATGAATCTCTACATTTGATTTATACAAATCTACATTTTTTCGAATGAACATAATATTTTCATATATATACAGTGAAGGTAAAGTCATTACGTTTATTTCCTTAAATATTTCCTTTAATGATTCACGTGGACCCATATTGTAGATTGCACGAATGGCTCTTTTTTGTAATACAAAAATTGTTTCAATATCTGCAGCAGCTCCCCACAGTAAAACGCAATATGATAAAAGACTATGGAAATATGCAAAATAAACTAATCTGGCCGTCTCAACATTCGTCAATTGTCTAATTTTTTTAACAGCAAATACAGCAGAACTCAATTTACTAGCTAAAGATTGTACATGAGAACCCCACTGTAGTTTAATATCAAGTGTTATACCCAAAAATACAGTTTTATCAACTAGTCCCAGGCTGCTGTCATCTATTAATACCCTACTGTCTACTTGCGGTACGTTTGGAAGAGCGAATCTTAAACATTTTGTTTTCTTTGAGTTTAATAAAAGATTATTTACAGCAAACCATTTAGAAACTATTGACAAAGTATCATTTACTCTAGTAAGTTCTTTGTCTTTTCTATCTACTTTAAAAATGAATGAAGTATCGTCAGCAAACAAGACTACATCTGAGAGACCATTTACGACCGACGGTAAGTCATTAATATATACTAGAAATAGAAATGGCCCAAGTATGGAACCTTGAGGTACCCCCATTTTGACTACAGAACCATTGGACGTTGTACCTTCAACTCGTACCTTTTGTTGGCGATTAGTTAAATAAGACAAAACAAGTTCATGAGCAGTTCCACGAATACCATAATAATTAAGCTTTAGGAGCAGAGTACGGTGGTCAACGCAGTCAAACGCCTTTGATAGATCACAAAAAATGCCTATGGCATCCTGTGAGTTTTCCCAGGCTTCATAGATGTGCTTCAATAATTTTGCTGCCGCATCTGATGTAGATCTCCCCTTCGTGAAACCGAACTGATGACCATGCAGTATCTCACAACTATTGAAATGACCTAACATTTGATTGAGCAACAGTTTTTCAAAGATTTTACTAAGTGCAGGAAGCACAGATACCGGTCTATAATCAGAAGGATTATCTTTACAGCCTGATTTAAATATTGGAACTATTTTACTATACTTCATTAGGTCAGGAAAAGAACCCTGATCAATACATTCATTGAAAATATCCGATAAAATAGGTGCAATTACTGTTATTATTGATTTTAAAATCGTTACTGACAATCCCCATAAGTCTTCTGTATTTTTTAAATTAAGGCTATTAAATAATTTTAAAATATCACTAGAAGTGACGTGACAAAATTTAAACCTGGGAAAAGATTTTTGAATATGTTGCCTAAGAAGTGCTTCAGCCGCTTCGGGACACGAGTTAAGGCTTTTAGTGGTTTCCTCTGGTATACTTGTGAAAAAATCTTCAAAATGTTAGAATATTTACAGCTGAATTTGCCTTAAATTACTTCGATATGTCTAAAAATCTAGATACTTAATCCAATACATTTTAGCTGATTTAAAATTTTCGATGTCTAGAGAAAGATTCACTGCTGAAAAAACATTTCCTTGCTGAGTTTCTTGTCAATTGCAACGTTCATAAGTGCCTTACCAGGGCCGGAACTGAATAAAGGAGTTTTCATTTTCATTTGAAGCGATAACTGTTAACTGACGTACTGCATTCGATTAGTATACACTGTGTGACAGACGTGTAATGTTACCTCATTAAAAAACGTTGACAACGCCAATAAAGTACAGTGTTACCTTACTCACGGCCATAGTTTGCCATAAATCATTCTTAATTATATCAATCAAGATAATCTTATCTTATCGTAGTTCAATATAACTAGTGGCTGTGAGAGTTGTAGACCTCGCGAAGGTTTTGAGACGTTTCAGATCATTTTTCGTTTTTTTTTATCATCCGCCATTTTGAAAAAAATACAAAGACTGAAAAAAAACCAATGTGCTTAAACATTTCACGAACAGACGGACAGACATACTCGACGAAAGCATTTTTGCCCAAGCTAGTGTAACTAAAACGCTTCGCTCGATCAATAAATGTGAAAGTTTGGATTTTTAGATGTTTATTACTCAATCACACAAAAACTACTGATTGGAGTTTGATGAAACTTGGAACACAGGTAGATCATATCCTGGATTAAAAAATAGAATGCTTTTTATCCCGGGAAAAGATAACCCGGGTGAAATGAAATCGCGGGGGACAACTAACAAGCTATGAATAACCTTGTAAATAAAGGTATTCAAGATATTTAAAAGGTAGGTAGGTACTTGAATCAACTTAAGTGTTGATTTACTTTTGACGTATTCTAAAGTAAATTCGCAAAGGAAATTCCAAGAAAACCCAATGGTAAATACAACTGACCATCGAGACCGGAGTTTTTAATATTTACATTCAATTATAAGATCTAATACAATTAGCGGATACATTATTTAATGATTTTTATGTCAAACAAGTGCCAAGTTCCTTTTGCGGTCACGAAAAGATTGTTTATTAATTTTATTTTTTTTATTATAGATTTTGCGATATTTTTGTTAAGATAAGTAGGCAGATATAGATAATATAACTTAAATATGATTTTTAACAAGTCTTTTGAGCATTTGACAAATAGGGTTACCACCAACTCTAATTTCGATTTAACTCGACCTGAACTCGTTTTTGTGTCAAAAGACGTCAGAATGTATAGACAAAAGCTACAATTGACAGAAAAACAATCAAGTTTGAACAAGCAAAGTTGAACTGCAATACGAGTTTGGCTATAAAAAATGACGTGTTAATCCTACTAATATTATTTTTGTATGTTCAAATGTTGATGTATTTACTTACTTTGCACGGTGGTAGGGTACTTTGTAGTACTCGACTGACTGGCTACCAACCTCATGTTGAAAATCTGTCACCAAGCACCTGTTGGTGTGTTCCGGCAGTTGCACTTGAGAGTCATTTTGCCTTTAAGGCATTGTAATAAGGTGTACAACGCATTGGCTATCCCCCTGGTATTGCTAATGTCTATAGGCAACGGTAGTCACTTACCATCAGATGACCCGCCTCGTTGTCACTTGTGGTATAAAAAAACTTACCACCAGTTGACTGGCTGTTTCTGTCATCTAAAATAACTATTTCCACTCAAAAAGTGTACTTAATATCGTCTTACAGTTTTGGCATAAAAAGGACAGTACATTCCATGATAATCGACTCTACTAGTGATATTGAGCAATAAACTTGAATTTGCTATACATTGAATAATCCTATATGTTAAAAGTTAAATTAATATGCCACATCTATTCTCGTCTTGGCGGTCACACTGCCATGCACCCTGCTGACAGATAATAGCCATTGCAACTTGATATGTCTGTCAAGTCCAATACACCGTACAGGGTGCAAGTAAGCTTTCTCATTACCTTCACTGTCATACATGCAACACGGCGGAAAATCTGCGCTCCTGACTGTTCGATATTTCTTAAACGCACTGCGATATAGGTACTATTACGTTACTGTAAAGGAATAAAAGTACGTTTAAGTGCTAGATGTTAGCAATTACTGCCTTATGCTAATGTCTATAGGCGACGGTAGTCACTTACCATCAGGTGATCCGTCTGCTTCCTTGTCAGACATCTTACTACTTTTTGTTTCGACATAGAGATGTATGTTAATCTTTCACGCAAAAACTACTGAACGGATAATTATGAAACTTGGCACAAAGGTAGATCGCATCCTGGATTAAAACAAATGATACTTTTTATTTACGGAAAAGGATAAAATCCTTCGGGGATGCGGGTGAAACCGAATTAAAAACAATTTTTTTACTAATTAATTTCAACGTATTTAGTGATCACTTTAATAAATAAATTGATAACTAAAAATTATTTATTATTATAATATTATTCTGACCATAAACCTAAGTAAGCTACGTAGACATTTAACCTACAGATATTTCGCAAGCGGCAGCAAAATTATAAACATGAATAACTACGATAATCAGCATAATTCTAAAATGACCCTTACGGTACATCATAAGCATACATACAAGTGTCTTAAGCTATCATAATGATAAATAAGGAAATACAAGAGCTAAATTCAATTGCGTAAGATGTTTTATTGAAATCTCCAAAGTGCCATCTAGTGTCGATATGATTATTGAGAACCCCATGTAAAATATCCCTGAAAACTTATAGTGGAACAACCTACTATTATTCATCATCATCATGTTAGACGGAAGACGTCTCTTGCTGGACAAAGGCCACCCCCAAAAATCTCCACAATTGCCATATGATCACTGCTCTAATTGCAACTCGAAATGTATTTTTCCTACATTTTGATCGAACTATATCATCATTAGAGATTTAAAGCTCTCTTTTCTAAAAAAAGGGCCCAAAGGGTACAAACGGAAACCCTATTGTTCGTCTGTCTGTCCGTCTGTCTGTAACCAGGCTGTATCTCATGAACCGTGATAGCTAGACAGTTGAACAACAAATACTATAAAATCAGAATAAAATAAATTTTAAAAAAATACTACAAAATTTGTACGGAACCCTCGGTGCGCGAGTCGGACTCGCACTTGACCGGTTTTTTTTATTGATAATAGATACCAAAACTCGTCAAAAAACATCGATTGATAAAAAGAGGAGAAATGGGGGTACAAAGATTATTCTTCTCGTTTTAAAATCGATTTATAAGTTATAGAAGAGTCATCTATTAATTAACATAACAAACAACATGCTTTCACTTAAACTATTCATAAAATGACGTGTGTATCTAAACGATCTAAGACACTCAACGTAATAGATGAACAACTATACAAACAAACAAACAAACAAACATACACAAACAAAACTCGCATGTTATTATGTACGTGACTACCTTCCCGCCCTGGCGTCGCGCGTAGAGAACTAAGTAGAGATTATGCTATGGAAACCAGGATAACTGATATATCACTTACCACTGAACAGGTGCTGCTTGTGGGGGCTGGTCTGCTTGAGTTTGTTATTTACCTACTTAGTCAGTCATAATTAAATTCTATTTATTATTATTTTGCCGCCTTAACACGCAAATATTATCAGTGAGACTCGATGTAATAGATGTAAGTTGAGTTTGAAAAGCCGGCTCTTCTCAGCAAAAGAAAACTTCCGAACCGAGCATTAGAAGACTCAGCTAGACAGCAAGACTATTCATGAGTACTTGTAAAGGCCTATTTGAATAAAAAAACATTTTCATTTCACTAAATACATAGTTTAAATAGAAAATTACGCCCCAGACTAAATTTCCTCCTGAGAAACTTGTTCACAAATGTCTGTCCTGGATGGGAATCGAACCCAAAAAAAACCTGTTACTGATTCTTAACTATTTTGAAGTCATTTGCAACACTGTTACTAGTGAAAGTTCGAACAAAATGACTGAATGCAAAGTTTCGAAGAAAATCATGAATAGACAATCAGACAGACTTCTGCACTTTGTTTAAACTATGTATTATGCTAACACTTTCACTTGGCACTTATGAAATGACAGGAAATCAAATAAATTATAGAGTGCATAATATTAATGCGACTGGAACATTTTGAAAATTATATCGTACTAGCTGTCCGCGTTCCGGAGATATCTTATCTTTTCCCGGGATAAAAAGTATCCTATGTTTTATTCCAGTTTATTATCTACCTGTGTGCCAAGCTTTATCAAAATACGTTCATCAGTAATTGCGTGAAAGAGTAACAAACATCTTCACATCTTCACGTCCAAACATACTTTCACATTTATAATATTAGTAGGATTTAGTACCTAGATAGAATAAGATAGGATAAGATACATAGACTTTTTTTATAAGTAGCCATTTGTTATAAAAAGGCGATGATAGCTCAGTGGTAGTGACGTCGGATACGGCGGCGAAGGTCGCGGGTTCGAAGCCTACAACGATTTTGAGCTTTCAGTGAAGGAAAACATCGTGAGGAAACCATAGCACGGTGGTAGAGTACCTACTTTGTAGTACCTACTCGACTGTTGACACCCTCAAGTTGAAAATCTGTCACCAAGCACCTGTTGGTGTGTTCCGACAATTGCAATCTCTAGTACCTAATGCGACTATGCGAGAACGCAGGTTTTGGATTTGATGAATTCTATTATAAAATTTATTTGGGCGTATTTGTACACTCAGAACCTTGGATAATTATAACCTATTTCATCTATGTATTTTCACAGTTTCAAATAGGAATTGATTACTACATAGTTATGTAATAGGTCCGCTGAACCACAGTGTAAAGTGACACAGTGGAACGACGCCATTGATCTCGTGATAAAAGCTGACATAGTCTATCTACCCACTCAGACTCAGTATCGTCCCCTGTTATTAGCGAACCCGACCATCCTCTAAAACCCCTCTAAACATTCAGACCCCACCTGGGGTGTCCTCAGCGGTTAGTCGCCTACATTTAATCAAAGCGTCCGCCGAAGAGTTCGCATAAGGGAGCAATGGCCCTTCAGGACAACACCTACTTGTCGCCCCCAAAAAAAAAGACTAGACAGTGTATGGAGGTTTTTTTTTTATTGAAACGAAGTTTTGGAACGAAGTTCCTTATCGCGCGTTGTGAAAGGGGGCTAGACGGAAAAATTGTTACGAAAAATTGTCCGACACTTTTAGTGTCAGTGTCACTTTATTGTAAGCTGTGCGGCGTGCGCATGTTTCTCTGTCTGTCTGTCTCTCTCTCTCTCTTATAGAAAGCAAGCCAGATATTTTTTTAATATATATATACTCTCTCGACTTATATAACTTCGTTCCATCCGGGTGTCCCTTGACACCTCTCAAGTTTTTCTGTATAAGCTTGTGTTTTCAACTTGAGGTTGGTAGCCAGCCAGTCGGGTACTACAAAGTACCCTACCACCGTGCTATGGTTTCCTCACGATGTTTTCCTTCACCGAAAGCTCTAGCTCATTGTAGGATTCGAACCCACGACCTTCGCCGCGGTATCCGACGTCACTACCACTGAGTTATCATCGCCTTAAAAAGGTTAAAAGAGGTTCAATACTACTAAGGCTAGTATGGGTCGCCCCCGCGCCCCGCACTTACCTCACGATTGTCCTGTATACACGGCTCCGTTGTACCTCTGCATTACTATACTTACTCTGTGGCTGAACTATTGCATAAAGTAAGCTCCCAGCTCAATCACTTGAACACGTTCAAGGGCCCGATGATTGGATAAGTGTGAAAGTGTTTCTATGAATTACGTTTATTTGAAGGTTGGCGTAGTGTAGTAAGGTTACGTGTACGTAACAATTGACATGAGGTTCAATTATATTTTGTACACATACTTTAGTTTTTTTATGTCACAAGTGACAGCGAGGCAGGCGGGTTACCTGATGGTAAGTGACAACTGTCGCCTATAGACATTGGCTATACCAGGGGATTTCTAATGTGTTGAACACCTTATTACAATGCCTTAAAGGCGAACTGGCTCTCAAGTGCAATTGTCGGAACACACCAACAGGTGCTTGGCGACAGATTTTCAACTTGTGTGTGGTAGCCACCCAGTCGAGTACTACAAAGTACCCTACCACCGTGCTGTGGTTTCCTCACGATGTTTTCCTTCACCGAATGCACAAGCTCATTGTAGGATTCGAACCCACGACCTTCGCCGCGGTTCCAAATAAACTAACGTTTCATTACATAATATGTACATAGTGTTTACCCACTGATCGTAGGGTATTTGACTACAATGATAATATAGATAAAACTATAACAGTAAACATATTTCTAAGGCAATTTAGCTATCGTAATATTTGAAAATATGTATGATGTTTATAAAAAAAACGTAAATGAAATGATTAATCTTCATGTTTATTTTTTGACAACGTGATTAAAAAGGACAATCAACAAAATTATTGATATTTATATATCTATTTAATATTTATAAACAGTTCTTTTTGGAGTCGGTGCCAGTCAAGAAGAAGGACAGTTTTGAACTGGACACGAAGTGTTCATACGAGAAAACGTCTTACGACACCTCTCCTTACGGTAATGTTCCTTAGGTCTGCGCCGTCGCTCCCCTACCTTTCGAAAGTTTGTTACAAAGGCAGAATTAAACTGTCCTTCTTGGCTGGCACCGACTCCAAAAAGAACTGTTTATAAATATTAAATAGATATATAAATATCAATATCCCCCTTTAGGTGACTTTAGTTTGTTTGAATTAGTCGTAGAGGATGCTCTTAAGAAGGCTCAAACACGTAACAAGAATTTAATAGTCTGTGGTGATTTTAATGTCAATTTGCTAATAGATTCACCTACAACAATAAGGTTAATGAACCTGTTCAAATCATTTAATTTAAATAACCTATTCTATGAGCCAACTAGAATTACAGCAACGTCTGCCACTTGCCTCGATAATGTGTTTTGCAACTGTGATGTACTAGAAAAATCCGTAATTAGCGAATTAACTTCAGACCATTGTGGTCAAAAGGTAGTTTTACCAAGTGAGACCAACATTATCCCTCATAAATTAACATGTAGACCTATTACTTTAAATCGTATGCTCAGTTTCCAAAATAATGTAAGAAATAATATTGTTTCTATTGACATGGCACAGGAAGAGCCAGATATTCTTTACAAAAAAATTTTTGATTTTATAAAAAAAGAATTTGATAATACATTCAAACCAAGGACTTTCTATCAAAAAAAACCTTTTAAGTTTAATGACTGGGCAACGGTTGGTATTTATAAAAGTAGAGCTAAGTTGTATGAGCTGTATGGTATGAAAAAATATAATCAAAACATTAGTTTTCTTGAGTATGTTAAAAATTACTCCAAAATATTTAAAAAAGTTTGTGCTTCTGCTAAATCTATTTATTTAAAAAATAAAATTAGTCAATCATCCAATAAGGTTAAAACAACTTGGGATATTATTAACTCAGAAAGGGGGAAGACTAAAAACCCTAATAATCGTATTGAACTAAATATAAATAATAAACTTATTACTGAAGATTGTCAATTAGCACAAGCGTTCAATAATTTTTTTAGTGATATACCTGTAGCTACAACCAGCTCCTTAAATTCATCACCGAAAGATGCTGAATCAATTTTAAAAAACAATGTATCTGAGTGCGATGAGATATTTAAATTTAGACATGTAACGCCTTATGACATTGTCAAAACTTTTAAGAGTTTAAAAGTAAAGCGCACTGGTGATTTATGGGATATATCTGTTAATGTTTTGCGGAGTATCGTTGATGATATTGCTCCTCATTTGGCTTTAATATTTAACAGGTGTGTAGATTTAGGTAAATTTCCCGATCTAATGAAACACAGTAAAATAATTCCATTATTCAAAACCGGCGATCCTAAGGATCCATCTAATTATAGGCCTGTTTCTATTTTGCCAGCTCTTAGTAAAGTATTTGAAAAAATTATTTTATCGCAACTACTGGCTCATTTTAATTTAAATAAGCTTAATGTAGAGCAGTATGGGTTTACAAAGGGTCGTTCTACAATTGACGCTGGGGTAGCACTATTAAAAAATATCTATAGCGCTTGGGAGAAGTCGCAGAACGTTATTGGTGTGTTCTGTGACCTTTCCAAGGCTTTTGATTGTGTCGATCATGGGACTCTTATTTGTAAACTAAATTATTATGGGGTAAAAGGTATGGCACTTGATCTCATGAAATCATACCTTGGACAGAGAATTCAAAGTGTCGATGTAAACAGGGTCAAATCGTCTGGTTCTCCTGTGCATATGGGTGTACCGCAGGGCTCTATTCTGGGTCCTTTTCTTTTTTTAATTTATATAAACGACCTCCCCTATTATGTTAACAATACCTGTGGAATTGTACTATTTGCTGACGATACCTCACTGATTTTTGGTGTTGATAGACTGAAATCCAATTATGACGACGTAAATGGTGCATTAGCTAAGGTATTAAATTGGTTTACAGTAAATAATTTAGTTTTAAATGCAAAGAAAACTAAGTGTATTAAATTTGCATTACCAAATGTAAAAAAAGTAGGTAGTAATTTAATGTTAAATAATGAAGTTCTCAATCTTGTCGAATCAACCAAATTTCTAGGGATCACTTTAGACTCGAAACTTCAATGGGGGACCCAAATATCATCTGTAGCAGGGAAACTCAGTTCGGCGGCTTATGCAGTTTGGAAAATTAGACAGCTTACTGATGTAGATACAGCTAGAATTGTATATTTTAGTTATTTTCATAGTGTTATGTCTTATGGCATCTTGCTTTGGGGTAAAGCTGCTGATATAGAATCAATTTTTGTTTTGCAAAAGAGGGCTGTGCGTGCTATTTATAACTTGGGGGCTCGAACTTCTCTCAGAGATAAGTTTAAAGAAACTGGCATACTCACGGTTGCATCTCAATATATTTATGCAAATATATTATTTGTGCATCAAAATATTAATCTTTTTGTAAAAAAAAGTGATATGCACTCGATCAATACTAGAAATAAGCACCAACTTGTGACCTCTGCTTATAGACTTCAGAAAGTGCAAGGATCATTTTTAGGACTGGGTGCACGCTTCTATAACAAAATCCCAACTGCAATTTTAGATATGCCTTTGCAAAAATTTAAGGATTGTATTAAAACTGTTTTGGTAAAAAAGGCTTACTATAATATAAATGAATATTTTAATGATGATAATGCTTGGTAAATTTGTAACATTTGTGCGTTTGAATATTGTTATGTCGCGGAATGTTAGATACACTATTATATTACCTAATTTTACAAACCGTGTTAGTAGTAACAGTGATAACATATTGTGTGTTTTAATTCGTTTTGTTTCTTTTTGTTTGGAGCAAACTTAAGTTAGTCATGCTCGCTTTAAGGCCTTTGCTTGCGGCGGCGTCGTGTGGCGGGTCGCTCACTTCCCTTTAAAATGTGCGAGGAGGGCGATGGCTGCCACGCGCGTCATACTTGTGAACAGGTGCTGCTTGTGGGGGCTGGTCTACTTGAGTTTGTTGTTTATTAAGTCAGTCATAATTAAATTCTATAGATTACTATTTTTGCCGCCATAACACGCAAATATTGTCAGTGAGACTAGATAAATAATAATTATTGAATGTAATAGGTGTAAGTTGTTTTTGAAAAGAGTAATTGCTGAGTTTATTGCCGGCTCTTCTCAGCAAAAACAACCTTCCGAACCGAGCATTTAGAGTCTGACTATTCATAAGTGCCTGTGAAGGCCTATTTGGATGAATAAACAATTTCATTTCATTTCATTTCATTTCATTTCAATAATTTTGTTGATTGTCCTTTAAGGCTCTTGCTTTGAAATTAAAATATTATTCTTTACTTTTTAGTTTATGTTTGTACATAGGTATAGGTTACAGTTTTGAAGTCGGTTTTTGTTTTTTATTTTTAAAAATTATTTTATTTTTTAATTTTTAAAGTTTATTCCTTATTATATGATCCTGAAATCGGGTCTGGCCGGTAAAATATAATATTAGCGGGCCCGGCAGACGTCGTCCTGCCCTGAAATTAAAACAAATCTTGGAACTCGATTCCAGCGCCACCTACCGGGTCCAATTATATTTTAAAACCATCGAAGAACCCATTGAAGTATACACACGAAATTTCATCCAAATCCAAAAAGTCATGCTCAACGACTCAGTTTGATTCACTAAGGTTTATCAAACGAGAGGTGACAAGGGACACCCGGATGGAACGAAGTTATATAAATTATATAAGTCGAGAGAGTATACATATATAAAAAAAAATATATATTATATATATATATATAAATAGAAATGAAAATATCTGGCTTGCTTTCTATAAGAGAGAGAGAGAGAGAGACAGACAGAGAAACATGCGCACGCCGCACAGCTTACAATAGCTTACTACACACAACTGTCACTGACAGTGACAGTGACAGTGACACTAAAAGTGTCGTAAGATTTTTTTCCGTCTAGCCCCCTTTCACAACGCGCGATAAGGAATAATATTTGTCACACACAGTTTCAAGCGCTTCCACCTAATCATAATTGATTCCATAGAAGCGTTATGAGAACAAACAAACTTACTTTCACATATACTCTAATATTATAAAGAGGAAAGATTTGTATTTTTAACCGACTTTATTGAATTTTTGTTTGTAACGAATAAACTTAAAAACTACTCGACCGATTTGAAAAATTCTTTCACCATTAGAAAGCTACACTATCCCTGAGTAACATAGGCTATATTTTGATCCCGGGAAAAGATAAGATAGCACGGGAACGCGGGTGAAACCGCGGAGGATAGCCAGTTTATAACATAGTAAGAATTTCCCCCGTACTCTAAATGAGCATCAATAATGCAGTTTCTAGTTTATTATATCTCTGTGTTATGTTAATGATGAAACTAATAAAAGCTAAGGGGTAACGATCGCGTATATTCGTAGCTTTATGTTATTGTCATCCTTGATCGTGGGCTTAACAGGGCCGGATTAAGTTGTAAAAACCCTAGGGCCCCTGTAAACGGAGTTTAATTAAATTGTTAGTAGACATATAACAATAAATAGTTTACATGTATCTCATTAATGACTTCAAAGATTATTTTTATACCACTCGTTGGCATACAAGCTTACGGCCCACCTGATGGTAAGTGGTTACCGTAGCCTATGGACGCTTGCAACACCAGAGGCGTCACGAGCGCGTTGCCGACCTTGCATAAACCTTCTTACTCCTCTTTTGAAGAACCCCATGCTGTAGTCTCTAGGGAAAACCTCTACAGGGCTCATTCCACAACCTGAGCGTGATACGTTAGATAGTTTCAATAAACGCGTTATTCTTGTAAAGGCCTTTCAAATCATTAAGTAATTAAAATTTTCATCTTTGTTGCCCCCTGCCCACTCCTTAATCCGTCTCTGTTTTAACTTGAATTCTTCCATTGTTTAATTTAACATTTATGGTAATGATTTTAAACACTGTTTCGTGAAATCAACTTGTTGTTGCTTGTGAATTTTATAGTCTCTAAGACCAGTCTATATTGAATTGCGAAAGCCATATCCTTATTGTTATACGCATGTAGTATAATTTGAAAATACTAAAATAGCTCCTATCAGTAAACACGATGCGTTCAAGGTTATGTGTGTGTAAAAAAAATGTGTGTTGAGAAATAGATTGTATTTTTCTCTCTTCAGTAGGTACTAAAAACCTTGAAGAAAATACAATATAATAGTTTATTTTTCCCAGAGAGTATTTAATCTTCTTTAAAATCTTAAGCCCATGCGTAATACCTTGAAAACGAGCATGCCCTATCAATCTTCCCATCGCCGTCCCATGACGTCGGCTCATTACCATTCTTGACGATGATCGACTGCGGTAATGATGGGTCGATTAAATAACATGACTTTATAAGCGACGACACGACGTTTTTGTCGGAAACCCCGCGCATCATTCCAATTGGTTATATTATTTTTTATTGAATTCCCAAAAGGTTTAAATTATAGTTATATAAGGAGTTATATGATTACAAATAAGTAAATGACTATAAATGTGTTTAATATGTTTTTTTTCTGCAGCTAAACGCTAGAATAAAAAAGAAACTCGGGGATGATTTGAGAATTAAAAAAACTCATTTACACTTAACGATGATCGTTTGGTGTAAATGTAATTGTATACTCGTAAGTAGAGATATAAGATGTCGATACGAGGCTAATTTGCCCCTGGATATTACGTTTAATAACTGCATACAGTTGATGGCGTTAAAAACGCGTTATCAGAGAAAAAATATCGTATCGGGTTCCATACTATTTATTACATGCATTTTTTAAAATATATTTTTTTTTAATTTATACACTATTTTGGTCTTTATAACCACTTATCTTGTAGATAGATTGAAATGAAAGATTTATCCTAACTAGAGCTTGGCCTGTAATCGAAATTCGACCAAAAAGTTTTTAGGAAAAAAGTCTGTTTCCAATTTTAAAATAAAATAACTGTCATTAAAAAAAAGTTCATAAGTTGACAAACAGAGGAGGATAATGACATATGTGTGTGTCAAACGCATGGTAGTGTGTGTAATTTTTTTTTATATAAATTTAATTTATTTCTAAAGCATATCCTGATAACCTGGCATCCTGCCAATCCTGCTACACACTTCTCACTCCAACGGCGGCATTTTTAAAGAGAATCATAGAACGCTAAAGAATAATTTGATTTTGCAAAAACTACACTTAAACGAACACTTATAAGATGTACCGCGTTTCAACTTAAAGTTTAATATAGACTAGCTTTTATACGAGCTTTTACGATTCTCGTAATATAAAACGAGCTTTATGTTAGTGTTAGTGCCAGGGTTGTCACCTTTTGGTATTGCAAGTGGCTGAAGCTTTATGACTTGTTAAAGATAATCTTTTTTATACATACCTTTTTAGGGTTCCGTACCCAAAGGGTAAAAACGGAAAGCCTATTACTAAGACTCTGCTGTCCGCGAGTCCGACTTTTTTAAAGAGGTGGGAGTCCTATACCTATAGGGTGAACGTACTCAATCCTTTTACTATGGAATTAAATTTTACGGAATATTACGGGAAAAAAAACAATAAACAAAAATACAGTAAAAACTGATTGTCAACCCTGAAGTAATAAGCAAGCAGCAAGTTTTATGTTAGATTTAGTATCATTTTTAAATAACTTTAAGCTTCATCGATTCTTTGAAAGATGAAGTGTTACATTTAAAAGAATTCTTAGTACCAAACTGTGATAACCCTATTCGATTTATTGCGCGACTGAATGTAATGGGATTGTGTTAAGTTTTTAATTATAACTATTAGAACATAGGGTACCTACTTAAAGTGTTAGGTGAGGATAGCTCAGTGGTACCGTCGGATACCGCTTCGAAGGTCGTGGGTTCGAATCCTACAAAGATCTTGAGCTTTCGGTGAAGAGTGAGGAAACCACAGCACGGTGTTAGGGTACATCGTAGTAACTCGACTGGCTGGCTACCAAGTTGAAAATCTGTCGCCAAGCACCTGTCGGTGTGTTCCGGCAGTTGCACTTGAGAGCCAGCCAGAAGGTGTACAACACATTGGCTATCTCCCTTGGTATTGCTTATGTCTATAGGCGACGGTAGTCACTTACCATCAGGTGACTCGCTTGCTTGATTCTGTGAACCGCATTAAGATTTTCACACAAAAATAGAAAAAAAAAAACAATAAATTTTGGGGGTTCCCCATACATAGAACTGAAACTCATTTTTTTTTTCAACAAATTCATACGTATGTCATGGCATATCTATGGATAGGTCTTCAAAAATGATATTGAGGTTTCTAATATATTTTTTTCTAAGCTGAATAGTTTGCGCGAGAGACACTTCCAAAGTGGTAAAATGTGTGTCGTCCCCCCCCCCCCCCCTGTAACTTCTAAAATAACAGAATGATAAAACAAAAAATATATGATGTACATTACCATGCAAACTTCCAACGAAAATTGGTTTGAACGAGATCTAATAAGTAGTTTTTTTAATACGTCATAAATCGTAAACCGCAATTTACCTTTCATACAACCAATTAAGTTAGTCCTCTGAGTTGTATGGGCTCTCATACAATTTAGAGGTCTAGCTTAATAGGCACGAACCTCAAATAAAAATCAAAAACGTTATCGAAAAAAAAAAACTTGAGAGGTGTCAAGGGACACCCGGATGGAACGAAGTTATATAAGTTATATAAGTCGAGAGAGTATATATATATAATTTTTTTTTTTTCATTTCTATTTATATATATATAGAAATGAAAATATCTGGCTTGCTTTCTATAAGAGAGAGGGAGAGAGAGAGAGAGAGAGAGAGAGACAGGTCAACGCACTTTTGACACTAAAAGTGTCGTGACAATTTTTTCGTAAGATTTTTTTCCGTCTAGCCCCCTTTCACAACGCGCGATAAGGAACTTCGTTCCAATTGAAAAAAAAACCTTGAGACTCCATTACGGTACCCTCGGTGCGCGAGTCCGACTCGCACTTGACCGGTTTTTTTTATCAATGATTTTTGTTTCCAAAATGTATTAAAAATATAGAAAAAGAAGATAAAACCGCGCTATAAAAGTACCTATCTTAATTACAAATCTCAGAATCGAACCTTATACTTCCGCATTCAATGCAGTTATCACTCCATCACACATGAACACGCTACATAAGTATTTTATTTATCTCATAGTCTATCGCACGTCCACTTGAAAACAAAATGGCGATAAAATGTCTAAATTATTAGAAATTATCGTTTACATTAAAATAACTTGGTAATAGGTTTAAAAGATCAAGTTATATAATTACTGTTCGTTTGTATGTGTGTTACTCTTTCACATAAACTCGTAGTACTCGCGTTCCGGATATATGTTATCTTTTACCGGGCTAAAAATCATATATGTTATTCCAGGTTATTGTCTATCTGTTTCAGCCAAGTTTCATCAAAATCCGTTCAACAGTTTTTGCGTGAAAAATTAACAAACATCTTCATATCCAAACATACTTTCTTTTCATCTTATCTTTTCCCGAGATAAATTGTATCCTATATCGTTCTCCAAGGTTCCATCTATCTCTATACCAAATTTTATCTGAATCGGTACAGCGGTTTAGCGTGAAGAGGTAACAGACAGACAGATAAATATAAAAGTAATATAATATTATGTAGAATATCAGTTAGCATAGTATTACATACAATCATGGACTATATTTAATTCCCTCGGGAGCTCGGGTGAAGCCGCGGGGTGGATAGCTAGTCTATATTTTTTGTATTAGTTTAAGAATAAAAAAAAGCCAATATAGTCAGATGGTCCAAAAATATTTAAGAAATGTAACCTTGCCGGTTCTTCTCAGTTGAAGGCTGACTTCCGAACCGGTGGTAACTTCTGTAATTCGACCTCATAAGTGCACTTCTAGGGCCTAAACTGAATAAATGGTTGTGACTTTGACTTTGATATAATACATATAAAAGCGAAACACTGACAAATCTCAGAAAGTATTACAAATTTGATTGGCAGATAGATTTCTAATAGAGTAGGGAGTAGGTATCAATATATGGTAGCATAACACACACAGTTCCTACATATAACATGATTTCCCATAGGTAATATTATTCCATTCCAAAACAACGATATCATTCGGAAGACGTCAAAGGAAACGGAATGAACAACTAAAACATTACGAATACTACATAAACAAATATAGGTCTGTTCTATTCATAAACAAATGCTATTTTTGTTTTTCATTGACGCAATGCTTAGGAATGCTATCCAGTTCCAGTCAGGCGCGGTCCGAAGGGGGGGGGGGGGGGGGGGTCACAGGGGACATGACCCCCTCCCAAAATCGTGCACGTCAATTAAAACACCTTCTAAAAATTAACAAAAAAAACTGCCCCTATCTGCGATGCATTTACTCGACATATTTTATTATTAGTGACCCCCTCCAAAATTTGAGGCTGCGACCGCGCCTGGTTCCAGTTGACAGTTTACGCTATAACCAATGATATTTTTAGTAAAATGGTCTAGATAGGTTAAAGGCACTCCGGAAGCAGTAGGTTAAAAACAAATTAAAAATCTGTCGCCAAGCACCTATCGGTGTGATCCGACAGCTGCATTTGAGAGCCAGTTCCCATCTAGGCTTTGTGTGCTTACCACCTTCGGCCACATCATCACGTACCATGGTGAGATTGTGGTCAAATACAAGCTTATCGTGAATTAAACAAAAAACAAACTTTGGCCTGTCGCGTCGCCGGTGTCAATGAATTAACTTCACGTACCGAGCGAGTGCAATTAAATGTAAAAGTGACCCAAAACAACCAAAATGCCATCGTGTGTTATGAGATATCGTATTGTAGTATTGGAACGAAGTTTTGGAACGAAGTTCCTTACCGCGCGTTGTGAAAGGGGGCTAGACGGAAAAAAATCTTACGAAAAATTGTCACCGACACTTTTTGTGTCGTTATAGTAAGCTATTGTAAGCTGTGCGGCGTGCGCATGTTTCTCTGTCTGTCTCTCTCTCTCTCTCTTATAGAAAGCAAGCCAGAT
The DNA here is from genome assembly GCA_951361185.1 of Ochropacha duplaris. Classification (NCBI taxonomy): domain Eukaryota; kingdom Metazoa; phylum Arthropoda; class Insecta; order Lepidoptera; family Drepanidae; genus Ochropacha; species Ochropacha duplaris. The sequence goes on along the minus strand of OX592712.1, from coordinate 7,600,357 downwards.
ATTTTCATTTCTATTTTATATATATATATATTATATACATATATATACTCTCTCTATTACTTCGTTCCATCCGGGTGTCCCTTGACACCTCTTAATTTTTATTGCAATATTACGTTATTTATATGTGCTTTAGTGTGCAATTTTTGCGCAATTTTTGAATAGCGAATGCTGTGTAGGTATCGTAGGTATCATATCTACCTTATTTATAATATAATTGATTAAAACGCTTTTTAGAGTATAGAAATAATAACATAATTTACAATTTTATAAAGACGATTTTGTATCGTAAAATTTTCTCAAACATTCAAACTCGTTATAATTTTAAATAGGCACATTTAGACAGTCGATTAATTGAGTTTCGCAAAAGTCATTCTTCTTGTAAAACTTCACTTAATTTTTGTCAAAGTTAATAAGCTTCCGTCAAGTTGCAATCACCATTTTAATGTCTTTTTAGGGTCCCGTAGAATGAAACCCTTATAAGAATAAAAAATTGATTAAACCCTGTAGGTACATATTATGATATTGACATAACCTTATAAAAATTTGAAGTTATTGTCCTTATTTGATTCACTACCTTGGCTTCTCTCTAATTAGGTCTAGATTTGCATATCATATCCCTTAAATTTTCTTGTCTTTCCATTAACACATGCTCTCTCATATCTTAATATTAGTATCATTTGATTTGTAGCAAAAATATTTAAATGCAGACTATTTTCGTTTTTTTTTTTCAGCAAACCCTTTCATTTGATTCCCATCTCATGGGAATGCATAATAAATAACTAGTCCGCCATCTTGGGTCGTCCGCCATATTAGATTTAGGATGACGTCACTTAGCTAACCATGCATTGTCATCCAAACTAAACGTGTATACATGCAAAATTTCTTCTCAACTGCTTTAAAATGCAGGAACACAAATATTGCAAGTTAAATAAAAGCTTGTAAAAAGTATAGCACAAACTATCTTACAGAACCTCAAGTAAAAATGAATCGACCACTCTTCACCGGTTTCATCGGAAGTTGACTTAATTAAAACGTCATCAATCTCTCTTCTCTTCTTGTTTGGGAACGTGTTTATATGACAGTCAACTTAATTTTTTCGGTTAATATTGTCAATATATTTCATGCTACATCTTAATAGTGGAATACATTCTTTAATGATATATTTTTAAGTAGGTTAATGGCGAGATTACAAGGTTTGATGATAATGTTTAATGATTTATACGAATCTTACTAAATTGTAACCATTATTTTTGGGTAATGATAATTTTTTTGGTAAAATTTTAATAGTTTTTCTCACAAAAGAAGGAACTTGAAAAAACAAGGGAAAAAATAATCAATAAAAAATCTTAGGTCGAACCGGGGTCTGCTGGTTTCGGGACCGCTCGATTTCCCCCTGAGCTATGATTTATCTTCATATTCTAATGATATTGTAGCAGTTTTTCATTGCCTAAATCGATTTATCGCCCCCGAAAGCCCATGCATACTAAAGTTGATGCAAATCGTTGAAGCCGTTTCCGAGATTCGATTGAGAAATGCGACCTGTAGAGAAGAACAGTCGACAGACAGTCGAACAGCTACGAAAGCATTTCTGCCCAAGCTGAAACGGAGACGCATCGCTCGCTCGGTCAATTACAGAATTTCTTTTACATTCGAAGCTTTGTGTGATTTCCACCGACAGTCAATCATGTTGCAAGCTGTCTAAAATGAAAAATAATATAGTAGAAATGATAGTGCGTTAAGAATGTAGTACAAGAAAATCGTTCGACGGTGTCGTCTGTCGAGTCAACGACATTCGTTCATTTCTAATTCAAAATAGATTACCTACAGTACATTGGCATGCCTGTAGTTTATTTTTGAAATGTAGTACAACTGTATTGGAGAAAATAGCTTTTCTTTTTCTTAGCGATAAATATAGAGCTTGGCGTAGGACATTGTCCTCGAAGACTTGGATTGTAGCGGTTGAATAAGTAGTCTTAGGCACGTGATGGAAAACACGACTTACAGAATTGTGAATGGTAGTGCTAGTTTAAGAAGAAGGTGTTAAGGTCGTAGCTCACTTACACGACTCCGCTCCCACCCGACAAAAATAATTTAAAAACCCCCGACGCAAAAAAGAAAAGCGGACATTTAAAAAGTCAAAAATAATACCTATCGTTGAGCCATCAAATTCGATTGAGTAATACCTATACATATTTTAATTATAGAATTTGATGGATGGCACGATAAGGTTTGCTCATTGAAATGGCGCTATAATGTCACGGCGGGGTACCGCACGTAAGTAAGTCAGACCCTTCACTTGATTGACTATCTATAAATGACTATTTTTAATTTAATTTTTATTTTAAAATTTTTAAACTTAGTTACAAAAGAAGTTAAATATGATAAGTACAATTTTTAAATCATCTTTGATCTTAGTTGCAATAGTTACATAACTGCCTTACCTATATTCTGGTGCGCTTTCAGCGAGCTTGAGTTCTGTTTGGTAGTCGTAATTATTGGTTTTTACATACTTTTTTTCAAGAGTGTTCTAGTGTTCTGGATATCCTGGCTGCAGCATCAGCTCATCGTGTTGCCACTGTTGCATTGTATGTAGAATCAAATACTGATCAAAACGAATCCAAACACGACATATCTGCTATTATTTTTTCAAGAGTGTTCTATTGTTCTAGATATCCTGGCTGCAGCATCAGCTCATCGTCTTGCCACCGTTGCATTGTATGTAGAATCAAATACTGATCAAAACGAATCCAAACACGACATACCTGCTATTATTTTTTCAAGAGTGTACTAGTGTGCTGGATTTCCTGGCTGCAGCATCAGACCAAAAATTCCATAATCTTGCATAGTTATATAGCATACATGGATGTTTCAAATTTTAGGTCACATCTAGGTTTGAAAGTAAAGTAAATACCCATTACGCGTCTAAGATCCCTACCACAGTTAACAAAAGAGCGGATAACTTTGAAACGGCTGAACCGATTTTGATAAAACATATCTAAGAACCATCGCTGGAAAACCTGCTTTTAAATAAAAAAAACCGCATCCAAATCGGTTCGCCCGTTTAAGAGCTACGGTGCCACAGACAGACACACAGACACACACACACACACACACACACACACACACACACACACACACATAGCGGTCAAACTTATAACACCCCTCTTTTTGCGTCGGGGGTTAATAAAATATCATTCAAATATGGGCTTCAGGACGTGTTCTTTAGATGTAGTTTATATTGGCAACATAAATTAGCAGACAGCTCGCTTACCGCCATCAGGCTGCTCGGTAGTTGACTTTTAGTATAGGGCGGTGTTGGGTGGGAGCGGTGTTGGAGTAGAGTCGTTTAAATGGGCTATGACTTTAGGTTCCCATTGTAAAGGAGCATCTTCCACCAGGCTAAGTCATCATGCCTGGGGACCGCGGTCCAACTGTACATGTTGGATCCAGAGAGCTTAGAGAACTTCATTAGTGCGATGTAGTTTGCGTTATTGTGGATAGATGTCGCTACTTACCATCAGATGTGTCCGTGTACAATACACGGTGCATTATTGGTACAGCACGGTGGTAGAGTACTTTGCGGTATTCAACGGGCTGGCTACCACCCTTGAGTTGAAGAACTGTCGCCAAGCATCTATCGGTGTGTTCCGGCAGTTGCATTTGAGAGCTAGACTTCAAGGCATTGTAAGAGTTATATAGACGATGGTAATCACATATCTGCTTCGGTTTCTGTGTTTCCTGACTCCTACAATCTGGGGATTTTCAAGGCCAGAGTGAATAGGTTACTTCTGGTCAATCGTGCGCCATCTTAGGCTTCATCTTCATCCTTCATGGACGGGTCAGAGGACAAAAGCAAGCCCATTGAATGTAAAAAAAAAAACTTGAGAGGTGTCAAGGGACACCCGGATGGAACGAAGTTATATAAGTTATATAAGTCGAGAGTCGTTTATATATATATATATATATAGAGAGAGTATATATATTTATATACTCTCTCTATATATATTATAATATATATATATATAAAAAAAACATTTCTTTATATATATATGAAAATATCTGGCTTGCTTTATCTTGAGAGAGAGAGAGAGAGAGAGAGAGAGAGACGACAGAGAAACATGCGCACGCCGCACAGCTTAATAAACACACATAGTGACATAAAAAAGAGTCGGTGTCAATTTTTCGTAAGTTTTTTTTCCGTCTAGCCCCCTTTCGCAACGCGCGATAAGGAACTTCGTTCCAATAAAAACATAGGTGACTTGCCTGAAATTTTTGCTCGATAATTCCAATTTCAAAATAGCTACGGGAATTCCCAAACGTGACTGTTTCTTGGAAAGATCTCGGACTGCGTCTTTTTCATTATAAATATTTAACTTGGGCAAATACGGGAAATTTTGCTGTGTTCCTTTGTTGGACGGTCCATTGTTGCAGACTATTTGTTTATTTTTTATGTTAACTTCAAAGTGTTTTGCCACTTTGTAACCACTTTCCAAGGGAAAATTTTGAAAGTAAGTTTATTACAGTGAACGAGTAATATTGCTTAGCGAAAATGTACAGGGTTATAGGAAAAGTCGACGTATATCCATTATCCACAAACAGATTTGACTATAGAATATCTTTTACCGCTTTTCGAGATATTTGACTTTTAATATTGTTTTTGAAAATACCGCCCTGGTGCAAACATTTGTTTTTTATTCTTAAGTTATTGGACTTGGTGCAATTCTTTTACAGTTTCTATATTGTAAAGTGGGTAAATTAATTGATAATTATCATAACTAAACGATAATAATTCGTATAAAAGTATCGAAGAAATGGCTTGATTTGATAAAATGATGAAAAAAATATTTGATATTAAAAAAATATCCATAAAAACTACTTTACAGATAGTTTTTAGAAAAACAAGGTAAAATGATCCTAGGTTTACCTAATAATCAAAATGATCAGTACTTCCATCCTAGTAAATAACGTTTTTACACGCTCATTCAAACAACCAAATAAGGGAGTGCCTCTGCATGAGATGGTTAGATCTCTATTGAGTTAATTGTTTCAATAGATAATCAATTTCCACGCTTTTATGTATTCTTACATTCAGTCATAGACATCTTCTCATTCAGAGTTGTCTTCTGTGAAGTTTTATATACTCCTAGTGTTTTGTTTGTGTATAAAGCAACCGTTCTTTTTAAATTAAAACTTTTTATAAAAAAATAAGAACGACTTCAAAGGCAAATGTTGCACTAAAAACCGAAAAATAAAATGAATAAGACATTAAATAAAATGGACAAAAAATATTTCAATAACTAAATAGACCAAAAACTTTAATTATGTAAACTACCTACGCACCTATTCAAATTATTATTCTATAAATACCTTTTGATCTGTTTGAAGTCGGTGCCAAGCCTAATAGGTTTAATAGGCTTCGTACGGTTTGAGGAGGACATAGCATAACTCTGCTCATAATTGGGGAAGTACCTCTACCTTACAGAATATCGCAGCCAATTAACACTGCCAAGTGGTGTTGTGTTCCTGCGGTGAGTAAGGTTGCCAGAGCTCCTTAGAGGAGTCACTGTGCTGACGGCGGAGGGACCGGCGGTATTATGGAGTCGCTATTGAGTAGTGCAGGCGCAGCATGTTGGCGTGCGGTTAGGGAGATCCGGTGAAACGGTTGACCGCTGGCCGCCCGCAGATAGAGTGAGTTCCCGAACCCAGGGATTACTTAATCTCCTCCCTGGGAGGCTGAACTGCCATCTGGCGATGCTTGTGAAGGCATTTATTATTTCTTTCATTGTATTTTTGGGCTTGGCACCGACTTCAAACAGATCAAAAGGTAGTTTACATAATTAAAGTTTTTGGTCTATTTAGTTATTGAAATATTTTTTGTCCATTTTATTTAATGTCTTATTCATTTTATTTTTCGGTTTTTAGTGCAACATTTGCCTTTGAAGTCGTTTTTATTTTTTTATAAAAAGTTTTATTTTTCCATTTTTTATATTTCAATGTTTTCAAGAAATATTTAATTGTTTTCGAGCAAGTTAAGCATATTATTAATTAACATTATCTATACTAATATTAGAAAGCTGAAGAGTTTGTTTGTTTGTTTGTTTGAACGCACTAATCTCAGGAACTACATAAAATATATTAGTGTTGGATAGCCCATTTATCGAGAAAGCCTATAAGTTAAATAACATCACGCTATTAGATGAGGGAATACATAAATAGATAAACTTTTAAAGAAAATAAAGAATATATATCCTAAATGATTAAGGCTTCTTTCTCAGCAGCTACTTGATATTGGGTTTCATTTCATATCTAGGACAACTCCTAACCGATAAAGATATTACCTTCTATTATCAGCTCATTTTTAATATACAAAGAGACGACGATACGAGTCTAAACGTGACTATAATATTTAAAGAAATATCCCCTAACTCCTAACCTTTAAGGAGTTGTACCTTCCATCATCAGCTCTGCAACATAAGATGATGACTACCAGATGGAAATAGCTTTGATAAGTACGTATATGAATGAAAAATACTGTAAATTCTTATAAAATTTGAGGGTTGCTCTCATTTTCCCCAGGATCCCATCATCAGATCCTGACTTGGTGACAGTGGGACTACCGCCGAAGTATACTCTTTCAAATGAAACAAGAATTTTGAAAATCGGTTGACATTTCTTATAAAATTTTAGGGTTGCCCTCGTTTTCCCCCAGGATCCCATCATCAGATCCTGACTTGGTGATAATGGGACCACCGCCAAAGTGTACTCTTTCAAACAAAAAAAAAATTGAAAATCATTTGACAATTGGCGGAAAAATCGATGAACATACATAAAAAAAATAATAATACATACAGTCGAACATATAACCTCCTCCTTTTTTGAAGTCGTTTAAAAACTAAAGTATCAATTTTCTAACAACATTATTGAAAAAGGACAGGTAGTATTTAAAGCTGCTCAAATTAGACTAAATTAATATTATAAAGACTCCAACTCAAAAATTACTTAACCTATTTAAAAAATTCTTTCACCTATAGAAAGCGAGGAACGCGGGTGAAACGGGGCGGAAAGCTAGCCATGAATTTTGACGGCAAAATCACGATGAAAAGACCTCCGTGTATATAAATTATAAGTAAAATTAATCAAAAATTTCTCTTGTTACAGATCAAAAATAGACGAAAAATGAGATCGTGAGCGTGCTATCAAAAACAACAGTATTTTTTAAACAGTGAAGTGAAATATTTCAAATGTGTGACAAAACAAGTTTGGGTATAGGTGATAAGATGACGAACATCAACTCGGAGACCCGGATCATGATGATGAGGGCCAAAGACGGCAGGAATACTTATAGAAGACAGGTTAGTTTAATTATTTTTTTGATAAGCTTGTGTTTGACCGCAATCTCACCATGATAAGTGATGATGTGGCCGAAGGTGGTAACCACTCACATTACAGTCACATTACCCACACATTTTAGTTAATCAATGGCTGAATAAATAATAATGAAACTGGCGTAAAACTAAAATCCTTTGATAATGTGACTAAAACTATAGTGAAGACACAGTTAATAGGTACAATAGGGTATTTGACAGGTTTTAGAAAAGTATCTAAAATTGTTCATTATAGCCTAATTAATACATTTACAATTTGCTTAATTCTTTGTGAATTTCATTATTTTCTTTAAAAATTGTACCAGCATAAAAACGGCCACCAAAACGCTAAGACGCCATAATGCCTAGGTCACGTGACATCATGACGTCACTAGCTAGTAAACAAATTTTTATTTGTCAAAATATCTTTCATAACTTAACCGTTTCTATTTTGCTGTGACAAGCAGATGACGTCACACTCAGAATCGGCCAGTACGGAGCGTTTTCAATCACGTGGTCAAACATGAAATTATTATTATTAAATCATTAGTGCACTCCCAGGCCACATAACGGGCATGACGGATTTAAACGTTGCCGGTAGTTCCTGTTCTTCAGGAAAAGTTAATATAGTATTGTTATATAGTACCTACTCGATTTTATGTTAACTATTTTATTTTAATTATGGAGACAATCATTTAATAAGTACTTGTACGTTCAAGTATTACGAAACGCAATTTTTGGAGATATCATATCTATCTTATATCAATCGGTTAAGGTTGATTTTCGCTTGTACAAAGAGTAATGTAAATGTATGACAGGAGATTGAATGTATGGCAGTGTAACGGTTGTTGACCCCGCCGAAATGTTTGGGACAATCTAGCGGACGCTTTCAGATAGAGTGCGTAGTGACGTGACAGTGAACTTTATGGTTTATCGATAGATCACTGAGAAAAATCACTTTGATATCTAATAATTAAAGATACACAATCAGCGACATAAAATGACCTTACCGAATGAGTGCCCACTCGAACATTTGGGTACTGCTTTAATCTAGCAGCATTCGAACGCTCCGACGGTAAACATGCCTCAGTGCTCGTTTAAGAGATATATTTTGGCTACCAGGTGTGAGTAGATAAATTTTATAGCCTTTTGTACATAGCTTTGTACCCAACACAATTTGAGACAGTTTTGAGAGAACTTTTGCTTGGGATTGTTAATCTTCAGTTATTAGATATCAATGATTGATCACTATGAAAAATTGACTGATTTCAGAGCAATTTATGAGGTAGGTTAACACATAATAGATTTTTCTATTGTATTTTAATTTCCTGCTTCAAATGAAGGTTATTTTAATGTTAATTTAAATTCATGGCTAAATATTAATAATATGTAAAAAATAAAAATCTTAATATTTGCCCTATTGGTAGCAAAATTATTCAAGAGCAAGTCCATGGCCGTTTTGAATATAAAATTTAATCAAATATTAGAATGCGTCTTCCTTTTAATGATTTATTTATGTTATTTTAAACCGTAAAATGACCTTAAAGTTAATATTAGATTGCTTCTTAAATAATTCAATAAAATACATCATTTTAATATAATCAATTGAGATTTCAAGGGATTCTTAACACTTCTTCTTCTTCTTAAACACTAAAAACCTAGCAGGACTGTACAACCATTATCATAAACAACAACTTTTGTTCTCAGATTTTTATAAAATTTACAATTTTACCAAAAACAAACCCCTAGATTTCGTCGTTCTATCAAACACATTTCAATTGTGTATTTTGTTGTACTTGCACCTCTCGTGCACTGTCAGTCTGCAATACTGATTTACGCGTAGAGTTCGTAACGTATATTTGTATGAAAATCTGATGAATTTAAATCTCATAGTCATAAAACAAAAGTGGTTGTTTATGATAACAGTAATGAATTTGGTTTTTATTATTACAATAATAATAAAATATATTTATTAGTCTTCACAAAAAATAGGTTACTAACTAAAAGCTTATTTCTAAATACATTTACTAACCTATATTTGTGAGAGACTGGTGCCTGAGATAAGTATATAAATACCTGTATTACAGGTCACCAGGTCACCAGGCCCCACTTAACTAAATGTAAAGCCTTACAATATATTGCACATGCTAGGTATAACATATTTATATTAGTAATAATAAGTATTTCGATATCGATAGTTCCTCACAAGAGTCGCATCACTAGCAACCCATTCACACTTACACATGGTGTTCGAAACATTGATCGATTCTGTAGCACGTTCGTGTTCAGTAAATGTACCACCATCTATAGCTTTGTACTGGTTACTTAATAATAGATTACGAATAGACATTTTTAATGGACGTTAGCCTGTCAGGAATGGGTATTTAAATATTTTACTGACTGAGTACTAAGTTGTCTGACAGACACGCAGGCGGGTCACCTGTTGGTAAATGACTACCGTCGCCTACGACCTTTTTTGCAATGCCTTAAACAGGCTCTTAAGTGCAAAATCTGGAATACACCGACTTGAGAGTGATCGCCAGTTAGTCGGGTACTACAAAGTACCCTAACACCGTGCTATGGTTTCCGTCACTCAAAACTCAAGCTCCAATGAGTTTCTTCGAGCTAGGATTCGAACTCACGGCCTTTGCCGCGGAATCCGACGTCACTACCACTGAGCTATCATCCCCTTATCATGGCCTAAACTGCATAAATTAGTTTTTAATTTAGGTTTGGGATAAATAAAGTGCGATAGGATTTGTATGCAGTGCATGGTAAATGACCATAACAACTATCAATAATTAAAATAAAATGTACTAAAAAAGGCTCATATTACTCTGAAATAATTTATTTGTTCTGAACGATGATGTAGCTCATCTACTATCTTTGTCTCTCTTCCCCACAGATCCTGGCAGCTCTTGCTGTTTCACTCGGACCCTTCGCAGCGGGGTTGAGTAAGGGCTACATGTCACCAGCAATAGCATCCATGCAAGAATCGAAGATCCATGATGGATCGTTCACAGTCGACAATCAGCAGGCCAGTTGGATAACAAGCTTAAGTTTATTAGGTAAGGTTCTTTTTTAATTGAACAAGTATAAAAATGGGCATTTCAAGTTTAAGTCGAAGAAAATAAGCCTCGGTCGGTGTGTCACCATTTTCTTTGCAATCTTGGCTGACACAACCCTATGTCTAGTATAGTCTAGTCTAGATATAAAAAGCGAAATACCACTCACTGATTCTCATAAAGTAATCAATGCTACAAAATTGAAAATTGTCAGGTCAAATATTTATTTATTTATTTATATGACACACCAACAGTATACACATTAAAACATTGATTACAAAGTATAGACATAATATAGTCTGATGTGTACACCTATTATAGGAGTGTACAGCATTGACATTTAGGTGACATTAAACTAACAATAAAAATGTTTTATGGAGGTAAATAAATTAAGTTGATATCTACTAACTAATACAAATTACAAATATTTATAGACGTAAAGGCAATGCAAACGTTTTCAGAGCTTTTCTTTTAAAGCAGGCCAAAGAGTCGTGAAATATGTCGAAATCATTTGGGTTACCACTATTCAACATGTTGTACTCACTGTACATCCGAACTAATAAATATTCAACACCTAAACAGTTCTCTCCGGAACGCGGGTAAAGCCGCGGAGAGCAGTTAGTATTATAGTAATGTTTAATTAAATGAGATGATACACCTTGATAATATTAGTTGTTGTTAACGAAGTTCCTTATCGCGCGTTGTGAAAGGGGGCAAGACGGAAAAAATTCTTACGAAATCACCGACACTTTAATGGTGGGGAATTTTTGTCTGTGCGGCGTGCGCATGTTTCTCTGTCTGTCTCTCTCTCTCTCTCTCTCTCTTATAGAAAGCAAGCCAGATTTTTTCATTTCTATTTATATGATATGAAAATATCTAGGGAAAAAAAAAAACTGGAAATAGTAAATATACTCTCTCGACTTATATAACTTCGTTCCATCCGGGATACCTCTCTAGTTTTTTATTTTGATGGAACTATAACTTAGATTCATATAACTTATGATAAGAAATTGCTTTCTAACTTTTCGATAGGTTTTTTGAAAGATCTGTCCATAATTATTGTTATTAATGACCTCATTGCCTCGGGGTAAAGTAAAACGATAGAATAAGTACTATTGTACAAAAAGATAAAGTTGATAAATTAAGTTGAGTAATGGATGTGGGAGGTAATCTCAGAAATTAGGTACTGCTCCGATTTTGGCCTCGTCATCGCCCAATTTTGCGAAAACAAATGCATGTTAGAAAATTCCTTGGATCACCATTTGTCTTATAGTTTAAAATGAACTTAGAAAGCTAGTGAACAGTATATCATAAGTTAAATCACGCACAGTACTACGGTTCGATTGAATTCCTGCCCGGAGAATGTTTCCTGGTTGCGATATCCAATACCATTGTTCTAGCATTAGTATAGCGTGGCATGTAGGTCTCTAACACTTATACTTTCACGTGGTTTCTGCTGCTTAACAGAGCCATGTTCCATAAAGTTTCACGTCTTCTTATTCTTCTTAATTTACTTGATTAGTATCAAGTAAAATTATCTAAGTTCCTACTTGACATTTCAAGACTTGAATCTTTGCGGAACTTAAACTCTAGTTGGAATCCTTTGTAATTGATCTAGGTTACTATTTATGTGCACGAACTTCAGACTGCCTTATCTCATTCATATTTCTAAATAACTATTTACTGTTGCGTAGTGAGTGTCTTACTTAATAACTGAGATTACGCTAATGAGTCGAAACATAAGTTGTTCATTCAACTGGCAACTTGAATTGAGTCACGTAGTATTGGTTATGTTTTGGAGATAACTTAATAAGGACATTGCATGTTTGCTTTGGAATGAAATTTCTGTGATTTGTACGGCATTCGTGTGATCCGTTCCCTTAAATTTCTCAACCGTACTGATAATTGTTCTGCAATAGAGTCTTCAACTAAGGCTGCTAGCTACCATTCAGAACTATGATCTCCAATTTTGAAAATTCTCCAAAATCTTTAAACTTGCTGAGTTTCTTTCCGGCTTTTTTCTGATTTGAAGGATGATTTTCGAACCGGTAATTTCTACAGATCGACTTAAGCCCAAAGCTTTTGAATCAGCGTTCTTCTTTGTAATTTTTTCCGCACTATAATGTCAAAAAGTCTATAACAAAACATCTGAATAACAATAATGGTCAACCATTTCGAAAATGGAACGAGGAACGTTTAGTTTTACACAGCGCACCGACAAAAGATGTTTAGTTCGCGAAAGTCGGTTGTAGAACGTAAAGTTCGTAATCTTTACGTGTTGGCTTTACCAATGCATCTATTGCACTGTTTTTGTTAACATGTTGGTACACGTTTACAGCGCACTTAATATTTTTAAATCAAGAAGCATTATTATTGAAAATTACAACGCTGGGTAGATCGTAGATCAGAAATATTTTGAGTCCACAAATGTTTAGGCGAAATACCACTCACTGATTTATTACGATATCTCAGAAAGTATTAATGCTATAAACTAATAACTTGAAATTTGGGTTAACGTGGGTTAGTACAAAGATAATTGTAAATTAAACCCCTAAAGGATTCCTTCGGGAATGTCGCGAATCAAATTTTAACATAAGTATCTGCTTAGCTAATTTGGGTAAAGCTTATAATCCCACAAATTCTTTTCACACCATGTCAAATAATTGCTATATAAATTGGTCCAAAATTTATTTTTATAGGGTCCCGTACCTCAAAAGGTAAAAAAGGAACCCTTATAAGATCACTCTCTTGTCCGTCTTTCCATCCGTGTGTCCGTCACCAACGATTTTTCTCAGGAACGGGTGGACCTAGCAAGTTGAAATTTATACCAGATACCGATGTCTATAGTCCCTCCCTATTAGGTGTATAAAATCAGGGTCCTGAGTCAACACGATAAAAAGATATGGGCAATTCATTTCACCCAAAATCAGTTGTGGGTGGGCCGTTTTATCAATGAATTTGAACAGATCAAATATTGCATCAATCACGGGGTTCACTGACTGAACAATTCGCCCTGTCGACTCTAATCATCATGTACTCGTATATAGGCCGGTACAATATTCGGGATATTGCACAAGTTATACAGGATGTGTTTTGAATGTCACTGCGATAAATTGAGCTTCGTTATTTTCTAATTGATATTTTCAAATGCCATGTAACTTGTGGTGTTGTTAGGATTTCTTTTCACATCGGGGTATCAATCACCATTAACTTAAGTTATTTTAGTGATACACTACGTGTTTTTATGAAATATTTCAAAAACGCTTTTCAGTTACGGAGTATTTTTCTGTAGGTCACTGACCCTATACAAAAGACACCATTCTGTATAAGTTATCTTCAAGTATTGCATCTGACTTCCTCCGTTTGGTCCAAACATGTTATAAATCATTTGGACACACTTAATCATATGCTAACTGCACACAGCGCACTTTTTCAATATAGTGATGTGCGAATGAAAAGAAATTATCGATAAAAAAGCCCAATGAGTCAACGATTGACAAATAAATATCTTTTTACTTGTATTGAATGAATTCTTGCAGATCTTTTTATGATATTAAAAAGTTTCTTTCGACTTTCAAACACAAAAAATACATCAAGATGGGCGCCAAAATCGAAAACGTTCCGTTTTAAAAAAAAAAACTGTCATTTTATATCGTTTAAATACTGACGTTTAAATAAAATATTGTTTTGATATTTCCACCAAAATTTTTTTTATTTTTTTAAAATACACTAATATCATAAAAAAAGAAACGTTTGTAAGTTTATTAATTTTGATGTAGAAGCACAAACTCCAAGACTACTGATCCAGTTTTGAAAATTCTTTCACTGACTGGAATCTACATCCTCCCTGAGCTCTATACACTACTTTTCATCTAGAAAACGCAGATAGTGCGGATGCTAGTCATCCACCTCTTCCAGTTTTTGTATCGACCGGCCTGCCAAGTTTTTACTAACATAAACGAAAAAAAATATTGTATGTATGTACTGGTGAACACTCCAGTAAAATCACAAATAAAGTGAAAACATGGCAATAAAGCTATCTCAGAATTCTCTCCATTACCATAAATTGTTTCGAGATTCTCATTCATCGATAACTAAAACAGTTGGCCGACATCACTAGAACAAACAATTATGCTGTCGACACCTCTATATTTAAAATCGATTCGCACAGTCGATAGAGAAAATATACGTTGCACCGTAAATCGCGAATTCGCACACATAAAATAAACAACACATGGATTTGCTAAGAGATTCAGTTATTTTTTTAACCGCCATTTTATGCTAACACTTCTTAGTCTATTTAGTATTTATCTTACAGAGAATTGTTTGAGTTAGTTTTAGGTGTACTATTTCTTTTTGTATACATATAGGTACCTATACGAACAATTTTAATTATACGTTTTAATTTAGTTAATCCTAGTTTACGTTTTATAAAGCGTGTTTAATACCATATTTATTTAGATTTTCAGTACCTACCTCTTTTTAGGGTGACGTACGCAAAGGGTAAAAATGGAAACCTGATTACTAAGACTCTACTGTCCGTCTGTCTGTCACCAGGCTGTATCTCATCAACCGTGATAGAACAACAAATAAGTAAATAGGTACTAAAAAAAACTAGAAAATTTGTACGGAACCCTCGGTGCGCGAGTCCGACTCGCACTTTACCGGTTTTTATTTGATAATTGATACGTCTAAATATCGGCTAACCATTATGATAATCTAAATATAACCAAGCAGGTAAATTATTATGTTTCTAGTAGGTACGTAATATTTGACAGCGACTATTGCACTATTGCACGACAGTCGTAACAAACCGTTTGCAACTAGTAAAAAGTCAAAGTGTCAATGTCGTTATATCATACTTACTTGAAATAGATTTAGCAAAGACTTACTATACTTGAGTACTTATCAAGAATCGAATGAAAAATCGATCTATCGACAAAAAAATCCTGTACATTCATCCCGTCTATGAACTACCTATGTGCTATGTTTCATCCGGATTCGTTAAGCTATTCAAGATTACGTTACAAACACACATAAATCTTCACATTTCATATTAGTAGGATTCAATGGAGTCGCTGTAAATCGTTGATTATAGATATTAATTATACAATTTTTCTTTTCTTTGCTGGCAGTTGTCGTTTAGGACATTTCTAACTGCCAATTTCAATATATATATCTAGTGATGTATAATTGGCGTCTGTTTTATCGATAACTAAACAATGCTATGAAATATTTGTGACATTTTGTGCCCAAGGTTTGGTATATTTAGTGTCTCTATATTGTCTATGCGGATTTAATTTGGTTAAATGTTTTGTATTAGGCCGTAACAATTGATCAGCAATCTAAAATCATGAGATAAAAATCTGAATTATCGAATTATCTCGAAAATGGTGACCTTTTTTGAGGTAATTTTTCATAGACTTATGAATGACGAAATCTCAGAAAGTATAAATGCTACAGACTTGAAATTTGGTAGATAGATTTAACATAGGGAGTAGGTAGTATTCGCTAAGAAAGGCTTTTTGATATTTAAAAAAGTAATAAAATAACATAAAAATGGCTATAAAACGTTGCAAAAGTGTGCGTAGGCCGGGAATCGAACCCAGATCAACTGCTTGGAAGGCAACTATGCTGACCATTACACCACCAACGCATCTGGTTTCCGTTTTAAAATTAATGTTATTTTAATAATTCTGATAAAATTATATAAGTCTTATCAAACGCGCGTCGTATTAAATTTCTTGATACCACTTGTTCATGCTATTTTAAATTATACTAGCTCCCACCACACGGTTTCACCTGAATTTTGATGATGATTCTATTAGTGAAATAATTATCAAACTCGAATCAATAGGTAGTTTCTGAATTTACCTCCTACAACGAAACATACAAACTTCATCTCTATAATATTTGTATTGATCAATCTACACTAATATTATAAAGAGGAAAGATTTGTATGTTTGTAATGAATAAACTCAAAAACTAATGGACCAATTTAAAAAAAATTACATAGGCTTTATTTGTATCCCGGGGAAAAGATTAAATCCCATGGGAACGCGGGTGAAAACGCGGGGAACAGCAAATTTTATATACCTAAGTAGGTATGTAGAATTGCTCTTTAATTTGGCAATATTTTTGAAGTCATTTAAATTTGTAATTTTTTAAACTACATACATCCCTACCCATACACTACATCCATCTCAATCACGCGAGTGAACCAGGCGGAACTTATTATCTAAATAAAGTAATAAACAAAACATCATAGACAAAATTCTTTGCAAAATGAGACGCGAAATTCAGCATGATTCTGCAATACAAAGGTTCTAATATCTAAAGTAAAGTAGAAATAACCCAGTGTACCTACTCAGCTAGTTAACAAGTCACGTTCTTCAACTCATTTACAAATGGGTAAGTAGCATTAGGCACAGAAATGACGCTAGCTGAAGTAGCCAATGATATAAGTAAAAAGGTATAGATAGGTATTAGCCTACTTTGACCTGTGTCGTGTTTTACCGGCATCAACGGATTATTCACGTACCGAGTGCAATTTAAAAGTAAAAGTGACCTAAAACTACCAAAAATTCCATCGTGTGTTATGAAATATCGTAATGTAGTGTCGATATTACAATATAAAGTTATTTTGTTATTTAAGTTGTAATAGTGATGTAGCGAATATTCAAAGATTTCTTGGCATTCGTATTCGCATTCGCAAATTTTATGCAATGTGAACGTCCAAAAAATTAATAAGATGCCACTTAGTTCTACATTTTCAAGAATATTCATTGAATCTTGCATTTAGCTCGTACAGCATCGCAAGGTGTAAAATAAGTCTATATTTCAAAAGAAACTGATTTACTAATCTTAAAAAATCACTAAACACACTCTAACCTCCAAATTCTCGTGTTTCTGTTTACGATCTTTCGTTAAGAAAACGTACAACATCAATCGGCCTTCTTCGAATTCGCGCGCCGAGTAAACTGTCAAAATAAAGCCATAGATAAATGGCGCCAAAATCAATAGTGTATGTATATTCGCATTCGCATTCGCGAATATCGCCGGCAGATATTCGCAATTTAGGTAACCTATCTACACCTTTTTACTTTTAATATCATTGACGCTAGCATTCATTTTATTATCTGCTTAATATATTACAGACTCACAAATAAACAATTAATGGTTGAGGAAATTATTTATGTTTATTCCCGCTATGTCTGCATAATTTCATTTATATTTGGAACACTCATTCTGAAATTGTTATGTTCATAATAAATTTTAAATTAGCATTAGGTACCTATCTAGTTACGGATTTTTTCGGAGTGATATTATTTTTGTTGGTTTTTGTATTTCTGCTTCACAATTAACATTTTTGTCAATCATTTATCTATCTATATACATATATAAAAGAAAGTCTTGTTAGTTACACTATTTATAACTCAAGAACGGCTGAACCGATTTGGCTGAAAATTGATGGGGAGGTAGCTTAGAACCAGGAATAACACATAGGATAAAAAAAATCACAAAAAAAAGAATAATGAAGAAAATTATTTTTGTCATACATTTTGTATAGAACGACGTTTTGACATGTCTCGAGATCGGACTGACAGATGGTTTAGTTTCACAATAGGTGGCGCTGGAATCGGGTTCTAAGTTTTATTTTCAGGGCAGAACAACGTCTGCCGGGCCCACTAGTTTAATTATAAAATTACAAAGAGATATTTTGAATGGTTTAGTTTCACAATTGGTGGCGCTGGAATCGGGTTCTAAGTTTTATTTTCAGGGCAGGACAACGTCTGCCGGGCCCACTAGTACTTAAATAAAATAAAAAAACCTGTCAAGTGCGAGTCGGACTCGCGCATCGAGGGTTCTGTACAAAGTTGTAGAAATGTAAATAGTTCGTTTATCACGGTAATCGAGTCTCGTAGATTTTTTCTTTCGATTAGATATGTTGTTTTATTCCTTTACTTGTGGGACATGAAATTGCTTCTTGCCAAATTTCATGTTCTAGGTCAACGGGAAGTACCCATTCCCTTGTGAATTACAAAATATGCGGCATAAACGGAGCATAAACAGCCGTAACTTTTGATTGCTTTGAATTAGAAGTTTGAAATTCTGCTTTTTATATTAATTTCAACATGAAGTATCATAATAATAAGGCAAGAACAAAGTGATGCTTTGTTCTTGCCTCCTCAAGAGCGAAGTGATCCTATAAGGGTGCCGTTTTTTCCTTTTGAGTTACGATACCCTAAAAAAATATAGCGTTAAGACTTTCATTCTTTAAATTATTATCGAACCAGCAAAATATATATCCAAAACGGATTATCAGTAACTGAAAATAATATGAAAGAATTGTAATTGATTGTGATATGTCCAATGTACATAGGTAGGTACATGCATATTATTACAACGTAGGTAATTGTATATTACGATGCGTCTGAGCGATTGTTGGTGTATAAAATTGATCAATTACAATTTTACACCGTTTTACATAATGGTGGACGGTAAATGTTAAATATTGCTATAAAACTTTAACGGCTGTCTGTTCTTTTACACTTATAGTAAAGATGTAAAGTTGTCTCGAAAAAGCAGGTGAAGTGGGTAAGAGGTAGTCTCTACTCTTCTATCTTTATTTGTAAAGGTAACAAAATGCAAGAATTTTATATTTATGCGTATGGGTTATGATCACAGAGCATAGAAAATAATTGGCTCTCAAGTGTAGCAAATCAAGAATTGGTTGTAACTAGTATTATTAATTTCCTATTTCATTTAAATTAAAAAAAAAAAAAAAGCACGAAGGGTTCCGTAAAGATGGCAAAAAATCACGTTTGTTGTATGGGAGCCTCACTTAAATATTTATTTTATTCTGTTTTTAGTATCTGTTGTTATAGCGGCAGGCAACAGAAATACAAAAATTTCAACTGTCTAACTATCACGGTTCATGAGATACAGCCTGGTGACAGACAGACGGACAGACAGCGGGGTCTTAGTAATAGGGTTCCGATTTACCCTTTGTGTGCGGAACCCTATAAAAGCTTTCTTGTAGAGTTTCTATTTTTTGTAAGAAATATCCAAAGACAAACAAATACATTGTGAAAATTAATGAGTAATAAATTTATGCTACAATCAGTCGGTAACTTTGCCATTTCACTCAAGTAAATCCGTGAAACAATCTAGTATATCATAAATGGATGGTGTATTGATAGCCGTAAAAAATCAGAAGCAATGTTTTATTCAAGGAGAGATTATTAAAATTTATGATGACTAACGAATGCAAATTATAGTCTATTACAAAATTTATTGTGATTTATATGAATACGAGTATAATAATGTATATTGCTTATAGAAATATTATTAGAAAAAGAAATTGTATATATACCTACAATATATAAGTAATATTCAATTTATTCAATAAAATTCTTATGCAGTTTTTGCACTGTGGTTTTTACTTATTCTGGATAAGCTTGTGTTTGACCGCAATCTCACCATGGTAAGTGATGATGTGACCGAAAGTGGTAAGCACACAAAGCGTAGAAGGGATCTGGCCCTCAAATGCAGTTATCGGAAAACACCAATAGGTGCCTGGCAACAGATTGCTAGCCAGCCAGTCGGGTACTACAAAGAACCATACCACAGTGTTTCCTTACGATGTTTCCTTCACCGAAAGCTCATTGTAGGATTCGAAACCACTACATTCGCTGCGGTATCCGACGTCACTACCACCGAGCTATCAACGCCTTAAGGGTGCTTTGTAGTAAATCTGTCTTCTAGCGGTGTATTGCGACAGCATCGCTTGAGAACTAGTTCTTGTCTAGGGTTCTCGCTAACTACCTTTAGGTAAATCATCACTTACCATGGTGAGAATATAGTTCAGACTTTTATTGAGGTTATCTTAAATTGTTTTCTGTAAATCACTGATTGGACTTTGTAAGTAATGGCAAAAATAGTCGGAATATAAAAATACATAAAAATGCTATGTTTCTTGCTGGTTCTGAATCGGTGGTAACTTTTGTGATTGCGACCTTCAGAAGTAATCTCTTAGGGCCTAAACTGAATAAGATTACGTTTTTTCCAAAACAAGTCTCTTTTGAGTATACAAGATTGTGTTGTCTCTAACACCAAACCACCATTTGTTTCGAAAATGACATTGAAGATCACCCCAAACATACATAAATCTTATTGGAAAGAGTTTTAACACCGATAATTAAAACAGTAAAGTTTATTTAGTGATCCGTAGTAGATAACATAAATATACAAGATTACTCCCATAAAAGAAATCATCGACCTAAAAGCGGCGCCACCATCTCGTAAAATTCACATAAATCAATTAGAACACGTAAAAACAAACGAAAATCTCCGAACACTTATTTTCAGTAACCCAAATACCTTCCAAGCACATGTGAAAAATAAAACGGAGAAAGTGAAGTTCTCAGCCAGCCATAACGTCATAAATAATTGTTTTTCGATACGAATGAAAATAAACAGTATTGACGAATCGCATTCCAATGTTTAGTTTGTTTTGCATGTCTTCGGACTTGCTGGATAAATAACTCGTATGAATTCATATTGCGAGTGTTTGGGAAGACATTATATTTCATATTAGTTTTCCAACTTGCTATTTCACCCGTGTTCCAGACGGAATTAAAATTACATAAATCCTTAGTTACACAGGGATAATGTAGCTTTCTATCGTTGAAATCGGTTTAGTATTTTTGAGTTTATTAATTGCAAACAATAATCTAAATTTTCTCTTTATAATATTAGTGTAGATACATATAGATAATTCGAATCACGATTCTTGGAAACCAATTTTTTGGTAGATTGTCTTGGGACGACCGTCCCAAAGCCACGCATATTTTTACTGTGTTTCAAATTAATATTTTACTACGCCCGCGACTACGTTCGGTCCAGATATGCATCTTTCAGCAGTGAAATAGAAGAGGCACAAATCCTTTCCAGAAATTTTGAAATGACGTGAAGTTAAAACATTAAAGAAAAATTAATATCCTTTAAAAAATGTACTGAATTACCTGTTAACGTGATCGTAGTCTATTATTTCAATAAATTTTAAATGCGTACCCTTGTCACAGGATATAATAAATATCTAATGATCAGCTCGTGTTGAACTGTGCATTCGAATGTATAAATCTAATTGAAGCGTTAACTCTCATCTCATTAGTTCTATTTTAAGTCGTTATAAATCTTTTAACGGGATTTGTACGTCTACAGTCTTCATCATTGATGTATTCCGCATGTTTAGGGTTCCGTTGCACGATTGTCGATTGGAAATGTAAGCGATGTTTGTTGTTACTTTTATTTGTAGGACTTTCTCAGGGAGCTACACTAGGTCCGAAACATCTCCAGTATTATATCAATAAGGATCAAGTTTTTACAGTATTATTTAATTGTAGAGTCCTTAATTACTTGCGAGATATTATCAGTGTCTTCTTACTACTGTTATAAATGTAAACGTTTTGTTTGGATGTGAAGATGTTTGTTACTCTTTCTTGCAATAACTACTGATCGAATTTTAATGAATCTTGGTACACAGTTAGGTCCTTAAATAAAGCTTAAATACTTTTTATCATGGGAAATCCCGAGAGATAAGATCCCTCGGGAACGCGGGTAAAGCCACGGGGGACGATTCGAGTTACTTTCGTATTTCACTTTAAAACCCTTAAAAAGATAGGTGACTATAATAGTTATATTTGTAAACCAATTCCTATTTAGATAAAAAAGGGGGTAGAGGTACCTACAATTCAACGATAGAATAATCCCATGTAGGGTTTAAATTTGGATCAATTTTCACATGAAGATTCACTATCTGTAACACCTTAAAATTGAATTTATTGACAGGTTAACAATAAATGCCTTTCGTAATTAAATTGGCGAATCCTTTCAAATTATTATAAAAGCATCCGGTATAATTGCGCCCCAAATTGCAAGCATCGACATCCTTTCAACTGGAATTGAGTTATAAGCCAAACAGTCTTGAAACATAAATAAATACTGACGATTTATCTTGCACCCGGTTTGATGCTGTGATATCCTCGCTTTGTAAGTGGCTGGCACATCAATGCACAAGAAATTCCTGTTATACTCAGTAATGTAGGCAGAGGGAATTTTGTATTTTTGTCTAAAAGGTAAAATCTGATCGTGTTGCTTGTGGGGCTGGTCTGCTTGAGTTTGCAATTTACAAAGTCACTCTGCGCTAATATTGTCAGTAAGACTTGATTAATAATAGTAGGTATGTAAGTAATATATCTATGTTGGTTTTGAATAGAGTAATTGATGAGTTTGTTGCCGTCTCTTCTCAGCAAAAACAATCTTGCAAACCTGTATTAGGTAGACTATTGTCTTGATTAACCAAAATATATTAACGATAGATTTCTACTTGAGGGCAGCTGGTCGGGTTTCCTCACGATGTTTTCTTCCACCAATAGCTTCAATCACACGATCTTTGTATCAGACATGATCGCTTTATTATTTCTTGGCTTACTATGTTAGTTAGAAATTCATTAAAATGATTTGTGTTGTGTGTATTAGAATCGTGTATTAGTAACCCTAATTTTAATATGTTACTAACCAATATGGATAATATTTTACTGAAATAAATGGCTATTATTATTATTATTAATCATTTAGACGTGGCATCATCACCTGCCTATCTCTGAATCATTTTAGAAGCGGCAGAAAATGTTTTCTTATTTATTTCCTACTTGGATTATTAAAAAATTTACTCATAATCATCTTTTAGTTCCATCTTAACATCCATCGCTATATTTAGTGCTTTTTGTAGAGTATCTCAGGTCTCTTTGCGTAAAAATAAAGACATCACATTCATAACTATAAATTTCCTTGCACAAATTATTACAATAAATACAAGTACAGTTCATGATAGGAATCGCAGGCGAAAGCCAGTCTATAATAAATAGCTTTAGAAATGGCAACTCAGTAAAAACAAGACGGTATCATTACGAGGAATCTTTTGGAACAGTTTCTCTCAGACAAAAATAAACTGCGACCGACTGACAGACGGAAAACTGATCTATATTTACATTTTGTACTATCTCAAGTCGTGAAATGTTTTATAGTGAATTGAAACATTTTTTCTTGTGACAGATTCCATCTCTCTACAATAGAACAAATAGCTTTAATTGCTCGAAATTTTGCACTGAAGCTGCATTAAAAATCCTGACCACACTAACAATATTTTTGAAAACAATAAATTTACATCTGTAATAATTTACTATATTCAATTTTTTGTAAAAAATCTATATTATAAAGAGGTAAAGTTTGTATGTTTCAGAATCTAATTTTGAAATGATTTTCACTATAAGCTAAATTACCCCTTAGCACAGGTTTTTACTTATCATCTAGAAATCACGGAGGCGGAAGCTAGCATACGATCTGTTGTAAATTTCAGAAATATAAATTGCACGAAGCAATATTGTCTAAGAGTCGGTTCTTATTTCAGATTGAAGATACGCATTGCCTCTCGCGATTCTTAGCACAATATGTCTAACAAAGCCAAAGAGAAAGACGTTCCAATTTATATTAATGTAGATTTAATTCTCATTTCTTTGTTCACAGGAGCTTTCATGGGAGGCATTCTTGGTGGCTTAGCGATGAAGTTCGGTCGACGCACAGTACTATTAGCTACGGCTTTACCTTACACATTGGCGTGGTTAGCCACAGCACTTTCCACGAGCGTACACATGATATCTGCAGCTTCATTCTGTGGTGGAATGCTTATCTGCTGCATTAATATGACTACACAGGTAAGGTTAAACCTTTTCACTGATACAATAGTTATATAAGAGTCGATAAGTTATGATTATAAAGATCTTCATTTTTTTTATTCTTGATAAGCTTGTTTGACCACAATCTCAACAGGGTAAGTGATGATGTGGCCGAAGGTGGTAAGCACACAAAGCTTAGATGGAACTGGCTCTCAAGTGTAGCTGTCGGAACACACCGATAGGTGCTTGGCGACAGACTTTCAACTTGAGGGTGGTAGCCAGCCAATACTACAAAGTACCCTACCACCGTGCTATGGTTTCCTCACGGTGTTTTCTTTCACCGAAAGCTCAAGCTCATTGTACGATTTAAACCTATGACCTTCATCGCGGTATCCGACGACACTACCACTGAGCTATCATCGCCTTAAAATTGAATAGCTGCAACTTACTGAGAAATATTTACATTAACGCTTATTACGCTGGTTGCGGAAAGTGGAAAAAATATTTATTATGTATGAGGAAAATTTTCACCACCTTTGAAACGTCAATTTGTGTCGATTGTTAAAGATTGAAAATTATTCGCAAAAAAGCGCTGACCTACAATCTAGTCTATTTCTTTCTTTGATCTGAGAGTTCATGCGTCTGTTAATGTTCTCATAAGTACAGTTATAGGTGATTGTAACGTCTTCCATGTAATCAATCACGTTCTAATTTCTCTGTTGATGCGAGTAACAATAACGCATACATTATCGCTTGACAAAAGATCGTAATTACCAACTGTTACAATCATAAAACGAGTGACTTACTGATGGAAAGTTTGGCGAGCTAATACGATTACCTACTTTGAGTTTTAAAATTGAGATCTGCTGATATATCGTCTCTTCAGCTTTAAGATTTCTTTATCAGCATTAAATAGGCTATTTTATGTCGGAAGTCTGATAAGCAGGGTACTAGCTTAGTTGTCGACTTTTTACAATGCATTAAAACCAACTGGCTCTCGAGTGCAACTGCCGGAACATGCTGTTACATGCATTTTCAACTTGACGGTGGTAGCCAGCTAGTCTTCAAAGTACTTCAACACCGACAAAGTTTGTGCCATTTCTAGTGTCTACCAAAATATGTATATTTCCTTAAAATTCATAGATCGATATTTCCGTTTATGACTCATAGACGTAGCTAAAAGTGGTAAACACAAAAATCCTAAAGGCGATGATAGCTCAGTGGTAAGTGACGTCGAATGCCGCTGCGAAGGTTGTGGGTTCGAATCCTACAATGAGCTTGAGCTTTCGGTGAAGGAAAACATCGTGAGGAAACCATAGCACGGTGGTAGAGTACTTTGTAGTACCCGACTGGCTGGCTACCACCCTCAAGTTGAAAACCTGTCGCCAAACACCTATCGGTGTGTTCCGACAGCTGCACTTGAGAGCCAGTTCCCATCTAGGCTTTGTGTGCTTACCATCTTCGGCCACATCATCACTTACCATGGTGAGATTGTGGTCAAACACAAGCCTATCGAATATAAAAAAAAAAAAGGTACTGGTTCAAAGACTCCAAAGCCTGCCACTGACTGACTGAATGCCTGACCGAATGTTCGCCCATAGATTTTCAACTTGAGTATGGTAGCCAACACAAGTCAAGCAGCTACCTATACGTTACCATCAAGTTTTGGTTTTAACTTAACGGTTTTCTCCAAAAGTTCAAACCGACCTTTGGCACATTATTCAACAGCGTGGTCATGTTTTTTGTCTTCAGTATCGATGTAATTATCACCTTTCTTAGGAGTTTCAACTTGTTCTCTCTCCATTGGATCAAAAATGTTGGAGGTTTCAACAGCCTCTATGTGTAGTGAACTGCAAACAAACGGCATTATCCCATGAACTTCACGTATGGTGTTTCACAACCCATTCAAACTATCAATGACAAAAACATACCTTGTTCTTTCAAACGTAAACTTGGCAAGAGCCATAGATGAGATTTCATACAGATGTGACAGTTTAGATATTTTTATGTCACTAGTGACAACGAGGCAGGCGGGTCACCTGATGGTAAGTGACTACCGTCGCCTATAGACATTAGCAATACCAGGGGGATTGCCAATGTGTTGTACACCTTATTACAATGCCTTAAGGGCAAGGGTAACACACCAACAGGTGCTTGGCGACAGATTTTCAACTTGAGGGTGGTAGCCAGCCAGTCGAGTACCACATAGTACACTACCACCGTGCTATGGTTTCCTCACGATGTTTTCCTTCACCGAAAGCTCATTGTAGGATTCGAACCCACGACCTTCGCCGCGGTATCCGACGTCACTTACCACTGAGCCATCATCGCCTTAAATAATGTTGGTTTTCACTATAGCTGTGTCAATACGCAATTGAAGTAAAATCTTCTTTTTAAAATCCGACAAGTGTTAACA
Source organism: Ochropacha duplaris (assembly GCA_951361185.1). Taxonomy (NCBI): domain Eukaryota; kingdom Metazoa; phylum Arthropoda; class Insecta; order Lepidoptera; family Drepanidae; genus Ochropacha; species Ochropacha duplaris. Next base: position 7,573,773 of record OX592712.1, on the reverse strand, counting down.
TACTTTTTCATTCAAAACATTTAGTATAGTGTATTAATCTTAATGTCATATATTTACGCCTTTGCTGTGTGGACCAACATGAGTAGTTGATGAAATTATGACATTGTGCCAATCAAGGGCAAGGCATACTTTCTATAACGATAGGGTAAATTCCTCACGTCGCATCTAAATTTACTTAATCTCCAATTCTAAGAACTTGCAACAAACATGAAGCAGTGTTTATATTGTTAAACATTATGTAAATCGGTTTTTACACACAATTGTTGGGTATTATTTATGTGAAGTGACTGCGTTTGTGAAGTTTACGAGGTTTTTATTGCAGTTTGTGAGCTGTGGTCTAGTGTTGTGGCATAAGAATAAATAGCAATACGTGTAGAGACAATAGTTAGACATGCATTGAGGTAGAAACTCGAAATAGAAAATAGAATTATTGTAATGATAGATTTGGTTGAAGATAAACTGTTATAGTCTTATTAATCGTATTATAATCTATAACTGCGTAGGCGATGATATAGATATTTCGAGGGTGGCGAAGGTTGTGAGCTAGAATCCTACAATGAACTTGAGATGTGACAAGGAAAACATCACTTTTTGCTATCGCACTGGTGCTGACTGTTTTGATAAACTTAACTAATTTAACCTTACTTCATCTCTTTCTAACAAAAACGTATCAAAAGATTTAAGAGAAGTCCTGTCAAATTAGACTATACCAATAAAGAAAATGGATTTCTATTGATGGCGAATATATTTACGATAACATCAAGCAATTGCTAACATAATTATAGATCGTAATAGATGATTCTCAAAAGGAAAGACGCTTAGACGCTTTCAATTTCTAAACGGTTAGCAATACGGTATGGATTTGCTTGTGAGTGGTTGGCGCGTCTGAGAAACTACGCACCATGATACAATTACAACAACTTTAACAAATACTTCAAACAATATCAAATACGTCACAAATTAGGAACGTTTACGGCAAATTATTTTGATTTCTAATCCTCATTGTTACCGAGTGCCGTCATCATCAGCCAACAATACAATTATTATGCTAAAGTCAGTCATTCTATTTATTATTCATTTGTGTAAGTCACAATATTATTAGTTTTTGAATGGACATGACGACCTTAGTCCACAATAATAATTCAACGTTGAGTGTCACCTACTGGGTTTAGAACCACTTTTAAATATTCTTCAATGATCTCGAACGTAACACTGCGCAAAATCATCTAGTTTGTTGTTGGTTTGTAACAGCATGTAGTAGTAGTAAGTAAAAGAGATGCGACTGCTAAGATTCTAATTGTCCGTAGCTCGATTATAGCTCATATAGTGCTAGCGAATGTCGTGACAAAGGATTGAATTCTAGAATGTGCTAGAGCTTTCAATGAAGAAAAACATCGTGAAGATATTACACAGGGTATTTCCTCAAAGTAAATCTGCCATCAAGTACCTATTGGTAGTACAAACTAGTTAATTTACATTATTAAAGCCTATTTTCTTTTGTCCTCAGGTATACATCACAGAAATTGCGGTACCAGAAATTCGAGGATGCCTCAGTTCTGTACTAAAAATCCTCAGCCAAATTGGAATCTTAATATCATTTTCAATAGGAGCTTATTTAAATTGGTGCCAACTTGCCTTAATAGTTGCTGCTGCTCCAATTCTTCTATTCTTCGCCGTATTTTTCATACCTGAAACTCCATCTTCTTTACTACTGAGAGGTCGGGAGCAAGAAGCTGAAGAGGCTTTACAGTGGCTAAGGGGCGCAGACGCAGATATTCGACAAGACCTAGCTACTATTCGAACAAATATCTTAGCTAGCAAATCGTCTAATGGAGGCAACACAAGCAAACTAAATTCTTTGTTCTCCAAAAGACTAACAAGACCAGTTCTCATCATATGTGGACTGATGTTCTTCCAAAGGTTTACTGGAGCACACCTCTTTAACTTTTCTGCTGTAAATATGTTCAAGAAGACCTTGAGGTCAATGAGTCCTCATGGAGGAGCTATAGCTACCAGTGTTGCTCAACTCCTGGCGTCATGCTTATCTGGAATGTTGATTGACAATGTTGGACGATTGCCTCTTCTAATGATAAGTGGAGTTATGATGTCAATAGCATTAGCTGGATTTGGTTCTTATGCTTACTACGAAGAAGTGATAAGAGTTTCAACTGATATTACTCAAAGTGAAACTGGATCATATGACTGGATACCGCTCCTTTGCGTCTTAACGTTTACCATTGCGTTTGCATTAGGCATTAGTCCAATATCTTCTTTGCTGATTGGTGAATTGTTCCCCTTAGAATATAGAAGTACAGGTAGCGCATTGGCTACAAGTTTCAGCCATCTCTGTGGATTTGTTAATGTAAAAACTGCAGCAGATATCCAGGATCATATAGGTCTATATGGTTTGTTTTGGATGTATGCTGGTGTATCAGTACTATGTCTTCTATTCGTAGTGTTATTTGTACCAGAAACAAAAGGTCGGGAGATAGATGAAATGGACCCTAAGTACGTAGAATCGTTATGTATTAACCGATAGTATTAGTTTTGTTTCTGAAACAGTTGACTGTTGGAGATTGAGGGACAAAAACGGTGCTGGCTTTTCAAAGGTAGAAAGCCTTCATCACCGATATTATGCAGTACATTATTTAGAATCATTTACGATGTTTTCTGAAGATCGATTTCATAAGGAAACTATGACGTGAAAATGTCATACATTTACGCCTTCTTTGCGTAGATTTATCGTCGATTTTTCCTTTAAAGGATACAAGACCAAGGTTTTGAAAGCAAATCCTTGCTTAATTAATAACAACCTAGAGACCCTTAATATATATGTCTCCATTTCAAAATGTTTCCGTTAACATTTTTAAAAGTTTTTAATGAACTTCACTTGTTAGTATGTTCGAATTAATAATTAATTTTAAACCACACAACTAATTGTGCTGAAATTTTAAACACTTTTTTATTAGTTTCAAAACAATCTTGTATACTCAAAAAAATTACTACAATAATTTTAGTCTGACATAATTACCTTCAGGTAAATATTGGTACAACAGCACTTAAAAGAGTGAAACTAAATCTCAAAAGTAGTGTCAATGTTACTAAACCCGCATTTAGTGCAATTTAGTCCATATTTCTTACAGTATTATTTAAGTATTCTTCCTACAATGGGCAGTATTTTTTATCCGTAAAAGCGATTCATAAATAATGCCCTTTTAAAAGTTCCTTTACTCATCACAAGTGGGCACTCGAAGACGCATCAAAGGATTTAGTACTTTTTTTATTAGTTTTAAGGTTCAATTTTCGATAACGTGTAGTCTTGTGCATTGATCGCTCAAACTTTTACTTTGATCGCTCAATGTTTTAGCAACTGATGCGCTGGCGACGCAGTTCACAGTAGATTTTGTAACGTATGCAAACATAGTATATTGGAGATGGTCTTATCACCACATAAAATGGTAAGATTGAGAAAAAATCATACGTAGCTCTGCCTTACGCCGTAGTGAACTGCGCCACGCCTCGTAACAATAGCTCAGCTTTTACGTTGTTCGCTTACGAATGGTTGATAAGCGATTTTATGTCTTCATAAGTCATTATTTATTTATCTTTGATGCAAGACGCTTAGTAAACAATCGAGTGTCCATATTTTTAACTTAGGATTGATTTTCCTATGCATTTGTAAGATCTGAAAAATATTTTCAAATCAATTCTTTGACTGTTATTATTTTATAGCGATGTTTATTGTAAATATAGTTTAGTTATCTCATCTTATATATTATTGTATATCATAATTAAGGAGTGGTGCAAAATTATTAAAATTCGGATCGTTTTTAAATGGATTGAATAATTTGTAATGTAGTACGGGTATAAAAATGTACAGTGATAAGCAAAATGATTACAAATATTTTAAAATATTATTATATTTTATCGATTTTTTCATAGACTATCCAGTTGTGACCAGTGAAAACCGGTTATTGATGGTTATTTAGCTTTTGTGAAATGTTGGTGCTAAAGGTGGTGCCTTAAAATAATTGTTATATGTAGTGAAATGTATATAGATACAGTATTATTAAGTTTGTAAATACATAATGTATTTAACGAGTTAAATATTTATGTTGAAAATGTGTTGAAATATAAACAATTACTATACTATAAAAAATATTTATGAAAATCAAAATGGATCCAAATTCTCAAATAATAGATTTGAATAAAAAATAAGTGTCAGTTTGTGTTACGGTTGTTTTTACTTCACCACATTATATTAAAATTGTTTTAAACTAATACGTTGCCATACAACTAAATGAAATTAATAATAAATATTATTTGTACTTAAAATGTTCGAATTTAAGTGTTTTGAATAAAAAAAACGTGAACATTACCTACTCATTTGTTTTATTAACAAACCCTTGCAAAAAAGTAAAATCATTTTTATGGTTGCTTGTACGAGCAGGTGTTCGTTATTCAAATCATAAGTAAGTACCTACGCTTTGAGATACTATTAGCTGTCCCCCGCGGTTTCATCCGCGTTAAGTAAGTATAATTATATATTCCAGGATAAGATCTACCTATGTGCCAAGTTTCATCAAAATCCGATCAGCCTTTTTTGAGATATAAATGGCGTAACTAACCCGTAAACAATATTATTACCGAGATAAAGTTTGTAAGTTTGAATGTACCCAGCTAGGAGAAACTACCGATCTAATTGTTAAAATTCATTCACAAATAGGAAGCTCCATTATCCCTAAGTGCTATCTATAGACTACTTCATCTCCTGAAACTGCCGCCGGGGTAGGGGCCAAAAACATAATATCAAATGGTTTAAAAAAAAAGGAAAAATACTAAAACTAAATTCCAATTTAATTTCCCCGGTCACATAAAATGCCACTCAATAGATATTTGAGTTTTTGAAACAAAATGTATAAGGTACCTACTTTTCGTCGATGTAGAATTATGAATTTGGCAAGAAGCAATGTCATGTAGCACAAGTAAAGGAATAAATCCGAAAACCGAAAAAGACTAGAAAAAAATCCTCGAGACTCCATTACCGTGATGAACGAACTATTTACATATCCACAAATTTGTACGGAACCCTCGGTTCGCGAGTCCGACTCGCACTTAGCCGGTTTTTAGGGTTCCGTACCCAAAGGGTAAAAACGGGACCCTATTACTAAGGCTTCGCTGTATGTCCGTCTGTCTGTTACCAGGCTGTATCTCAAGAACCGCGATAGCTAGACAGTTTAAATTTTCACAAATTATGTATTTCTGTTGCCGCTATAACAACAAATACTTAAAACAAAATAAAATAAATATTTAAGGAATAGAATAGAATAGAAAAACTTTTATTCAGCTCAATACAGGAAATTTCATAAGAGATTTAATAACAACATAAGACTTATTATATCTAAGGAGCTGAAAAGGTATCCCACTCAGCATAATGTCGCAGCACAAGGGTAGACCTGTTGCTACGACGCTGGTTTTCAGTGGGGGGCTCCCATACAACAAATGCAATTTTTTTGCCCTTTTTTGCTCGATATCAATAATGGCAACAGTTAGGCACTTGAAATATTCACAAAATACTCAGTTGTATTTTTACTTTAATAATAATTTATCTCTGCGGGGCGGAATCTAGTTGTACATCAAATGATATCATCACATAGTAACTCATATATATGTGTGGTGAATCCGGAAATAATATAATCGAGGTAACACCATTGTGCCACCATAATTCAATGATCATTGTACCATCAGTCGACCACGGTACAATGCACACGAATGGGGGAAACATTACGAGGAAATGACAGATAAATCGTTAGTTACAAAACTGAGCACCATAGACTATTCATAGATGATTATTTAATATTTATAACTAGCTGTCCCCCATGGTTTCATCCGCGTTCCCGAGGGATCTTATCCTTTACCGGGATAAAAAAGTATCCTATGTTTTATTCCAGGATATGATCTGCATGTGTGCCAAGTTTCATCAAAATCTGTTCAGTAGTTTTAGCGTGAAAGAGTAACAAACATCTTCACATCTTCACACACACATCCAAACATACTTTCGCATTTATAATATTAGTAGGAAGTAGGATGTTTGGTTGTGAAGATGTTTGTTACTCTTTCACACAAAAACTGTCGAACGAATTTTGATGAATCTGGAATAAAACATAGGACACTTTTTATCCCGGGAAAAGATAAGATCCTTCGGGAATGCGGGTGAGGACAGCTATAATCAGAGCTGTACATAGATAGTGTATCGTAACTGAGAGTGCCTGAATTAATTTAATAGCAATATTCTTACGTATAGAAAATCGTTTACTTACCATTCAATAAAAGTTCAGTAACAAACAGTATTACATTTTTAAATATCTGTACTATCCCTACTAATATCCTCTTGTCTGTCTGTTTGGTATGCATGGCGAAACGGCTGAACAGAATTTATTGACAAATTCCAAGCCAATTACATAATGAATTAGCCGCTAGGAGGGCACTTATGAAGGTTGAGCTACGAAAAGAACCGGCATGAAACTCAGCAAGATTATATAAATAATACATTTCCAACATAGTTAATAATATAAAAGTTAAAGGGATAGGATTAACTTTTTACGACAAAAGCGTATATTTCGCTAACTATTGGCATTTTACAAAGACCTAATAATATAAGGTTACCGAAGCATAAAATAATGATGTGGGTAGTATGACATCCAAATACTATCAAAGATTTCTAGAAATATTCTCTCTGAAAAATCCTGTATCTGTCAATGCAAAAAGACTGGTTCGGAACAAGTAAACAAATAAACCGACAAAAATATAAAAAGGCTTGTTTAAGTTTCGTTAACGTGCAAATAACCAAATAAAATTCGAGTCATTATTTAGAAATCACAGACGCTCTCAAACGTTTTCGAGTGAATTTTTTGTTAACGTGGGATGTACTTTCATGGAATTAAAATCAAAAATAGATCACGATAAATCATTATTTAATTAGAATCAATTGAATAATGAACTCACACCGACACTTGAGATGAATATAAGCCACGGTGCCGACTTAAGTACCACTTTTGATACTTCAAAGATAAACGCTTGAGATTAAAACGTAATTTAATGTGAACTGTAATTTTTTGCTGGTGATTTTATGGGGGAATAAAAAGTAACCTGGTCTTCTCCAGGTCTTTTTTAGGGTTCCGTACTATAAAAAAAGTGGAACCTTAATAGGATCACATTGTTGTCCATCTGTTCGTCTGTCGAGACACTCTCAGGGGCGCGTGGAAGTATCATGTTTAAATTAATATCAAATACTCAGGTCTACAAACCCTAGGAGCAGTGAAAAAATTAAACTTCTAAGTCAATGCAATCAAAAGATACCGCCATTTATGCTCCGTTTATGTCGCATATTCTGACTCTAGTAAGGATATCAAAACCATGAAATTTGGCAAGAAGCAATGCTATGTAGCACAAGTAAAGGAATAAATCCAAAATTGGTAAATTTGCAATTACATACAAAAAACGTGATGAACGAACTATTTACATACCTACAAGTTTGTACGGAACCCGGTCGGAAAACACTTGACCGGTTTTTTTTAATATAACCGATCGATAGAGCATATTTTGTCCACCCTATCATCTGATGGAAAGCGACAACGAGGACGACGACTTCAAAAAAAGACTTCAACTTCTTGAAAATGTGAAACTTAAAATTCCTTGCAAAAGCGTTCGCAGAAAGACAAATTTGTTCGCTGTTCCTATGTCTAGGTCAAACTATACCTCAAATTCATACTTTCCCCGTTGTCTAAAACTGTATAACAAACAAATGTCACAATTAGATCTTTTTTGTACAAATATTGAAAAATTTTAAAAACATATCCTAGACCAGTTAATGTTAGAAACATAAATGTTTAAATGTAAGAAAAGCATAAATAGCATATAAATAACTCAACTTGCTTATACTTCTATAGATTCTGCATGAAAGAAAAGAATGTTTTGTGATTGAACTTTTTATTGTTATTATTTTTTTTTATTTTTATAAAAGTTTAGCATGCACAAAATTCTGTACGAATACATATTTATTATGGTAGGGGAGGCGAATAGGGGATTTACTCGAGCGCGGCAGATTAACATAAGGGGGGCAACCTTGCACCTTGTGAAGTACTCTCACCAAATCTTAGCCCTCCATATAGTGTCGAACGTCTAGGGTAGCCCGTCAAATTAGTAAAAAAAAATCGATGGTTTGAAATACTCGAGCGCGTCAGATTAAGGTAAGGTAAGTTAGTTACATGCAAAATAGTGTACATTTCAATAATCTGACAATTTGGGCGTGACGAAAGAAAATTGGTGGCTCGCAAAGTTGCAAAAAAAAATCGTCACCTGGATTTTCTCGAGCGCGATTAGTTTTTTTTTATTTTAAAGGAAATTAGTCACGAATCACGGAAATATCTTAATCTGCCGATTTGCACAAGCCGAAGTAGCTAAAATCATTATTAAGTGTATAGTCCAGGAATATTATGAGTTTCACCTCAGAATGAGAGATAGTCAGCTATTAACTTGTATAAACCTTTATTTTGACACCCTAAAACTTGTCTCAAAAGCTACTTATCTTAGGGTGCCCGCGACAACTGATTTTTCAAGGTCAAAAAATCATTTATTGCAAATATCTCGTTTCCTATAGGTTTTTTGGTACATGTATTCATAATAAATATTGTAGAAGATTAAATTTTCTACGACTTTTGTGCAAACATTTTTTCGATATCTTGAACCATTTTCGAGATTTCGATATTTTTTACATATTTTTTTTTTCAAACCGTCAGATTAAGGAAATCCCTCAACATAATTGTCAGATTATGGGTCAGTACAACAAGGCCATCAAGAAGAACCGCCTGTATAAAAATCTGACGCGCTCGAGTAAATCAAGGTCACGATTTTTTTTTGCATTTTCAAAAATCGGCCCTGACTGATGGTCGCGTCCAAATCGTCAGTCTTTAAAATAGGAGCTACTGGAGGGTTCACTTAACTTCCCTTATCAATGTCTGACGCGCTCGAGTAATTTTTTTTTTTAAATATTTTCGACCCCTTCGTACGGCCACCCCCACCACGCAAAACGGCAGATTATTATTTTTCCGTTATCAGACAGACGTGGCGCGACTACCCTATTAATATCTGACGCGCTCGAAGTATTTCTTGTTTTTTTTTTACATTTTTGAAACCCTGTAGACGCTCCCCCCACCGCTGAAGGGGAAAATATCACATAACCTTTTTTTCTTTATTCCACCTAATCTTCAAATTCCAGTAGGTCCCAAAGACGCTCGAGTAACTACAAATTTAGCATCATTGCCTCCCCTACCATTATGTACCTTTCACAGCGTAGATAACGTTGCATTGTTTATATTTATAAGGTTAGTGATCTGATGTTGTTTTATATTTAGTTATTTAGATCAATTTATTGGTCACTCTAGGTCAAGAACTGTACCTATTTCTTCATGTATCTATTATTATGTATGACTGTCTGTTGCCAAAATAAATATAAATAAATAAATAAAAAAAAGGAGGAGGTTTCTCAATTCGACTTTATTTTTTTTTATGTTTGTTAACTCAGTTAAGTTTTTATTCATTTAATTCACGATTTATTCATGTACTTTCATGGAATTAAAATCTATAAACAGGAAACGAATACACAAAAAACATTTCGCTGCCAGCCTTCTTCAGGGAACCTTGCCGATCGGTGGCAGCGGCAGCCTCGAAGAAGTTTTTTATATATTATAATTGTACATTTGCTTGTATATTTTGTACATTTGTTGTAAATAATATAATTATATATGAAAAACATTTCTAAATCCTAATACCTTTTCTAGAATCGAATATCACCTATAGTTGAATGAAAAAAAAAGACTAAGTAAATCTACTTTCATCCGTTAACGAGTGGAAAAGCGTCCGATGCCCCCGAGTAAGGGCTAAAAGAGCACGTTGCACAATTAGATACATTAACGCACATGAGATTCTGTATCACGAGATATCTCTCAACTAATATTTATAAACTAACTGTCCCTCGCGGTTTCACCCGCGTTCCCGTCCTATCTTTTCTCGGGATAAAAATATAGCCTATGTTACTCAGGGATGATGTAGTTTTCTAATGGTTAAACATTTGTTGAAATCAGTCCAATAGTTTTTGAGTTTATTCGTTAAAAATCACCAAAAATACAAATCTTTCCTCTTTATAATATAAGTGTAGATGTACATTCATATAACATGACAAATGTGTTTCATGTGTTTCATAAAATTTCCCACTTGTTAATGATTATTGCTATATTATGTGAAAACACCTTAATATTTTTTGAGGTATCTCACAGAAATTTAGTGAAAAATAGTGAAAATTCAACATAAGTTTACATAAGTAACTTAAGTTATGGAGACCATAGTTAAACTCGTGGTGAAGTCAAATATGGTGTTGAAGGTAGTGTGTTTGAGCCCTACAGTAAAACCATAGGAACTAAGTAAATAAGGAAACCATAGTAAGCTTAAATTTTCGGTGAAGGAAAACATCGCAAGGAAACCAACTCCCGCCTGGTTGGCTGTCTGTCGCCAAGTATGTTCACTTGAGAGCCAGTTGCTTTCTAGGCTTTGTAAAAGTCCTGCCACACGTTGTCAATCCCCCTAGCTACACGAGGGTAGTCACTTACTATCAAGTGACCCGCCTGCATATTTGTTTCACTTCTGACATAAAAACCTTTTACATGCAGAAAAATTAAACATAAGATTCCTCTGAAACGCGGGTAAAAACGCAAACATAAACATAAATATCTTCACATCTATCTCCATACACATCTTCAGATAAACAATCTCATTACACCACAGCGCCAGTCAATCGATAGATTACAGCAGTGGGACTGCAGCGGCGAAACAGATATATGCGGGAAACAATGAGATAGAGCGAGATGCATATATCAATAGAGTAATATGAGTTGCCCTATGAGACAACTATTTTTAATATGTGAAACTGTATATAGTTTGGTTGCTATGTCACTTAGGGTTCCGTAGTTTTTTTAGGGTTCCGTAGCCAAATGGCAAAAAACGGGACCCTTATAGATTCGTCATGTCTGTCTGTCTGGCTGTCCGTCCGTATGTCACAGCCACTTATTTCCTAAACTATAAGAACTATAGTGTTGATGCTTGATAAGAAGATGTATTTTGTGAACCACATTAAAATTTTCACACAAAAATAGAAAAAAAAACAACAAATTTTGGGGGTTCTCCATACTTAGAACTGAAATTAAAAAAAAATTTTTTTCAAAAATCCCATACGTGAGGGGTATCTATGGATAGGACTTTAAAAATGATATTGAGGTTTCTAATAGCATTTTTTTATAAACTGAATAGTTTGCGCGAGAGACACTTACAAAGTGGTAAAATGTGCCCCCCCCTGTAACTTCTAAAATAAGAGAATCATAAAACTAAAAAAAAAATATATGATGTACATTACCATGCAAACTTCCAACGAAAATTGGTTTGAACGAGATCTAATAAGTAGTTTTTTTTAATACGTCATAAATCGTAAACCGCAATTTACATAGTTATCACCAATTAAGATAGACCTCTGAGTTGTGGTGGCGCTCATACAATTAAATCAAATTGAAGGGACTTCTTGGCGGGAACATGCGAAGTAAGGTTGAGTTTTCGTTTTCATTTAACATTCATTAAATTCGTGTATTTTTAACCGACTTCAAAACAGGAGGAGGTTCTCAATTCGACTGTATGTTTTTTTTTGTATGTTTGTTACGCGATTACTCTGATGAATAGATTTTGATGATTCTTTTTTTGTTTGGTAGATCATACTTCAGAGGTGGTCCCATATAAATTTTATCGAAATTGATTCAGCACTTTTTGAGAAAATCAACAAAAACAAAAATTTTAATATCTCGTTTGATAAACCTTAGTGAATCAAACTGAGTCGTTGAGCATGACTTTTTGGATTTGGATGAAATTTTGTGTGTATACTTCAATGGGTACTTCGATGTCTCGAAGTACCCATTGAAGTATACACGGTATACTCGAAAAAATCATTCATTAATTTACTTTTTTTATTTGTCAATTTTTTTTTTTTTATGTATTTTTGTATTAGTTTAAGAATAAAATAGTTAAACATTTTAAAAAAGGCCAATATAGTCAGATGGTCCAAAAATATTTAAAAAATGTAACCTTGCTGAGTTTCTTGCCGGTTCTTTTCAGTTGAAGGCTGACTTCCGAAACGGTGGTAACTTCTGTAATTCGTAAACCTTCATAAGTGCCCTTCTAGGGCCTAAACGGAATAAATGGTTTTGACTTTGGCTTTGGCTTTGACTTTGATGTATGATAAATTCGGAACCATGGAGGGAGAAGTAAATAGGTTTAATGATGATTTGAATTCACAAACTTAGTGCACACGATGTTCTATTTACTTTATTCTCTAGAGGATAATAACGACTTTTACACTCGGATATCGAAGAGCAAAAATACTCTTTCCGAGATGGTGGGATGAAAAATTAAATTTAGTTATTTGATTACAAATTAAAGCTGAAAATAATATTAATATGTACCAAAGTTCGGATAGGTATGTTCCAAAAAGAGAATCGCAAATGAAACCGCGAGACCAAAATAACGTCCAAAATAACAAAGCCATAAAACTTAAAGTGTCAAATTGTCCCTTAATTGAACATGGTCCCTCAAAAGCCATTCAGCCCTGCTGACCTGCGGCACCCGCCCCAAAATTATATATTTAGGGGCAAATAGCAAACGAAATACAAAATTCGTTGAGACATGTCACGATGTCGACAAAATTATTCTGTCGAGAGATATTGTGGTACAGGCTGATGTTAAATAAAGTCCGTGAGTTAGGTCGTTAAACTAGGTGAGGTCTGAATAATATGGCTGACGGTATATCATGTATTCTACCAAAAAGATTTCATGTTGACAACTAAAATATAAAATAATATTCTATACCGCTTAAAACCCGCTCCGCAAATTAACTGAGGATCCTCAGAACCCTAAATAAACTACTGGTGCATGTAGAAGAGGAATCTGCCCAGACGACCCGGACTGTGAATCCCTCTTGAAGAGACTGCAGGAATACCAGGTACGTGGGCCTTCTTTTCATTGTCTGCGCGTCAGGATATTTGGGATTAAGAGGGTGTGTCGGTTAGTTTCGTACTATTTACAATTCTGGTGTTGGCTATTTACACGCCATCTCGCCATAGTTTTGGTCCTTATTGGCTGCCAAGCAGGGTCGGCTCTAGCCCATGTAGCGCCCGGGTGCAATCAAATACCCTGGCGCCCTCTTGAAGGCGAGCAAAAAAAAGGTCAGTCAGAGACCTTTAGCCCTAGGTCGTTCGCGAACTAACCGAGTACATGATATGGTCGCAGGGTCTATTGAGAGCGCCACGAGCGACGGCGCCCCCAAACACCCTGCACTATAGGTAAAGCCGGCACTGCTGCCAAGACTCACAAGCTTATACGTATTCGCTGTAAAAAATGTTATCAGATCCCTGGAAAAGCCAAGTCCTGGTTTAAAAGTATGGTTTATGTTATGGAGGAGCGAAGTGTTAGACTCCTCCATTGAAAAGGGAAGATCTTCCGCCAGGCTAGGTCATCGTGCCTGGGGACCGCGGTCCAACTGTAGATGTTGGAATCTTGTATATAGGCAGATCGCATAGAAAACTTCGTAAGCGCGATGTAGGTTATTGAAGCGCCATCTATCTAGGAGTCGTGCGAACTATATCTATGTGTAGATAGATGTCGCTACAATGTCAATCGAACCGTCTGACCGATGTGGTAAGGAATTAAGATTAATATTATCACAATATTGAAGACAAACTTCGTCACAGGTCTTCAATGTTATTATGACATGTACCTAGGTCAATAACACAATGACAGTTCCCGTGGTGTTGGCTATGGTAGCCACTTACCAGAGGATCTATCTTTTAGTGTTCCGTACCCAAAGGGTAAAATCGGAATTCTTATTGAAGTATAGAACCTTAAAATAGATGTTGTTTGTTAGCTATTTAATATCATTTTTATGACATTTACGCAATGGTTTTTATAATCTTAGCAACGAATTGTAATTGAAAATTCCAACGAAGAAAACAATGCAATGGGAAAGTAATAAGGAAAATTGATTAAGAAAATCCACCGAAGCATGTCTAATTCATACATATACAGTATATTACTGCACTAGGTATATGACTCAGATTGTACCAGCAAAAGATTTAAAACTAACATTTACACTTTATTCTACTACTAGCTGTTCCGCGCGGTTTCACCCGCGTTCCCGAGGGATCTTATCTTTTCCCGGGATAAAAAGTAGCCTATGTGCTATTCCAGACTATAATATATCTCTATGCCAAATTTCATCCAGATCCCTTCAGCCGTTGGCGTAAATGAGTAACAAACATACATCCATCCATCCATCCAAACTTTCACATTTATAATACTAGCTGTTTCCCCGCGTTCCCGTGGGATCTTATCTTTTACCGGGATAAAAATTAGCCTATGTGCTATTCTAGACTATAATCTATCTCTGTGTCAAATTTCATGCAGATATGTTCAGCCATTCTTGCGTAAATGAGTAACAAACATCGATCCATCCATTCAATCATTCACATTTATAATATTAGTAGCTGTCCTCCGCAGTTTCACCCGCGTTCCCGTGAGATCTTACCTTTTCCCGGGATAAAAAGTATCCTATGTATTATTCTAGGATATGAACTACCTGGGTGCCAAGTTTCATCAAAATCCGTTCAGCCGTTTTTGCGTGAAAGATTAACAAACATCTTCACATACATCTTCACTCACATCTTCACACACATCCAAACAAGGCGATGATAGCTCAGTGGTAAGTGACGTCGAATACCGCGGCGAAGGTCGTGGGTTCGAATCCTACAATGAGCTTGAGCTTTCGGTGAAGGAAAACATCGTGAGGAAACCACAGCACGGTGGTAGGGTACTATGTAGTACCCGACTAGCTGGCTACCACCCTCAAGTTGAAAATCTGTCGCCAAGCACCTGTTGGTGTGTTCCGACAGCTGCACTTGAGAGCCAGTTCCCATCTAGGCTTTGTGTGCTTACCACCTTTGGCCACATCATCACTTACCATGGTGAGATTGTGGTCAAACACAAACTTATCCAGATTAAAAAAAAACCTATGGACATTAACAAAGATCATCATAATTCAATTGTCCTTAGAAACTCAGCTCACGAATGCAATTTTCTTACCCAGCACCATAATACATGGAGATATGGATCTCTAAAACCTTTAACTAAGCCCCCCATAAAACTTGACACCCTGTATCACCCACCGATGACGTCACAGGCGGGAATACCTTGGGATGCGAGTCACGTCTGCGCAACTCATTTTGTGCGTTCCGTATATACCCACTAATCCGGTATTAGCCTGCTTCTGCTTCTTCAGTTGATAATAACTTATTACCTAGTTTTAGCTTTTCAGCTTTATCCGGTTTAGGAGGGCTGTTATGGTAACTATAAGTTTAGACTGACTAAATTAGTTTGAAGTCAATAGTTATCATCATAACAATACAAGAAACAAAGATAAAATTGTGACCCCTAGATTCAGGCTAGCTAAAGTTAATAAATCTTTTCTCGGGAATTGTGTTCGTTTCTACAATAGGATCCCACGTGAGGTTTTTGTTTTTTTTTTATTCTGGATAAGCTTGTGTTTGACCACAATCTCACCATGGTAAGTGATGATGTGGCCAAAGGTGGTAAGCACACAAAGCCTACGTGGGAACTGGCTCTCAAGTGCAGCTGTCGGAACACACCGATAGGTGCTTGGCGACAGATTTACAACTTGAGGGTGGTAGCCAGCTAGTCGGGTACTACAAAGTACACTACCACCGTGCCGTGGTTTCCTCACGATGTTTTCCTTCACCGAAAGCTCAAGCTCAAGCTCATTGTAGGATTCGATCCCACGACCTTCGTCGCGGTATCCGACGTCACTTACCACCACTGAGCTATCATCGCCTTAAACTGGAATGGTAACTGGAATGTCTTATTTTAAATTTTAGAATTATACATATTAAACTTAGGTTAATGAACAAAGCCTACTATAAGGTGGCTCATTATATGGAAGACAGAAATATATGGTTGTAGTACCTTCTCTCTGCACCTGCATCCCCCTGGCGAAGTGTAAAATATTACAAAATGTATCTTATGTATTTTTGAAAATGAAAATGATTTTAAGTTATCCACTGCAAAAAAAATATTGCCTTGCAGATGTGTTGCCATCCTTTTACAATGCCTAGAAGGTAAGAGCTATCAATTGAAATTCTTGGAACACATCGATAGGTGCTTTTACAGATTTTCATCAGTAGCTTACAATTAACCGTGCTATTGTAACTCATTGTAGGATTCGAACCGTTGTGGGTACTTTTTTTTTCGCGAAAACGTCCTCCCGCGTTTCCTATAGATCTTATATTTTTCCGGAATAAAAAGTATCCTATGCTTTATTTTTGAATATGATCTATCTGAATACCAAGTTTCATTAAAATCCTTTCAGTAGTTTTTGCGTGAAAGAGTATCAAACATTTTTCATAAATAAGAAAAAGATGGTAACAAGATGCTCTATCCGAAATATTCGGATTAACACACAATTATGATCAACATGTATAAGACATTAGATAGATAAATACTAGTTTTTGACCAGCTGTCTCATTTTTAATTAGTTATTATAATATACTAGTGTGCCCGGCAGACGTTGTCCTGCCCTGAAAATAAAACTTGGAACCCGATTCCAGCGCCACCTATTGTGAACTAAACAATCTGTCAGTCCGATCTCGAGACATGTCCAAAAGTTGTTCTATACAAATAATTTTCTTCATTATTCACGGGAATAGGATAAAAAGTATCCCATGTCCGTCTCCTGGTTCTAAGCTACCTCCCCATCAATTTTCAGCCAAATCGGTTCAGCCGTTCTTGAGTTATAAATAGTGTAACTAACACGACTTTCTTTTATATATATAGATTATATTTATATATATTTTTTTAATACTTAATCACTTTCTGTTTTTTGTATATATTATTATATAGCTTAGTTAGTGTTTAAAATTATATGTATATCCCTATAAATAAATATATAATTACAAAATACTATAAATATCTATGTAACTGAAACACTTTCTTATTAATTAAATTTCACCCAAAAATATTTTAGTCTCAGATTAATTTGTAATGACTTTGTTAAAGAATTTGTAACCGACCAACGAAAACTTGAGGAATTTTTCAAAGTATTTGATTGTTATGCTGACGCAAACCAGTTAACTAGAGCGGAATATTTAATTGTCTTATTGAACTAGCTGTCCCCCGCGGATTCACCCACATTCTTAACTTTTTTCGGGTAAAAAATATCCTTCTTTTATTCCAGAATATGATCTACCTGTGTGCCAAGTTTCATGAAAATTTGTTCAGTAGTTTTTGCGTGAAAGAGTAACAAACTTTCACATTTGTACTATATCGTAGTTTTTTGATAACCCCACGGGAATCTAATATTTTTCCCGGGATAAAAAGTATCCTGTGTATTAATCCAGTTAATAAAGTCTCGGGATATTTAGGTATTATTATTAGATGGACTAATGATGATGATGATAGTAATGATGAAATGATGATGATGATGACCATTACACCACCAACGCATCTGTAAAGTATGAAATTAAACATAAACAAGCTAAAATCATTAGTCTAGTTACTGTTATGGTGATAATTTTAGTTAAATGTTGTAAAAACTATGCGTTGGCCGAGAATCGAACTCGGATCAACTGCTTGGAAGGCAACTATGCTGACCATTACACCACCAACGCATCTGTGAAGTATGAAACTAAACATAAACAAGCTAAAATCATTAGTCTAGTTACTGTTATGGTAATAATTTTAGTTAAATGTTGTAAAAACTATGCGTTGGCCGAGAATCGAACTCGGATCAACTGCTTGGAAGGCAACTATGCTGACCATTACACCACCAACGCATCTGTGAAGTATGAAACTAAACATAAACAAGCTAAAATCATTAGTCTAGTTACTGTTATGGTAATAATTTTAGTTAAATGTTGTAAAAACTATGCGTTGGCCGAGAATCGAACTCGGATCAACTGCTTGGAAGGCAACTATGCTGACCATTACACCACCAACGCATCTGTGAAGTATGAAACTAAACATAAACAAGCTAAAATCATTAGTCTAGTTACTGTTATGGTAATAATTTTAGTTAAATGTTGTAAAAACTATGCGTTGGCCGAGAATCGAACTCGGATCAACTGCTTGGAAGGCAACTATGCTGACCATTACACCACCAACGCATCTGTGAAGTATGAAACTAAACATAAACAAGCTAAAATCATTAGTCTAGTTACTGTTATGGTAATAATTTTAGTTAAATGTTGTAAAAACTATGCGTTGGCCGAGAATCGAACTCGGATCAACTGCTTGGAAGGCAACTATGCTGACCATTACACCACCAACGCATCTGTGAAGTATGAAACTAAACATAAACAAGCTAAAATCATTAGTCTAGTTACTGTTATGGTAATAATTTTAGTTAAATGTTGTAAAAACTATGCGTTGGCCGAGAATCGAACTCGGATCAACTGCTTGGAAGGCAACTATGCTGACCATTACACCACCAACGCATCTGTGAAGTAAGAAACTAAACATAAACAAGCTAAAATCATTAGTCTAGTTACTGTTATGGTAATAATTTTAGTTAAATGTTGTAAAAACTATGCGTTGGCCGAGAATCGAACTCGGATCAACTGCTTGGAAGGCAACTATGCTGACCATTACACCACCAACGCATCTGTGAAGTATGAAACTAAACATAAACAAGCTAAAATCATTAGTCTAGTTACTGTTATGGTAATAATTTTAGTTAAATGTTGTAAAAACTATGCGTTGGCCGAGAATCGAACTCGGATCAACTGCTTGGAAGGCAACTATGCTGACCATTACACCACCAACGCATCTGTGAAGTATGAAACTAAACATAAACAAGCTAAAATCATTAGTCTAGTTACTGTTATGGTAATAATTTTAGTTAAATGTTGTAAAAACTATGCGTTGGCCGAGAATCGAACTCGGATCAACTGCTTGGAAGGCAACTATGCTGACCATTACACCACCAACGCATCTGTGAAGTAAGAAACTAAACATAAACAAGCTAAAATCATTAGTCTAGTTACTGTTATGGTAATAATTTTAGTTAAATGTTGTAAAAACTATGCGTTGGCCGAGAATCGAACTCGGATCAACTGCTTGGAAGGCAACTATGCTGACCATTACACCACCAACGCATCTGTGAAGTATGAAACTAAACATAAACAAGCTAAAATCATTAGTCTAGTTACTGTTATGGTAATAATTTTAGTTAAATGTTGTAAAAACTATGCGTTGGCCGAGAATCGAACTCGGATCAACTGCTTGGAAGGCAACTATGCTGACCATTACACCACCAACGCATCTGTGAAGTATGAAACTAAACATAAACAAGCTAAAATCATTAGTCTAGTTACTGTTATGGTAATAATTTTAGTTAAATGTTGTAAAAACTATGCGTTGGCCGAGAATCGAACTCGGATCAACTGCTTGGAAGGCAACTATGCTGACCATTACACCACCAACGCATCTGTGAAGTATGAAACTAAACATAAACAAGCTAAAATCATTAGTCTAGTTACTGTTATGGTAATAATTTTAGTTAAATGTTGTAAAAACTATGCGTTGGCCGAGAATCGAACTCGGATCAACTGCTTGGAAGGCAACTATGCTGACCATTACACCACCAACGCATCTGTGAAGTAAGAAACTAAACATAAACAAGCTAAAATCATTAGTCTAGTTACTGTTATGGTAATAATTTTAGTTAAATGTTGTAAAAACTATGCGTTGGCCGAGAATCGAACTCGGATCAACTGCTTGGAAGGCAACTATGCTGACCATTACACCACCAACGCATCTGTGAAGTATGAAACTAAACATAAACAAGCTAAAATCATTAGTCTAGTTACTGTTATGGTAATAATTTTAGTTAAATGTTGTAAAAACTATGCGTTGGCCGAGAATCGAACTCGGATCAACTGCTTGGAAGGCAACTATGCTGACCATTACACCACCAACGCATCTGTGAAGTATGAAACTAAACATAAACAAGCTAAAATCATTAGTCTAGTTACTGTTATGGTAATAATTTTAGTTAAATGTTGTAAAAACTATGCGTTGGCCGAGAATCGAACTCGGATCAACTGCTTGGAAGGCAACTATGCTGACCATTACACCACCAACGCATCTGTGAAGTATGAAACTAAACATAAACAAGCTAAAATCATTAGTCTAGTTACTGTTATGGTAATAATTTTAGTTAAATGTTGTAAAAACTATGCGTTGGCCGAGAATCGAACTCGGATCAACTGCTTGGAAGGCAACTATGCTGACCATTACACCACCAACGCATCTGATAAATAAGTAAAAGACTTGCTAGGATATCTACGAAGTACCTTCCTTCATTTGTACAAGTGTTTTATATCGCAGCATTAATCACCGTTGTTATTATCCATTGTCTGTCTGTCTGTTACCTTTTCACGCCTAAACCTCTGAACCATTTTCTATGTATTAAGTTACAAAGATAGATATCTTAGAGAAGGACATAGGCACGGTATAGTTATCTACATAGGCTACTTTTTATCCCGGGAAAAGATATGATCCCTCGGGAACGCGGCTGAAACTGTAGGGGACAGCTTATAATTATCCTACTAATTCTACTTAATATTATAAATGTGATGGTATGTGTGGATGGAGGTGTGTGAAGATGTTTGTTACTCTTTCACGCAAAAACGGCTGAACGGATTTTGATGAAATTTGGCACACAGGTAGTCCATATCCTGGAAAAAAAGATAGGATACCAAACTATTGGTTTAAATAAATGTTGGATGGAGATGATAGATATGTAGCTGCAACACCAAACTGTATCCCTCGATTTTGTTATCATTAGTTTTTGGGATTGCCCCCAGTATTAAAGCAATTTTAAAGATGTCCAAACAAATGTATTCAGTCAGGATAATGTGGTAGATATTCCGCAATGAATCCTAACTGACAATAATAACATACTTCGGTCTCCGTTAGTTTATACTTGTGCGCAACAAACTATGGTATGTACAGAGTAATGAGAGAACAGGGAACATATTTTTAGGGGTTATACAATTTTCAGACTGTAAGAAAATAAAAATTATATGTGAAGGTTACTTTTACAAGAATCATAAAAATTACATAGCATAATGATAAGCTTTAGTGTTAGGTATTAATAAAACCAGTGGGAGAACACAAATTTCAATAAACACAATAATAATACTTTAGTAATTGTACCTAAGGTCACTGTTTTCCACAATGGTATTATAAGCAAAAAAACACTCGCGCACCGAAGGTTCCGTAAAACTTGTAAATATGTAAATAGATCACGGTAAGCGAGAAGAGAAGATTAAAAAAAAAAAACTTGAGAGGTGTCAAGGGACACCCGGATGGAACGAAATTATATAAGTCGAGAGAGTATATATATAAAAAAGAAATATAGAAATGAAAATATCTGGCTTGCTTTCGATAAGAGAGAGGGAGAGAGAGAGAGAGAGAGAGACAGGTCAACGCACTTTTGACACTAAAAGTGTCGTGACAATTTTTTCGTAAGATTTTTTTCCGTCTAGCCCCCTTTCACAACGCGCGATAAGGAACTTCGAAATCGAAATTTTTTTCGGATGTAATTGCAAATTTTACAGTTTTCAGATTTATTCCTTTACGTACTACTTGAAGTTGCTTCTTGCCAAATTTCATAGTTGTAGATCAACTGGAAGTACCCTATCTTTAGGTTTTGATTCCCTTGCGAGCTGAGCATAAACGACCGTATCTTTTAATTGCTTTGACTTAGAAGTTTCACTTTTTAACCACCTGCTTTCGGAGCGCTTATAACTATTTTCTTATCGATTTTCCATTGTATATTTAACAGAAATTTGTTTGCACAGTTGAAAATTGTAATAAGAAATAGTACGTATAATATAAAACACTTGTACAAATATTATACTTCTACTTATTGTTATTATAGATTTCTCTATTTAACTTTCGATACAACTGTCAGATGCGTTGGTGGTGTAATGGTCAGCATAGTTGCCTTCCAAGCAGTTGATCCGAGTTCGATTCTCGGCCAACGCATAGTTTTGTTTTAGACAGAAGGGTGTCACAATTTTAATTAAATAGGCCCAAAACATCACATTTTGTGATATGTATCTCTGGATGTATGTTACTCTGTGCACACCCCATTTAAGATGTAAACACATAAGTATAGAGAGGTAACCCTCCCTCTAGCTCTAGGGGGGTGGCTTGTGCCAGTCGTCGCGGTAAAGCGCCGCCGATCGGTCGCTTAGAAGGCGCCAAAAACGCCTCCCTTTAAAAACAAAAAAAAAATAGGTTTTATTTAGAATTTATTTTTCAATTTATCTTCTATTTTATCCCTCTACTGTTCCAAATTCAAATATAAAATTTGAAACGTTCGAAATAACGCAATGCGGTCACGAGCGGCAACTGTTTTCAATTGACATTTTTCTCCCAAAAATTCCTTTTGGCTAACCGTTTCCTTCCTTTTATAAATTCTCCCCTTTTTGTGTTACTTTTCCCTTCTATGTTTATTTTTTAATACAAACTTTGTTGTTTTTAGGTGCAAAAGTTAAGAGTGATGTTTTAATATTGTCAATTTTGGAATGCCTTGAATTGGATTAAGGGTTTTATGCAAGTAAGTTGCTTGAAGGTTATTGATTAAATAAAAAACTATCATTTATCGTCTTAAAAATGGACTAATTCTCTAAAAGATCTGATCCTTTATAATTATACTTAGTGCTCAAGTAAAGTACCGCGATGGTATCATGAGGCACGCGTAATTTTGAAGCACTGGCATAATTTTACGTATTCACGTGTATAAAATTTTGACAGCGTATATGTATTACTAGCTGTCCCCCGTGGTTTCACCCACGATCCCGAGGGATTTTATCTTTTCCCGGGACAAAAGTAGCCTATGTGCTATTCCATACTATAATCTATCTCTGAGCCAAATTTCGTCCAGATCCGTTCAGCCGTTCTGGCGTAAATGAGTAACAAACATACATCTATCCATCCATCCAAACCATTTTCGAGATGTTTAATGTCTTTTTTAGGGTTCCGTAGTCAACAAGGAACCCTTATAGTTTTGCTATGTCCGTCTGTCTGTTCATGGCTTAGCTCAGAGACTTTTAGTACTAGAAAGGTGTAATGTGGCTGTAATGGTGAAAATCTTGAATATTTTTTTAGGATAGGTACTTCCCCTATTCGTAAAGTGGCGATGAATTTTATTTTTCATCTTTCCCATGATGTGGGGGTGTTTGAAAACCATTTTCTGATTCAGGTCAAAATATTTAAAAATGTAACCTTGCTGAGTTTCTTGTCGGTTCTTCTCAGTTGTTGTCTGACTTACGAACCGGTGGTAAATTCTGTAATTTGACCTTCATAAGTGCCCTTCTAGGGCCTAAACTGAATAAATGGTTTTGACTTTGACTTTGAGGCATCTATTAGCGGTATATTAAGCTGTAAATATCCCCCATCCCTCTTTCAGCCAAGCAAGTTGTAACAGGTGCGAGCTAGGAACTTCCGGAGCCCCTGCCACCCTGAGCTGAACGATTTAGGATATTCCCCCTTGTTTCTCACCTTATGAGGCAATTTTGACCCCATCCCTACACACTAGATTGTCCCAGCGGCAGGTGTGTGAGAGCTCCCGGTTGCCCATCGACCGATCTTGCTGTACGTCCCGCCAAGGTCATGCACGATGCACGATGAAAGACGACCGGGAATAGGCACGACGGACGTGGTCTTGGCGGGACGAACAGCGGGGATGGATGGGTGCGTAAGGCCCTTTAGTCTTTTCTTTCCATCATGTTTTTCAAACACGCGATAACATGGTCCATTAAAACAAATTTGATAAATTAACTTTCTAACAAAACCTGTCCAAATAAAAGGCAGCTCAAAAGTATAAAGAATGTTATATTTTCATTATGAAATGGTGAATGAGGTTTTTATTGGAGGCGCCACAATACGACGCGACGTCCGTACAAAAGTCTTTGAGAAATTGCTTTTATTGCATTATATACTCACACCGTTTAATTTGAAACGACTTTTTGTTTAATTTATTTGAACATTTTTGCGCAAAGGCGTATTTTGTAAGTAGGCGAAATGTAATACATATGAAAAACCTTGTCATATTATTTTATATAAGACTAGGCTGTCCCCCGCGGTTTCAGCCGATCCCTCGGATCCATCCCCGCGGATGGGATCCGCGTTCCCATGGGATCCGCGTTCCCGTGGGATCCGCGTTCCCGTGGGATTGAGCGGTATGAAATATACTTAACGACCTCTCAGAGCTACCTACCATACGCAAAAAACTTCTTAAAAATCGGTCGGGCCGTTTCGGAGGAGTTCGGTTACTAACACATGCTATATGTATAATTAACTAGTTCTTTGTTAATTATATAGCCTGGACACAGTATACTGTGGCCTGGACTAAAGAACCCTTCTTCTTCTTCTTCTTCGTACGGGCGGTTTCCGCAATTGGGCGACGGAGTGCGCCCTTTTTGCATCGGAGGGTGTTTGGCTGGGGTTACTCCAGCCATCCTATATCCTCAAGGAAGCCTGCCAGCGCCTTGACGTTGCCGACCGCCTCCCTGAGACTACCCGGGTTACCCAGGTAGTTTTCCCGGCATTCGGCCACCCCACCGCATTCCAGCAGAACGTGGGCGGCTATTTCTTCTGCCCTCATGCAAGCTCTGCTTAGGGGGCTGTCTGTGACACCTAGATTGAACAGATGTTTGTTAAAACTGCCGTGACCGGTTATGGCGCTAGAAAGATCCCTTAAGGGTTGGATTTTCAAAGTATCCTTTCTTAGCGGATACATACTTGGTATTAGGCCAACTTCGTAGCATTTATACTTTTTGAGATTTCGTGATTCATTAATTCGCTTGTATTTAAGAGAGATCATGAGGCATCTAAAGGCATGACCCCCACAGAGGTCATACTTTGACCTAATTTCAGTAATAGAGACTTATTTCACTTGTATAAACATAATAATATGTTTGATATCATATATCTAAAGTTATATTATTATTGAACATGCGTTGGTGGTGTAATGGTCAGCATAGTTGCCTTCCAAGCAGTTGATCCGAGTTCGATTCTCGGCCAACGCATAGTTTTTTTAGTGTCATATTGGAAAATATATTTCCTAACTAATGTTCTATGAATTTTTTTAAGATGATAAAATTAACTGATTCCAATTTTTTATAAAATCGATTTACGAACATGGCTCAGCCAGACCAGATAAAAAAGGTACTTATTTTCTGAAGGAAGCTCCAGAACTCATAATAATATTATAAATAATGCTCGCGCCGCTCATTTTTAGGGTTCCGTACCTCAAAAGGTAAAAAAAGGAACCCTTATAGGATCACTTTGTTGTCCGTCCGTCCGTGCGTCCGTCCGTCTATCTGTCAAGACCCTTTTTCTCAGGAACGCGTGGAGGTATCAAACTGAAAGGAGACGGGAAGTTTTGGGCCCAGCAGTTAACTAGTTCAAATGTGTATCAAAAAATCCGTTATATTTTTCTAAAGGAAATCACAAAATACAGTATCATTTTTCTATCCAGAAAGCGAGAAAGATTAAAATAAGTTGTGAAACCAAATAATCGATTAAAATAAATCGTTAAAATCTCAGAATATGTATGGAAATCGAGTGACAAGTGCATAACAATCGATTATTTATATCAAATCGAGTCACTTTAAATTAATTTACAGTTGGGAACTTGGGAACACTGATCAGATCACTGACAAGTTGACAACCGTCCGTCAGTCACAACAGGTTAAGTAAAAAACCGGCACTCGTTCGTTTTCTTTCATTTTCGCACGTATTTTCCGTTGTTTATTGCAAAGAGTATAATATGTTTATTGTATACCACGACTGATTACGCCTATCAATCGAATATTGACGACATGGATCGCTGTGTAAATTGTACCATTGCGACTGGTCGCAGTAACTATTGGGAGAAGAGTCTTGGACGATGAGGCGATTTTATCAGTTATTCGTCAGTGGCATGCATCGCAGCCTGTAAGTACCTATTAGAATTATTTTAATCATATCATTAATCTTTTTGTTAAATGGCATAAGTACCTAAATCTATCCTACCTATTAGTTGATTGATGGTGAACATATTTATGTGTTTTTGTGATAGTCATCTCATATTCACTCATTAGGATTATGTAATGAAGTTTGTATAAGATTGAACATGATTTAAATAGTTAACATTTTTCTGAACATGATTTAAATAGTTAACATTTTTCAGGTAACCAATGAGAACTATGTATATCAAGTATGTTGGAACTTGGCCCAAGTTGTGGTTCTTGGGAGATGTCAAATTGAAGCATCACACTAAAGTTGGCCATTCAAGTGTTTGTGTCCGCCGTGGACTTTCACTGTTAGCACAGTGATTCACACACCTTTTTTGTAATGATTCTGCTTATGAATCTGTGATATATAAAGTAACCAGAGATTGGATTCTGCCATAAACAGTAAGTACCTTCAGTAAAACATATTATATAAATACTTAGGATTTTTTGGATTCAAAGTATCTGGGGGAAGCTGCCAGGTTATGTCAGACTCATCCTGCATGCTTATTTTATTTACAATATAGGGATGGGTATGCTTTTTTTATATAATTAGATATTAATTTTAAAAAATTGAACACCCAAAAAGATGTAAATAAATATATTATAATAGAGGATTTAATTTTCATTAATCTACATATAAACACTTTTGTTACAGGTGGATGAAGCAGATTGTATATGTCACTCTTGCTGAGTATTAGCAGACAAAGCTGCTATTCAACATATATTATCCCGACATATAAGTTTAAACACATGTTGTCTAAAAGGATGTGATTCAATATTAGCATACTATTGTAACTGTATTGTAGGTAGAAGGACTGTAGGCTGCTGTGCCATGTAATAAAATATCATACCTCCAGCACAAATCTTAGATGACATAAGTACTCATAATTATTGAAAATGAATAAATAGTTATTGTATGTATTCATGTTTTATTTTACTTCCACACCCTGGACATTGGATTAATCAATGTCCAGGGAGCACCATACATGTCAGATATTCGACACAACACACATAGAGTCTCTCTACTAGCACCCCATGCCTAACAATCATTACATAATGATTACAATATTATTCAGCAAATAACATCAAAAAACTGCTACGTTGTAACA
Organism: Ochropacha duplaris; assembly: GCA_951361185.1. Lineage (NCBI taxonomy): Eukaryota > Metazoa > Arthropoda > Insecta > Lepidoptera > Drepanidae > Ochropacha > Ochropacha duplaris. The sequence goes on along the minus strand of OX592712.1, from coordinate 7,546,436 downwards.
TAACCTCAATTTTACTATATTTCATATAACTTGATTCCTGGATAGCCAAATATCACCAAATTTTCAGTGAAGGCTTGTTATAATATCCTCTTTCAAATAAGGCTACTTTGATTGAGTTAACACCTGGGCCCAGAAATGTATAGAGTCTCTGCTTTCTCCTTTATATCAAATACTCAAGTTTACTGTCTCTTAGAGCTGTGAAAAAATCAAACTTCTAAGTCAACGCAATCAAAAGATACAGCCGTTTATGTCGCAAATTTTCGAATCTCGCAAGGGAATGAAACCTTCAGGGTACTTCCCGTGAACTTAGAATCTTGAAATTTGGTACGAAGCAACGTCTTATACAGATAAAGGAAAAAATCCAAAAAATAAAAAGTTGAAAATTAAAGGGTACATACATAGTTACCAGCAATTAAGATAGACCTCTGAGTTGTATCGGCGCTCATACAATTTAGAGGTCTGGCTTAATTGCACCAACCTAAAACAAGGGAATCGAAAAAAAAAAGATGAACGAACTATTTACAAGTTTGTACGGAACCTTCGGTGCGCGAGTCCGACTCGCACTTGACCGGTTTTTTTGTTAAATGAAAATTGTTTCAATATCATCAGCTTTGTCCCAAAATAACATAAATATTAATATTACATTAAAACGTGAAGAAAAATATTGTACCCCACTTCCACGGGACAAATTAAAAAACGTGATCGGCTTCCTTTTCTGTGCTTCACTTTAAGTGTGCGGGGCTCTGTCAACCATTTTGATTTGGTCTGAATTCTTGTTTTTAGAAATAGGTTCCACTATTCCTAGAGAATTTACATTTTCACACTTGCAAATTAGATAATTTACATTAAAACATGAAAATTTTACCTTTAATTACGCTTGTTTTGAGTTTATATAAAAAATGGCGAGTTTACATCAAAAACAAAACTCAAAAAATTATGCCAAATATGCAACAATATCTGTTAAGAGCACAATGTCTTCTCTATAATACTACGTTGCTCGACCCTGAATAAGAGGCACAGAATTTTTGCGACGGGCATTCCCCCCTACCCGACAGCCTCACCCCCCTGTGACCTCAAACTGTGACCCCTCCATTACCCCTAAGGGTTGCCCGAAAATATTTGAAGATAACATTACTATAGTAATGTTGCCATATCTATGTAATATAACTATAGATACCGTGTCGTGAAATACCTTTTAAGGTTGTTAGGGACATCTTTTTGTGGTAGCTCAATACAATATCATGTGTAGGTTGGTGAAATATGAGACTTTTATGGCATACAATAGGGTATCATTTGCATTGAAACGAGTCGCTGAAAGTAGCGGGATGCAAGAACTCAGGGTTTGTAAAGCATGTAGGTTTTTATGTGATTGTCTCATTATACTTAACTAGCTGTACCCCGCGGTTTCGGATCTTATCTATTCCCGGGACAAAATATAGCCTATGTTCATCAGGGATGTAGCTTTCTAATGGTGAAAGAATTTTTCAAATCGGTCCAGTAGTTTCAGAGCCTATTCAATGCAAACAAACAATCAAATCTTTCCTCTTTACAGTATTATTAGTATAGATTACCACGGCACTACGTGGATAAGATAGGATAGGCACTTACCATCAGATCAACCAAGTCACTTCCGAGTTTAAAAAATCTTACTACTAAATTAAAAAAGTGAAAATTTGTTTGGATATTTGTTGCTCTTTCACGCAAAAACCACTGAACGGATTTTGATGAAACTTGTTTTTTTTTTTTTATTCTGGATAAGCTTGTGTTTGACTACAATCTCACCATGGTTAGTGATGATGTGGCCGCAGGTGGTAAGCACACAAAGCCTAGATAGGAACTGGCTCTCAAGTGCAGCTGTCGGAACACACCAATAGGTGCTTGGCGACAGATTTTCAACTTGAGAGTGGTAGCCAGCCAGTCGGGTATTACAAAGTACCCTACCATCGTGCTATGGTTTCCTCACGATGTTTTCCTTCACCGAAAGCTCAAGCTCATTGTAGGATTCGAACCCACGACCTTCGTCGCGGTATCCGACGTCACTTACCACTGAGCTATCATCGCCTTAAAAAGGTACACAGGTAGATCATATCGTGCAATAAAACAAAACATAATATGAAGTAATAAAGATCCCTCGGGAATTTGCGAGAAACCGCGGGGTACAGATAGTAAAATAAAATTGTTTCTTAATTCTCAAAGCTCGAGTACATAGCATAAGTTTACGGGCAAACTCGCATGTAAAAAACTTGTAAAATGTAATAAAAATTCGACAATAACTTTGGGTAGCGAAGCCAGCGGCACCAGGTGTATATGTAAGCCTCAACATCTGGGACCTGCTATATAAATCCGAGAGAGCCTCAAGTTTTTCATTTAACTCGATGCGCCTATAATTTTATGTTGGATAATACATTTGGAGCTTATTAATTTTGTTTTAAAACTATTTTGTATTAAATAAATTACTTACTTCTCTGATTTTCTCTCTCACTCTCTTCCATAATAGATTGCGAATGCTGATACTCGTAGTTTACTTGCAATGACGGTTCACAAATATATAAATGAATTTTTCATCCCATCTATTCGAAAAGGACGACTTGGTTCGCCTTTAAGTGCACCCAAAGGTGGTGATTTCTATAAGAAACTTTTAGCGGGCAGTAATGAGTTTTTAATCCTCTTTATTTTATAAGTGCGCCGGAATTATCTTTGCCGCGCACTTATTGAATTTGGAACATTTCATCTTAGTGTTCAGCGCTTTGATTGGCTGGCTTAATACTCAAAATGTTCAGCGCCAAGAAATCGAACGCAAATATTGTTGTTTGAAAAAATCGAACACAATTATCGTTGGACACGGGATAAGTTGATCCCACCAAAAACATTATCATGTAAAGAGTGCTGCCAAGACACCACATGGCTCACACTGTCAAAAAGTAATCAGATCTCATGTTGATCCAAGCTGCTAACTCTACACGCCCTAACTCTACAAGCTCTAACTTCACAAACTCTTATTTGTGAAAATATATAACTTGGCCATTTCGCTACATTTACATGGGCTTAAGGTGAAAAATTTATTCACTGTTCATTACGTTTCTGATTTTGTAGTAACGAAATGGCCAAGTTACATATTTTCACTAATAAGAGTTTGTGAAGTTAGAGCTTGTAGAGTTAGGGCGTGTAGAGTTAGAAGCTTGGATCAACATGAGATCTGATTACTTTTTGACAGTGTGAGCCATGTGGTGTCTTGGCAGCACTCTTTACATGATAATGTTTTTGGTGGGATTTCACTTCTTTTTGTACATTGCTTGTGACAATATTTTCGTTTCAATTCGAAACAACGCCATATACCTAGTTTTTGAAGTGAAAACTGAAGTCTCATACAAACTGCCATCCCCTAGTAGGTAGTGCCCTTGCGCTTCGCTTCCTTTGGCTTGTAGTTCATCACAGTGGTCTACAACATATCGCACGATAGCAGTCCTGACTTGCGACGTGACCTCAACGTCTATTTCTTCATACATTAAGTATGTCAAGGAATAGAAGAGGCAGGAACTATCTCCCGGCATATGAAACATACGATGACGGCGAGGTCCCAGCTCTACTTCAAGTGAAACTATTTCACAATCCATCCTAACTTTTAAATCAGTTGGAAAATCGACTATGTTCAAACAAACTAACGAAACTTAATAAAATGTAACTTTTTGCCTATATAAATCTCCAAGAATGAAACCATAGCTCGTTTCAATTAGAGACAACGCCATCTAGTTTTTGAAGTAAATAAGTAAATAAATAAGTATCCTCGGACATTTGTTCACACACGGCTATCTGATCCCAAACTAAGCAGAGCTTGTAATATGGAAACCAGATGACTGATATACTACATATACTACTTTTTTTTTGTAAATACATACTTAAATAGATAATTACACCCAGACTCAGGACAAACAGACATGTTCATGCACACAAATGTCTGTCCTGGATGGGAATCGAACCCACGACCTGCGGCGTGATAGGCAGTGTATTAACCAACCACGCCAACCGGCCCGTCAGACAGAAGTGAAAACTTATTTGGACTGCCTCTGTATTTTTGTTGTTTATTAGTATTGTAAAAAGGGTTGTATTATTATTTTATTACATTATTTTTTGGATTCCGTACCTCAAAAGGTAAAAAAAGAAACACTAAGATCACTCTCTTGTCCGTCTGTCAGTGCGTCACCACCGATTTTCTCAGGAACGGGCGGACGGGTGGACCTGGCAAGTTGAAATTTATACCAAATACTGAGGTCTTAGTCCCTATTAGGTATATAAAAATCCGGTCAAATGCGAGTCGGACTCGCGCACCGTCTTGAGGATTTATTTCAATTTTTTTTTCGATTAAGTTTTCAATTACCTTATTGGAGATAGGTGCCAATTAAGCTAGACCTCAAAATTGTACGAGCTCCGATACAACTCAGAGGTCTATCTTAATTGGTGGTACTATGTATGTATGGGGCCCCCTTTAATTTTAAACTTTTTTTACTTTTTGGAATTTTCCCTTTATTTGTGCTGTAAGACCTTGCTTTTTGCCAAATTTCGTGATTCTAGGACAACGGGAACTACCATATAGGTTTTCGACCCAAAACCTATAGGGTACCTACTTCTGGTTGACCTAGATTTATCAATTTTGGTTTAAAGCAAGGTCTTACAGCACAAGTAAAGGGAAAATTCCGAAAAATAAAAAATGTTGAATATTAAGTAAAATTTTGGTACTTACAAATTTTCGCGAAAATCAAAATTTGCCCATATCTTTTTCTCGTGTTGACTCAAGACCTTGATTTTTATACACCAAATAGGGACTATTAGACTTCAGTATCTGGTATAAATTTCAACTTGCTAGGTCCACCCGTTCCTGGGATAAAACCGTCGAAAACCTATAGGGTAGTTCCCGTCGATCTAGAATCACAAAATTTAGCAAAAGGCAAGGTCTTACAGCACAAACTAAGGAAAAAAATTTAAAAATAAAAAAAGTTGAAAATTAAAGGGTGTCCCCATACATACATAGTTGACGCATTCCCTATTTAAGGGGTTCGGGGATAAAAGTTTCAAGTTTTAAAATTTTTTTGTTGTTTGTGTACTAATATTAGCCTAAATACCAAATTTCAGTTTTCTAGAACTTCAGGAAGTACCATTTATGAATTTTGATGATCATCAGTCAGTGACGAAATCGGGGGTTTTTAGATATCAATAAAATCTAAAGTATAACAGCTACGCAAATGAAACTTTATATGTTTAATAAGTTTGCTATAGGCATCATATCCTGAGAATTTTGTTTATCTGGTATAATCCAAAGCGAAGTTATGAGGGTTCAAAAATACGACGAAGCGCTTCGAGAAAAGGTAGGTAGTGCCCCTGCGTTTTCGCTTCGCTGGCTTGTCTTGGCGGGGCACTGCTGTGCCCCCAGATAAGTGAAAGGGGGCTAGACGGAAAAAATTCTTACGAAAAATTGTCCCGACACTTTTTATGTCACTATGTATGTTTATTAAGCTGTGCGGCGTGCGCATGTTTCTCTGTCTGTCTCTCTCTCTCTCTCTCTCTTATAGAAAGCAAGCCAGATATTTTCATTTCTATTTATATATATATATATGTATATATATATACTCTCTCGACTTATATAACTTAGTTCCAATCGGGTGTCCCTTGACACCTCTCAAGATTTTTTTTTACTTTTTCCTCATAGAGGTGATGAAAAGTAGAGTGTACCACTAGGGTGCAAATTTATTTTTGTCTCGGGCGACGTACTTTGAATCCCTTGCTACGTTCAGGATTCTACTAAAGAATCCCTCGCAGCGCTCGGGGTTCTACTCTAGAATCCCTCACTTCGATCTGGATTCAAAAAAGGGCGCCGTAAAAATATTATTTTGCTCGCTTATGATACAATCTACTATTCTTTTAGTGCAAACCTATTTTCAAAATTAGTATTCAATACCATAACATCAAGCGTTGTCGGCGGCTGCCATCGGCGCGTCGACGGACGAAATAACCTGACACCGTAACCATGACAACAGTCATGTCCTTAGGCAACTAGATATTTTTCGCCGCCTACCGCGGTGCCGCTACCGCCGTTGACGCGCCCACGGCTGCCGCCGACTACCGTCGCCGTCGTCGCCGTCGTCGGCGTCGTCGCCGTCGTCGGCAAACGTCGACGTTGTCAATAGGTAACTTTAAAACTTAAAATTTATGTAAATCCTGGAAAATAAAAATCAATAGCTATTACATATACAAAACCTAAAATCAACAATTCGCTACTCGTTATTTTCCTTCAATTGAATTGATGAAATATCATAAAAAGAAAATTAATCAAAATAAATCAGTCGCGAAACTCAACAAAACCGGGCAAATAATTACATTTCCACAGTACAATAGGACTGTGACGCCACCAACGCGACGGTAGCTAGCGCTAATATTATGAATCACCAATTCTGTTCAATTGTTCTGAAACACAATTAATATCTATGTTGCTGGTTGGTTTGGAATTGCGACTAATTTGATTTGGACTAGAACTGAAATCAAATAATTTTACCGAGAGTAGGACTTTACTTAGGAAACCAGCTTTTACCCGCGAATGTACCGTGAGGATTTTGTTTATCGCCGAATCTTTCAACCCCTTAGGATTGATTAATAAAATTATTTTAAAAATAAAAAACAAATACCGACTTCAAAACTGTAACCTATTCCTATGTACAAACATAAACTAAATAGTAAAGAATAATATTTTAATTTCAAAGCAAGAGCCTTAAAGGACAATCAACAAACTTATTGATATTTATATATCTATTTAATATTTATAAACAGTTATTTTTGGAGTCGGTGCCAGCCAAGAAGAAGGACAGTTTTGAACTGGACACGAAGTGTTCATACGAGAAAACGTCTTACGACACCTCTCCTTACGGTAATGTTCCTTAGGTCTGCGCCGTCGCTCCCGTACCTTTCGAAAGTTTGTTACAAAGGCAAAATTAAACTGTCCATCTTGGCTGGCACCGACTCCAAAAATAACTTTTTATAAATATTAAATAGATATATAAGTATCAATAATTTTGTTGATTGTCCTTTAAGGCTCTTGCTTTGAAATTAAAATATTATTCTTTACTTTTTAGTTTATGTTTGTACATAGGTATGGGTTACAGTTTTGAAGTCGGTTTTTGTTTTTTATTTTTAAAAATAATTTTATTTTTCAATTTTTAAAGTTTATCTAATATATAAAATTCTCGTGTCACAGTTTTAGTTGCCATACTCCTCCGAAACGGCTTAACCGATTTTGATGAAATTTTTTGTGCTTATCCGGTATCTATGAGAATCGGCCAACATCTATTTTTCATCCCCCTAAATTTTAGGGGTAGTCCACCCCTAAATTTTTTTTTATTTTTGAGACAAAATTTGGAATCGGGTTCTAAGTTTTGTTTTAATTTCAGGGCAGGACAACGTCTGCCGGGTCCACTAGTTCCTTATATATGTAATCCTAGGCAAAACTAGTTTGTCCTGAAATCGGGTCTGGCCGGTAAAATCTATATATATATTATAAAAAAAGAAAAACGACTTCAAAGACAAATGTTGCACTAAAAACCGAAAAATTAACTGAATAAGACATTAAATAAAATGGACAAAAACATATTTCAATAACTAAATAGACCAAAAACTTTACTTGTGTAAACTACCTACGCACCTATTCAAATTATTATTCTATAAATACCTTATAACACTGCCCTCAAGTGGTGTTGTGTTCCTGCGGTGAGTAAGGTTGCCCTTAGAGGAGCCACTGTGCTGACGGCGGAGGGACCGGCGGTATTGTGGAGTCGCTATTGAGTAGTGCAGGCGCAGCATGTTGGCGTGCGGTTAGGGAGATCCGGTGAAACGGTTGACCGCTGGCCGCCCGCAGATAGAGTGAGTTCCCGAACCCAGGGATTACTTAATCTCCACCCTGGGAGGCTGAACTGCCATCTGGCGATGCTTGTGAAGGCATTTATTATTTATTTCATTGTATTTTTGGGCTTGGCACCGACTTCAAACAGATCAAAAGGTATTTATAGAATAACTAGTGGACCCGGCAGACGTTGTCCTGCCCTGAAATTAAAACAAAACTTAGAACCCGATTCCAGCGCCATCTACCGAGTCCAATTTTGTTTTCAAATCATCGAGGAACCCATTGAAATACACACAAAATTTCATCCAAATCGGTCCTGTTACCATACTCCTCCGAAACGGCTTGACCGATTACTCAAATTACTAAAATGGCTATTAAAAAATAAGGGTTGATCGTAGAAGGGTGAAAATTGGGGATTGTATGTATTTTTGTATGTTGTATCATAAAAAAATAGAAGTTAGAAATTTTGTCTCAAAAATAAAAAATAAAATTTAGGGGTGGACTACCCCTAACATTTAGGGGGATGAATAATAGATGTTGGCCAATTCTCATAGATACCGGATAAGCACAAAAAAATTCATCAAAATCGGTTAAGCCGTTTCGGAGGAGTATGGCAACTAAAACTGTGACACGAGAATTTTATATATTAGATAATTTGAATAGGTGCGTAGGTAGTTTACACAAGTAAAGTTTTTGGTCTATTTAGTTATTGAAATATGTTTTTGTCCATTTTATTTAATGTCTTATTCAGGTTATTTTTCGGTTTTTAGTGCAACATTTGTCTTTGAAGTCGTTTTTCTTTTTTTATAAAAAGGTTTATTTTTCCATTTTTTATATTTCAATGTTTTCAAGAAATATTTAATTGTTTTCGAGCAAATTAAGCCTATTATTAATTTACATTATCTATACTAATATTAGAAAGCTGAAGAGTTTGTTTGTTTGTTTGTTTGAACGCACTAATCTCAGGAACTACATAAAATATATTAGTGTTGGATAGCCCATTTATCGAGAAAGCCTATAAGTTAAATAACATCACGCTAGCACACTTAGATGAGGGAATACATAAATAGATAAACTTTTAAAGAATATATATCCTAAATGATTAAGCTTCTTTCTCAGCAGCTACTTGATATTGCGTTTCATTTCATATCTAGGACAACGTAACTATATTCTAACTCCTAACCGATAAAGATATTACCTTCTATCATGTAGGTAGAGTTAATTGTAACGTTCATAAGTGCCTTACCAGGGCCTAAACTGAATAAATGAGTTTTGAGTTTGAGTTTATCATCAGCTCATTTGAATATACAAAGAGACGACGATACGACTCTAAACGTGACTATAATATTTAAAGAAATATCCCCTAACTCCTAGCCGTTAAGGAGTTTGACCTACCATCATCATCTCAGCAACATGAGATGATGACTACCAGATGCAAATATCTGAATAGCTTCAGAAAGTATATGAATTATAAATATTAGCCCATAATATTTACAGATTTATCCCTAAATCCTAACCTTTAAGGAGTTGTACCTTCCATCATCAGCTCTGCAACATAAGATGATGACTACCAGATGGAAATAGCTTTGATAAGTACGTATATGAATGAAAAATACTGTAAATTCTTGTAAAATTTGAGGGGTGCCCTCATTTTCCCCAGGATCCCATCATCAGATCCTGACTTGGTGACAATGGGACTACCGCCGAAGTATACTCTTTCAACTGAAAAAAATATTTTGTAAATCGGTTGACAATTCTTATAAAATTTGAGGGTTGCCCTCGTTTTCCCCCATGATCCCATCATCAGATCCTGACTTGGTGATAATGGGACCACCGCCGAAGTATACTCTTTCAAACAAAAAAAAATTTTGAAAATCGGTTGACAATTGGCGGAAAAATCAATGAACATAAAAAAAAAAAAAAAAAACATACAGTCGAACATATAACCTCCTCCTTTTTTGAAGTCGTTTAAAAAGGATAAGTCCTGACTGATCTATCAACGCCCAGCCTAAACCCTTAGACCTAGAAAGCTGATTTTTTTCCCAGGTGTTGTTTTTAAAACTTGACCGAGGAATCAGAACGGATTTTTCGAAATTCAACCTTTAAGGGGGTGAAAAAGGGGTTAAAAATTTGTATGAAAGTCGATCATTTTTGAAGCTAGAATCATGAAACTTAGTTTTTAGACTATCAATTAAAAATAAAGAAACACGTGTGTCAGCGTTATTTAAATTTATACCCCTGAGGGGGTGAAACGGGGGTTGAAAGTTTTATGGAAGTCCGCGATTTTTTTAAGCTAGAACTATGAAACTTTGTTTTTAGGCTAACAATAAAAAATAAAAAAACATGTGTTATAGCGTTTTCTAAAATTCAACCCTTAAGGGGGTGAAAAAGGGGTTGAAAGTTTATACAGAAGTCCGTCATTTTTGAAGCTAGAACCATGAAACTTGTTTTTAGGCTAACAAATAAAAATAAAGAAACACGTGTTTTAGCATTTCCTATAAGTGCACCTCTGAAGGGGTGAAACGGGGGTTCAAAGTTAGGAGTTATTTCCGTTTCTTGGTATGAAAAATGAGAAGGACTGACTCATCAACGACCAGTGTTAGACCTAGAAAGCTGATTTTTTTCACAGGTAATATTTTTAAGATATAGACGAGGATTAAGAAAGTTTTTTTGAAATTCAATCTCAAAGGATACGCGGGTGAAACCGCGGGGCGGAAAGCTAGTATAATATATGTATAACTAGCGGGCCCGGCAGACGTCGTCCTGCCCTGAAATTAAAACAAATCTTGGAACTCGATTCCAGCGCCACCTACCGGGTCCAATTGTATTTTAAAACCATCGAAGAACCCATTGAAGTATACACACAGAATTTCATCCAAATCCAAAAAGTCATGCTCAACGACTCAGTTTGATTCACTAAGGTTTTCAAACGAGATATTAAAATTTTTGTTTTTGTTGATTTTCTCAAAAAGTGCTGAATCAATTGCGATAAAATTTAAATGGGACTACCTCTGAAGTATGGTCTTCCAAACAAAAAAAGAATCATCAAAATCTATTCATAATTAGCAGAGTAATCGCGTAACAAACATAAAAAAAAAACATACAGTCGAATTGAGAACCTCCTCCTTTTTGAAGTCGGTTAAAAATGTATCTGTTCTTTCAGTTTATGGAATTTCAACAAGACGGACAGAATTTAGCATTTATAATAATTTATATTATAACTTTTGATAGTTTAGATAGAATTACACCGATGATTTAAAAAAAAAATCTATCAAATTGAAGAGTTCTATAATTTCGCTACATTTAGCTGATATATTAAAATATATTTATTTAAATTTAAAAGAAGAAGACAAAAACAATTAAAACATATTTAAAAAGTCACACATACGGAAGGAAAGCTATCTAAAGTCATTAACTGCATTTCAGCTACGAAAAATCTCATCTTTTCAAAATGGCCGTCATCAAATTCAGAGGAAAAATGAAACTTTTTCCAACCATTAGATGCAGGCAGATGATAAATTAACATAAATTACGGACAAAGACCATTTCACTTTGATACCTAGGTACCTGAAATGTACGAAGCCGGTCATTTTTGTTATGCCCGATTGTCATTTGTCAAACGTCACCACCACAATGGGCATTTGATTGAATGTCTGAAATTACGTGATTGTCAACATTTTCCAATGGAAGATAAAATAGGTACAGGATTTGTATGTATTTTCTCTAGAGTTTTTAGAACGCAGTTTGAGATCTGATGTGCAGTGCAGGATTGTAGTTGCGTAATTTTCTAAGATATGTATTTGGTTTTACTAAGACCATTTGACTAGAGTTTGTCCCAGGTTTCAAAGAGTATATCAGGTTTCATCATTGTTCCCAATATAATATATTTGCACATCCTTTGCACGATAAGGATAATTTTGAACAATTTTCCTTGCACTAATCATTTTTACATTCTTCCATTGCAACCATCAGAGGCCAGGCGCGTAAACACGGATAAAACAAATTTTCGCAAAAAAAAAACGATCTGGACCAATTTCTCGTCCGCGTAAACCTCATCACTGTAAAAATCTTTAGAGCCATTTTCAATAACAATTCCAAATACGATATGTTCTTATAATGGATAGAGGATTAAAAAAAAAAACAACGAGGTACAATGACAGAAAACATTCCCGTAAAACACAATCAAATAAAGCCGTTAAGCAAGCCGCAGACTCTGGCACACAACACAACATACAGAGAAACACTGGATAATAAATCAAATACACCCAATAATAGGATTCGTCGGCGAAACATACATTTGTAAGGAACATTGGAGACGCGAAATTAGATTCTGTCCTTGCGTGTGTTTGTTTCGAGATGCGTTATTCTGTATTACCTACCTATACATATAAACGAGTATAGGTTGAGCTTGTTCACGGTGGTACTTTTGTAGGGCAATGATAGCTCAAAGGTAGTCGAATGCCAAAGCATATTCACTAGGGCAGTAGTCACCAAATGGCGGACTACTGACTTATTTGGGGTGCATCTTAAGTAAATAATAGGTACAGGTAATAATAGATCCCACCAAAAACATTATCATGTAAAGAGTGCTGCCAAGACACCACACGGCTCGCACTGTCAAAAAGTAATCAGATCTCATGTTGATCCAAGCTTCTAACTCTACAAGCTCTAACTTCACAAACTCTTATTTGTGAAAATATATAACTTGGCCATTTCGCTACATTCACATGGGCTTAAGGTGAAAACTTTATTCACTGTTCATTACGTTTCTGATTTTGTAGTAACGAAATGGCCAAGTTACATATTTTCACTAATAAGAGTTTGTGAAGTTAGAGCTTGTAGAGTTAGGGCGTGTAGAGTTAGAAGCTTGGATCAACATGAGATCTGATTACTTTTTGACAGTGCGAGCCATGTGGTGTCTTGGCAGCACTCTTTACATGACAATGTTTTTGGTGGGATTTCACTTCTTTTTGTACATTGCTTGTGACAATATTTTCGTTTCAATTCGAAACAACGCCATATACCTAGTTTTTGAAGTGAAAACTGAAGTCTCGTACAAACTGCCATCCCCTAGTAGGTAGTGCCCTTGCGCTTCGCTTCCTTTGGCTTGTAGTTCATCACAGTGGTCTACAACATATCGCACGATAGCAGTCCTGACTTGCGACGTGACCTCAACGTCTATTTCTTCATACATTAAGTATGTCAAGGAATAGAAGAGGCAGGTACTATCTCCCGGCATATGAAACATACGATGACGGCGAGGTCCCAGCTCTACTTCAAGTGAAACTATTTCACAATCCATGCTAACTTTTAAATCAGTTGGAAAATCGACTATGTTCAAACAAACTAATGAAACTTAATAAAATGAAACTTTTAGCCTATATAAATCTCTAAGAATGAAACCATAGCTCGTTTCAATTAGAGACAACGCCATCTAGTTTTTGAAGTGAAAACTTATTTGGACTGCCTGTGTATTTTTGTTGTTTATTAGTATTAGAAAGGGTTGTATATTATTTTATTACATTATTTTTTGGATTTCGTACCTCGTTAGTTAAAAAAAGAAACACTAAGATCACTCTCTTGTCCGTCTGTCAGTGCGTCACCACCGATTTTCTCAGGAACGGGCAAACGGGTGGACCTAGCAAGTTGAAATTTATACCAGATACTGAGGTCTATAGTCCCTATTAGGTGTATAAAAATCCGGTCAAATGCGAGTCGGACTCGCGCACCGAGTGTTCCGAACAAACTTGTAAATAGTTCGTTCATCACGGTAATGGAGTCTTGAGGATTTATTTCAATTTTTTTTCGATTAAGTTTTCAATTACCTTATTGGAGATAGGTGCCAATTAAGCTAAACCTCAAAATGGTATGAGCTCCGATACAACTCAGAGGTCTATCTTAATTGGTGGTACTATGTATGTATGGGGACCCCCTTTAATTTTAAACTTTTTTTACTTTTTGGAATTTTCCCTTTATTTGTGTTGTAAGACCTTGCTTTTTGCCAAAATTTCGTGATTCTAGGACAACGGGAACTACCATATAGGTTTTCGACCCAAAACCTATAGGGTACTTCCGGTTGACCTAGATTTATCAATTTTGGTTTAAAGCAAGGTCTTACAGCACAAATAAAGGGAAAATTCCGAAAAATAAAAAATGTTGAATATTAAATTAAATTTTGGTACTTACAAATTTTCGCGAAAATCAAAATTTGCCCATATCTTTTTCTCGTGTTGACTGAAGACCTTGATTTTTATACACCTAATAGGGACTATTAGACTTCAGTATCTGGTATAAATTTCAACTTGCTAGGTCAACCCGTTCTTGGGATAAAACCGTCGAAAACCTATAGGGTAGTTCCCGTCGACCTAGAATCACAAAATTTAGCAAAAGGCAAGGTCTTACAGCACAAACTAAGGAAAAAATTTAAAAAATAAAAAAAGTTGAAAATTAAAGGGTGTCCTCATACATACATAGTTGACGCATTCCCTATTTAAGGGGTTCGGGGATAAAAGTTTCAAGTTTTAAAATTTTTGTTGTTGTTTGTTTACTAATATTAGCCTAAATACCAAATTTCAGCTTTCTAGAACTTCAGGAAGTACCATTTATGAATTTTGATGATCATCAGTCAGTGACGAAGTCGGGGGTTTTTAGATATCAATAAAATCTAAAGTATAACAGCTACGCAAATGAAACTTTATATGTTTAATAAGTTTGCTATAGGCATCATATCCTGAGAATTTTGTTTATCTGGTATAATCCAAAGCGAAGTTATGAGGGTTCAAAAATACGACGAAGCGCTTCGAGAAAAGGTAGGTAGTGCCCCTGCGTTTTTGCTTCGCTGGCTTGTCTTGGTGGGGCATTGCCGTGCCCCCAGACCAGATACAGGATATCCGGTAAGTAGTACGACAAACTTAAGAGGGAGATAGGTGGGCGGGTCACCTACCAAATATACAAATGAAAGTGTCACCATTTCTGAGACAGTAATCTAAATTTTCTAAGATTATTCCTGTTGGATTATAGGGTAAGATGTCCCAGGAAAACAATAAGATAACAATAGAATTTAGTACATAAGCGATGTTCATGTTATAATATTTAACTTTTAACAAAGTTTAGACGTTATAATATAGGTGGGCGTAGATGGCTCAGTTAAAACCACACCTTTGAGGGAGGAAAACCTCACGTGATTGGACTAATCTTCGTTAAACAGACCCCAAATCAAATTAATTCATAATTCCTGCAATTGGGGCATTTATTCCCATAGACTTCAGATCTCGTGTTACGTTGCCCAACTTCAAACATGTCTGGTCTAAGATCTGCAACGTCACTGGAGACGCGACAGAATTATGGTCAAATACAAACATAATTAAAAATGTTTGAGTACCTACCCGCCTAGCTGTCTGCAGCTGTCTGCCTCATGATCAAAATCTGACGCCAAGTACCTACCGATGTTTCTGAAACTGTTCTTACTGCCATTTCTGTTCTATGTTTGAGAGCAGAGAGAAAAAATCTCACTTCACCCAATTATATTTTTCATTATAATTGTCGGTCGGCTCCGCTGTCAACCGAGTGACGTTGGGCCAACTCTGCTGTGGTCGACCGCGGCTACCCCTGCCAAAGCTAGGTCAAAGCCTTGGAGAAGGGTTTCGTGCCAAACTTAGTATAGAAATAATTCTGTCCATGCTACATGGCAAAATTGGAATGGGTTTTAGAACACCTGCTTATTTTTAAAATGTTTTATCCAACTTCACGTGTTATTATGTTTGGGTCGAATCTTGCTATTGAATTTGAAACTAGTTGCACAGAACCGAGTGAGCTAGAATTTTGAATACTATTGGTGTTGGTGACAATATAATCTTGTATCAAAATCTTTATTTTATTTATCCTATCAGTTGTGTAATGAATTGTAATATGCTTGAGTAGTGCAAGACCGGCCACCGTAGAGATCCTTAAGGGGAAGCCTTTGTCCAGCAGTGGACGTCTTCCAGCTGATGATGGTGTTGATGTAAATATCCTTAAGGGATTTTTGCGTCATTGGAAAGTAATAACATACAACCTAGAAAAGAATTCTCGAGTCAAACCCAAACAAAAGATAAAACATTTCTCTCTGAGTAGAATAAAATATAGCACACAAGTTTCACGTTTCGATATTCAAAAAACTTTCCAAAGCAAATACCGCGGACCCGATAGTTCTCAACTTTTTACTTGTTCCGGATCGCAAATTTTTCCGTATCCTCTGAAATTGGGCCCTTTTGGGAATTTGGGTGTCGATATCCGCACGACATTTTTTCAACCGTTTGAACATACTTTTATGATTGAATTGTAACAGAAATTTCACCTGTATCAATAAATATTAAATACTGTTGTTATGTTTTTGAATTATTCGTATTACATCAGATGCGTTGGTGGTGTAATGGTCAGCATAGTTGCCTTCCAAGCAGTTGATCCGAGTTCGATTCTCGGCCAACGCATAGTTTTAAACTTGAAAAATACGTAATTAGCTTACAAGACTAGCTCTCCGAGGTAATATAGATGCTATTTAGTAGGGAAGTATAAGTATAGTACTATTTAGTTTTCGAAAGATCTACTCTTTTTACAATGTTAAATACATTGTAAAAAGAGTAGATCTTTCGACAAAGTTCCATATAAACTATCGTTTTTGCTTTAAGTTAATAAATTACTAAAGAAGTTATGAGAAAACATGAGCTAGGTCAGATATTAAAGAGAGATTGTGTAAGATTTTCATACTCCTTCCCATTACAGAGTAGATAGTAGCCATAATGGCGTAAATTTTGATAACACGTTCGTAGATATATTAACGTTTATATAACACATAATTATTTTTAGCTTTGTCAAGCCATTAGTACTCTTTAGTACCTGAGAGCGAAAGTTTAAAACGAAATATCGATGTTAAGCGAACGCCACGTGAACGTGAAATCCGATATGGATCAACATTAACACGTTCTGTATTAAACGAATGAGATCCAGCATGATCCGTTTAAATCCGCATTCTACCGGATAATAAAATAGCCGGCTCGATTGACGTAAGTCGGATTTGGGATTTGTTGGGTTTATATTTTTTCTGTTCTTTTATTGTTTGTTTTGTTCTGTTACTCAAAAGAATTGACGTTCACTTGGGTAGATGCATTTATTTTTATTTCTTTTGTGCCATTTGCATTATTGAATTTTGGCTGTGAACTTTTTACTCGGCCAATTCTTTACTCCGATGAGAAAGTGTAAAAAACCTTAAAAGATAGCAGTAGTCGATTGTGAATACCGAATCAGTGACTCGTAGATATAGAAGCATTGCCTTTAATAATGTTTATTGGGAAATGATGTCGTACTGGAACTAAATTACCTCGGAAAGCTAGTCTTGTAAGCTTATTACGTATTTGTCAAGTTTAAAACTATGCGTTGGCCGAGAATCGAACTCGGATCAACTGCTTGGAAGGCAACTATGCTGACCATTACACCACCAACGCATCTGTCAATGATATTGAAAATAACGGTCTTAATTAAGACTACCAATGTTTGAACAAATGTTTTCTTCTGTAGTCATCGAAATAAAAACAACTATCATCGTCTTACTTAAGGCTGTAGTTGTGTCGGCTTCCCACAGTTTGCATATACATATCTTTCTGTCGTATCAAGAATATGACTCTATTGGTTTATGTGATGCACGCCAGTAAAGCTTCCGCCTGCATGATTTTATTCAACAATCATCGTCATATTTCAGTCAATAGACACAAAACCTCAATGAATTATACGTACTCCTACACGCCTTCCTCATAAATCACTCCAGTCCATTGTCCATTGGTGAAAACTTCATGAGGAACCATTCTTTTGTTTTAGAGTTTATCATCTAGACAGACAGACAGATGCGACAAGAGACTTTATTATGTAACATATTTATACTAATTTACAGTGTTAACCGTATAGGACACCGAAATATTTCAGCTAATTATTTTTGGACTTAAATGAAAATTATGCGTTGGCCGAGAATCGAACTCGGATCAACTGCTTGGAAGGCAACTATGCGGACCATTACACCACCAACGCATCTGTTGGTTAAGTTTAATTTAACCAATCTATGCAACAAGAAAACTAAGTTGAAACATGTGTAACAAAACATTTGTTTAAACTTCCGATATTGTTTATTAAAAGTACCGGTCAAGTGCGAGTCGGACTCGCGCACACAGGTTTCCGTAAAAACTTGTAGATATGTAAATAGTTCGTTTATCACGGTAAACGAGTTTTGAAGATATTTTTATCGATTATGTTGTTTTTTTTTTCAGATGTGATGAAATTTACGGATTTCGGATTTGTTCCTTTACTTGAGAATTTCATGGTTTATGCAAATCTACACTACAATCATCATTTAAATAATTAATATAAAATCTTGATGAAACTTAGCACACAAATAGATTATATACTGGAATAAGAAATAGGTTACTTTTTATCCCGGGAAAAGATACTAGTTTTAATTTAAAACCCTTTGAAATAAATACTTCTCGAGTGTCGATTCTATAAAATTTTTGCGTCGATTCCTCTTTGTGTATAGGAATGTCTCATATTACCGACGACATTTAATAATGCTCTGGAAATGCTTCGGATGTCTATCTCAATTGATTGATGCTCGAGAATTCTTTTGAAATCAATTGTTATACGAGTCGGATCACATTATTTGACACTAGCTGTCCCCCACGGTTTTATCTGATTTCCCAAGGGATCTTATCTTTTTCCGGGATTAAAAGTATCCTGTGTTTTATTCCAAGATCTTCCTGTGTGCCAAGTTTTATTAAAATCCGTTTAGCTGTTTTTGTGTCATTGAGTAACCAACATCTTTACATTTTAACAAACCTTTCACATTAATTATAACAGTAGTGACATTTATAAAATTGTTAATTAAAATGAAAAAATTTTATGGTCCAAAATATTTAAAAAAAGTAACCTTGCTGAGTTTCTTGCCGGTTCTTCTCAGTTGAAGGCTGACTTCCGAACCGGTGGTAATTTCTGTAGTTCGACCTTCGTAAGTGCCTTCCTAGGACCTAAACTGAATAAATGGCTTTGACTTTGATTTCACGGTGAGTTATTCACCGATAATTCAAAATATTGTCATCAATATCCAAATTACAAACGAATAGAAATGAAAGAGGCACTGACACGAGCGTAAATCAAACACAGCTGGAACTGTTCTTAGCAAAATGCAATGAGTTAGTTGTACATTATATTCCTTTAATACGAATGCTTGAACAGCTTGTGTTTACAATTACGAAAACTATTTCAAAACACTTGTACAAATATTTAACGAAACCTCTCTTCTTTTTAGATTTCTCTATCAAACTTTTACTTTATCAACCAGATGCGTTGGTGGTGTAATGGTCAGCATAGTTGCCTTCCAAGCAGTTGATCCGAGTTCGATTCTCGGCCAACGCATACTTTTTACCACATTTGTTCAAAATATTCTAGTCTCTAAACCACGTATCATAAGTATTCAAATAAAGATAGATGCGTTGGTGGTGTAATGGTCAGCATAGTTGCCTTCCAAGCAGTTGATCCGAGTTCGATTCTCGGCCAACGCATACTTTTTACCACATTTGTTCAAAATATTCTAGTCTCTAAACCACGTATCATAAGTATTCAAATAAAGATAGATGCGTTGGTGGTGTAATGGTCAGCATAGTTGCCTTCCAAGCAGTTGATCCGAGTTCGATTCTCGGCCAACGCATACTTTTTACCACATTTGTTCAAAATATTCTAGTCTCTAAACCACGTATCATAATTATTCAAATAAAGATAGATGCGTTGGTGGTGTAATGGTCAGCATAGTTGCCTTCCAAGCAGTTGATCCGAGTTCGATTCTCGGCCAACGCATACTTTTTACCACATTTGTTCAAAATATTCTAGTCTCTAAACCACGTATCATAAGTATTCAAATAAAGATAGATGCGTTGGTGGTGTAATGGTCAGCATAGTTGCCTTCCAAGCAGTTGATCCGAGTTCGATTCTCGGCCAACGCATACTTTTTACCACATTTGTTCAAAATATTCTAGTCTCTAAACCACGTATCATAATTATTCAAATAAAGATAGATGCGTTGGTGGTGTAATGGTCAGCATAGTTGCCTTACATTTAGCCTCAAAATTATTTAATTAGCTTTATTTATTTACTAGATTTCCGGTCCCATTTGTACAAAAAAAAATATTTCATACAACTCACTCTTGGTCATTTAACAGTAACTGGTGAATATAACTGACACAAAAAGTAATAATTTACCGTATTACCATCTATAAAATGCATGTCAACTAATGTTGCGAAAAAGTAACTAATTTCGTCATATTATAAATTGCCTCTAGGACTGACGCTGGCGAGATGACGGGCTAGTTGATATGGGGCTTAGATACAATCACTATCAAGGTCATGGGTGCAGTCCATGACAATCACTTGGATCTTGATAAAATATCTAATTTCTACTCGACTGGTTGGCTACCACCCTCAGATTATATAAATCTGTTACAAGCACCAATCGTTGATTCGTCAGTTGCAATTAAGAGCCAGTTGCCTTCCACACTTCAATTTTAAAAAAAAATATTTTTGAAGACCTACCCATAGATACACCACATGTTTTTTACAAATCATTTTTTTGAGTTTCAGTTCTATGTATTTTTTTTTCTATTTTTGTGTGAAAGTCTAATGCGGTTCACAGAATACATCTACTTACCAAGTTTCAACAGTATAATTCTTATAGATTCGGAAAAAAGTGGCTGTGACATACGGACAGACAGACAGACAGACATGACGAATCCATAAGGGTTCCGTTTTGTGCCATTTGGCTACGGAACCCTACAAAGGTTGATAGCACATTTGGCAATTAGTATTGCTAATGACTATAGGCGACCCGCCTGTTGTCAGATACTCGTATCTGGAATGAAATATAAATAGGTACATTAGTGTATCTAATCATGTTCAGTCATAGGCGTCACAAGGGTCACATGGTCACACAAATACCCTCCAATCCCCATATTTGCCCCAAAAAAAAAACCTCGGAAGTATAAAAAATGCCGACTTTCATACTTTAACAGGCACAATTTCCTATTGCATCACGTCAATTACAGTGTATTGTGTCAATAGGGTCACAATAAGCTTTCTGTCTGTTTGTTTTATATATAAGTTGTGATGTACCATCGGTCCCCAGAAGGTGCATTTCACACTGGCGAGTTAATTTATATTTAGCACTCTTCGGTAAAGAGTACAATCGAAAGCTGCTGGGTAATATGAAAGCTATCGTTTATCTATATTATTACTAGCTGCCCCGCGGTTTCACTCGTGTTTCCGAGGAATCATTCATTTCCTGGGATTAAAAGTATCTTATCTCTTATTCGAGATAATCTATTTGTGTGCCAAGTTTCACATCTCCTTCTAGAACTCCGAAAGTACTAAACCGATCTTGATGAAACGTGGCAATATATGAATACTAGATGACCCACGCGGTTTCACCCGCGTTCTCTTTAGGAGTTGAATATTCAAAAATCCTTTCTTAGCCTATAAGGTATCTATCTACCTGCCCTTCAAGTACCATAATACCTACCATGGATTTTGTTCACAGTTTTATGTGTTTGAATTTTTTTGCGTATATCAATATTACTTGCTCTTAACACAGTGACGCAGATACAAAAAAAAATACAACAACGGAAACAGATAAAAAATACAGTCTCTACATTCCGGAGTCGGAACTCGTTATGAAACTCGAAGAAAAACTGCGCGAAACATTTTCATGATACATTTATTCATTTCGGACAAAAACCAGCGACTGTTGAAAAAAGGCGGAAATTAAAAAAGCATCATATTTTTTTTCAGTTTTCAACGCCAAGGTTTAGCATGGCATAGATATGAAAGGAACGAATGAAAGTTATTCTATGGCAACAGAAACATTCACAATATTATGCTGACTGGTTGGAAAATAACGTTGCCATATGGACTAACTACTTGTTCAGAGTTCTAGGTACTTGTTACAGGCTGTTTTAGCTTGTTGCATAGCTCTTAGAAAAGTAGATATAAAGACAAACATAGTTTAATACAGCGATTGTATGAGAGAAGAATGCTGAGGTGGATGTGTGGGGTTAAGATAATGGACAAGATAAGGGACGAGTATATCAGAGGAAGCTTGAAAGTAGCACAAGTAACTGAAAAGATGAAAGGATATAGATTGGCTTGGTATGGGCATGTCATGAGGAGGGATGAAAGACATGTAACGATAAGAGTATTCAGCATGTGTGTAGATGGATATAGAGGTAGAGGAAGGCCGAAGAAGGTATGGATGGACTGCGTGAAGAATTTTATGCATATGAAAGGTGTGAGTACTGAGACGACTAGTGATAGAGCGCCGTGGAATAGAAAAACATGCTGTGCGGACCACACTTAGCGTGGGATAAGGACAGTAAGAAGAAGAAGAGTTTATTAAGCCCTTGGATTTAGAAGACCTGACTGCTCTTAGCAGCTCCCAGATCGTTTCTATTGAGACTAGGTAGGGGAGAACTGCATTTTAAGGGAATCAAATTTCTGTCCCCAACCCCTCGATATCGGTGTTGCTATACAACAAACATAGTTTTGTTTTAAAAAAATATTTTTTTCACTCCTCTTGCTCAAAAAGACCGTCATTGTAGCGTACCAGAGCGGTGAAAAAATAGCAATTCATCCTCTAGGGGAAAAAGTTTTTTTTTTTTTTGTGTCAAATGACAATGAGCCTACAAAAACGAAAAAGTCTTTAGTCATAAGTAGAATAATCATGAATAAAGACTCGACTTATTACTGTTTCATAAAAAAAGAACTTCATTTTAATTTTGAAAATCTCTGGTAGAATGCATGCAATGTGTTGCGGCTACAGAAGAAACAAAAAAAAAGAAATTATAAACTACATATTTCATATTGTATTGGATTGTTTTATTTTTTCGCAATCGTAGTGAAAAGTTTTGTGTAACACACGGCGCTAAAACCCATTAAAACTCGGTTTCTATTTAGTCCCTCGCTAAAGCTCGGGAGTAAAACTACCTCGTATATAATGGGTCATTTTAGCCCCTTGTATAACAATCTACTATTTCATCCCCCCATCTCGGAAAGAGTATTTTTGCTCTTCGATATCTGAGTGTAAAAGCCGTTATTATCCTCTAGAGGATAAAGTAAATAGAACAGCGTGTGCACTAAGTTTGTTAATTCAAAACATCATTAAACCTATTTACTTCTCCATCCATGGTGCCGAATTTATCATACATCAAAGTCAAAGCCAAAGTGAAAACTATTTATTGGCTTTTTTTTCAACTGTTTAACAATTTTATTCTTAAACTAATACAAACATACAATAAAAAAATAACCTCCTTCTTTTATTTAATTTTTTATTTGTTAAAAACTCAGACTCGGAGCCTTCTTGGTGTACTTTTTTTTAATTTGCATTGCGCGCGCCATTTTCTTTTTTTTTGCATTTAGTCATTTCCTCGCTGAGGTGGGATGAAAAATTACGTGTTGCACTCGAGTGCAAAGATTTTTCACCTCGTGCTCTTTTGATTCCCTCGCTTACGCTCAGGATTCTAATTTTAGAAACATTCGCTTGCTCGCTCATCAAAATTGAGCACGCGGTTAATAAACAACTTTACACTCTTGTATAACAAAAAACTATTATCGGATAGAAAATCCCCTTTCATACCACATCTCCCCTACTCTATGACGCTGGAACTTTCTTTAGTCTTTCTTCGACTAGGAATCGATGATTTAAACAATGATAGCTCAGTGGTAGTAACATCGAGCATCGAGACGAAAGTAGTGTATTCCAATCCTACAATAAGCTTGACCTTTGGGTGATGGAAGACATCGTACATTCGATGAGTTGTAGTCAGAAGGCGAGTTACTTGATGGTCATCAGAAATATCAAGGGGATTGCGAATGAGTTATCAACCTTTATACAATAAAACTGTCAGTTTTCATGACTTAAAAAAATGACTAAAGTTTGACTCTAATATTTACATTCTCTAGTTAAATCAATAAAATTGAAAATCGGTTGACAATTGGTGGAGAAATCGAATATACATAAAAAATCATACAGTCGAACATATAACCTCGTCCTTTTTTGAAGTCGTTTAATAATTTTAATCTGAATGTTTGTTAGGGTGTGTCGATGTTTGTAACTCATTCACACAGAAACTACTGCAAGGATTAAGATGAACATTGGCACAGAGGTAGATCATATCCTGTAATAAAACATAGGATACTTTTTATCCCGGGAAAAGACCAGATCTGTCAGGAACGCGGGAGAAACCGCGCCACTAAATGATATATTTTTAATAAACCTTAATAAGACATTAAAGTCTTCAGCACAATAGTTGTTTATACATTTTATGCCTGTCTAACTAATAGAATTTGGCAATAATTTGGCTTGTACTGCATTGCGACAAAGATTGCGTTCAAAACATTAATTTAATTGGACATTTCAATAAAGTTAAAATAGTATCAAGCGCCATAGAAGGTTTTGGTGAAGGAACACGGTCGCTGCTTAGATCATCTATTTAAGAGGTAAAAGTGAAGAAGTTTTTTAACTTCTTGATAAGCTTGTGATTGACTGCAATCTCACCATGGCAAAAGATGATGTGGTCGAAGGTGTTAAGCATACAAAGCATAGATAGGAACTGGCTCTCAAGTGCAGCTGTCGGAACACGCCGATAGGTGCTTGGCGACAGATTTTTAACCTGAGTGTGGTAGCCAGTCGGGCACTATAAAGTACCCTACCACCGTTCTATGGTTTCCTTCACCGAAAGCTCAAGCTCATTGTAGGATTCTAACCCACGACATTCGCCGCGGTATTCGACGTCACTACCACTGAGCTATCATCGCCTTAAATAAGCATGGTGGACTGTTACCCCTTACCATCTGCTCTGTCATGGGGTTTAATAAAAACATAGCTAAAAGCCTTACCCTATTTGCCTCCGCAGTCGGGTACATGAAGCAGAAATGAGTGTTGTAATAGGGCGTTTAGCTTAAATGTTGAGATGAGATTTATCGATGGACAAGTTTCGTACCGCACTGCGCCAGACGCGGCCGCTTTGGTAGTGATGTGACGGTCATATCGATATGTTTTTAACACGCTTTTGTTTTTTTACAAATAACCGCAAAAAAGGGGAATCAAAATTCATAGTGAACAGACTATTTACACACCTACAAGTTTGTACCGAACCCTCGTTGCGCGAGTCCAATTCGCACTTGTCCGGTTTTTTATTTGTGTTTTGTATGGTTTTTTAAGAAGGAACCCTATGATGTTTTACGGTGTCTGTGTATGTTATAATTATTTCACGCAACTACAAATGCAGGCATAGTAATAACGCGGAGTGTACTTACTAGCCATGCCATCAAAATTATAGAGAAATTTATTGCCGGCTCCTAAGCAAATGCAAATTTGCAAACCGAGCGTTGGCGTGGTTGGATAGACATTCTACCAATTACGCCAAATGTCTTGGGTTCGATTCCCATCAAGGACATTCTATTTAAAAAAATAGTAGTATAGGTACCAGTTAGCTTTGAATAAGTTTTTTGTTTTTATTTTGTTCAGACATCGATAATAAAAACATCGACATGTCCCTGCACTATTCAACCCGCGTCAGCCTGTGGCAATATCATCGTAAGCTCGTTACATTTCTACGATAGTTAGGTAGTATATTTTTAACTCGTCATACCTCCTCACAAACTTCTAAGAGTATATTATTCGCGACATCATGATGTATTTATTATTCAATGAATTTATATACAGAGTGGTGACGACGTAACGACATTAAATTAAAACACGGTCACTACTAGTCAATCAAAATACTTTGTGATAATTAAATCTGGTATTACATCAACAGACAAAAAGCGAAATTTTCAAACAAACTAATTCCGAAAATAATCTAAACGAAACACAACACTCTTTATTAATATTACCTATTGACCTCAAATGACCTGTAGGCACTACTGGCACAGTTTTAGGCAAAGACCGGCCGCCGCGGTTCCTTTGTAGGTGTATTGTTTCATTCATGCAAGTAGGCATCGACGCCCGCGCAGCGCGCTAATAATTATTTTAAGGCGACGATATACGTGAAATGACGATTTTCGATACAATATTTCTCTGCATTCTTTATTGCAAGTGATTTATAAAAAATATATGTTAAACTAGAGGATATACGACATAAAATGACTTTTTTCAAATTTTAATTTTATCATCGAGAACATCAGAAAAAAATCGCGAATATGAGCCTTTTTGAAATTTCAAACATATTTCTCTCCTATATTACGGATTCAAATAACATGAAATTAATTACAGATATTCTTACACCTAAAACAAATAGAACTGTCTTGTTGTTTTTTCAAAAAAAGTTACTGTTATTTTTTAATTAAATTTATACTCGATTTTCAACTCGGTGACAGCTTTGGTCCCCTCGTTCGCCCGTCATTTCAGTGCGGGACGGGACGTTGTGCTGATCGGACCTGTGCTACTTTTTTCTCCACTCGATACAATATCATAAATGGTGTAATTAAAGCAGTGTTGTATATTTTAGCTATACATCGCGATGCGGTTGCTAGGGCTCGTCCATTAATTAAGCGATGTTTTTTTGAAACTTTTAAAAATGTTTCATGGTATTTTAGCTGAGGCATCGAAAGTTCGTTAGTTTGTAGAACTACTCATATAGTTGATTATAGTATTAGTACGTAACTACCTTTAGAAAAAATATGAATTCATCAAGTTACACAACTTACTTTTTTTTTGCAGTATTCGACATCCACACGGATGAAAACATATTATAGCGAATGCTAATAATTAAAAAAACCTATATATTACATGATAAAAATAAATAAAGACATTTTTTAAATTATCACTTCGAAAAATATTATACATATACTAGCGGGACCGGCAGACGTCCTGCCCTGAAATTAAAACAAAACTTAGAACCCGTTTCCAGCGCCACCTACCGGGTCCAAATGTCAGACCATCGAGGAACCCATTGAAATATACACACAAAATTTCATCCATATCGGTCCAGCCGTTAGGTGACAAACACACGTACAGAAGAATTATATTTAATAAGATAATAAAAATAGATTTTTTGATAACCAACAAACTTGAAATTGTTGTTGGACTCACCCTAAGTTTTATGCGGCACTGGAGTAACCTTAGCTTGTACAATTCGTCAAATATACTTTAAAACCTGTGATACTTGAAATTGGACCTTATCTTATAGAAATAAGGTTCATTGTCACGTAACTCCTATAACTATCACGTTTCAAGCTGTATTATGAACTTTTAAAATATCTGTTTTGTCTCGATTCGAGTTGCGAGGGAGAGCGTTGCGCGTTCTTTGTGAGGGCGCGCGGGGGGTGCAGCGCCAATCGAGCAAGGTCATTCGCGTATATCGTCACCTTAACGCTATGCTTATAATGTCTAAATTTCATCAACCGACGATTTCTGAGCCGCACATTTTATTTTGTTGTGTTTTAAGCATGTAGGTAAATGTGAATTTTGTTCCATCTAGCTACTCTAGCTAGGTGAATGACTTCGTTGCGTAATCGTTATGAATTCACAGCATGTGTTAAAATGATTAAAGTGAAAATAATTTCCTGTGGCTATACCGTTCAATGTAATTTGATGAAACTTGGTGTACG
This sequence comes from Ochropacha duplaris, assembly GCA_951361185.1. Classification (NCBI taxonomy): domain Eukaryota; kingdom Metazoa; phylum Arthropoda; class Insecta; order Lepidoptera; family Drepanidae; genus Ochropacha; species Ochropacha duplaris. The sequence goes on along the minus strand of OX592712.1, from coordinate 7,518,883 downwards.
AACTACTAACGCGGTACCCAATATGTGGTTTAAATTAATGTCGTTACGTCGTCACCACCCTGTATATTTATACGCCGCGTGTTCATACGAAGGATCTAATCTTTTACTGGGATTAAAAGAATCCTATGTTTTATTCCAGGATATGATCTATCTGATTGTAAAGTGTTATGTCATCAATATCAGTTTTTTGCAACCAAACCAAACGTTGCCCACGTTTAAATTTTTTCTCTCCATAAGAACCTTTGTGAGACTTCAATTAATAGTTGAAAATCCAAATTGGTCCAGCCGTTCTCGAGTTTTGCGCTTAGCAACACATTTAGCCATTCATTTTAATTTATATCTAGTTAATTGAACTATTAAAGGACTAAACAACATTTTGAACAGAGTGTAAAATATCGACTACTTAATTATACGGTCTTACATTCCACCAAATCTAGGTATAACCTATATCATATGCAGTCATGTAGGTGGGCTGGAGCTAGCCTGATTTACATTTAATTGAATCTCTTCTCTCTCAAATGAACATATCATGCATTTTATTATGTGGAGGTACATTTCGTACATGCATGCGGTGCGATGAATATTATATCATTTGATGGTGCGCCAATAATTTGACTAACACGCGCACATTGTAGGTTCGAATTTAATTAATTGTGTATGAATTGCACGGTGGTAGAGTACTTTGTAGTACCCGACTGGCTGGCTACCTCCCTCAAGTTGAAAATCTGTCGCCAAGCACCTATCGCTGTGTTCCGACAGCTGCACTTGAGAGCCAGTTCCCATCTAGGCTTTGTGTGCTTACCACCTTCGGCCACATCATCACTTACCATGGTGAGATTGTGGTCAAAGACAAAGCTTATCCAGAATAAAAAAAAAAGAATATGTTTGATTCATTTGTTTCTGCACTACACATAGCAATTTGTGTTTGCATATTTGTATTCGCTTTATTCGGTTTTCATGTGTTGTTGCAGTACACGGTTATCTAATCCCAAACTAAGCAGAGCTTGTACTATGGAATGGAAACCAGATGACTGAAATACTACATATACTACTTTTTTGTAAATACATACTTTAATAGATAATTACACCCAGACTCAGGACAAACAGACATGTTCATGCACACTAATGTCTGTCCTGGATGGGAGTCGAACCCACTACCTGCGGCGTGATAGGTAATGTGTTAACCAACCACGACAACCGGCCCGTCAGTAGTTGCATATTTGTGTATTTGGCTCCAATGATGCGCGCCGAAAAATCGTCAATGGTGCGGTAACGCATGTTTGTTATATGTCGTAATTGTTAAATATAGCAAATGTTTGTTAAATATAGCATCTACACATTGCATTATTTATCAAATACGCACATAGCCATGTGGAGCGCCAGCATTAGATTCAAAGCCGATGAATTCGATTGAGTGTTGGTCTCAAAACATATATTGCTGAACATGAAACCGTTTAATGTAAGTTAACAAATACTTCAAATATTAAATTAAATCAATAATATTAGTAATGCTACTGAACGGATTTTCATGAAACTTGGCACACTCGGAGCTCATATCCTGGTACAAAACATAGGATGCTTTTTATCCCATAAAAAGATAAGATGCATCGAGGACGTGGGGTAGGTACAGTTAGTTGATCATAATTTGACAAAAAAAACATCAACCAATAAAATAAGCTCTCAAGAGTCACAAATAAAAATAGAGTAGTTAAATGATACAATTTCTTTTGCAGGAAAAATGGCTGGCTCCCGAGAGAGATTGCTGTACGAGAGACGGAACGATACCGACTATGAATACGATTACAGAAGAAGGTACGAACCTTATGAGAATCGATATCGATACGATAGACGACCCGATCGCATTGAACGTCCCAAGAGAAAGAACGGGTACGTCTACGAAGATATTTACTCCGATTTCGACGAAGCTCAAGGCCGATTATCCTTATTTCGACCTATCAGACCAGAATACCTAAACCTACCATCCAATTACGAACAAAAATACAATTCCTTACCGAGAAACTATTATAACTATGAACGGAGATACAGAAAGGATTATTACGACTTCAGAATTGAAAATGACAGCCAGAGGCCCCGACAATCTTATGAAAGAAGACCAAGATATCAAATTAGAAATCCAAACGAAATTAGAACGATACCGCGAAATCCGAACGCAACAAAAAATGTTGCCGTCTGCAAACCGTTGCGCTTAAGCGAGAAGAACGCGCGGTATTGGACGACGGATGTCCCCGAGCGCTCCCGAACACGTCCCAAGAGACCTGAAGAGAAGAAAAACGTTAAATTCTCTGAAGTCTCTGGTTGTAATAGAAAAATGGTTGTTGACGACCCAATTTGCGGGCGAAAAGTTGTTCCAGTTAGGGAGTTAGAAGTGTCATTGGATCAAATGATACAGAACGGTTATTTTGAGAAGCACAATATACCGATATCTAGGCCGCGGGATGACGACGACGCAAAGGAAGAGATAACTGGTGCGATACAGGGAGTTCCAAACGGGAAGTGCTTATCTAGTGCCGAAAGGAAGGAAAACCAGCCTAGACGAAGTAGACATTTGCCACAGGTTCGTAATATTCCAGTATATCTATAGATTAATGTCTTTTCGACCTAGTAGCGAATAACCTTAAGAATTGTATTGTGGATCTATCAAAAAAGTCTAAGCAATAGTTCAATTCTGGTCCGGTGACGGTGGAACACACCTGTCCGTTGTTGACAATTATTAATAACAAGTTATAATCATAATTATGGATACTATTTAGCAATATAATATGCTGACCTTACAATCCTTAGATGGTAACTGGCTCTCAATTACTACTGCCAAATTGCCTTCACACCCCCGATAGGTGTTTGGCGACTTTTCAACTTGAGGGTGGTAGCCAGCCAAGTGAGTTCTACAAAGTACCTTACTTCCGTGCTATATCTTCATCACGATGTTTTCCTTCACCTAAAGCTGGAGCTATGTTACAGCACTTTTAGATAAGTAAAAAGTATGTAGATATAATTTCTAGCAACTGTTTAAAACCATTTCAAGCAATTTAGCCAACTGGCTATCATGGGCTAACATAAAAAAAATATCCGTCAGGACGCTGTGAAGCCATTGGAAATAGGTACCTATAACATATAATATTAGAGTCTGTAATTCTGTCCGTAACCTCAAATAATTACAGACGTTAGGGCAATCTGGGCTGCTAATGGAAGGGCCGCGGATCCCTTTTGGTGCTGAATAATGTTTCCGAACCCTTCGACCTTATTTAACATCTCTATAGGCATATTTTGAGTCATGTTCGACCAGTATGTTTTGTAATCTATGAAGTATCATGATTTTTTATTCTCAATAATTATCATAAGAAAGTACCTAATTCATGAAAAATTTTTATAAAATGGATCAAGACGTTTAGGCCCGTGTCAAAGTATCAAAACTTCAGAACAGATTTGGTTGATCAAAAACCGTCCAATAGGATTCATCAATAGGAGCAATTCGAACCGTGCATGAAAATTCATAAATATAAAAAGATGTGACTATTAAAAATACTTGTAATGAGTTTATATTTTGAGAATCCTTCACCTTAGTCTGAGGTTTAGTGCCCCTTCGTCTGAGGAGAGACTTTTCCTTATGTGTGCTCTGAGTAATTGTTTAAAAAACATGATGCCCACGGCTATTATCTTCACATATTGACACCGAATTGGTCTCGCACTATGCGATTTCAAAAGAGGTACCGCGGATGCTTATGATGAAATAACCTCCCAATGTGGATTTTCCAAGGAAACAAGTGTGGTTTTGCAAGCCTCTATTGAGTAGTAACTGCATACCATCACGCGGGCTATAAGCCTGTTTGCCACCTTAGTGGGAGAAAGAAAACCCGAGAGACCGAGCCAGTTTCACATCCTTAATAACACCTAAACATTTGGATTATAGATCCTTTGAAGGCTTAACCCATCACTCCTAGGGTCTTATGTTATCTTACGAGAAAATTCAAGTTAGTGCAAATTTCTGTATTCATATTTTTAATTCATTTTGTTATACGTACTCGTAACAAATTACAATATATTATTGCATATTGATGTTTTTTCACGCAGCAATCGATGTGATCTTTGCATAGATGTAGCTAGTGGGCCGGAGAGGTAGTACCTAGGGCCATGGGCCGGCACCTAATGGATTATTTTATACTTATTCTTTAACGTCAATTTTACCACATTTTTCTCTCGCGCACGATGAGTTTGAGGAATTTTATTTATTTATTTATGGTCTGCCAACGGTTGTTACAATAATACAAGTTGACATACATTAAACATAAATAAGAGCACAACCAATTATAGGCAAACACAACATGAAATTAAAAATATCAAAACTAAAGAAAGACAAACTAATAATTACAGCATAATAGAGGAGAGAATGAGCTCCCTGTAGAGGTGTTCCTAGAGACTACAGCATGGGGTTCTTCAAAAGAGGAGTAAGAAGGTTTATGCAAGGTCGGCAACGCGCTCATGACGCCTCTGGTGTTGCAAGCGTCCATAGGCTACGGTAATCGCTTACTAGCGAGTGGGCAGTAAGCATAAAAAAAAGTCAATTCAAAATTATGCGAAACCAACCTAAAAGAGACAAACATTATCCGTATCTTTCTCTCATTGAAGAAACGTAAACGTAAAATCAGTGATTGGCGCGGTGAAGTCACTCGGGCGAATTTCAGTAACAATATTATGATTAATTCTAACGGCTGCTATTGGCAGGTTATATTAATTACCAGTATTATTGCGTGGTACAAGGCATAAGCTTACATACACGCGATTCTCATTTCTATAGCGTTATTAATATCGTATTATTATTAGTAGCGTTCGCCCACAATATTAGTAAATTACTCCTTTAAACTTCTAAGAGCCTGGTACGCAGTTTTCTTACGTGATGATTAATGCCAGTTATCCCTACTGTAAGCCGCATAAAAGTACTACGTTCCAAAAATCTAACTGTTTAATTTCATTTTGGTAGTGGACCGATGTCGGTTTTCTCACGATGTTGGCCTTTACCGAGCTCAAGCTCATTGTAGGATTCGGTTCCGGACGCCACTACTATTGAGCTATGAAATAAATGTTTTTCTTTGTTTCAAACACAATTCTGTTATTCTAAAGCCGCTTGTGCAACGCCAGGTAAACTCAGTCAGTTTAGCTCGCATAGTTGACTTGGTTGGACTATTGTAGTTAGCTTAACTGGCATAGTTTACGGTGGACGCACATGCTAACTTAGTTTAGCTGGTGGTGGACGAGCGGCTTTAGAATAACGCTCGTCGCTCCCGCTGCCGCTTATGACTTGTAAATAACCTATAACGAGTTACTAAGCTTACGAATTGTAAACTATACCCAACATTTAAGGGTAACTTGATATGTTACTTAATACTTTAACTTCATTAACTATTTTAATTAGAAACGTAGATGGTAGTTGTTGTTACGGTGAAGATTTCGTTTTTGTTTTTCACTGGTTGTCTCCTGCCGTTTCATCCACGTTCTCAGGATTTAAAGTAGCCTTAATTACTTTCTGAAAAGTGAGGATTATTGGTTCTGTTCAGCCAGCCGTTTCCAAGATTAACTTGGATAAATAAATTAAATTCAAAAACTAAAACCCTAAGTACAGAAAAATCACGCTCTAAAAAGTTTGAAACAAGAAAATATTAAAATAACCGTGGTCGTATGCTACTTTGCCGTCGAATCAAAAAAATCGGCGGGCGGGGAGCTTTTTCCGCCAACGCATCAGCCTGACCATTCAAATAGGAAACGCTGCCGGCTAGGAACCTTGCTAATCGGCAGCAGTAGCATATAAAGAGGGAAGTTCAATTTTTTTGTTATTTGTTACGATTAAACTCAAAAACTACACGACCGATTAAAAAAATTCTTTCACCATTAGAAAGCTACATCTATGAGTAACATGGGTATAATTTTATTCCAGGCAAAGATAAGATCCCACGGGAACGCGGGTGAAGCGGAGCACAGCTAGTAAAACATAATTTTTGCTTCACTAGAAAGTTACAAATCCGTGCGTCTCAGTTTTTTTTATTTTATTAAATATAGGTATCGCGTTTGACCACTATCTCACTTGATGGTAGGTGACGATGTGGTCTACAATGGTAATATTATAATATTACCTAGCTATTAGAGCGTGAAAGTGAAGCCTCATAAGTATATGTATATTGTAAGGCACAGGTTGGTTACGTAACAGGCTACCAGTTCAGTCTATTTTAGCCGGACTAGTTTGTGGGTCATCGCTTGATATACTTACTTACAGTAGAATACCAAACAGTTAAAAATTAAACTTTTTAAAAAATAGTTAACCGACCGCACATTGCCCAGGACACATAGGCGCGCATGAAAACACGAAGAAATTGTGTCGCCGTTTGTTTTCTTGACATGTTTTTATTTGGAAATGGTGATAATGATAGAAATAAATGTCCATAATTTGAATTAAAAAAAAAACCCTCCAATATTAAAAGATAAATTAAATTAAGTAATTAATTAAATTAAATAACTAAAATACCACATCACGTTTTACCACATGAATGTAGTAACAGTCCGAGAGCTCATTAGGGGCGGGCGGCGGCTTAACAATCTGTGGACCCTCACTAGTGTTGCGTAACGTCGATAAATCTCTTGTCGATAACAGTCTCTATTCAATAAATATGCCATATTTGTTTTATTTGCGTCGCAATACGAGTGGTTTTGTTTTCGGAAATTTCAGTTCATTGATATTTTTGCTAAATAATAAAAAAATTAAAAATACTACTGTATTGGTCCAAATTATCAATTTATGCCTTTTGCGCTTGAGACCATGGGTAAGTGGGGGTCTGAAGCTCGTCGTTTCACAATTATTTTATGTAAAAATTAATCGAGGCCTCGGGTAACCGACGGGCGGGGAGCTTTTTCCGCCAACGCCAGCCTGGCCATACAAAGAGGAAACGCTGCCAGCCTGCTTGATGGGAACCTTGCCGATCGGCACCAGCGGCAGCCTCGAACAAGATTTTTATATGTTACTAGCGACCCGCCCGCGGCTTCGCCCGCGTGGACTATACGTTATATCGCGCAAGTTATATCCCCGGCCGGCCGCCGCGGGTCGGTACCGCCGCGGCGCCGCAACAACTACGTCCCTGCATTTTAAATTTGTAATATCTTCGGAAATATTCACTTAAATAACATGCTGATCTATAATAGCAAAAGCATATTGATCTATAATAAATGTACAATTTATAAAAGGTACTTAATTGGATAAGGATTAATATTGTATTGTTTAAAATCACTTCGTAAATAATCACTTTTTAGTAAAGGATAAAAAATGGTTATGGTGGGTTATCCCTAAGAGATAGACATATACCATCGCGGACTTTTTTTGTTGAAATTTTTAAGGTGGACAATACTGTAGTACATTATTTTGGTCTATCTCGTAGGGTTCAGCCAGCGTTTGCAATATAAGCGCAAAAAAATGCTTAATTACGACATCACATTAGAAACCTCTAAATTCATCAGTGTTTCGCTACTATATTATGCATGTATTATACATATAAACCTTCCTTAAGAATCACTCTATCTATTAAAAAAAACCGCATCAAAATCCGTTGCGTAGTTTTAAAGATTTAAGCATACATAGGGACAGACAGCGCAAGCGACTTTGTTTTATACTATGTAGTGACTAGCGGACCCGGCAGACGTTGTCCTGCTCTGAAATTAAAAAAAAAACATAGAATCCGATTCCAGCGCCTAACGAGTCCAATTTTGTTTTCAAATCATCGAGGAACCCATTGAAATACACACACAAAATTTCATCCAAATTGGTCCTTTGTTACAGTACTCCTCCGAAACGGCTTGACCGATTTTGATGAAATTTTATATGTATATTCAGTAGGTCTGAGAGTAAGATTTATTTATTTTTTATACCGCTAGATCCCACGGGAACGCGGATCCCACGGGAACGCGGGTGAATTAAGTACCTAATTCAACGAAATCAAATAAAATATTGATTACTTTTATCGACAAATAAGCACAACACTAAATACAGGACTATAGGTACCTATACGTGCCCGATTTTTGGTCCAAATCACGCGATTTCAGTAGATTTGAGATGGGATGTTTTCGTTCTATTGTTTTATTAAAATATTGTTGTTTTTGCTGAAAAAATCCTTTGTTTGTTAGGATTTTTAATAGAGCTTGGAGTCAATAAATTTTAATTAAGCAACTGAGTAATTTATTGAACCAAAACAGCCTCATGATAGGTAGAGGGTTCGAATCCTACAATGACGTCGAGCTTTCGGTGAAAGAAAACAGCGTGAGAAAAATTGTAGTATTCGACTGGCTGGCTACCACCCTCAAATTGAACCTCAGGTTGTCACCAAGCACTTTGTATGCCGTGTATTCCGGCAGTTGCACTTGAGAGCCAGTTGCCTTCTAGGTATAGGCGAAGGTAGGTAATTTTCAAAAACTAGTGCTCGCCCTCTGATCGAAATTCTACCAAAAAATTTTTTTTTGCAAAAAAGTCTCTTCAATAACTGCCAATAAAAAAAGTTAATCAGTTGACAAACAGAGGAGCATGTAATATTAGCGATAGAGTGAGATAAAAATGTAATTCTGTTTCATTGCTAATAGAATCTCAACGAATTCTCTGACACGTACGGGCGTGCTCACTTGGTCGCTTAGTAAACAATTTGTAAAGAGGTTGGTTCGTTGCAGCAAAAGTAACAACTAGGAAAAAAATACAATACAACGATGTGTTAAGTTTTAGAGAGGGTTCTCTCATTAAAATCGTGGCTCCGATTCCTTTTACATTTATACAACTTGGGACATACTACAATGTCTGTTTGAATACATAGGAACTTAATTAGATTGTTACCCCCAATTCTATGGCTTGATAGGTAGTTTGTTCAACCAGTATAACATAAACTCCGAAAAGAAACTCATAAAAATTGATTATTTAATTATAAACTAAACTCAATTTAGAAGGCTATAATAATTTTGTAGTGCGGTTTCAATGAAACTTGGCATACGAATAGATCATAATATCCTGGAATAAAACAAAGGATACATTTTTTTGGGGAAATAATAAGACGAGGGACAGCTTTACATAATATGAAAACGTTGCTCGAACAAAATCAATGTATTTAACTATTTCATAGTAATTTCTTAGGCTTCGATAATTTACCATTTCAAAATATCCACCTGCGTTGTATTCCTAGGATAAGCTACGATAAGCTGAGCCGGTAACACGTCAAGTAATATTCAAATATTTGTTGTATTTTAACTCCACTTATGAATATTCCTAACTATAATTTGAGTAATGCTAAGAGTCATTCATTAACTGTACCAACACTTAGCTTCATTAATAACTAGATACCATCCGCGGTTTTACATGCGTTCTCGGTAAAGGTAGCCTAAAACATTTCTACGGACTGGTATACCTACTTAGTATAAATATAAGTATTTTTTATGTCTGAATTTTTGATAGGCAGGCGGGTCACCTGATGGTAAGTGACTACTGTCGCCAATTTCAGTCAACAATTCTTAGAAGACGATTGACTCAGGTTCAACTGCAATCATTACATTAGGTACATACTAGGTAATGCCTTTTTACCCGATCACTTAGGAGTTGATTTAAAATAAAAAGAAGACTGTGTCCTTCCCATGGGCTTGAGATGTCCCTATACCAAATTTCATCAAACTTTGTTCAGCTGTTCACCCATGAAAACGAAACAGACTAATGTAATCAAAATTCGTCCATAATATTTAAAAAAAAAAACTTGAGAGGTGTCAAGGGACACCCGGATGGAACGAAGTTATATAAGTTATATAAGTCGAGAGAGTATATATATATATATTAAAAAAAAACATTTATATATATATAAATAGAAATGAAAAAAATATCTGGCTTGCTTTCTATAAGAGAGAGAGAGAGAGAAAAAGAGAGAGAGAGAAAGAGAGAGCGAGAGAGAGAGAGAGAGAGAAAGAGAGAGAGAGAGACAGAGAATCATGCACACGCCGCACAGCTTACAATAAAGTGACACTGACACTAAAAGTGTCGTGACAATTTTCGTAAGATTTTTTTCCGTCTAGCCCCCTTTCACAACGCGCGACTACTAACTTGTGCGGTCGGGGAGGCCCCGTCAGGAACTAAGTTCCTCACCTTTTTTTGAACTAAGTAGGTCAAAAGCTACCAGTGCTACGAATTTGCACACCTACCTTAGAACCGGGTTTACATTACGAAACTAGTTTCATGCATGATGGAATTAATTTCGTGACACTACTTTCAGTACCTATGCAACTAGTTGTGTCGTGAAATCAACAGTATGTCTGTGTCCATGGCTCCGCCAACACCAAAGCTTTATTTTGCATTGCAAAATGTTGTCATACAGATGTTATTGTATAAAATTAAGAAAAGGTTGTCTCGAAAGAAAAGAAGTTGGTTTGACATTTAAAACCTTTTTTTCAGCTAACACCGCCCACACCTCTATTAAAACACACGTCCTATGAGCGCAGGCGCTTTCGCGACACTAGTTTCGCGTCGCGTTTATACGATGACATTAGTTGCATGACACTAGTTTTATCCAAAAAAACTTGAGAGGTGTCAAGGGACACCCGGACGGAACGAAGTTATATAAGTTATATAAGTCGAGAGAGTATATATATAAAAAAAAACATTTCTATTTATATATATATATAAATAGAAATGAAAATATCTGGCTTGCTTTCTATAAGAGAGAGAGAGAGACAGACAGACAGAGAAACATGCGCACGCCGCACAGCTTAATAAACATTCATAGTGACATAAAAAGTGTCGGGACAATTTTTCGTAAGAATTTTTTCCGTCTAGCCCCCTTTCACAACGCGCGATAAGGAACTTCGTTCCAAAAACGCGCGCGACGCGAAACTGTTTCAGTGTCGTGAAATGGATGCATACATTGTAAAACTGGACGTTTACACGTGAAACTGTTGATGAAATTAATGTCGCGGAACTACTTTCATGCCACTAGTTTCGTAATGTAAATACTATTAACAAATTACTCCTTTAAACTTCTAAGACCCTGGTACTGGATGGGTAGATACTGGTATAACGCTATTTTCTTACGTGACGATTTCCACCAGTTTCAAAAAACTTTTTCCTATTTGTTTTATAGATATTACTAAATCACATCAATAGCTACTAAAAACAGATAATGATAACAAACACAGTAGAACATGAGGTTTTTTTTCTTTCGAAGAGACTTTTTTCCTAAAAATTTTTTTTAGGAAAAAATTCTCTTCAATAACTGCCAATAAAAAAAGTTAATCAGTTGACAAACAGAGGAGCATAATGATATGTGTGTGTGTGTAAAACGCATGGTAGTGTGTGAAATGTTTTTTTTATTAATTTAATTTATTTCTAAAGCATATTTTATAAAAATATTAGCTTTCTGCACTTCTTCTCCATATAAACTTTAACATACTCTGTGCGCGTTATTTTCGTAAAAAGGGGTACAATTTTTTTTCTTCACGTATTAATATTATGATTCTAATCTCAACATGTAATATTAGCGATAGAGTGAGATAAAAATGTAATTCTGTTTCATTGCTAATAGAATCTCAACGAATTCCCTGACACGTACGGGCGTGCTCACTTGGTCGCTTAGTAAACAATTTGTAAAGAGGTTGGTTCGTTGCAGCAAAAGTAACATCTAGGAAAAAAATACAATACAACGATGTGTTAAGTTTTAGAGAGGGTTCTCTCATTAAAATCGTGGCTCCGATTCCTTTTACATTTATACAACTTGGGACATACTACAATGTCTGTTTGAATACATAGGAACTTAATTAGATTGTTACCCCCAATTCTATGGCTTGATAGGTAGTTTGTTCAACCAGTATAACATAAACTCCGAAAAGAAACTCATAAAAATTGGTTTCAATGAAACTTGGCATACGAATAGATCATAATATCCTGGAATAAAACAAAGGATACATTTTTTTGGGGAAATAATAAGACGAGAGACAGCTTTACATAATATGAAAACGTTGCTCGAACAAAATCAATGTATTTAACTATTTCATAGTAATTTCTTAGGCTTCGATAATTTACCATTTCAAAATATCCACCTGCGTTGTATTCCTAGGATAAGCTACGATAAGCTGAGCCGGTAACACGTCAAGTAATATTCAAATATTTGTTGTATTTTAACTCCACTTATGAATATTCCTAACTATAATTTGAGTAATGCTAAGAGTCATTCATTAACTGTACCAACACTTAGCTTCATTAATAACTAGATACCATCCGCGGTTTTACATGCGTTCTCGGTAAAGGTAGCCTAAAACATTTCTACGGACTGGTATACCTACTTAGTATAAATATAAGTATTTTTTATGTCTGAATTTTTGATAGGCAGGCGGGTCACCTGATGGTAAGTGACTACTGTCGCCAATTTCAGTCAACAATTCTTAGAAGACGATTGACTCAGGTTCAACTGCAATCATTACATTAGGTACATACTAGGTAATGCCTTTTTACCCGATCACTTAGGAGTTGATTTAAAATAAAAAAGAAGACTGTGTCCTTCCCGAGAGCTCAAGATGTCCCTATACCAAATTTCATCAAACTTTGTTCAGCTGTTCACCCATGAAAACGAAACAGACTAATGTAATCAAAATTCGTCCATAATATTAAAAAAAAAAACTTGAGAGGTGTCAAGGGACACCCGGATGGAACGAAGTTATATAAGTTATATAAGTCGAGAGAGTATATATATATATATATTAAAAAAAACATTTATATATATATATAAATAGAAATGAAAAAAATATCTGGCTTGCTTTCTATAAGAGAGAGAGAGAGAGAAAGAGAGAGAGAAAGAGAGAGCGAGAGAGAAAGAGAGAGAGAGAGACAGAGAGACAGAGAATCATGCACACGCCGCACAGCTTACAATAAAGTGACACTGACACTAAAAGTGTAATTCGTAAGATTTTTTTCCGTCTAGCCCCCTTTCACAACGCGCGACTACTAACTTGTGCGGTCGGGGAGGCCCCGTCAGGAACTAAGTTCCTCACCTTTTTTTGAACTAAGTAGGTCAAAAGCTACCAGTGCTACGAATTTGCACACCTACCTTAGAACCGGGTTTACATTACGAAACTAGTTTCATGCATGATGGAATTAATTTCGTGACACTACTTTCAGTACCTATGCAACTAGTTGTGTCGTGAAATCAACAGTATGTCTGTGTCCATGGCTCCGCCAACATCAAAGCTTTATTTTGCATTGCAAAATGTTGTCATACAGATGTTATTGTATAAAATTAAGAAAAGGTTGTCTCGAAAGAAAAGAAGTTGGTTTGACATTTAAAACCTTTTTTTCAGCTAACACCGCCCACACCTCTATTAAAACACACGTCCTATGAGCGCAGGCGCTTTCGCGACACTAGTTTCGCGTCGCGTTTATACGATGACATTAGTTGCATGACACTAGTTTTATCCAAAAAAACTTGAGAGGTGTCAAGGGACACCCGGACGGAACGAAGTTATATAAGTTATATAAGTCGAGAGAGTATATATATAAAAAAAAACATTTCTATTTATATATATATATATATATATATATATATAAATAGAAATGAAAATATCTGGCTTGCTTTCTATAAGAGAGAGAGAGAGACAGACAGACAGAGAAACATGCGCACGCCGCACAGCTTAATAAACATTCATAGTGACATAAAATGTGGGGACAATTTTTCGTAAGAATTTTTTCCGTCTAGCCCCCTTTCACAACGCGCGATAAGGAACTTCGTTCCAAAAACGCGCGCGACGCGAAACTGTTTCAGTGTCGTGAAATGGATGCATACATTGTAAAACTGGACGTTTACACGTGAAACTGTTGATGAAATTAATGTCGCGGAACTACTTTCATGCCACTAGTTTCGTAATGTAAATACTATTAACAAATTACTCCTTTAAACTTCTAAGACCCTGGTACTGGATGGGTAGATACTGGTATAACGCTATTTTCTTACGTGACGATTTCCACCAGTTTCAAAAAACTTTTTCCTATTTGTTTTATAGATATTACTAAATCACATCAATAGCTACTAAAAACAGATAATGATAACAAACACAGTAGAACATGAGGTTTTTTTTCACGTCTATCAAATATAATGATGATAGGTACGAGCTTTCTGCTCCGAGGTATCTCCGCTCCTAGTTATAACAAAGTATGTTTGTAAACGCTTTTTGCATAATGCCCGAGCTAAAATTTTATGTAATGATGCGAAGTTCAAGAGAGCAAGGTCCGGTGTAAATATTTGCTTAGCTAATGGATCCTCCACTCGATTATGTTATATGTTGAGACTTATATTCTGCACTATTATAATTATAATGCAAGGACGCATTGTATGTTTAACTTCGCCTCTTAGTATGTTTATGTCTGTAGTATAGAGGTTTCATTCAGTGTTATTTAAAAGGAAATGTGGATTGACAGTTTGTCTTTGGATGCCCGCTGTCTAGCAATATAACGAATATTACATTGGCGACGAATAAAATAAATTATTTTACGTTAAAATGTCCATCGGCAAACTTAAGGAATTCGAGGTAAGCACGGGTATGTGCTGGTCATCGTACATCGATAGAATGGAAATGTACTTCTTAGTTAATAAAATAGCTGAAGACTTAAAATTGCCTACATTAATAGCGTGCATGGGCAAGGAGGCATATGAGTTGCTTATCAATTTGGCGAGTCCTCAAAAGCCTCCTCAGTTGGAATACTGCAAAGCAGTGGAATTGTTACGACAGCATCTACAACCTGTGCCATCTGCTTTAGCCGAGAGGTTTCGTTTCCGCCGCAGAAAGCAACTTGACGGTGAAAATATAGCAAATTACGTCGCACAATTAAGAAAATTATCAAGAAACTGTAAGTTCGGAGATTCTCTGAATGATAATTTACGGGATCAATTAGTTTGCGGTCTGAGGAGCGATATTATTCGGCAACGTCTGTTTGCGGAAGAGGACGGTTTGACATTCAACAACGCCCTGAAACTAGCAACCACGTTAGAGTCAGCGGAGCGGGACGCGGCAGCGGTAGATGCAACATCGGCAGTAGTGACCAACAGAAAAGAGACGGCGGACGACTTGCATGCAGTGTCAATGAGCCGGGGCCGGGGGCGCGGGTCAGAGCGCCATGGCGGAATTGGCGGAACGGTCTCGGCGAGGCCTGCCAGTACTAGTTTAGCGGAATATTATAAGGCAAAGGAACCAAACAAAGGGTGCAAAGGGTGTGGAGAGCGAAGTCATAATTTCGAGAAATGTCGGTATCGTAACTTCGTATGCAGCCGGTGTAGACAAGTTGGACATTTGCGTAGGGTGTGCCCTAGTGTTGGAGTAAGCAGTGTTGGAAATAGCCGGGAGATTAAAGGCATTCACTATGGTGATGCTAATCTTAAATTGATGGACGAGGTGGAGTTTGAGGAAGTAGACGGTAACGTCGAAGAAGACTTTCACCATTTATCTTTGAATAACTATAAGGCGGTGAGTGTTATAGTAGGTATTGACGAAGTTAATTTGAAAATGGAAATTGACACGGGTACAGCTATTGCTTGTGTTAGTAAAAATACTTACTTTAAATATTTGTCTCGTAGGCCGATGCAAAAATGTGATACAAGCTTAAGGTTTTATAATGGTTCATGCATTCATCCATTAGGCTTAATAAGACCGACAGTTAAGTATGGAGATAAAGTAAAAAAAATAGAGTTATTTGTTATACAAGGGGGCACTACGTCCCTTATTGGAAGACAATGGATGGCAGAGTTGTCTTTGGATGCCCGCTGTCTAGCAATATAACGAATATTACAATGTCGAATGAATTTTAAACCAGTTCCACATAACCGACTGAACTGGAATTGTGCACACACAAATTTTTTTTTCGTAAACCTATTCCTTATTCCTGTGCGATGGCTGCAAAACGGCCAAGCCATACCTGTTGACCAAGATACTTGTAATATAGGGATTATATAAGGACATAGGGCTTGCAGAGCTTGGCTGTACTTGAGTTGTGATAAATTGAGATCCCACCAAAAACATAAATGTAAAAAAGGAGAGCCAAGTTCAATACAAAAATTATTCTCAGCTGTGGGCTTCGCCGCAAAAAGAATGGAGATCTGAGATTGAGTGCCAAGTTCTATGCAAAATCCAAATATGTAGTCTAAGGGCTGACTTGGCTGGTTTTCCCATACGAATTATTATTAAGTACCTACTTTTACACAGTCATGGAAGAGCCTTATGTTCGATGGGTAGTTTCTACCAGCAAGCCAAATTGTCGGAATAATAAAATAAGAACCGAAAGGTAACAGGTTTAGAACATGCGAAGGCTATATAATTCGTATGGGAAAACCAGCCAAGTTAGCCCTTAGACTACATATTTGGATTTTGCATAGAACTTGGCACTCAATCTCAGATCTCCATTCTTTTTGCGGCGAAGCCCACAGCAGAGAATAATATTTGTATTGAACTTGGCTCTCCTTTTTTACATTTATGTTTTTGGTGGGATATCATTACTTTTTGTAGGTAAGTACATATCCTCGTAACGCCGTGGGTCCTTTTAAAAGGACAAATTCAAAACTAAAAGTAGACTTTATAAATATAAAACAATTGCATTGCCAAGCCCACAGCAGAGAATATTTTTTGTATTGAACTTGGCTCTCCTTTTTTACATTTATGGTTTTGGTGGGATAATAGATTACAATATCTAATACCGCCGTTCTAACCCGCCGGGCAAACCTGGCGAGCAGGCGGGTATGGTATGTAGAGGCCTTAATGATGCATTAATATTTTTTTTAATAAATTAATAAAATTAAAAGTAGACTTTATAAATATAAAACAATTGAATGAGTTACTGTATTTAACCAAGACGGCGCTCGCTCGGCCACGTTCGCGTCAACGGTTCGATTCGGTTGTCACAGCGCCCCACCCACCACGCCCGCGCCGCTCCGGCGTCACTCGGCGCGCGCGCGTCGTGTATATACCGACAATCTAAATGCCTATTATTTTATCATTATTTATGAGTAGGTAATGATTTTACACTATTGATGTGCGCTAAATATAAAAATAATAATTAATCCCAGTTAATAACGTAAGTAATATTAGGTATTTATGTTAAGCGTTCATAATAGAATCAAATTTTTTCTTTTCTTGTTTTTTCTTTTTCTCTTTTGTTAATCCTACTGTTGTGTTGTGATGAGATGATTAAATATATTATTATTATTAATTATTTAAAAATTGCCAGTTTTTTATTTATTCCTTTGTATTCATCTAATTACCTATCTGCATACCAAATGTTAACTCTCTAGGTCATCTGGAACTGGGTTAGTGTTTTGGTCTATAGGTCAGTCAATGATAAAAATGAGGAATTTTGGACATTAATATCTAAATAACCGTTTGAGATAAGCTTATGAAATTTAGAACATATATGTATCTCGCAAGTCTCAATATATGAGCCAAATTTGATACGTTTATGTAAAATAGTTTTTGATTTATGAGGGGGTCAAAAGTGGCTCCAAATGGTTCGTGTAATATTACACACGGTGCGGCTCGCCAATTCTGTTTCTTGAACTTGGCTTGACACGCTCCCGCGTGTCTAGATATGAGATGTGAAAAAAACTGGCCCCCGCGGTTTCACTCGCGTTCTCGAGAGATCTTATCTGTTCCCGGCATAAAAAGTATCGTATTTTTTATTCCAGGATTTTATTTTAAGGCGATGATATCTCAGTGGTAAGTGACGTCGGATACCGCGGCGAAGGTCGTGGGTTCGAATCCTACAATGAGCTTGAGCTTTCGGTAAAGGAAAACATCGTGAGGAAACCATAGCACGGTGGTAGGGTACATCTAGTACCCGACTGGCTGGCTACCACCCTCAAGTTGGAAATCTTTCGCCAAGCACCTACCGGTGTGTTCCGACAGTTGCACTTGAGAGCCAGTTCCCATCTAGGCTTTGTGTGCTTACCACCTTCGGCCACATGATCACTTACCATAGTGAGATTGTAGTCAAACACAAGCCTATCCAGAATTAAAAAAAAGGATATGGTCTACCGTTGTGCCAAGTTTCATCAAAACACGTTGAGTAGTTTTTGCGTGATAGAGTAACAAACGTCATCACATCCATCCTCACATTTATAACAATAGGTAGTAAAAGAAGATGGGTACATCAGGTTAAATAATTCCTTTTTGTTACAGGTGTTAGCAGCTCTTGCAGTATCTTTAGCACCATTCTCTGCAGGCTTGGGCAAAGGATACAGTTCACCAGCAATAGCTTCACTCCAAGGGCCTGGAGCGAATGCTACGAGACGAGATTTTCAACTAACGGATCAGCAGGCATCATGGTTGGCTTCACTGTCTTTTCTT
The DNA here is from genome assembly GCA_951361185.1 of Ochropacha duplaris. Classification (NCBI taxonomy): domain Eukaryota; kingdom Metazoa; phylum Arthropoda; class Insecta; order Lepidoptera; family Drepanidae; genus Ochropacha; species Ochropacha duplaris. The sequence goes on along the minus strand of OX592712.1, from coordinate 7,500,499 downwards.
GGTGAGTTGGTGATTGTCTGGTGTCAATTTTCAAAGTGTAGGTGGGCCAATATTGTGAATTGTTATAATCGTGGAGCTTAGATTGTTACGATCTTACGATTGTTATAATCATTAGAGCCTTTAGGTTTTGTAGGCCACAAATTTGATGACTTTTCTTTCTCGATAAATAGACTATCCATCACTGAAAAAAAAAAACATTTCGAACCAGTAATTCCTGAGATAAGCGCATTCAAACCAACAAATAAATATACTCTTCAGCTTTATAATATCAGTATAGATTATAACTCTCTTAATATGCTCGAAAAGAATTAAATATTTCTTGTAAAGGCGATGATAGCTCAGTGGTAAGTGACGTCGAATGCCACGGCGAAGGTCGTGGGTTCGAATCCTACAATGAGCTTGAGCTTTCGGTGAAGGAAAACATCGTGAGGAAACCATAGCACGGTGGTAGGGTACTTTGTAGTACCCGACTGGCTGGCTACCACCCTCAAGTTGAAAATCTGTCGCCAAACACCTATCGGTGTGTTCCGACAGCTGCACTTGAGAGCCAGTTCCCATCTAGGCTTTGTGTGCTTAGCATCTTCGGCCACATCATCACTTACCATGGTGAGATTGTGGTCAAACACAAGCCTATCGAATATAAAAAAAAAATTAAAAAAAATTGAAAAAGGAGACATAAAACTTAAAAGCAGTTTACCATCGCCATTACAGTGTAGACATATCTACATAGATAATATATGATACAACTCAACTAGTAGTTTCAATACATATTATGTACGCTGCAGATTTACAGGGTTTCCTTCTCTTTAAGTTTGTTTGTTCAACTGATAGTAATCGTTATTGACGTTGCCTTGACCTTCTTCAAAACATGTTTAAATACTGCCCCTAACCTTTGTAACTTTGGTTTCTTTTGTTTTGTGGTGAAAATCAGATGCATTGGTGGTGTAATGGTCAGCATAGTTGCCTTCCAAGCAGTTGATCCGAGTTCGATTCTCGGCCAACGCATACTTTTTATCTTTATTATGTTTCCGCTTTATTGAATTGGTTTCTACTTCTATTGATATTTTATAGTAAGTAGGTAAAACAACTGGAGGTTTTTGTGAATTTTTTTTTTACAAAGACAGTGGTTTCATAATTTTAAGTTTCTTTATCGCTAAAATGAGAGTACTATCTACGTGTAATCCTAGTGACATCCCCGTAGTAACAAATAAAGCTTTCAACTCTAGTTCCTATTTTAAAACCATTAGACAAAATCACGCCATCCTCGCGTTACAGCAGATCGATTGATGCTTATTTTACACCAATCAATATAATGGTAGTATAAAAAAAACCACTGAATATCCTATCCTATATGCTTCTTCTTCTTATGTCTTTTGTGGATGGTCTAATCGGCTCTTTACGCTATGTGATCGACTTTAGAGAATCTTCCATATCAGGTTGGTATTCAAGCGATGAGACATGTCTATAGCCACTTTAGATTACTGATTCTTCGATGTTGATTGATGATTCGATGATTCTTGAATGATGCAAATTTTTCTATATTTCCAGGTGCTCTTTTCGGCGGCATGGCAGGAGGAGCAGCAATGCGTCATGGACGTCGTCGAGTGCTATCGTTAGCTGCTGGTCCTTGCAGTCTGTCTTGGCTTCTGACTGTCCTGGCCACGTCAGTCAGAATGATGTGCATCACCGCCTTCTTGGGAGGGTTCTGCTGTTCTATACTTACAATGTTGTCACAGGTGCGTGCCTACATCATCATTGGACTTATATAAAAGCAAAAGATCTTTAGTTGAAAGAAAGAAAGAAAGAAAAACATTTATTCTGATACAACTGCACACAACAACCAACATAATAATATACTCATCGAAAACAAGACAATGACAAGAAAATAACACACAAAGAAAATAATAGTAGGTATATGCAGATAGCCGGCGCGCAGTGATGTCAGAAAAGGCCTGAGCTCAGCATAATGCTGCAGTAAAACCACAACGCTGATTTCCAGCTGCATTTATTCAGTGCTGGTAGCTGATAGAGGTACATTGGAAGCTGCATTAATGTGTTCATAACTTGAGACCTTTTCTTCCCCATCGACTACCGGCTCTACTGTAACAGCAAACGTTTTGACTTTATTATTTAAGGCTTTTATAAAATGTATTTGAACAGTATTTCAGATAAGAGTGTAAATCCTACAGGGAGTAGTTGGCGATCTGCGTTCAGAATTCGTGCATTTACTTTGTTATTATATAATGGAACTCTGAAATACCACTTCCTTGATCGAAACTTTATTTTTTGAAATAAACTTTCACATATTTCATTAAAGCCTTAAATAATGACGGATTAGCTGGTGAAGATATACGACAAAAGATAACCTAATCATTCATTAAAAGTTCGTGCAAAATTCCCTCAGTTAACGTTTACCTTCAAATCCCTTCATAACGAAGTAAATGTGAAATTAAACCATAAGACATTGGAATACGGTATAAAATTAGCAGTATCACTTGTAAGAAACTAATTATGGAGCCCGCATGTTTCTGACACAATTAGGCCTCAATTTCGTAGTTTGTGAAGGATGTTTACGTACTTTAGGATCGATATCTAAAAATACCTCTGGATTCTGACATAGAAAGAAAGGTTTTTAAATATTTGGTCATGAAAGATTTAGGGAGACGATGCCTTTTATTTTTTTTACGTCTGACAAGCCAGCAGGCGGATCACCTGATGGTATGTGACTACCGTCACCTATATATTCGCTTTTATACTTTCTGAGATTTCGTGATTAATCTATGAGTGGTACCTATGTATATGTGTGGTCGCTTAATATGGGCCTCCTATGAAGGCTCAAAGTCACCCAAAGAGCAATAGAGAGGGCTATGCTCGTAAATCCGCAGGCGAACCAAAGTAACTGACATAGTCCCAATGATTACCAAACTGAAGTGGCAGTGGGCGGGGCACATAGCTTGTAAAACTGATGGCCGATGGGGCAGAAAGGTTCACGAGTGACGACCACGAACCGGAAGACGCGGCGTGGGCAGACCTCCCACACGGTGGACCGACGATCTTGTGAGGGTCGGTGGAAGCCACTGGATGCGAGTAGCGCAAGACCGGCAGATGCAGATCCTTGGGGGAGACCTTTGTCCAGCAGTGGACGTCTTTCGGCTGATATGAATGAAGATATGATTATTTGGCCATGGAATTAAGTTGTGAAAAATGTAGCTTGCCCACTCTTACTTTAAAGATATCTAGGGAATAATTTCAGACCACACTATCAATTATGTAGATACCTACTAATTAAAAAGATTGAAGTGGTAACCGAATTTCAACAAGCAAGCCGCTGTTTCAATTTAATCATTGCAAAGATTAGTCCCGTTGATATTAATAATTACAATCCATGAAACTTTGCACGAGTTGAAGTTCTCAGCCGGTTTCAAGCGTTGACGGTTTGACACTAACTAATTTTGAAACAACCCCGAACAAAAGTTCTGGACGATAAAATTATTATTTATTAGTTATGCGGGGATGAAATAAAATGACCTTGTTAGTTGCCCATTTGGGATTTTGATTGCTCACTTAATTCATAGATTTTTTAAGTGTTGTTTTGAAATAATAAGGATAACAAGCCACCATTTCTATTAAATGGGGAAATCCTGCTTGGATTGCGTAACTTAATAGATATATAGGTTTTCTATAACGAAGCATCAGTATCGATTCAAAAAGACGTCAGTTTTTTATTTTATAGATGACTACCTAGTTACCACCCGAATCATATAGGTAATAAAAAAAATTATGTTAGTAATGTAACTTTCCATTGGTGAAAGATTCTTTTGAATCATTAAAATGCAGTAAAATGCAGGGCGTAATTCTATTTCATTCACTACACCGTAGTACCCGACTGGCTGGCTACCACACTCATGTTGAAAATATATCGCTAAGCACAAATAATAATTAATTAATTTAATTTCTTCTCAATTTCCAGGTCTACATCAGCGAAATATCAGTGCCAGACATCCGTGGTTGCCTCAGTGCGATCCTCAAAATTGTCGGCCATCTTGGAGTTCTATTCAGCTTCACCATTGGCGCCTATCTCGACTGGCAACAACTAGCCCTTTGCATATCCGCTGCTCCTCTCCTTCTGTTCTGCACCGTTCTTTATATACCAGAAACGCCAAGCTATCTCGTACTAATCGGAAAAGACGACGAAGCGTATAAAAGTCTTCTCTGGCTACGTGGTCCAAATTCTGACGTAGCTCAAGAATTAGCAACAATTCGTACCAACGTTTTGGCCAGCAAGAACTTCAGCCAACGTCAAAGCCAAATGTCTGGCAGCCAATTTATTAACTCTTTAGACGTGAGGACTATGAATAGGCTTCTTGGGCCAATATTGGTGACGTGTGGTCTGATGATGTTTCAGAGATTCTCTGGCGCTCATGCATTTTCCTTTTATGCTGTGCCGATATTTAGGAAAACTTTTGGTGGTATGAATCCTCATGGAGCAGCCATAGCTGTATCTTTTGTACAGCTTCTTGCATCGTGTCTTTCTGGTCTTCTCATTGATACTGTGGGAAGACTACCCCTTTTGATAGTAAGCTCTGTATTGATGTCCATGGCTCTAGCTGGGTTTGGGAGCTACGCATATTACGAAGAAGTTCACCGCAATCAAAGAATACAGAACGTCATGTTTCATCAGACGATTGGTCAGAATGATTGGATCCCTTTGCTTTGCGTTCTCGTGTTCACCATTGCCTTTTCTTTGGGCATGAGTCCTATATCCTGGCTGCTTATTGGGGAACTCTTTCCATTAGAGTATAGGGCGTTTGGCAGTGCAATGGCAACAGCTTTTAGTTATCTCTGTGCGTTTGTCGGTGTGAAAACATTTGTGGATTTTCAACAGGCGTTGGGACTACATGGTGCGTTCTGGTTATACGCTTCAATAAGCGTTGGTGGTCTATGTTTTGTGGTCTGTTGTGTACCAGAGACTAAAGGTAAAGACTTAGATGAAATGGACCCCAATTACGTTCAAAGTCTGTCCCCTAAGAGGTAAAATTGTAGGGAAAAGACTCTGCATTCACTTGGAAATGTAGTTGTAGAAGTAAAGGTATAGAAGTAAAGTAACGGAATAGATGGATTGGATATAGAGTTTTAGTTGTTCGGCGAAAATAATTAAAGAAAAATCTGCAAGTAATCAACTATTTAGGAGTAACCCAGATGGCTGAGTGAGTATAAAGATATATTCTATATACACATTACGTATATTATGCCTAATCTCCAATTCTGTTAATGATACTGAACAAAAAAAAAAGAAATGTTAGTACTACCGATAAAAAATATTAATTAAATTATTAAAATTGATATTTCTAAAAAATTATGATGTGACTATACATAATATGACACAGATATAATTTATTAAATGCAAATAGAACTAAAATATTGATTGATGTTATATAATTCTTAATTTACTTATTTTTATATCGAGAGAGATGCAACGCATGCGAGTTACCTGATGGCATTTAAAAAAAACTGGCCAAGTGCGAGTCGGACTCGCGCACGAAGGGTTCCGTAAAAATATTCCCTTGAATATTTATTTTATTTGTTATACAGTCTATATTATTATTTTATTTTTTCATATGATTAAATACTAATAATAATTAAATAAATACATTTTAAAACTAAAACTAATAACTAAAATAAATTAAAAAAGTTAGGCCCCTTTGGCATGGTTCCGAAGATGCTGGCAGCGTTTCCTCGCTGTATTGCAATGCTGATACGTTGTGCGAGGAAACTGCCAGCTCTTTGGTCCCCAGTACAAAATCTTAACCTATTAGCCAGCTCTTAAAAGAGCTGGCGAGCGCCAGAACCCCACGGACCAAGGGTCTCAACACCGAAAGGAATAAAATTATATTCAGTGCCGAGACCCCTATATTTTTGTCTTTTTAATTTTTCTGCCGCTTCAGCCGCCGCGCCTGCTTGAATGCTGGTTCCATGAAGATGAGAAGGCTAATGTGTCCACACAGGTAGCATCCCATACCAGTGCCCTTCCCAAGCTCCATGGAACCAGGGTCATTCCGTCCGGTCTCTTGCCATCGTCTCTCATCGGGTACGGAACCCTAAAAACAGAGGAGTTAGCAATGTAGACTTTTTTACAATACCTTGAAGGCTGGTTTTCAAGTGCAACTGCCAGAGTTCACCATAGATGAGGTGGTTCTTGGTGACATGCTAAGGTTTTCTCATGACATTTTCCTTCACCAAAAGTTCAAACTCATTGTAAGATTCGAACGCATTGCCGTCACGGTATCGATCATCGCCATCATCGAAATAATGAAGCTTTTTAACCGACTTCAAAAAAGGAGGAGGTTCTCAATTCGACTGCATGTTTTTTTGTACTCAACTATTTACTGAAAGACTATACATGGCAGTGACATATGTATTTGCCGCCAATAGGCTATAAAAAAAAACTAATGATAACACACTTTTTTTAGCTTCAGCTATTATTCGGCGGCGGGACTCCCTCGTCGCTATGCAATAGCTTTACCGCGGCAGTCCCCGAGTGCCACAGTTAATTTTTTTTTTCATTTTTGTATAACAAAAAATTGCCCCAAATGCCGCCCTATGCTTTTCCTGCCTACTCAGCCTGATGGTAACGCCATGATACATGGCTGAAAGAAAAGTTCTAGGTAGTGTAACAAAGAACCTGATTTCCAAGTGAATGCCGAGTTTAGGAATTTAGAACGTTAGTAATAAATGTAGGAACAAAATAAGTATATCGAATCCACCGCAAAATTTTGGCTGTGCTTATTAAATATTAAAAAAAAAATAACTCCCCATAATTTTATGGTGGTTAACTATTGTAGAAGTTTATATAAATTATGTACCTTGCATATCCAAAAGTCCATATCAAGGTCTGTTTAAATTGGTATCAAATTGAATAAGGATTGCATTTGATGTTAGGAGACTGCACGACTGCACTTGCGTTGACGTAAACAGACCTTAATTTTTATTTTGTAAATTAGTTAATTTAAGATTGCAGTGGTCCATACTTTACCTCTAACTTATCTCTTTAGTAAATCTTAAAAAATATAGTAAAAAAAAACATTTATATTTACCAAATTTCAAATAGCGGAGATTGAAACAGTACCTAATCTTAAAAACATTGCCATATAAACAATATGTAAGATTTTAATATTCATTACCGTTTTTCATATTTTTCACCATGCATGAAAATTGAATTACAAAACTACAATTAACAAAAACAAATATATAAAAAAACTAGCTGTCTCCCGCGGTTTCACCCACGTTCCTGAGAGATCTCATATTTTCCCGGGATAAATAGTATCCTATGTCTTTCTCCAAAGTCTCACCTCTATACCAAAATTCATACAGACATACAGAGTTACTTTAGCATTTAAAATATTAGTAAGAAAGAATGGTAATGATAATTCCAATCTTACATTAAAGGTAATGTTAACTATTAACGAGCTTTCCTACCTTTACTCTATGACAATAATTATTAATAATAAGACAATAATTATGAATAATAATAGTGATTATTTATAAATTATTAAATATTTTAGAAATCCGTTGTACTTTAGCAAATATCGTAATATGTAGCTAGCTATTATTTTAGAGGCGAATAGAAATATTACATTAAAAAAATATATAGTTTGTTTAATCAGAAAAAACTTAGCACAGCATATATTTGACCAATATTTAACTTTACGTATTGTTATTGATTTGCTCATATTTTAAATAAAATTAAATAAAAATTTATATGAATTAGCTGAATAAATTGAATGGCAGGATATGAAATTGAAATATTTGTCTTATGAAATAATTATAGATTTTTAGTTATCTAACTTGTATCATCGACAATTATTTACATACTTAATACGAGTCATGTACACAATTCATAATAAAAAGTGGAGATGAAAATAACACCAAAGAATTGAGATTTAGAGTCTCATGCTGATGTTAGCTGTGTCCCACTTGTAGGCATCTTATCTTTTCTCTGGATAAAAATTATCCTATGTTTAATTCCAGGTAATGATCTACCTGTGTGCCAAGTCTCATCAAAATCCGTTAAATAGTTATTGCGTGAAGGAGTAACAAACATCTGCGCATCCTAACAAACTTTCACATTTATAAATAGTAGTACCTAGGTAAGTCTAGAAGGCCTAAACCCCTGCAATGTATATTTAAAGTATAAACTACATTTCTAGAAAAAATAATTTGCGAATAGACAGTTCAAATAAGTACTTAAATGATTTATTCGACAAACGTAAGAAAATTATATTTAAAATTAAAGTGGAATCATTAATCACACGGTTTATTAAAATAAATTAATAGACAAATTAATAGGTTGTGAATTTATACATTTTCTAGATTTTTATATAATAATTAAAAAGAATATATATATGAAGCAAAAAAATAATTTTGTTCGCTTTGTAAATCGTAAGTTCCCTTTAAATCTGCTTGCTTGCAAGTTTTGGAGAATATCTCTTATTATTAATAGTTTTAAAATAAAGTGTAGACAGAATATATGGGATCTTATGAGTTACTATTACATATAAGTATCATTTTGTGTATAAGTTCTCTTCTCTCTTTCAAACCTACTCAGCCCGTCTCTTTTTCCTTTTCCTTCAGGGTAACCTACCTTCCGACATCTACTTCCTTATCCATTACTGCTAATTATGTATACTACCTGGAATGGATAGGACGCTCTCCAAAACCACTTGAATCAAATACCTATCAATTGCGAAAAAGAGTAAGATAACAACTACATTGGGGACATTGGGACAACTTCTCTTTCTTTCATTTAGGGTAACCCTACTTAGAAAGATAGGTGTCCCAATGTTGTTGTTACTTATCTTACTCTTTTTCGCAATTGATAGGTATTTGATTCAAGTGGGTTTGGAGAGCGTCCTATCGAGGTAGTAGGTACTCGCTTACTGCCTACCAATACCGAATATATTTAGTTAATTTTCAGTCTTTCAGTAGGCGCTCCACGTTCATGCAATTAATAATCATTTAAAAACTAGTTTAATTTTTTATAATTCTAATAATGATAAATTAGTGTAACTATTGAAGCACCTGAATTGACTAATTTCTAATTCAATGGGATCTTACAATTATTTCGTTCTAATGTTTAGTACGTGATGTAGTAATGAAGTGTGACTGTTTTATGTTTTGATCCGGATCTTTCATGATGAAGTGAAACTTTATTTTTTTCCATAAAGTGTTATAATTTAGACGTAAGAAAAATATCTATTAAAAGTACAGGTGGCGCTCCTAGCGTTCAAAAAGTACTTGTGTAGCTTGTTATTTTCTAAGTTATGCCTGTCAACTTCATTAGCTAGCGCCATCTTTTAATATTCAAGGCTCAAAGTCTAGTTTCTGTATCTAACAAATAGATGGCGCTAATATTATTTGGATGTGAAATTTTTTAACAAAAATTAATGTAAAATTTATTTCAACATGTAGTAACTAAGATAGAAATGCTTTAACTAGCTTAGTGTTTCCTTAAAAGACTTTAGAGTGTACAAAATAATTTACGAAGAACGTATCAATTTAAATCTCACTATAAGCAGATAAATTAATATTTCTGTCTATTGTACGTCGCAACGAAGCAACAATTCTATATACTTACCTAATTAATTAATAAACTTATAAGTGTGACAATAATATTTTGACAATAATATCAAAAAATAATACTCAGATCTTTGTATTTGGTAATGCGTTTGAAAATGTATTGTTTTTTCTTCTATTCTATAATAGTAGTTCTAGGTACTTACCTACACGATTGAATATTATGAATTGTAACTTCTAGAAGATTTTATGTAATGCTGAAAAAATGCCTAAATAAATTAGATTGATTTGTTTAATTGTGTTTTTTGTACATACTAAAAAAAATAGTGAACGAGCAAATACGGCCATAAGCAAGCATAATGAGCTTTCTACAAAATATTATTAATGATTAAACGAACTTACCTGTACGTAACAAACTTTGAGAGCACTTCCTATCCATACATTACTAGTCAGTGGCGTCAACTGGTGAATACAAAAACGGTAGCCCTAATTAACGACATCTAATGGAGGGATTTTAATCATTATCAATCTAAATCAACGCCATCTCGCGCTACTAGGGTGAAGCATTCTTTCATTCATGTACACTGCGAAGACAAAACAAAAATATTTCAGTAGATGTCACTACTAAAATTCAAATTTGAAATAACCTTTGGTACTGTACAACGAAAGTAATATTATTAATTCACATGCCGTTGATTGAAATTGAATTCCAAAACATATTTTCAGAAGTGTATGTCACAGTTACTCAATTAATCCGATTTTTTTAGAGCGCCTAACGGCTATACAGTACTCGCCAGTGGCGCCAACTGGTGAATACAAAAACGGTAGCCCTCATTAACGACATCTACTGGTAAGATTATAATCATTATCATTCTAAATTAACGCCATCTCGCGCTACTAGGGTAAAACTTTGTTTCATTCATGTACGCTACGAAGTGAAAACAAAATTTCTCAATAGATGTCACAACTAAAATTCATATTTGGTTTAACCTTTGTTATCTACTATGATTTCTACATAATAAGTACAAAGAAATTACGATAATTACATGTATATCGATGCCTTATGGGCTATACATTACGCGCCAGTGGCGCCAACTGGTGAATATAAAAACGATAGCCCTCATTAACGACATCTACTGGGGGGATTATAATCATTATCATTCTAAATTAACGCCATCTAGCGCTACTGAGGTGAAGCTTTGTGTTTAATTCGAATAGACTACGAAGTGAAAACAAAATTTCTCAATAGATGTCACACTTCAAATTTGGTATATGCTTTGGTACCTATTATGTCCTTATATCTATATCTATACTAGCGGACCTGGCAGACGTTGTCCTGCTCTGAAATTAAAATAAAACTTAGAACCCGATTCTAGCTTTGTTACCGTACTCCTCCAAAACGGCTTGACCGATTTTGATGAAATTTTATATGTATATTTAATAGGTCTGAGAGTAAGTTGTTATTTATTTTTTATAGCGCTAAATCCCACGGGAATGCGGATTCTACGGGAACGCGCGTGAAACCGCGGGGGACAGCTAGTAAAAATAGATAACAACCTACTCTCAGACCTACTTAATATAAATATAAAATTTCATCAAAATCGGTCAAGCCATTTCGGAGGAGTATGGTAACAAATTAACTCCTAAACAACCGGACCGATTTGGATGAAATTTTGTGTGTGTATTTCAATGGGTTCCTCCATGGTTTGAAAACAAAATTGGTACCGGGTCCAATTTTGTTTACCTCTTTTTTGTTTTTTATTCTGGATAAGCTTGTGTTTGACCACAATCTCACCATGGTAAGTGATGATGTGGCCGAAGGTGGTAAGCACACAAAGCCTAGATGGGAACTGGCTCTCAAGTGCAGCTGTCGGAACACACCGATAGGTGCTTGGCGACAGGTTTTCAACTTGAGGGTGGTAACCAGCCAGTCGGGTACTACAAAGTACCCTATACCACCGTGCTATGGTTTCCTCACGATGTTTTCCTTCACCGAAAGCTCAAGCTCATTGTAGGATTCGAACCCAAGACCTTCGTTGCGGTATTCGACGTCACTTACCACTGAGCTATCATCGCCTTGAATCGCTTTATATTAACTTGCAACGTATTGTATGTTTTTCCGGGGTGGAATCTTGCAACTCAAATTTGAAGCAGATATCTTTAACCGATTGAGCTGACATTTTGTATACACGTTTAGTTTAAACTAGCTTTCCGCCCCGCGATTTCACCTGCGTATCCTTTGAGATAGTATTTCAAAAAATCTTTCTTAATCTTCGTCTACATCTTAAAAACATTACCTGTGAAAAAAACCACTGGGCGTTGATGAGTCAGTCCTTCTCATTTTTAAACGACTTCACAAAAGGAGGAGGTTATATGTTTTTTTCGACTGTATGTTTTTTTTTTATGTATGTTCGTCGATTTCTCCGCCAATTGTGAACCGATTTTCAAAATTCTTTTTTCTTTTGAATGAGTATATTTCGGTGGTGGTCCCATTGTCACCACGTCAGGATCTGATGATGGGATCTTGGGGAAAACGAGGGCAACCCTCAAATTTTATAAGAAGTTATAGTATTTTTCATTCATATATGTACTTATCAAAGCTATTTCTATCTGGTAGTCATCATCTCATGTTGCAGATCTGATGATGGAAGGTACAACTCTTTAAAGATTAAGTTTAGGGCATAATTCTGTATACATATATTATAGGCTAATATTTATAATTCATAGACTTCTAAAGCTATTCAGATATTTGCATCTGGTAGTCATCATCTCATGTTCCTGAGCTGATGATGGTAGGTTCAACTCCTTAATGGTTAGGAGTTAGGGGATAATTCTTTAAACAGGCTAATGTAATTAATTCATATACTTTTAAAAGCTTTTCAGATATTTGCGTATGGTAGCCACTGTCTCATGTTGGTGAGCTGATGATGGAAGGTCCAACTCCTTAACGGCTAGGCGTTAGGGGATATTTCTTTAAATATTATAGTCACGTTTAGACTGTAATTTATATTCATATGAGCTGATGATAGAAGGTAAACTCTTTATCGATTAGGAGTTAGAATATACGTTGTTCTAGATATTAAATGAAACGCAATATCAAATAGAATTTTAAAGTTTATTTATTTCTGTATTCCCTCGTGCGAGCGACAACTTTAGTTGGTCTACGCGGTTTCACCCGCGTTCCCGCATGATTTTATTTTATCCCGGGACAAAAAGTATCCTTATACCAGGATATAAACTATTTGTGTGCTAAATTTCAATCAATCACAATCTTACGCAGCGCACGTAACGGAAGCTTTCAAAATAAATAAATATTCCACGATTTTTCAAAAATTTTAATAGATGCTCTGCTGCTATTGATCTTAGCGTGATGTTATGTTGCCTTTTTCGATAAATGGGCTATCCAACACTAAAATATTTTATGTAAGTAGTTAGATTAGTGCGTTCAAACAAACATACAAACTCTTCAGCTTTCTCATATTAGAATAGATAATGTAATCCCCTTAATTTGCTCGAAAAAAACTAAATATTTCTTGAAAACATTAAATATCAAAAATGGAAAAATAAATTTTTTTATAAAAAAAATAAAAACGACTTTAAAGAAAAATATTTAGCACTAAAAACCGAAAAATAAACTGAATAAGACATAAATTGGACAATAAAATTATTTCAATAACAAAATAGACCAAATACGTAAACTACCTACGTAGGTACATAGAAATAATTATTATTCTATATTCTATAAATACCTTTTGATCTGTTTGAAGTCGGTGCCAAGCCCAAAAATACAATGACAGAAATAATAAATTAAATGTTTATTCATCCAAATAGGCCTTCACAGGCACTAATGAATAGTAAGATTACCTACTTAGTAAATACTGACTACAACGATACAATAAGATGACGTCTAATAAGTGTTCCTTAAGTGTCCCAAATTTGAATAAAACATTTTGAATTTGAATTTGACTGGTAAATGGGGTTAAAATAACAAAGAAAGATGATCCCACATACGCTCACGCATTCCGTTGCACGCAAGGGGTGGTGTGATGTGGCGAGGGTGGACGTGCGAAGCCTATCAAACCTATTAGGCTTGGCACCGACTTCAAACAGATCAAAAGGTATTTATAGAATAATAATTATTTCTATGTACCTACGTAGGTAGTTTACATAAGTATTTGGTCTATTTTGTTATTGAAATAATTTTATTGTCCAATTTATTTAATGTCTAATTCAGTTTATTTTTCGGTTTTTAGTGCTACATATTTTTCTTTGAAGTCGTTTTTATTTTTTTTATAAAAAGTTTTATTTTTTCATACCAAGAAACGGAAATAACTCCTAACTTTGAACCCCCGTGTCACCCCTTCAGAGGTGGAATTATAGGAAACGCTAAAACACGTATTTCTTTATTTTTATTTGTTAGCCTAAAAACAAAGTATCATGGTTCTAGCTTCAAAAATGATGTGACTTCCTTACAATTTTTCAACCCCTTTTTCACCCCCTTAAGGGTTGAATTTTCGTTAACGCTAAAATACGTGTTTCTTTATTTTTAATTGATAGCCTAAAAACAAAGTTTCATGATTCTAGCTTCAAAAATGACTGACTTTCATACAAACTTTCAACCCCTTTTTCACCCCCTTAAAGGTTGAATTTCGAAAAATCCGTTCTTATTCCTCGGTCAAGTTTTAAAAACAACACCTGGGAAAAAAAAATTTTTCGCCAATTGTCAAGCGATTTTCAAAATTTTTTTTTTGTTTGAAAGAGTATACTTCGGCTGTGGTCCCATTATCACCAAGTCAGGATCTGATGATGGGATCCTGGGGGAAAACGAGGGCAACCCTCAAATTTTATAAGAATTGTCAACCGATTTTCAAAATTCTTTTTTCATTTGAAAGAGTATACTTCGGCGGTAGACCCACTGTCACCAAGTCACGATCTGATGATGGGATCCTGGGGAAAATGAGGGCAACCCTCAAATTTTATAAGAATTTACAGTATTTTTCATTCATATACGTACTTATCAAAGCTATTTCTATCTGGTAGTCATCATCTTATGTTGCAGAGCTGATGATGGAAGGTACAACTCCTTAAAGGTTAGGATTTAGGCAAAAATCTGTAAATATTATGGGCTAATATTTATAATTCATATACTTTCTAAAGCTATTCAGATATTTGCATCTGGTAGTCATCATCTCATGTTGCTGAGCTGATGATGGTAGGTCAAACTCCTTAACGGCTAGGAGTTAGGGGATATTTCTTTAAATATTATAGTCACGTTTAGACTCGTATCGTCGTCTTTTTGTATATTCAAATGAGCTGATGATAGAAGGTAAACTCTTTATCGGTTAGGAGTTAGAATATACGTTGTCCTAGATATGAAATGAAACGCAATATCAAGTAGCTGCTGAGAAAGAAGCCTTAATCATTTAGGATAAATATTCTTTATTTTCATTAAAAGTTAATCTATTTATGTATTCCCTCATCTAATAGCGTGATGTTATTTAACTTATAGGCTTTCTCGATAAATGGGCTATCCAACACTAATATATTTTATGTAGTTACTGAGATTAGTGCGTTCAAACAAACAAACAAACTCTTCAGCTTTCTCATATTAGTATAGATAATGTAAATTAATAATAGGCTTAATTTGCTCGAAAACGATTAAATATTTCTTGAAAACATTGAAATATAAAAAATGAAAAAATAAAACTTTTTATAAAAAAATAAAAACGACTTCAAAAACCGAAAAATAAACTGAATAAGACATTAAATAAAATGGACAAAATATATTTCAATAACTAAATAGACCAAAAACTTTACTTATGTAAACTACCTACGCACCTATTCAAATTATTATTCTATAAATACCTTTTGATCTGTTTGAAGTCGGTGCCAAGCCCAAAAATACAATAAAAGAAATAATAAATGCCTTCACAAGCACTTATGAATTGTAAGATTACCTACTTTCGCCAGATGGCATTTCAGCCTCCCAGGGTGGAAATTAATTAATCCCTGGGTTCGGGAACTCATTCTATCTGCGGGCGGCCAGCGGTCAACCGTTTCACCGGGTCTCCCTTACCGCACGCCAACATGCTGCGCCTGCACTACTCAATAGCGACTCCACAATACCCACAATACCGCCGGTCCCTCCGCCGTCAGCACAGTGCCTCCTCTAAGGAACTCTGGCAACCTTACTCACCGCAGGAACACAACACCACTTGGGGGCAGTGTTATTTGGCTGCGATATTCTGTTAGGTTGAGGTACTAGCCCAGTCAGACGGCCCCAATTATGAGCAGATGTTCTGCTATGTCCTACCTCCTCAAACCGTACGAAGCCTATTAAACCTATTAGGCTTGGCACCGACTTCAAACAGATCAAAAGGTATTTATAGAATAATAATTTGAATAGGTGCGTAGGTAGTTTACATAAGTTAAGTTTTTGGTCTATTTAGTTATTGAAATATATTTTGTCCATTTTATTTAATGTCTTATATATATAGATATAGATGACAATGCATGGTCAGCTGTGTGACGTCATTCTAAATACAACTTGGCGGAACACCTAAGATAGCGGACTATTATTTTTAGGGTTCCGTACCTCAAAAGGTAAAAAAACCCTTATAAGATCACTTTCTTATCCGTCTGTCTGTCCGTGTGTCACCACCGATTATCTCAGGAACGAGTGAACCTAGTAAGTTGAAATTTATACCAGATACTGAGGTCTATAGTCCCTATTCGGTGTATAAAAATCAAGGTCCTGAGTCACCATGATAAAAAGATATGGGCAAATTTAGATTTTCGCGAAAACTTGTAAGTACCAAAATTTACCTTAATTTCAACGTTTTTTATTTTTCGGAATTTTCCCTTTACTTGTGCTGTAAGACCTTACTTTTAAACATAGGTCAACGGGAAGTACCCTATAGGTTTTGGGTCGAAAACCTATATGGTAGTTTCCGTTGACCTAGAATAACGGTTAATACAACGTGTCTGCGCCTATGGCTGAAAATCTTCTATGTCGTCTGGCAACACAAAATTAATAACCCTACTTTTTATAACATACGGCACGCACTTACATTGTGGAACTTGAAAGTAAAAATCAAGTAAATCAAAGCTATTTTGTTTCATTTATGTCCAATAACAGACATAAATTGGCGACCGAGGACTTGTCCTCGGTCGCCAATTTATTCAAGCAATTTTCGAAAAAACAAGTCCGAATCATTGCGACGGCAAGCCGCCGGTTTAGCTATTGCGCCGCAGCCTATATTCACGGAATCTCTGGAGGTGATCCAGCCATTGCAGCCACCGCCGGTCAGCGATCAGCATCCAGCATCGCACCGCAGCCTAGGCCAATGTAGCAAAGTGACCCTTCCTACCAAAATCCTTCTGAATAAACATAACCCAATTCTCATAGTTTTTACATGTGCTATTTCATCTATACAGTGCCAAACATTAGTGCGTAGTGCGTAGTGCGTGGATAACAAATACATAACGAAACGTGCTGCAGCTAGGCAGAATTTTATCTGCTAAACAGGTGACACCAAGGAAGGAGCGTGAGCTAAAATTCATTATTTTTATATTTCAATCAGTACCTATTGCACTTGATAACATTTAGTTCATGCGTTGATTTATTTATTGCATTTCATGATCAAACAACATAATTTATCCAAATACTGTGAACGTAAACAAGTGTAATAGATATGCAAGACTTACAAGAGTTATTAGTTAAGCGCAGTTCTATAAAGGGGCGAATTACTAAGTTTAGAAACTTCCTTTTGAGTTTATCAAGTAAAGATTCAATAAATAAAGTTGAGCTGTCAGAGTTGACGTTGAAGCTTACTAAATTCGAGATATTTTCTAGTACATTTGACGACTTGCAAACTCAGATTGAGGTGTTAAACTCGACTAATTTGGTTGATGAAATTAACGAACGAGATGATTTTGAGCAGTTATTTGTTACAAATATTATCACTGCTCAGAATTTATTGCAAAAACATGATTCAAAATTATCTCACACCGATTGCAATAAGGAACATAAATTTGGTAGCAGTGTATCAACATCTGCTAGTGAACAAATTGAACGCGAGGTTAGTTTCAAATTACCGCAAATACATATACCCAAATTTGATGGAGCTTACTTTCGCTGGCTTGAATTCCGAGATACATTCCTATCACTGATTCACAATAACGAGCGCATAGCGCCTATTCATAAATTTCATTATTTAATTTCATACCTAATAGGTGATGCATCGCGGATTGTTTCTAATTTAGAAATTTCGAGTGCCAATTACAAATGTGCCTGGGATCTACTATGTGAACGTTACAACAATAAACGTCAACTTATCAACCACTATTTAAATTCTTTATTAAACCTTCAACAATTAACTCGAGAATCTGATAAGTCCCTTCGGTTTATGGTCGATCACGTCACAAAAAACCTTCGAGCGTTGTCTGGCTTGGGACAACCTACTGACAAGTGGGACGTACTTATCGTGCATATGATGAGCTCTAAGCTAGACAGCCGCACTCTTACCAAATGGGAGGAATGGCGTAGCACGCTGAGTGACGCACCTGACTTACAACAATTTCACAATTTTTTAATAGATCGTGCTGATGTATTAGAATCATTACAAGGTTCATCTAACACAAATACCAATAAAAATAACAAAACTTTGGCATCAAATAATAGGCCGGATAGACAGCAAACAAAATCTTTTGCTTCTCAAGACAGTATTAACAAAAGACTTTCTTATTCGTGTTCTGTCTGCCGTGGTGATCATAGAATTTATGATTGTACTAATTTCAAGGCTATGAGCGTTCAAGACCGTATACTTGAAGTCAACAAATTGAAGCTATGTCAAAATTGTTTACGATTCGGCCACAATTTGCGAGACTGTCGCTTAGGACCTTGCCGCGAGTGCAGCAAAAGGCATAACTCTCTTTTGCATTTACCCACACAATCAGGTAATAATTCAGATACAAATGCCACTACATCATTGATTACATCATCAGAAGAAACTTTAGCCAATTTCTCTAAACAAAATTCTATTCAAATTTTACTATCTACCGCACTTGTTGAAATATCAAATCCAACTACAAATCAATCATTGCAAGTAAGAGCATTATTAGATTGTGGTAGCCAGTCTTCATTCATTACCCAATCCCTAAAAAATAAATTATCTTTGCAATCAAACAGTAATAATGTTGTCAATATTATAGGTATTGGTAATAATCAAACAAGTGCTTCAGTAGATACTTGCATAGCACAATTAAGCTCACTAACTGAATCTTTCAAGTTTAAACAATCCTTTCTAGTTCTTAAAGAACTGACGGGTGACATCCCTAAGTTCACTATACCTACAAAACATTTTCATTTACCTGACAATATACAACTTGCTGGCCTTCGTTTAACCAAGCAGCACCCATTGATGTTCTCATTGGTGCTGATGTTTTTTGGGACGTTCTAGGCTGCAAGCAATTGTCGCTCGGCCCCAATATTCCTAAACTTAGAAGTTCCAAATTTGGTTGGTTAATTTCTGGCCCGATTCATACACATTCAGACTCTATTCATAAATCCAAAAATATTCAATGCCATCATTCAATCTTATCATTCAATCCTCATCCTGAATACAACTTTGTGAATCAACAATTAGCTAAGTTCTGGGAACTCGAAGAAGTTCCACTGAAGCCTCATTTAAATCCAAGTGAGAAGGCATGTGAAAAACATTTTCAGTCCAACACTTTCCGCCTAGATTCAGGGCGATTTTCAGTTAGTCTGCCTCTCAAAGATACGCCAGATTGTTTGGGCAATTCCTACACTCTAGCCAAGAAACGTTTGCTACATTTAGAAAAGCGATTCAGAAGACAACCAGATGTTAAATTACAATACATCAATTTCATGCGTGAATACGCTCAATTAGGTCATCTTTCAGAGTCAGCCATCATTAAACCTGACTTTTCCTATTTTCTGTGCCATCATCCAGTATTCAAGGATAGCAGTGAATCAACAAAAATTAGAGTCGTGTTTGATGGATCGGCTGCTACTACTTCTGGATACTCTATCAACGACATACTCATGATAGGTCCAAATATGCAGGATAGTCTCTTCTCCATATTGATCAGAGCTCGTCAACATAGATATCTTCTAACCGGCGATGTGGAAAAAATGTATCGCCAGGTTCTGATACACGAGGAAGACAGAGATTTCCAGTTGATCCTATGGAGAGAAGATGAATCCTTGCCAATTAAAACTCTCAAACTCAATACCGTGACTTATGGCATGGCTAGTTCTAGTTATCTAAGCACACGATGCCTTTGGCAATTAGGAGAAGAGTGCTCTGATGAAAGCATCAAAACGATTATACAACAAGATTTTCTAGTTGATGATCTTATAACTGGTTGTGATGATGAAAAAACCCTTATCTATATTCAACAGTCTGTGACATTAGCACTCAAACAAGGCTGCTTCAATTTACGGAAATTTAAAACCAATTTGCCATCCATTTTCTCTTCAACTACTTCGGAAAATGATAACTTAACATTGAGCGAATCTACTAGTACCTTGGGAATAGGATGGGACCCAAGTACCGATGATTTATTTTTCCCTATTCAAAATTCTCTTCCGATTCAAAATAACAATTTGACCAAACGTTCAATTCTTTCTTCAGTCTTCAAAATCTTCGATCCTTTGGGATTATTGAGTCCCTGTATCATTCAAAGCAAAATTCTCTTGCAACAATTATGGCGTGAAAAACTAGGTTGGGATGATCCAGTACCAAATTATATCCAAAGCACTTGGGATTCATTTATCAAGGCTCTGCCTGCTCTCCTGGAAATCAAAATACCAAGACGAACAATTTGCGATGATCCATTATTGGTAGAACTTCATTCTTTCAGTGACGCCTCACAAAATGCTTATGGAGCCTGTATTTACCTCCGATCCGTAAATTCAAACAACGAAGAACTGCTATGCTCCAAATCTAAAGTAGCCCCTATAAAACCTGTTACCATTCCTAGACTAGAGCTTTGTGCCAGCTTGCTCGCAGCAAATTTGTATAAGGCTGTCAAGGAATCTATGCGATGCGAAACAAACCGTGATTTTCACTGGTGTGATTCTAGTGTAGTCCTGAGTTGGCTTCACACTAGTCATCAAAACCTGAAAACCTTTGTCGCTAATAGGGTGGCTGAAATAAGCGAGCTGACTGACCCATCCTCATGGCGTTACGTGCCCACTAAGTCAAATCCAGCTGATCTTATTTCTAGGGGAGTTAATCCTGATCAAATAGCAAGCAAAGGTATCTGGTGGTCTGGACCGGATTTTTTATTTCACCCGGAAGACACTTGGTCTACATTAGAAAAACAAAATTCAAATTCTAATGATCTACCTGAACTTAAGCAAACTACAACTTTAGCTCATACTGCTTATAATGACAATCCCATAATTTTATTTGAAAGATTCTCAAAATTTTTAAAATTAAAGCATTCAATGGCGTACGTATTGCGATTTATCTACAATCTAAAAAATTCGAAAAATCGAATTACCGGTAACCTAACAGTCGACGAATTAAATCAATCATTCCTTAAACTATGTCTTTGCTCTCAGCAACAATCATTTTTGCCAGAATACATGCTTCTATCAAAAGGTAAACAATTAAATTCAAAGTCTAACCTTTTATCATTGAGTCCATTTTTTGATAATAATTCAAATTTAATTAGAGTTGGTGGTCGCATAGATGCTTCAAATTTTGCTTATGACAAAAAACATCCGATCCTATTGCACGCCACACATTATTTTACAAAATTGATTTTTGACTATGAGCATAAGCACAACCTCCACGCTGGACCTCAATTATTATTATCTATAATTAGAGAGTACATATGGCCAGTGAATGGTAGGCATCTAGCACGTCGCACTCTGCGCAATTGTTTTACCTGCCGCAGAATACAAGGTAAAACACTTGAACCCATTATGGGTAACTTGCCATCTCAGCGTGTTACTCCCAATTTCCCATTTAAAACGGTCGGAATAGATTTCGCCGGACCATTTTTTATTATAAACCGAAAGGGTCGTGGCTCAAAAATAATAAAGTGCTATCTATGTCTTTTCATTTGTCTATCATACAAGTGCATACATTTAGAAGCCGTGTCTGATCTTACAAAAGATGCTTTTATACTTACCTTTCGTAGATTTGTATCTCGGCGAGGAAAGCCGACGGAAGTATTCTGCGACAATGGGCGGAATTTCGTAGCAGGTGCAAAGGAATTAAATATGTTCTTAAAGGCAAACGAGCCCTTCTTGTCTGATTTTGCAAGTGATGACGGAATTAAATTCATTTTTTCGCCCTCATACGCTCCTCACTTTGGTGGAATCTGGGAGGCTGGGGTAAAGTCATCAAAATACCATATAAAACGTGTCATAGGTAATTCTCACTTGACATTTGAAGAGCTATCAATTTTATTCGCACAAGTAGAATCTATACTTAACAGTCGTCCTTTGTGTCCTCTTTCTTCCTCACCCGATGATTTCCAAGTCCTCACTCCTGGACACTTTCTGATCGGCCGAACTCTCACTGCCTTGCCATCACCTGCATTCGAAGACTACAACGCTAACAATCTACAACGCTATGAGCGACTTCAACAAATTAATCAGCATTTCTGGTTACGCTGGCAACGAGAATATATCGCTGAACTCCAACAACGCTGTAAATGGAAAACTAACTCCACTTCATTGAATATTGGAGATTTGGTACTTCTTCAAGAAGATAATTTACCACCACTCTGCTGGCGCCTTGGACGCATACAAAGATTATTTCCTGGTCCTGACGGAGTGTCTCGTGTCGCTGATGTCAACACGGCCAGAGGATGTGTTCGTCGACCACTGGTGCGCCTCTGCCCTCTACCCAATGCAGAAGAACTACCTAGTCAAGTAGACGGTCGAAAGCCTACATCTTTCAACGGGGGGAAGATGTCTGCGCCTATGGCTGAAAATCTTCTATGTCGTCTGGCAACACAAAATTAATAACCCTACTTTTTATAACATACGGCACGCACTTACATTGTGGAACTTGAAAGTAAAAATCAAGTAAATCAAAGCTATTTTGTTTCATTTATGTCCAAGAACAGACATAAATGTTATAATTTTATTTGGAGATAGTTTAAACATAAAGAAAAAGGAAATTATTTATAGTTTTAATAAGTTGCTTGACTTACACAGTCAGTATAATTGTAAGTTTGTTTTATGTGCCTTTCTTTCCCTACTCAAATATGCTAACTGAATCACAGAATAGGCACATATACGATCTGAATATGACATTTTATAATTTAATTTCTCGTCATAGTGACGCCATGTTTTATTTTGACATGAACAATTTTATATCTAGTTTTAAGTTGACAAATGATACACTTTATCTGCCAATTAAGTCTAAGCGACATATCGCTACATTGTTAGCTGGTAATTTACACTTCTATAATCAAGCTATTAGTAGCTTGGCTGGGGATATTGACACTGGTGTTATACTTGATAACCAGTTGACTGGGGAGGATTTTCAGGTACGACAAAGGCTAGACTCAATTGTTTAAATATTGTACATCAGAATATGCAAGGCCTAGCTGGAAAAGAATTGGAAATGGAATTATTTCTTGAATTCCATGACGTTAATGTCTTTTTTAATACAGTTGCTCAAAAAGTGGTGTATTGCAGGGACGTATAGCGTTCGGGAAGTGGGCTATTACATACTAGTGCTTTTTTTTTACCTTTCCCGAACTCGTGCGTCTCTTTCCCAACTGTCAAAATAATGTCTATTAAAAAGAAAAACCAATGAAGTTTTTACTGAAGAGTTTTTGTGATTCATACAAATACGTATATTTCTAAAAAGAAGCTACTAATTTATTTCAATATCAGATTCGATGATTTAATTGAATGAGTTAGGTTAGGTTTCATTTCATTTTATCTCATTAAATTTCATTTTCATTTCATATCAATAAAAAAAATATACTGAAGACTAAGCTGTATGGATAGTTCCCTTTGGGTGAAGAAAAAAAACTTTGCTTATATTCTACGGTTGGCGCCATTTTCCAGAAATTTTCTTTGCGAGTTTAGTTGTTTGTTGCACAAAATGAGTAATTTCGACCCTATTTTTTTTTAATTAACACCACCAGAACTCAGTATAATTGCACAAAAAGTCGTTACATATCTACATACGACGAATTTATTGCGTGGAGAGAAGAGAAAAAAGCAAACAGTTTTTCAGAAAATGTTATGTTGGCATACTTCTCCGAACTCTCAGCAAAATTAAAACCGTATTCGTTATGGTCGAGGTTTTCGATGATAAAAAGTATGCTGAAAATAAGGAACAACGTGGATATAAGTGAATACCCAAAATTAAATGCTTTCTTAAAACGACAATCAGACGGTTTTACAAGTAAAAAGTCGAAAATATTAACATCCAATGAAGTGGAAAGGTTTTTGAACGAAGCTCCCGATGATTGTTATTTAGCCACAAAGGTAATTTATTAATAAGTACTTATATTTTTCTTTAGTATTTAGTTTACGAAATCGCAAAATACAGTCAATACATTATTTAAAAAAATATTAATCAAATCCCTTTTTTTGTAGGTTGCTCTTATTTTTGGCGTTGTTGGAGCTTGCCGCAGAGAGGAGTTAGCCAATATTACTTTAAAAGATATTGAATCCCATGGAAAAATGCTACTAATCAAGATTCCGGACACAAAAAATAAGATACCGAGAAACTTTGTTGCTGAAGGAGATTTTCTTAGAATAGTGCAAAAATATATGAATCAGCGGTCCCAAAAAGGAAAAACCGACCGTTTTTTTTCAAAATTACCAGAAAGGGAAGTGTACAGCTCAAGCAATCGGGATAAACAAATTTGGTAATATGCCAAAAGAAATAGCTACGTTTCTTGGTCTGCCGAATGCTGAATATTATACTGGGCACAGCTTCAGGAGGACCTCTGCTACATTATTGGCAGATTCAGGAGCCAATTTGACGTCATTAAAGCGACTAGGAGGTTGGAAATCAGACAAAGTTGCAGAAAGCTATATTGGTGATTCATTAAACAACAAACTAGAAACTGGGAAAAAAAATCACACAATCCATTAATTTAAGGTCCAGTCCGTCTCCTTCACATGTTGAAGAGAACGTTCGTCCATCTACCTTCGTTGATAATGATAATTCATCAGATCCAATTCCATCAACTAGCAAACGCCATTGTATGACTAATATACATGAACAATCATACGAAATTAATAATAGTTTGTCTCAAACAGTAAATATGCAACCTAAAACTTCCCCAGTTAGTATAAAAAACTGTACCAATTTCAATGTACATGTGAACTATAACTTTTATAAGAAATAAATGATTAACAGTTAGTTGAGTTTATTGTGTTTTTATTATTTTATTAAATTGCTTCATTTTTTCGCAACTGTATTAAAAATAGTCGTTCAGTACACCTGCGGAACCGTCATTGCAACTTGTTCCGACTGTCAAGCCTCGCCTTCGGCTGCGCCTCGGCTCGGGTAGACATTTGTCGGAACTCTTTGCAATGACAGCCTTTCCGCACTTGTAATGAAATATACTATTGTGTTACTGAACACTGGTTAAAAAGCCACGAAGTATTACTTAATACTCCTAATTATAAGTTGATAAGTGCGTTCGTTAGAAAATCAGCAATACACGGTGGCAGCTTGATATTAGTTTCTAGTAATATTAAATGTAAGGATCGAAAAGACATTGTAGACTTGTCAATTAAACGCACTTTTGAATTGTCATGTTTTTATTTTATTTATTTATTGATCAAAACATTTTTACAAGAATAGTTACATACATACATTCATCACCAAAACGAAAGCCTGAGAGGCTTATGTGCTCGGTGAGAGTTCAAGTTTAAGAAAATATAATATCTATACTAATACAAATAATTAAATTGTCCCCCTTCCATTCCCAGCATGTACCTTTTTATTGACTTTACAGTTTTAGCATTTTGCGTATATTTTGTTTGCAATTCGTTAGGTAAGCTATTAATTATCTTGGGCAGCGTGTACATAAAGTTTCTCATTCCATAAAAATTATTGCATCTAGGTAGTAAGAACATTTTAGCATCCTTGATAGGTCTTAAATTTTGATTTCTTTCATACAATTTTAAGTTGCTGACATTGCAATGTTCATCTTTAAGAATAGCTAATCTTATTTTATTATGAATTGGCAATACTTGACAGAACTTAAATAACTCAGAGTAGTCTTCCTTATATTTTGAGCTTATATGACGTGGAACAATAGTTTTCAGGATTCTAATTTGCAATTTGTAAATGTTATCTAAGTGGGTCTTAAAAGTTCTGCCATAGCTACTTATGCCATAATCAATCACAGAATCAGCCATAGCTAAGTACAATAGTCTCAAAACCTGATATGGAATTTTGAATTTAAGAATATATATTTTGCTCAGAAATGCCCGTAACTTATTACATATATTCTTTATATGGAAATCCCAATTTAATCTATTATCTATTATTAATCCAATATAGGTATGATTTTTCACAAATTCAATTTTTTTACAATAACAAGGTTTGGTATTATTATGCAAGCAGTGATGCTCGTGTGCCACAATGCTTGGCACATACTTAGTTATATTATGACTTGAATGGATATGGATGGCCTTTGTCTTTTGTGCATTAATTACTAACCCAGCATCATGGGACCACTTGCATAACAAGTCCAAGTTCTTTTGCATCTGTTTTTCCGCTTTTTGTAAGTCTTTATTATGTACAACTAGGCAAGTATCATCAGCAAACTGATACACAGATCCATTTTTGATGATATTGCACATATCATTTACAAAGAGTAGATATATAGTCGGGCCGATAATTGACCCTTGAGCTGTTCCCTTTTCGGTTTTAACTCCATTACTAAACTGGTTGGCGACTTTAACGTAAGTATATCTATCACTATGATAACTCATCAACAACCTTTGAAGGGGTCCTTGAATACCACTGTTTTCTAACTTTTTAAATAGGTGGGTGGACCATGGAAGGCCACGCTCCTTTAAAGGCCAACTATCAAAAAGTCGTAGTTATTGACATGTAAACACATATTCCTTCGGCTATACACTAAGATCCATCAAACTCAAGGCCACAGATGCGGCGGCGAGTCGCTCGCGCCGCTATTGTGGC
Organism: Ochropacha duplaris; assembly: GCA_951361185.1. Lineage (NCBI taxonomy): Eukaryota > Metazoa > Arthropoda > Insecta > Lepidoptera > Drepanidae > Ochropacha > Ochropacha duplaris. The sequence continues at coordinate 7,473,746 of OX592712.1, read as the reverse complement.
AGTGCGATCTCACGCTTCGTAGACTTCGGTCGTCGACGTTACAATTGTTATTCGCGCGCACAGCAAAACGTAAGTTTTTAGTTAGATAACCTATTATTATTTCATATTTTTTTACTGTGGATTGTTGTATAAGGATATGTTTATGGTACTAAAGAAAAAAAAAATTGTTTTGCCTCGATTTAAGTTAAAATATTGGTAGTGTTCCCAGGAAAGCCGATGGTTCCTTATAAGGCCTATCAAAAATTTGACGGTTGGCCTTGCTAGGGTACATGGGCCTTACAAAGAACATGTACAAACCATGAACATATGAACAGTTACTTTTTAGTTATAAATACGTACCGTTACAGTTAAAACAATGTTTTATATTTATAATATTTTTATTTATAAGGGTTATTAAACTTTTTAATTTTTTATTTATTTATTTATGTACACACAATAAGAATAGAAAGAAACACAGAACAGATACAAGAGTACAAAGGGACAGCTTATTTCTAGTAGAAATTTCTTCCAGCAGCCCTGCGACTGGAAAATTTTAAGTAGAAGAGAATGTAGACACAGTGTGTGACAAATAAAAGAAAAGCAAAATAACAAATATAATATAATTTTTAACTCATATTGAATAGACATTTCTTTTAAAATTATTTTATTATCAGTATATATTTAAATTTCTTTTATGGAAAGGTTATGTCTGAAAATAAACTAAACTAATTTACATGAAAAGCAACGAATATAAAAAATATTTACATGTTAAAAACGGTAAAGTATGTGATAAAGTAAGTATGTGATAAGTTATATATAAGATAGTCTGTCTATAATCATATTTTAAGCAAAAAAAACTTTATAACAATAAGCCGGTAATTGAATAGATGATTAAATTTTATGCGTATAATTTCAGATTTCAAGATTGTCGGAGTCAAAACCCAGGAAAAGAGGTAGTACATGGGATGAAGACAGTTTAAGACGTGCCATGGAAGCAGTACAAAATAATCAACTTAATACAAATGCTGCAGCGTTGAAGTTCAATATTCCAAGACGCACCCTTCGAAACCATTTAGTAAGCGGTAACAGTACTAAAATAATTGGGAAGACAACTATTCTTACAAAACAATTAGAAGAAGATTTATCGCAGCGAATCAAACGTTTTGCAAAACTGGGTGTACCACTTACGCCTAAATTTATCAGGAAACAAGCCTTTTTATTTTGTGAGAGGTTTAAAATCAAGCACTCGTTCAATATGTCAACAAGAATGGCTGGACGCAAATGGCTCAAAATGTTTTTGGCTCGAAACCGATCAATATCAAAAAGAAAACCCCAGCTAATGAATCCAGCTAGAGCTCAAAAAATGAATAAGCCCATTGTGAAAAACCATTTTGAAGAAGTGAAGAAACTCTATGAAGAGCTAGACATTATTGCACATCCAGAACGCTTGTATAACATGGATGAAAAAGGGTGTCGCATTACGGTCCACAAACAAACTGTAGTTTTGGTACACCAAGAGATGGAACAACAAGAGTACATCTTGTTGCTCCGGAACACGCCGAGAACGTTACAATAGCGATGTGCGTAAATGCGGTGGGTATTGCTATACCGCCTATGATTATTTTTAAGGGTATTAGGCACAGATCAGAATCAGCATCAAATTTGCCACCTGGAACAAAGGTAAGCATGGCACCCAAAGGCAGCATGACCAGTAGCTTATTCGTAGAGTTCATACAACATTTAGCACAACATAAAGTACCCGGTAAATGTCTGCTTGTCTTTGATGGCGCAAAGTGTCATTTATCATATGAGTCTCTGGAAGAAGCAGATAAAAATAATATAGTACTATACTGCTTACCTTCGAACACCACGCACGAACTCCAACCTCTAGATAAATCAGTGAATCGGTCCTTCGAACATCACTGGGATGAAGTAGTTTTGAACTACCTGTGCAATTCTCAAGAGAGAACTTTAAACAAAGCTGCGTTTAGCAAAATTTCACCCGAACATGGCCAAAGTGTATGACTCAAACCAATATAACGAATGGATTCAAAGCCACTGGTTTATACCCCTTTGATCCTGATGTCATACCCGAAGATGCTTATGCTCCTTCAATTGTAACTGAAAGACCTTTATCGGAAACATTACAACACCAGATCGACCAACCACTTATATCTGTTCAAGTCTCGCCCCCTGTGTCTGAATTTAAAAAAGTGTCAGAATCGTCGTCTCAGTCTCTGATAGATGAAAGGAGGTCAGCTCATGTTTCTAACGTTTCTTCAATTTTTCCATCAACTTCCAAAGAGAAGATAGTATCGACGTCGCCAAAATTTTCAGCTGCAACAGCAAAAAGAAAACCCGTTCTTGTTTCTTACAGTTCTTCAACTGATGCTTCAGACTTAGAAGTAGATATTACGGTCAATGATCAGTGCCGCCCCATGCTGCTGAGTTCAGTACATCGTTTCAACGTCGCAGATACGAAACATGACCCTCAACCATCTCTGTACGATTATCCTCTTCCGAGTACGTCTGGCCTACAAGAAAATATCGTCTGTTCTAGCTCTGAATCTGATCTTGATTTGAATCTTAGTGAATCATTTATCAAAGATAACTACATGACTAAACTTCAAGTCTCGGATTTATACACTTCTTCTTCGTCATTTGATGATAAACTAGAGCAGAAAAAAGAAATCACTCCGAAAAAACGATTAATACAAAACAAAAGCTTAATTAAAACAAAAGCTCAACTAAAGAGTCATGAGACTAGATCTTCGGATGATGACGGGCCGTTAATTAATCTAATAGAGGATGAAGAAGAATCGTTTCATGCTTTTTTGCCTACTCCAAACTACGCTACAATAAAGTCTTCACGTCCACGGCAAAAAGCTCTTAATTATAAGGGACAAAGAATAGTTAAAGATTTATTCAAGACTGAAGAAAAAAAGAATGAGATGACGCAAGCGACGAGTAAGAAAAAAGGAAAGTCTACAATTAAACGAGACCAAAAAAAGAAAACCAAAAATAAAAATGATTCCGTAAAACGGCTAAAAAGAACAGTACAACAAGAAAACAGTAAAAGATCGAAAATAGAGATGAAGAAAAGTGCAGAAGGTGGAGAAAAGGAATGATACTGTCACGCATGTGGCGAGAATAGAATGGAAGACATGAGACAATGTCCCGAATGTCAAAAGTGGTATCATGAGGAGTGTATGGGTCTCACTAAAAACGATCTCAAATTTATATGCTCAGATTGTAATTAAAATATCCAAAAGTATTATCCTTTTTAGTTTCTAAGTACAATTATTTTCGTTTTTTAATCTTAAGAATCGTTGATTTTAAACATTCCTGACTTCAAGACTGACTATGTACCATAATAAGTTTGTAATAAGTACAGTACTTAGTCTGTAGTGTCTATTATTTTATTATAATTAATATAAGAAAGTCATTGATAATTTTTAGTTTGGCCTTCTTAGGAACATTTGGCCTAGAACGGACCCATAAGAAGGCCATTTATTGTAAAAAAAAAAGTTTTTAATTTCATTATAATACGCGTTGGCAAGTTATTTGATGTCAATTTAATACTCATTACTACTGTTTTTAAATAATTTCCATTAATATATTCTTAGTTATACGATGGTGTTCAAGTAATGTTCGTTGAGTTTTTTATAAATGATAAAAATATATTGAGCATTTAATGTTTTGCTGAAATGAAAGAGCTTATTATGTAGTTTTAGTAAAAGCGAATATATTAATTGTTACAACTCTATTTTTAAGTTGAACGACTGATGTATAATATTGGCCTTGTTTGGAGCCGTGTTCCTTGCAAGGCCATTTGGAAGAGCTTAACAAAACTTAAGTTTAATGAATACTGATTAAAGCTAGGTTAAAAAAAAGTGATTTATATGGTACACAATAAAACAAACTATTATTTGATAATTTGTTTTTTTCATTTATCCAGTTAATAAACGAATAAAAAGCGTTTACTCGTTAGAGTGGCCTTCCATGGTCCACCCACTTGTTTTATAATTAATCATATCAAATGCTTTACTAAAATCAATGAAAACAACAAGTACATGTTCTTTATTGTTCATGTACTCGTTGAACTCATTGGTGAATTTACATAAAAGTTGAGAGGTACTACGGTTTTTTTGAAAGCCAAACTGATTTTTATTTATGATATTATTTTTATTAAGATATGAGTTTAATTCATTACCAAAATATCTCTCAACTATTTTATCTATACATGACAGTATGTTGATAGGTCTATAGTTTTGGTATTCTTTACTACAACCCTTCTTATAGATGGGCCTTATTATTCCTATTTTAAGTTTTTCAGGAAAACTTGACGTATCAATGCATAAGTTGATGAGTTTTGCGATAATCGGAGTAATTAAGTGATTAATGGCTTTTATATCCGATGCTCGTATTTTATCGAATCCGGGACTTTTACTGATGTTTATCCGTTTAATAATTTGCAAAACTTGTTCATTAGTAATGTGTTTTAGTCGCATTGATACCTCAGGCTTACTCTCATATAAAGTAGGGTCCAATAGATGATAACCGCATAAAGTAGAAGTGTCATTGATGCTGTTTTGGAATTCCTTTTCAAAGTTGTTAGCAATATCACCTATATTTAATTTAAAATTTTTCAAGATAGTATCATCGGTTGATGCTTTTCTATTACCACATATGTCGTTAATTATACACCTAAGTTTTTTAGTATTTTTAATATTTTTGAGTATTTCTTTTTTGAAAAATATATTTTTAGCTTTATTTATACACTTATTAGTCTTATTTCTATAGGAATTATAAAGTAGCGTATTTTTTATATTGTTGGGATCCTTTTTCGATATTTTATATAATTTGTTACGTCGTTTGCACATTTTTTTTTATTTATTGTTTATCCATTTACAATGTTTTCTATCTTTATTACGAGTACTAAGTTTATATGAAGTAGAACATTTTGAGTAAATTTGACGAAAAGTTACCTCAATCTTCTATAATATAAAAATGAATCGCAAAATGTGTTGGTAAGCGCATAACTCAACAACGCCTGGACCAATTTAGCCAAATCTTTTTTTTAAATGTTCGTTGAAGTTCAAGGATGGTTTTTACGGCGAGAAAAATTAGAATTATTGCTGGAAAAACCCTAAAAATAGCCCTTTTCTTTTTCCCATACAAATGATTTGTAACTAAAACGTAGTCAATTTGAGCTTTATTGCTATGGTATAAAGTTCATATTAAATTACAAGCACTCACTGTTGTCTAAGCAATGTAGGTGTGTTCCTAACGTTAAAGATCATATCTATCAAAACAATGTGCGTGTGTGCGTTGGAGCACAGAATACATAGTTGGAGGAGTTTAATGTCGCGTTCCGAAACTCGCGTTTCTTTTGTATTAGTTTCGGCACGCGAGATAAAATGCATCAGTTTCCACGTCATTACATCAGTCAAACAAAAATCGCGTTACCAACAGTGTTTTATTATTTTTAATATCCAAATTTTAAATAAATAAAACAATTCGTACGGCTGAAAAGGATTTGACTTCAAGTCATATCAAATTTAAAAAAAAAAAGTTGTCTGTTACCTAATCTACTGAGTTTGCTTTTGTCAACTGATACACGAAACAAATTCGTATATCGTGTTTTGTGCAGAGTGTTTAGTTAGTTAGTGTTTGTTTAGTTCGTGATTAGTGAAAAAATAATTTATATTTGATATGCCTCCTATAAGACGAAGCAATTTAGGTAGAAGAACCAGAAATGCTACAAACCAAGCTAATTACCGATCTAATCGTACTGCACAAGAACGTGACGACGGAAATGAACGTGAAAGAATTCGGATATCACAAACGCGTGAAGCGCGAGCGCGACATTCAACTAATAATCGCGCAAGTTTGAATCGAGCTGCTTTCAGTTACGATGTGTCAATTGACTACAGTAACTACCAATGTGTTGTTGTTGTTATTGGTTCTATGAACTCGGTTTGCTCACACTGTAAGGCATTAAAATACAAAAACTGTAACCTATACCTATGTACAAACATAAACTAAAAAGTAAAGAATAATATTTTAATTTCAAAGCAAGAGCCTTAAAGGACAATCAACAAAATTATTGATATTTATATATCTATTTAATATTTATAAACAGTTCTTTTTGGAGTCGGTGCCAGCCAAGAAGAAGGACAGTTTTGAAAGGACACGAAGTGTTCATACGAGAAAACGTCTTACGACACCTCTCCTTACGGTAATGTTCCTTAGGTCTGCGCCGTCGCTCCCCTACTTTTCGAAAGTTTGTTACAAAGGCAGAATTAAACTGTCCTTCTTGGCTGGCACCGACTCCAAAAAGAACTGTTTATAAATATTAAATAGATATATAAATATCAATAATTGTTTAATAACACACTGTTTTGATAGATATGATTGAAATTGAACTTTGTGCAGTTGCAAAAAAGTGCAAATTGACTCTTTGGCGTTAGGAACACACCTACATTGCTTAGACAACAGTGAGTGCTTGTAATTTAATATGAGCTTTATTGAATAGCAATAAAGTTCAAAATTACTCTACATTTTAACGTTTTGTATGGGAAAAAGAAAAGGGCTGTTTTTAGGGTTTTCCCGGCAATTATTCGAATTTTTCTCGCCTTAAAAACCATCCTTGGACTTCAACGAACATTTGAAAAAAAGAATTGGCCAAATTGGTCCAGGCGTTGTTGAGTTATGCGCTTACCAACACATTTTGCTATTCATTTTTATATTATAGATTTGATAGATATTAGTTAAAACTAAATATATACTTTTTAAGATCAAATATTATTTAAGTTTGATCACTGACAATCCATTAATTTATACCACACCATAATATTTTTTTTTTATTTACAGATACAAGGGCAAATATATCACAGAGCAGGTTCACTGTTACCAGTGTCAGATAGCGACAACAAATTCCTGCAAATTTATTTTATGGGCAATTCACCACAAGAAATTGATCTGCGTTGTGCACATAACAATTTAGTAAAGAGGTCTATTGTAGAACAATTACAAACTTTATTTCATCAACACAATCAATTGATTATATTGTTTAAAACTGCCCTGGATCTGATGCCATCCGATAATCACAAAATTGTAATCAGAGCTGATAAAACACCTGCAGGTCAACATACAAGACGTTTTAATGCACCAACTATTGATGAAGTTGCTATCGTTGTAGTTGGAGAAAACTTGGAATCCCGTGATATTGTTTTACATCGTCGGAATGATCAATTACAACGTATAAAGGAAACACACCGCTCATATGATGCACTGCAATATCCCATTATATTTTGGCAAGGTGAAGATGGCTACGATTTCTCAATAAAAATGATAAATCCCATTACAGGTAACTAAAATATTAGTTTAGCTATGGCGATAATATCTCAGTCATTATATTATGTATTTTAATTTTATATTTGAATGTTATTAAAACAAAATCTATTTACAGGTTCTGAAACCAACAAAAAAGTCAGTTCAATGAACTATTATTCATACCGCCTAATGATTCGGGAAAATGAAGATAATCACATATTGAAATGTCGGCGATTATATCACAAATATGTTGTTGACATGTATGTTAAAATTGAAACGGAGAGATTAACATTCATCAGGTTGAATCAAACCAAACTCCGATCTGAAGAGTATATTCACCTTCGAGATGCGATTAATACTGATGGAAATGCACAGAATGTCGGTCGGATGACTATTCTTCCAGCAACATACATCGGAAGCCCTCGGCATATGCACGAATATGCTCAAGATGCCATGTCGTATGTTCGTCATTATGGTACAGCAGATTTGTTCATCACATTTACATGCAATCCGCAATGGATAGAAATCAAGCAGGAGTTATTCTCTGGGCAATCACCCATTGATCGTCATGATATTACAGCCAGAGTCTTTAGACAAAAGTTGAAATCTTTAATGGATTTCATCGTAAAACATAATGTGTTTGGTGAGACACGCTGCTGGATGTATTCTGTGGAGTGGCAGAAACGAGGATTGCCACATGCACACATTTTGATTTGGTTGGTTGAAAAGATAAGGCCAAATGAAGTTGATGCAGTGATATCAGCTGAAATCCCTAATGTACAAGTAGATCCTGGATTGCATGAGGTAGTTATCAAAAACATGATACATGGTCCCTGTGGAACTCTTAATCAAAATTCACCGTGTATGATGGATGGTAAATGTTCAAAACGATATCCACGGACATTAATATCGGAAACAATTACTGGTAATGACGGTTATCCATTGTATCGTCGCAGATCGACAGCAGACAATGGAAAATCAACAATTGTCAAATTAAATCAACAAGATATTGAAATAGATAATCGTTGGATTGTTCCATATTCACCCATTTTATCAAAGACATTCAAAGCACACATCAACGTTGAATTTTGCCATTCAGTGAAATCTATTAAATACATTTGCAAATATGTAACCAAAGGGAGTGATATGGCTGTGATTGGAATTGGTGCAGAGAATTCCAATGATGAAGTTACCCAATACCAAATGGGCCGCTATGTCAGTAGTAATGAAGCAGTTTGGCGAATATTTTCTTTTTCTATTCATGAGAGACACCCTTCTGTTGTTCACTTAGCTGAGCATTTAGAAAATGGACAAAGAGTGTATTTTACAGCACAGAACGCAGTACAAAGAGCTGCTCAGCCACCATCTACTACATTAACCAGTTTTTTTGAGACATGCCAAAACGATGATTTCGCACAAACATTGCTATATTCTGAAATGCCAAAATATTATACCTGGAATCAATCCTCAAGGAGATTTATACGACGGAAACAAGGAAAACCAGTTCCAGGATATACAGATGTATATTCCACCGATGCGATTGGCCGGATTTATTCAGTACATCCAAGCAATGATGAATGTTTTTATTTACGACTGCTATTAGTCAATGTACGTGGCCCAACATCATTCCAACAGTTACGAACTGTTGATGGTGAATTGTGTGGATCCTACAGAGAAGCCTGTCAACGTTTGCAATTGCTTGAAAATGACGCTCATTGGGATCAAACTCTCAATGATGCTGTAATATCATCACACGCTCATCAAATACGAACATTGTTTTCTATAATCATATCTACATGCTTCCCATCAAACCCAATTGATTTGTGGATCAAGTACAAAGATTATATGTGTGATGATATTTTGTATCAAATACGGAATAGAATGGGAAATCTAAATATACAAATCAGTGAAGAAATTTACAATGAAGCATTGATTTCAATTGAGGACATGTGCTTGATAATGTCAAACAAACTATTAATTCAATTAGGCCTGACCGCGCCCAATCGTCCAATGCATGACGCTTTTAACCAAGAGTTGCATCGAGAAAGACTGTATGAGAATAGAAAATAGAAATAGAAACATTTATTTTGTGAAACATAGGTAAAAAGATCTTAAAAAAGTAATGTGTGCGCTATGTTTTGCCATGAAAGGCATACAAAATATGATCTCAACGCTTTGAAAGAATTAATTCAAACAAATCTTCCACTGTTAAATGAACAACAGAAGTATGTATTTGAAACTCTTATGAAAGTAACAAATGATGAAACTGGAGGGATTTACTTCTTAGATGCACCTGGTGGTACAGGAAAAACTTTTTTGATTTCATTAATATTAGCAACAATTCGCTCACAAAATAAAATTGCACTTGCACTCGCTTCGTCGGGAATCGCAGCAACTTTGCTTGAAGGTGGTCGAACAGCCCATTCAGCACTAAAATTGCCATTAAATATGCAAAGCAATGAAACTCCAACCTGCAACGTTTCGAAGAACTTTGCAATGGCAAAGGTTTTGCAGCAATGTAAATTGATTGTTTGGGATGAATGCACGATGGCACATAAAAAATCTTTGGAGGCTTTAGACAGAACCTTAAAAGATCTACGGAGCAATAATAACCGATTTGGTGGTGCAATGATTTTATTAGCAGGAGATTTTCGTCAAACATTGCCAGTGATTCCACGATCAACGCCAGCTGATGAACTCAATGCATGTCTAAAGTCCTCCAATTTGTGGAAACATGTCAAAGTACTTCATTTAAGCAAGAATATGCGTGTCGAGTTGCAAAATGACCAATCTGGAAACATATTCTCTAAACAACTCATTGACATTGGTAATGGCAAATTTCCTATAGACATGTTGACTGGCTGCATTAACTTTCCACAAAGTTTTTGTCAGTTAACTCGATCAAAAGATGAACTTATTCAGAAGGTGTTTCCAGATGTTTCTCAAAATTACAGAAACCATGATTGGTTGAGCGAACGAGCTATACTGGCTGCAAAAAACATAGATGTAAATGAATTAAATTTCAAAATTCAAGAACAAATTACAGGCGAATTGAGGATATATAAATCAGTTGATTCGGCTACTAATCAAGATGATGTAGTCAACTATCCACCGGAATTTTTAAACTCGCTGGATTTGCCAGGATTGCCACCTCACAATCTTCAATTAAAGGTTGGATCGGTGGTTATAATGTTGCGAAATATCAACCAACCGCGTCTTTGCAACGGTACACGGTTAGCGATAAAAAAAATACTAAACAATGTGATAGAAGCAACTATACTCAAAGGAAAGTATAAAGGAGAAGATGTTCTCATACCGCGCATCCCAATGATTCCGACTGATGTGCCATTTGAGTTTAAACGACTACAGTTTCCAGTGCGGCTTGCTTTTGCTATGACTATAAACAAGTCCCAGGGGCAATCATTAAGTGTTTGTGGTATTAATCTAGAAAACCCATGTTTCTCACATGGTCAATTGTATGTTGCCTGTTCCCGTGTTGGAAAACCATCAGATTTGTTTATCTATGCGCCAGGTAATCAAACAAAAAACATCGTATACCACAAAGCACTACAATGATAATAATAATAATTATGATTCACATGATTAACAATAAAGCGATTACTTACTTTTAAATCCTTATATATGTTTTATTTAATTATTTTTTATTCACAACGCCCTATCACCAGGGCGACGGTTCTGTTCAGGAGATTTTTTTAAAATACGTAGGCACAAAAACTGCCACATTACAAATCTTTTTGACAGGACGAAGTCTGTCGGGTCAGCTAGTGAATTTATAAATATCTTCGGGAGATGTGAACGCGCTTGCCGCGCTCCAGTCTATCCGATTTAGCTCCTCAATTACTTGTTTGTTATTAATTTTGACACAGGTATGTGTGCGTGTCGTAGCGGCTGCCGAGAGTTCAAGCGCACAGCATGTTATGTAATGATCGGCCAGTGATACATTGACAACTCCAGAACTAATTGCACCGTTGAAAGTTCGGGTGAAAATGTGGTCTAAGCATGATTGAGTAATAATATGTCCCCACTTTTCTACTCTGGTAGGTTGTGATATTTTGCATTCTAGGCCTAATTCATGCAATGAGTTCAGGTATGAGGTAGTAATGTTGTTTTTTGTAGTAATGTTAAGATTCATGTCACCTAGTAAGATAATTTCCGATTTTTTATCATACCTATTGATGAGTCCTATTAGTTCTTTAGTATAACTGGCTTTGCTGCCATCTGGTGGCCGGTACACGGCAAATATGTTCACATTTCGGTCATTTACACTAATCGTACCCGAAAGAGATTCAAAGTGGGTGGTTGATAATTTATGACAAGTAAATTGAATATTTTTATGGACATACATAATAACCCCACCCCCACGGCGTTGCTGCCTCAGCTGTGTGTACATATTGTAGTTAGGTATGGTATATAAGCTAGTACATGATTGTTTGATGTTTACCTCAGTCAAAATAATAATGTCAACGTTTTTAGTGCTATTGTTGATGATGTATTCTAAGTGAGCAAAATTTTTTATCATTGATCTGATGTTCACATGTAAAATTGAAATCTGTTTGTTATTTGTTAATGAGCTGACAAAATTATTCCAACTTTTATAGTTTCCTTCGCCTGTATTATTACATAAGTTAATTGAATCCATAAGATTGATTTTTATTTTATTTTGACACACTTAAATAATTTAGCGTGAAATATTAGAAAACACTTAAATACCTATACAAGAGTTCATTGCGCATTTCCTGGTTTCTCGTTCTGTAGCAATAGAGAAATATCACTCACTGATCTGATGACTCGTATTTTTTCATTGTCTCCTTTCTTCACCAGGATAGTTCCGCGTTTACACCAGACGTACTTGAAGAGATTGGAGGACGTACTTGGAATTCTTTAATTCACATTTTGCCTTCCATAGTAGAAAGGCCGTAGCGGGTGTTAGTGCTTCCCGTAGAAATATCTTAGGACCCACACTCCTATTTATGTCAGTGCATGTCAGCGTCTTGGTCTTGGCAGCTTCTAGCCACTGATCACGTCGCCCTTCTTGAAGGTTTACGACTATTGTAGTGGAATTCCTAATTTGCGATGCTGGTGCTCGGCTTTCTTTTCGGTAGACTTTGAGTATATCATCACTGTTTTGTTCAATTTTTTGACATATTTTTTGTGTAATTTCGAGTAAGTTTTCGGAATTTTCTTTGGGAATTCCACTGATTTCGAGTTTATTCTCCATCTGCTGTTGTTCGAAGTAGTTTATTTTTTGTTCTAGCACTTCATTTTTCATTTTCATATTGTGAAATTTGTTATTTATGTCGTTGTATTGGTTATTCATTGTTTTAATTTTTTCTTCAAAATGGTTGATTTGGAATTGGTAATCATCTATTTTATCGGCATAAAACTGGAGGCTGCGTTTTAGTTCCTCCTGAATCGTTTCTCTCATCTGGCGGCGCATGTCACTCACTTGCCGGTGTATGTCAGCTATGATTTTGTCCCTCTCACTTTGTCCAAGGGTGGTGGATAGTGGTGTTTGTTCGCTGTCAGTATTTTCTTCGTCTTCGACATCTGGTAATATAGCAGAAATACGTCTTTGTTTTGTCAAGGAAATACAGCCGCGACACTTCCAGTCGGCGGATTCCGTGGCACAGAGGGTACTCAGCTGATCGTTGGTTAGCGCCACACAGACACCATGATACCACTTATTACACTTTGTACACTGCAATCCAGGAGTTTTTTTAGTCACTTGTTTGTTGCATTTTGCACATTTTGCCATATTTTAGCCTCAATATACAAAAATCGGAAATACAGTAATAAATATTTTTATTTCTAGCGAGAGCGGGTAGGTAATGTAACAGCGCTGCACTACATTCAGTACGTGTCGCATGCGCACGTCCTACCTCGCATGCGCACGTCCTACTTGTTTACATGTGTGGAGTTGGAGCGATTTGTTATAGTTTGCGTGTACCGTCCCCCTTTAGGTGACTTTAGTTTGTTTGAATTAGTCGTAGAGGATGCTCTTAAGAAGGCTCAAACATGTAACAAGAATTTAATAGTCTGTGGTGATTTTAATGTCAATTTACTAATGGATTCACCTACAACAATAAGGTTAATGAACCTGTTCAAATCATTAAATTTTTTAAATTAAAAAAATATTTTATCGCAACTACTGGCTCATTTTAATTTAAATAAGCTTTTTACATAGTGAGCTGTATGGGTTTACAAAGGGTCGTTCTACAATTGACGCTGGGGTAGCACTATTAAAAAATATCTATAGCGCTTGGGAGAAGTCGCAGAACGTTATTGGTGTGTTCTGTGACCTTTCCAAGGCTTTTGATTGTGTCGATCATGGGACTCTTATTTGTAAACTAAATTATTATGGGGTAAAAGTTATGGCACTTGATCTCATGAAATCATACCTTGGACAGAGAATTCAAAGTGTCGATGTAAACAGGGTCAAATCGTCTGGTTCTCCTGTGCATATGGGTGTACCGCAGGGCTCTATTCTGGGTCCTTTTCTTTTTTTAATTTATATAAACGACCTCCCCTATTACGTTAACAATACCTGTGGAATTGTACTATTTGCTGACGATACCTCACTGATTTTTGGTGTTGATAGACTGAAATCCAATTATGACGACGTAAATGGTGCATTAGCTAAGGTATTAAATTGGTTTACAGTAAATAATTTAGTTTTAAATGCAAAGAAAACTAAGTGTATTAAATTTGCATTACCAAATGTAAAAAAAGTAGGTAGTAATTTAATGTTAAATAATGAAGTTCTCAATCTTGTCGAATCAACCAAATTTCTAGGGATCACTTTAGACTCGAAACTTCAATGGGGGACCCAAATATCATCTGTAGCGGCTTATGCAGTTTGGAAAATTAGACAGCTTACTGATGTAGATACAGCTAGAATTGTATATTTTAGTTATTTTCATAGTGTTATGTCTTATGGCATCTTGCTTTGGGGTAAAGCTGCTGATATAGAAACAATTTTTGTTTTGCAAAAGAGGGCTGTGCGAGCTATTTATAACTTGGGGGCTCGAACTTCTCTCAGAGATAAGTTTAAAGAAACTGGTTGCATCTCAATATATTTATGCAAATATATTATTTGTGCATCAAAATATTAATCTTTTTGTAAAAAAAAGTGATATGCACTCGATCAATACTAGAAATAAGCACCAACTTGTGACCTCTGCTTATAGACTTCAGAAAGTGCAAGGATCATTTTTAGGACTGGGTGCACGCTTCTATAACAGAATCCCAACTGCAAATTTAGATATGCCTTTGCAAAAATTTAAGGATTGTATTAAAACTGTTTTGGTAAAAAAGGCTTACTATAATATAAATAAATATTTTAATGATGATAATGCTTGGTACATTTGTGCGTTTGAATATTGTTATGTCGTGGAATGTTAGATACACTATTATATTACCTAATTTTACAAACCGTGTTAGTAGTAACAGTGATAACATATTGAGTGTTTTAATTCGTTTACTTTTAGTTTAATGTTTCTTTTTGTTTGGAGCAAGCTTAAGTTAGTCATGCTCGCTTTAAGGCCTTTGCTAGCGGCGGCGTCGTATGGCGGGTCGCTCACTTCCCTATAAAATGTGCGAGGAGGGCGATGGCTGCCACATGCGTCATACTTGTGAACAGGTGCTGCTTGTGGGGGCTGGTCTGCTTGAGTTTGTTGTTTATTAAGTCAGTCATAATTAAATTCTATAGATTACTATTTTTGCGGCCATAACACGCAAATATTGTCAGTGAGACTAGATAAATAATAATTATTATAAGATAAGATAAAGATAAAAAAGCATTAATTGGACACACAATAATAAAAAAAAACAATAGAAAAGTAACACAATAATAAAAAACAATAGGACATTATGTGGGTCCAAATGGCCCCAGCTCAGCCTATGCTGTAGATAACTACAGCGCTGATTTTCGGCTGAAGCCACGGGTGATTCACGGACGTGCGGACGGACAGCGCTTACGTACACATACGAGTAACCACATTGTCCACATTATAATATACAATACCGATACCTATACATATACATATATACTACCTACAAATAATAATAATAAATATTGAATGTAATAGGTGTAAGTTGTTTTTGAAAAGAGTAATTGCTGAGTTTATTGCCGGCTCTTCTCAGCAAAAAAAACCTTCCGAACCGAGCATTTAGAGTCTGGCTATTCATAAGTGCCTGTGAAGGCCTATTTCGGTGAATAAACAATTTCATTTCATTTCATAACGAAATTTGGCAAAAAGAAAGGTACTGATAAAGGAAAAATAAAAAAAAAATGAAAATTAAAGGATGTCCCCATACATACATACATAGTACCACCAATTAAGATAGACCTCTGAGTTGTATCGGCGCTCATACAATTCAGAGGTCTAGCTTAATTGGCAATAACCTCAAATAAGGTGATCGAAAAAAATCCTCGAGTCTCCATTACCGTGATGGACGAACTATTTACAAGTTTGTACGGAACCCTCAGTGCGCGAGTCCGACTCGCACTTAACCGGTTTTTTTTAATGCAATCCTACAATATGGGTATCAAATGAAAGGTGTTTATGGTAATATATTTTTCACTCCTCTTGCTCAAAAAGACCGTCATTGTGGCGTACCAGAGCGAAGAAAAAATTGCAATTCTTCCTCTAGGGGAAAAAGTTTTATTTTTTTTATTTTTGTGTGTCAAATGACAATGAGCCTACAAAAACGAAAAAGTCTTTAGTCATAAGTAGAATAATCATGAATAAAGACTCGACTTATTACTGTTTCATAAAAAAAGAACTTCATTTTAATTTTGAAAATGGAACTAAAATCGGCGTTCTCTGGTAGAATGCATGCAATGTGTTGAGGCTACAGAAGAAACAAAAAAAAGACATTGGCGCAAAATCTTTATAATTTTTCTCTAATTGCAAAGTAATGTCATTGTCTGAAAACCCTAACATATTATTTTACACCTTAGAACTAATTTTGGTAGTGGCATTGGCATCAGAAAAATTTCAAGTATTGCTCTTCCTGCTTTTTTGTCCTCAACTCATAGTATCTCAGAACTATTTAACAAAATTATTTTTTCATCTCTAGGCAATGCTGAAATTCCCTACATGTTTGAGGCTAAAAATGCCTGGATGACAGCCTGTCCAGGGGAAAGCATTCCTATTTATCCAAACATACAAAAACAATGGGACGGGCCGCTTTGTAGGTTAGTACAGCAAGGTTTACTCAACAGTAGTATTAACCTTGCAGAGCGAGCTCGTCTCCTTGCAGTCTCAGAGCATGAATCAGGTTATTGGCTATAAGCATTACCATCTACTAACATCGGTACCTTGCTGGACGATACATCTTTTACAATCGCTCTTTGCTTACGTTTGGGTGTAAATACGAAGGAAATTCATCGCTGTCAATGTGGTAACGACGTCGATAGGCTAGGTCACCACGGTCTATCTTGTCGCCGAAGTGCTGGCCGTCACGACACGCAGCAATCGATGACGTCTTTCGTAGGGCTTTCGCCACTGTTCACGTGCCGGCCATTTTAGAGCCGAACGGTTTAGCACGTGACGATGGTAAGAGGCCCAATGGTATGACGTTGTTGCTCTGGTGTCGTGGTAAACCTCTAGTGTGGGATGCAACTTGTGTTGATACCGTTGCACGATCCCACCTAGAGTCAACATCCAGTGTGGCGGGCGCAGCGGCGACTACAGCGAAGGATTTCACGCGGCGCAAGTACACGGCCATCGGTGATGGTTATATATTTGCGCCGTTTGGAGTGGAAACTCTGGGACCGTGGGGACCGGAAGCGCGTAAATTATTTAAAGAGCTATCGATCGGCGCGCCTTATAGAAACTTCCGGCGACCAAAGGGCTGACTATTTATAGGTATTATAGTTTTATTTCTAATTTAGTATGTATGTAATATTTTAATTGTATTTTGTGAATAAAGTATAATAAGGGAATAAATTGCAAATTGAATTGGTAGTGACCGTAATTAATTTTACAATAGTGAAAATGTCATCATCTAGTGAGAATGGAGACGCTAATTTACAAATAGAAGAGAAAGGAAAAGAAATATGAAATGAAATGAAATGTTTATTCATCCAAAAAGGCCTTCACAGGCGCTTATGAATTGTCAGATTCTAATGACTCTATGACTCTAGTGCACGGTTCGGAAGGTTGCTTTTGCTGAGAAGAGCCGGCAATAAACTCAACAATTACTCTTTTCAAAACAATCTTAGAATTATTACATAAATGTATGTCCTGCAAGAGCGAGCGCTACATCCAAGCCTTGTCGTCATTTAAATATTCGTTAATATGGTAGTACGCCTTCTGTATTAAAACATTCTTAACACGTTCCTTGGGCGAACTAGGGGGACAGTCATTTGCGCTTTTAGTAAGACGACGTGACTGTCTCACTCGTTTGTGGCACCCTGCTGTCCCGCAGGGTGCTTCGGAGATTTAGGTCTTGAGGGTGAGCGCAACAGTCGTGTAGATCCTCAAGGCAAGTCGGACTGTTATCCTTCACGTGGTTCTCCGCCTGTTTTTAAGTTCTGAATCCCTAGGATACAGACGCAACTAAAACAGTCCAGGCGTATCCCCTCCCCTTATATTATAGTTTACATAGTATATTTGTATGAAAATATATATATTTTGCTATTTTTATATATTACCTATATAGTGTAAGTAGTTTATTAAGGCAAGCGAGCCTTCGGTTCTTCTTTGGAAACAGTAAGGCGGCCAAAGAAGACTAACTTTTGCTTTACCTGTGCCATGACCTGCACAGTTGAGCGCCGTGCGGGGGGATGAAGGAATCCTGGGAGGTTGAGCGGAATAAGAAGCTGCGGCTCTTAGGAAGCAACACGCCCCTTTGGTCCGGATTTCTGCCAAAACGGTAGCCCTTCATTCTAGCCGGGTGGAGGGAAACGGTCAAGCGCCCCGTCAGAGGGTCGTGGCGAGTTGGGGGGAGGTACTGTCACGGAGTGATGCCCGGGGCGGTACGCGGATGATGGTCATGCCAAAGGAGTGAGGATGTGTTACTTAGTTCGGGTACACATACCGAGCACCGGCGGTCGCGCCCTCTCATTCACTCAACTTAACTATATCCTGAAAGTAGTCCTAGTGCCCATCTGGCACTCCCGATTGTGCGGGCTCCGTGGAGGGTGGGAAGCTCTAAGGATGAATTTTTAACTTCTAGTAATGGAATCTAAGCAAACGAACATCACAAACAAGCCCGAGGGGAAACCTGAAGGCTCAGACACAGCACACGGGAAAGCGGGTAAAACTGCCATCTCGTCTGTTTTTAACACTCCCGACGGGAAAGCGGGTAAAACTGCCATCTCGTCGTCCAAAAACACTGGTGGGAAAGCGGATAACACCGCGATCTCATCGGATAAACACAAGAAGGACTGGAGAACTGCTGATCCAGTGCTTCTTTCTTTACAGAACATGCCGAAGGAAGAAACCGATGGGAGACCCAAGGCATGCTCCTCCTCCGCCGTCGAAGCGTGCTGGGCCACGTGGGGATCGGAACAGGGTAGACCACTGGCAAACCAGACCTCTGCAAAGGGCGATGGGGAGCCGCAGTCCAACCCTGGGAAGGCCCTCACGAGGAAGCAGCGACGCAAGGCCAAGCTGGAGAGAAAAAAGAAAACCAACAAGGGAGTAACCACACCCTCCACAACCACACCCGCTGCAAATCCTGGCTCGAGTGACTGCAGGGTAACGGAGAAGCCACAGGCCAAACCGGGACCTAGCAGGGACTTGGGCAAGGAGCCGCTGAGAAAGGGCAAGGCAAGTGGGAAAGGTGGAGCCAATGCCAAACGGGCAAGGCCTGACGAGACGATATCTCCGAAGGGTGAGCCCAAGAAGCAGAAGCTCTGCCCATCTCGCGGACCCAAACCCCCTTCATACGCGGCAGCAGCGGGCAAAAACACAAACACCAACCAAGACATCGAAGTCGCCATCACCCAGTCAACCAGTAGGTTCATCGCACGGGAAGTGGCGACAACGATCGAACAACACCTGCTGGACCAGTACGACATCTGCGCGCTCAGCGACGACAAGGCGAACCCCAAACCGGCGTTCTGTGGGAAACCACGATACCTGGAGGGCTGCCTCAGACTGCAGTGCCAAGATGTCGCCACAGTCCAGTGGGTAAAGGACACATTAGCCTCCTACACGGGGGTGGAAGACCTGGTCGTGCTCAACCCGGAGGATATCCCTCGCAGGGTGCGGGTAGGAATTCTGCTCCCAACTTTAGAGACTGATAGGGTACTGGTGGGGAAGCGGCTCAACATGTCCAACCCTTGGGCACAGGCGCAACGTTGGCTGCTCCACGCCATGCACAGGCAGGAGAACGTGGGAGCCACCTTCTTAACACTCAGCGTCCCTGAAGACATGATTCCCGAGGTAATGGCAAGGAAGCGCAGGCTGAGCTACCGCCTCGGATCGGTCTATGTCAAATTCAGGGACGACAGAGGCCGCTACGTCGAGGTCCCCCCAACCATACAGGGGGGCGTCGACGGGGCGGCTAATCTGGGGAGGGTGACTTCAACGCCATCCAAGCCGAAGACAGACCCGAAGGTGTCCCAGCATATCGAGACAGGTCACTCTACTGAGGAACCCGGGATTGAACTCCTCTTAGAGGACGAAATCCTGGGCCTCAATGAACTGGTGCTGAACGAGGAGGAGGGCCAAGATGCCACCCCTCTCTAAAGCCCAGTTCATCCAGAGCAACCTCCACCACAGTATCGCCGCAACGGCTCAGCTTCGGAAGTGGTTGGAGGCCAACAACACAGCAGTCGCCCTGATCCAGGAGCCGTGGATCAGGGGTGGAGCCATATGTGGACTCTCCAATTTAGGAGGTAAGCTTGTGAGTGCCACCACAAAAGACGTAAGAACCTGTATTTACATTTCTAAGAATATTGATGCACAGCCACTAATGGATTTCTGTTCCAGAGATTTATGCACTATAAGGCTTACTGTACAAGACACCAGGCAACGTGAACTTCTAATTACAACAGCGTACATGCCGGACGGTGAGCCTGCGCCCCCGGATGAACTCATACGCCTGGTCCGACACTGCGAGAGAAACACACTCGAGCTGATCATTGCAACGGACTCCAATGCCCACCACCAACTTTGGGGTATGGACCAAAACAACAACAGAGGTATACAACTTGTTGACTTCTTACTAACAACAAATTTAGAAATCTTAAACAGAGGTAGTGAACCAACTTTCGTCGGCAGACGTAGTAGAACCATAATCGACCTCACTTTAGCTACACCCTCCACAGGTAGTACAATAACTGCATGGCATGTATCAAATGAAGCTTCCTGTTCGGATCACCGGTGGATCCGTTTCAATATCATGGTACATACAACACAGGTTGCTCCTAGAAGGCAGCCTAGGAAAACCAATCGAGAACGCTACAAACAACTGATCACAGAGGGTTTGAAGCCAAATAACACTTGCACGAAGTTAGAAGACGTCGTGCAACTAGAAAAACAGGTAAAATTTTTTAATGACACCTTAATAAGCTGCTACAACCAGTCTTGCCCTCTCTCATGCCCCAAGGAACCCAGTAATGGTAAAACCCCATGGTGGGGTCCAGAGCTAACAAGCCTTCGAGCAAGGGTGGGAAGAACTTTTAATCGAGCCTTCAACACCCGGGAGGACAACGACTGGGACGTGTACAAAACAACGAAAGCACTATACAAAAAACGTATAAGGTACTGGCGAACGATGTCCTGGAGGAAGTTCAGTGGGGACATCGCTTCCAACATTCAAGCAAACAGGGTAAGGAAAATCTTGGCGAAACAAGGAAACATTGAGATAGGGGAGCTGAGACGACCGGATGGCTCCACATCAAAAACCGCCAGTGAAGCCAATGATATCCTACTCCAAACACATTTCCCGGACTGTCGTTTCATGCAAACATCAGAAACACAGGACAAGGTATATGTAGCTACAGAGGAATGCTGGGCGCTAGCTCGTGAAATTGTAACACCTGAAAAAGTAACATGGGCAACCAACAGTTTCTCTCCTTTCAAATCAGCGGGCACAGATGGCATTTTCCCAGCCCTTTTGCAATGGGGAGGGGAAAATATCGCTATTCACCTGACCGTCATCTTTCAAGCATGTCTAGCCTACAGGTACACTCCACAAGCGTGGAGAGAAGTAAAAGTAATCTTCATACCCAAACCAGGTAAGGCAGACTATACAAATCCAAAAGCCTTCAGGCCCATCAGTCTTACGTCTTTCGTTCTAAAAACTTTAGAAAGACTATGCGACAGACAACTTAGGGATACAACTTTATTCAAATCCCCTATTCACAAACACCAGCACGCATACAGTGCAGGCAAATCCACAGAATCGGCACTCCATCAGGTGGTGGGAAAAATCGAGGAGGCCATCGAAAATAAACAGATCTGTTTAGGCACCTTCATTGATATTGAGGGAGCTTTTGACAGAACAAATTTCACCAGTATAGAGTTAGCGCTAGTAAGACACAAAGTCCCTACACTTCTCACCGACTGGATAATCAACATGCTACGTAACAGAGTGGTAAAGGTTGCTGGAGGTGACGGCAGGGGAGCACTGGTGGCTAGAGGCTGTCCGCAGGGGGGCGTACTATCGCCGCTGCTGTGGAACCTCGTGGTAAATGACCTTGTGACCAGGCTCAACTCCAAATACTTCTATACGGTAGGTTATGCAGACGATATCACCATCCTAATGACCGGACGTCAGGCCAGCATAGTCTGTGATACTACACAGGCGGCGCTGAAACTGGTGGAGAACTGGTGCGTCGAGCACGACCTCACCGTGAATCCAACAAAAACAGAAATGGTAATGTTTACTAACAAGCGTAATGTGGGTAACTACAACCCACCGGAACTATTTGGATCCGCTCTACAGACATCAAGTGAAGTTAAGTACCTTGGTCTAACGTTGGACAGTAAACTCAACTGGAGCAGCCACATTGACCAGAAAACCAAAAAAAGCAGCATAGTCCTGTGGCAATGCCGCAAAATGGTAGGTAAACGCTGGGGTCTGTCCCCCAAGATATTCAAATGGCTATACACGGTAATAATACGACCAATGCTAAGCTACGGAGCCCTTGTGTGGTGGCCAAGAACCAAACTAGGAACTTGCGTCAAAAAGCTCCAAAGCTTCCAAAGACTAGCATGTTGTGCAATCACAGGTTGCATGAGGACCACTCCGACTGCGGCCATGGAAGCCATGCTAAATCTACCGCCGCTCCACTTATTCATCCAACAAGAAGCGGCTCAAGCAGCTCTAAGACTCAAATTTCTAAAACTAAACAGGTTTGATAAAGTCAAGCACTTTAACAGTATTTTTCTAGACTGGAACAACACACCCCTAATAGACGCCCCCTGTGACAAGGTGGCGCCAATCCACATCTTTAACAAAAGATTCAAAATTGAACTGTCCGAGTGCGGCGACCCTAGCCGGGTCCACAGATCACTCAGAATCTTCACGGATGGCTCAAAAACCAGTGCAGGCACTGGTACAGGCGTCTTCTCGGAGGACCTTAACATCAACATTGTCAAACCCCTAGGATCCCACAGCACAGTCTTCCAGGCTGAATGCATGGGGATCCTCCTGGCGGCTCAGGCAATAGCGACAAGAAAGGTAACAGATCATAACATTATCATTCTCTCAGACAGCAAATCAGTACTACAAGCACTGGATCGTACTAAGGTGACATCTAGTCTTGTAGTGGAGTGTCAAAAGGCCGTAAATTTGGTAGGCACCCACAATAACATAACCATACAATGGATTAAAGGACACAGTGGAGACAGAGGCAATGACGCAGCTGACTCACTGGCAAGGAGAGGATCGGAGTCAAAACCGGTGGGACCCAAACCCTTTCTCCCTCTCCCACAGTGCTGGTTTAAAGGTAGGATAAGTGAACGCACATACCACCTCCACCAAAACTACTGGAACAACCATGAGGAGTGCAGGCAGGCCAAACTAGCTTTGCCTCAACTTAATACAAGGCTCTCTAGAGCACTCCTACAACTGAGTAAGCCACGTTTGCGACTAGTAACTAGCGCTATAACCGGTCACGGCAGTTTTAACAAACATCTGTTCAATCTAGGTGTCACAGACAGCCCCCTGTGCAGAGCTTGCATGAGGGCAGAAGAAACAGCCGCCCACGTCCTGCTGGATTGCGGTGGGGTGGCCGAATGCCGGGCAAACTACCTGGGCAACCCGGGTAGTCTAAGGGAGGCGGTCAGCAACGTCAAGGCGCTGGCAGGCTTCCTTGAGGATATAGGATGGCTGGAGTAACCCCAGCCAAACACCCTCCGACGTAAAAAGGGCGCAATCCGTCGCCCAATTGCGGAAAACGCCCGCACGAAAAGAAGAAGAAGAAGAAGAAACACGTTCCTTAAATTTATGTATAGGCAAATTTAATAGTGTAGGTGGTATCTTATTATAGAAGCGTGCACCCAGTCCTAAAAATGTGTCCTGCACTTTATGGAGTCTATAAGCTGAGGTCACAAGTTTGTGCTTATTTCTAGTATTGATTGAGTGCATGTCACATTTTTTTTACAAAATTACTAATATTTTGATGTACAAATAATATGTTTGCATAAATATACTGTGAAGCCACTGTGAGTATACTAATTTGTTTAAACTTATCTCTGAGAGAAGCTCGAGAGCTCAAATTATAAATAGCTCGCACTGCTTGTTTTTGTAAAATGAAAATAGTTTCGATATCAGCGGCTTTGCCCCAAAGCAAAATGCCATAGGACATAACACTATGAAAATAGCTAAAATAAACTAATCGAGCTGTATCTACATCTGTAAGCTATCTAATTTTTCTAACTGCAAATGCAGCCGAGCTAAGCTTCCTCGCAAGACTTGATATGTGGGTGCCCCATTGAAGTTTTGAGTCTAATGTAATACCTAAGAACACTGTTGACTCAACAAGACTGAGAGATTCATTATTTATCATTAAGTTACAGTCTAATTTTTTTACATTGGGTAGTGCAAATTTAATACATTTAGTTTTCTTTGCATTTAAGACTAGATTATTTACAGTAAACCAATTTAATACCTGGGTTAATGCACCGTTTACGTCGTCATAATTGTATTTCAGTCTATCAACACTAAAAATCAGTGAGGTATCGTCAGCAAACAGTATAACTCCACAGGTATTTTTAACAAAAAAAGGAAGGTCATTTATATAAACCAAAAATAGAAAAGGACCTAAGATAGAGCCCTGCGGCACACCCATGCGCACAGGAGAACCAGATGATTTAACCCTATTGACATCTACACTTTGAGTTCTATCCTCAAGATATGATTTCATCAAATTAAGTGCTACACCCTTAACTCCATAAAAGTTTAGTTTTCGTATGAGTGTCTGGTGATCAACACAATCAAAAGCCTTAGATAAATCACAGAAGACTCCAATAATATTCTGTGACTTCTCCCAGGCGTTAAAAATATTTTTTAATAGCGCTACCCCGGCATCAATTGTTGAACGACCCTTGGTAAAACCATACTGCTCATTATTTAAAACTTTATTCAAATTACAAACTTTATTCAATTAATTGTGTTAAAATTATCTTTTCAAATATTTTACTCAGCGCTGGCAAGATCGAAACTGGCCTATAATTACTAGGATCACTAGGATCTCCCGTTTTGAACAAAGGTATGACTTTGCTATGTTTCATTAAATCCGGAAATTGACCAAAATCTACGCATCTTCAATTTAGAAGGAGGTACATCGAATACTTTTTTTTTTAAGACTGACCACAATTTATATTATGATACACTAATATTAAATTAATAAATATTGATTTTAAACAAAAATTATTAGTATTAAACACTAAAACGTCTAAATAGTTAAATCCCTTGTTTACACCGTGATATTTATTTATTTGAAATCAGCCACTGGATTTAAATTTGCTAACGTTCACGGGCACTGGGTATTACTTTATAATTTTTGCACTTACCGTTTACAGATCACAAAACGAACAATTACACGTATTAATAATGATGTACTCAATCAAATTATTGTATTTTCATAAGATTACGACAATATCTTATTTAATTTTAAATTAAATTTACGGAGCCTATGTTGCTTGACTGAATGACAGCTGTCCTAATTTTCAATCTGTTGTCGTCAAGGTCACAAAGCATTTGTTTAAATACTTACGAAAAGTTTATGAAGTGGAGGACAGAAAAACGAGTGGATTCTCTTACGGAAGGAGTTTTTCTTACGTATTTCGATGAACTTTCCAAAAAATATCAAAGTTCAACGCTTTGGAGCACCTATTCAATGTTACGAACAACCATACAGATAAGACATAATGTAAATATAAAGAAATATGTAAATTTGACGGCTTTTCTCAAGAAATTATCCACCGGCTACAAGGCCAAGAAATCCAAAGTTTTCACGAGGACAGATATCGAGAATTTCATAAATAAGGCACCAAATGAAAAAACTTAGCAACAAAGGTAGGTTATAGTTGCATTTGTTTTCTATTATTTTCATCAAACTAAATTGCTAGTTAGAGGTACCATCCACCTACCCCCCTCCTGTATATTTACAATCTTTCTCTAGCTCAATCGAGATATCCTAAAACCTCGAAACTATCAAGAGTCACCCCTGTACCGAAAGGTAATGGAGGAACGGACGTTTCGTCGTTTAGACCGATTGCGGTGTTGTCAGTTTTTGGTAGGATCTTTGAAGCAATTATTGACAATAGCATTAGTAACCAGATCGGCCACCTACTACACACGAGCCAACATGGCTTCCGTCAAGCTCATTCCACAACCACAAATCTGATTGCTCATGTGGACTATGTTCAATCTCAAATGGACCGTGGTAAACAGGTAGACGCAGCCTACTTTGATTTTAAAAAAGCCTTTGATCTGGTCGATAACGACAAGCTTCTACAGAAGCTAGCAATAATGGGTTTCACGCCAAAGCTTCTTCAACTCTTTTCAAGCTACTTAACCTGTTAACTCGCGAAAATGAACTGTCAAACACCCGATGAATCGCGCCATTTCGAACTGTCAAACGAACACGCGCGCCTACTTTGAAATTTTCGCTTGGCGCTCCCCAGCCACTCATCCGTTTAAAAAACAAAAAATACCTCTAGAATCATAGATAAATTGCCTATAGAAACAATCCTACCAACTGTAACATTCTAATAAGACCGGAACACAATCTTATTGGAAATATCGTTGTTCGGAAAAAAATATACTTTTTATTGAAGATTTTACGTAAATTTCTAGATACCTTGCTTTATCGATGTAAAACTAATTACTTACAGTCAAGGTATCATTGGAGAAAGTGTTTTTTTGGTTTTATTTGATCCCATACAAACTGAATAAGAAATTCGAGTGCGAAAATGACTCAGCATGATTTTTGCCAACTTGCAAAAGAATCGGGCAAGTTTGAAAAAAAAATAAAAAAAATTGACGGCTCAAACACGGACGTATCGTATATCACTGGATAGGGTATTTAAAGGCCTTTTCACACATACCATTAGATTTACAAACGTCAGTGTCCACGAAAAGTTATCGCGGTGAGTGTGAAGAGCCACTAAAGTGGTTTTGGTTGTGCCACTTTTCCGGCAACGCCAACGGAGTGGTGTCGCAAAGTGTGGTAGTTTTAAGGTTTTTACTTGTTACAGGTTAAGAGATCGTTCTCGATATGTTTATTTGAATGGATACTATTCCATGGACTACTTCACGAGGTCGGGAGTAATGCAGTTCGCCTTTAAGGCGTTGTAATAAGGTGTACAACACATTAGCAATCCCCTGGTATGGCCAATGTCTATAGGCGACGGTTGTCACTTACCATCAGGTGACCCGCCTGCCTCGTTGTCACTTGTGACATTAAAAAAAAAACGTTCTTTAATTTATTTTACAGTTTATTTATTTCTGTATTCCCTCGTGCGAGCGACAAGGACAACTGTAGTAGGTCTACCCATGGTGCTACTTAACTATGACTTTATAAGTAGATAACTAGCTGTCCCCCGCGGTTTCACCCGCGATCCCGTGGGATTTTATTTTATCCCGGGACAAAAAGTATCCTTATACCAGGATATAAACTATTTGTGTGCTAAATTTCATCACAATCTTACGCAGCGCACGCAACGGAAGCTTTCAAAAGAAATGAATATTCCACGATTTTTCAAAACTTTTAACACTTTAAACTTTTAAACAGGGGGGACTGACCTCACCCACGCTTTTCAACTTTTACATTAACGCGCTCATCGTTGCGCTCAGCAGTCAACATGTCGGCTGCCACATAGATGACGTGTGTGTCAACAATCTGAGCTATGCAGATGACATGGTGCTGCTGAGCGCGTCGGTCTGTACGTAGGAGTACGCGGGTAACCATGGCCTGCGTTATAATGTGACAAAAAGTCAATACATGGTCTTTGAGGCCGGTTGTGCTAAGTGTCCGCATTTCCTTTTCTCGATCGCCGAGAGCACTTCGGCGTCAAGCCTTTTATTTAATATTTTGTGGTAAGTGCCTCATCATCATCTTTATAAAGTAGAGATTATTATCATCCTTGTACGTAGTCTATATCGTGGTGGTTATTTTCAGTTTTATGTGAAATTACGGCCGGCGCGTGTCTCGATAATTTGAGACATCGGACACGCCACGCCATCATTTTGAATCCTGATTGGTATGTATCTCATGGATATTAACTGCAATGTTCCCGGCGTGCTTTATTTTGATTGAATATTAATCAAATTCGTATTTTCTTGACAGCGTGCAGAGTTGGCATTGCGACCAGCACGTGGTGTCACCGGTGTCCGATCTCCTCACGCCTGGACATTTTCCTCCATAAGGTATTTATGGTGCTTTATAAATTTTATTTAAAATCCTTGTTCTTACGGTGTAATTCCGAACATGCGGGTTAAGCACATGGCAGGTGACTTAACCTATGCATCTTGTTTTCTTATAGTAGGAGTGTTGTAGGGATCCCTCTCATCAATCTTCAATTGATGCAGAGTCATCTTTTAGAAATTTTGAGTATCTTTTAAATATAATTTTCTGGAATTAGGACGCTGCTTGACCGAGCACATGGCCGACATCGGGGGCTGATGTCCGTCCTTTGTGTGCTCGGGCTGTGTAGTATTTCTATTCTAATGCCACCAATTTTGGGCCAACTCCAGGAGGTGTCTGGAGAGGGCTAAGTACCCCCCATTGCCTGGAGAGGGCCACGCGACCCCCATTGTTTGGAGAGGGCCACGTACCCTCACTTTTGTAGCGGACTACGTCCCGAGAACCACGTTCCTCCTTCATCGGAGAGGCCACATCCTCTCATCCATCGGTGCAGGCTCATCCATACCCAACGGGTTACGTTTAAATATTATTATTTCACGGACTGTCAGCCGTTCTGACAGTGGCGCTCAAATTAAACTTTTACCATCACATCCAACCAAATTAAACAGTACCCCAGGCCCACGCCTGAGTCTAGCTGGCTATTTTTTCGTGTGCGTTTTTGTTTAATACCTAAATTATAATATATTAATAAATATTTTCTTTTTGATAATTGTTTCCGGGGAAATTTTGGTTTTATTCCACCACCTCCCCAGAATAATTGTAACAGTAGTCGTTTACATTGCCCAGAAACAGAAGTTAATAGACATACAAGGATTCATACATCGATCACTGTTGGAGTATTCTGAAGAAGCTGCAGGCTTTACTTGAAGATGGTACCAATTATCACCAACTTCCACCCATTTTGGCAAGTGACTTCAATATTAACTTCAAAGATAAGCAATCAGAGTAATTTAAAAAATTTCTGAAGACTAAATTTACTTTAAATATGAGCAATAATGAAGATTAATCCACTACGAGAGATTGTACTATTATCGATGCGGGTTTCTCGAGATATTATAGAAGTAAAGGAAACTAAACGATTGCGAGTTAGTAAATTATCAAAAAGACTATGTTTGTGATAAATGTATCAATTTTCAATGCCCAAATTGGTGGTGAAATGTAAGGAAAACTCCTGTGATTCTTTTTGCACAAACTTGTGTTGACCGAGTCAGATGTTATAAAAGTTGAGGAAGAAACAAAAGACCTACACCAAAGCTGCCTTTGGCATGAATTAAGATATGGCGGGGTGAAGGTTTCACGAGCATTGAGTTTAGTAGGTGCAAAACCAGTGATGGAACGCTGATTTCTTTGATATTGGGAGGAAAAATCATTAGCGCCCTCTTCGCTAAATTACCTACAGACGACTTATGCGAACGCGTCGAAATAGATATGCATTTTGGGTTATTTGACCGGTGAATTTAAAAAAGACTAGATAGATCTTCTATAAACACGTTCGATGAACTCTTAACTAAGTGTCGAGCGATAGAAGACGTGAACTCCTAAAAGTGAATCTAGTAAATTATCGTGTTATGGGTGTGGTGCCGCCAATGTAATACGGAGCAAATGTACAAAATACAATCCCTCCGGCCATTCATTTTATTCTGTGAGCATGTGGTCCTCGCGCGGCTCTCGAGTCGCTGATCGTCCTGTTATACCCTTGATTTCCTTCCCTACAAATGCTGACTTATCCTTGATTCTCTTCTTTCCATTCCACATCAGCATTTTGCCTCACGGAGTCACGTCAGTTGATCTCCGTTCCTCATCCGTGCCGGTCACGTACTTAATTAAGTATCTACTATTTCTACATGTGTGTGTTACTATTTCATTCAAAGTGTTATTCATAAAGTTATTTTCCAGTGCTAAATAAAATTGTTTTTTTATAAAGCAAATTACCACAACCCATATAACAGTCCGCTCCAAGTCCAGGGGCGAGGGTCGCGCGCATCTCACATGCTTGAGGCGCCCGCGCCTGCGCCTGAGCCCTCGCCCGAGTTAAGGTTGGCACCCCTAACAATATTAGCTTTGTAAGCAACAACTAGCAAGTAGAATATCATAATATAGAGTAAGCAATAATTTTGTATATAAACCAGAAGATATAAGAAACAATGTTCATTCCTATAATTGTAATTACTACGTGGTAACTCTGTCTCTCGAAATAAAGGTTTTTTTTAAAGAAGTCAGTGTCCATACACATAATCGGCGCAGCCGGTAGGATCTCTGTAGTCAAGTTACAAGACGTCCGTTTCAACGGTTTAACAGAGAACTCCGATCAAACAAATGTATTAAGTGTCGCGGATTTGTGCCAGAGTACTACAAAATAAGGTGAACCTGCATAAGGACATGGGAGTAACTACGGGCCTGTGAGTAAAACTCTTCACTATCCTTTCTGTAGTCCTTTATAATCCTTGTGTACTTTAATATATGTGTCTGTGTTATCAAGGCTCAAACATTTCCATAATAACATTACTAAGTTAGATTAATTTGTATACCGAACGTGTGATTTTTTTCTTTCCTCATTTTTTTTTATTGTATTGATTTTGTGACTTTACGCATATTAGAAAAGGATAAGATGGATGCTATTAATCAAGTTCCTGTAGGCATGATTAAAATTATCCCGGTGTTTGACGGCGATTATAGATAATTACCTGTATTCACTAAAAAATTTGAATATATTTTACGAAAATACGAAGGGGAGAGGCACAAAACGAGTATCTTTTTCACGTAATAACAAGTAGGCTATCCGGGGAAGCAGCTAATTTAGTCGGAGAACGGGAGCAAATTGATACTTGGAATGATCTCAAAGAATTGCTAGCCACCCACTTCGGAGACCCACGTACTGAACATTGCCTGTCATTAGAATTAGAATCACTTGTGGCGATCCTTTCCACTTAATCTCCTTTCCTAACTAATACCTAACACCTATTTTTAAACGACTTCAAAAAAGGAGGAGGTTATATGTTCGACTGTATGTATTTTTTTTTTTTTTATGTATGTTCATCGATTTTTCCGCCAATTGTCAATCGATTTTCAAAATTTTTTTTTGTTTGAAAGAGTATACTTCGGCGGTGGTCCCATTATCACCAAGTCAGGATCTGATGATGGGATCCTGGGGGAAAACGAGGGCAACCCTCAAATTTTATAAGAAATGTCAACCGATTTTCAAAATTCTTTTTTCATTTGAAAGAGTATACTTCGGCGGTAGTCCCACTGTCACCAAGTCAGGATCTGATGATGGGATCCTGGGCAAAATGAGAGCAACCCTAAAATTTTATAAGAATTTACAGTATTTTTCATTCATATACGTACTTATCAAAGCTATTTCCACCTGGTAGTCATCATCTTATGTTGCAGAGCTGATGATGGAAGGTACAACTCCTTAAAGGTTAGGAGTTAGGGGATATTTCTTTAAATATTATAGTTACGTTTAGACTCGTATCGTCGTATCTTTGTATATTCAAATGAGCTGATGATAGAAGGTAAACTCTTTATCGGTTAGGAGTTGTCCTAGATATGAAATGAAACGCAATATCAAGTAGCTGCTGAGAAAGAAGCCTTAATCATTTAGGATATATATTCTTTATTTTCTTTAAAAGTTTATCTATTTATGTATTCCCTCATCTAATAGCGTGATGTTATTTGACTTATAGGCTTTCTCGATAAATGGGCTATCCAACACTAATATATTTTATGTAGTTCCTGAGATTAGTGCATTCAAACAAACAAACAAACTCTTCAGCTTTCTAATATTAGTATAGATAATGAAAATTAATAATAGGCTTAATTTGCTCGAAAAAAATATTTCTTGAAAACATTGAAATATAAAAAATGGAAAAATAAAACTTTTTATAAAAAAAATAAAAACGACTTCAAAGGCAAATGTTGCACTAAAAACCGAAAAATAAACTGAATAAGACATTAAATAAAATGAACAAAAAATATTTCAATAACTAAATAGACCAAAAACTTTACTTATGTAAACTACCTACGCACCTATTCAAATTATTATTCTATAAATACCTTTTGATCTGTTTGAAGTCGGTGCCAAGCCCAAAAATACAATGAAAGAAATAATAAATGCCTTCACTAGCATCGCCAGATGGCAGTTCAGCCTCCCAGGGAGGAGATTAAGTAATCCCTGGGTTCGGGAACTCACTCTATCTGCGGGCGGCCAGCGGTCAACCGTTTTACCGGATCTCCCTAACCGCACGCCAACATGCTGCGCCTGCACTACTCAATAGCGACTCCATAATACCACCGGTCCCTCCGCCGTCAGCACAGTGCCTCCTCTAAGGAGCTCTGGCAACCTTACTCACCGCAGGAACACAACACCACTTGGCAGTGTTATTTGGCTGCGATATTCTGTAAGGTGGAGGTACTTCCCCAATCAGACGGCCCCAATTATGAGCAGATGTTATGCTATGTCCTACCTCCTCAAATCGTACGAAGCCTATTAAATCTATTAGGCTTGGCACCGACTTCAAACAGATCAAAAGGTATTTATAGAATAATAATTTGAATAGGTGCGTAGGTAGTTTACATAAGTAAAGTTTTTGGTCTATTTAGTTATTGAAATATTTTTTGTTCATTTTATTTAATGTCTTATTCAGTTTATTTTTCGGTTTTTAGTGCAACATTTGCCTTTGAAGTCGTTTTATTCCCTAAATTAATATGTCCATGTACAACACTACACTATACAATACAATATTATATATATATTTACACTACAGCCTAGTATTTACATATATTTACTTTATAAACATAACTTGCACGTCAATATCACCGCGAGCCAGTGGAGTCGCGCTCCGAGCTAGCAGCGATGACGTCGATCGACGACACCGCCTACCTACATCGAGCAGCTCGCGCGAATATTGCCCACGCCCGCGTACGACCTCAGTCGACCTTTACGCCTTGCTACGCATAGTTGACGTCGCTTTTATTCTCATCTGTTCTAGCAATTCATTGTGTTAATAGTATCATTATTTGTAATTATCGTGTTGTGCTGTGAACTGTCTCTCGTGTTGTGCAGTAAGGCTAATCATATTGTGAATACCTACCTAACTGTACTGTATATATGTTTCGTGTATTTCACTGAAGTGCCTCCTATTGTCGCATCTTATATGTCTGTGAGTACAAGAAATGATGCCTATTCTTTAGGCCGATATCCTCCTTCACAATATTATAAATTAGTGCTTCGATCCCGAACACTAAACACTTAAAATGTCACAGAAGAAAGCTATTTAGATTTTTGTCACCGCGTACAACATTTACGTAGCATATTAATCGCGAAGATAAACGAGACCATTACCGACGTCAATTTACGAAAAGCAAAACAACAAATTTATACAGACAAGTCACTGTCGGTTTTCCTATATAACTTGCCAGCATATTTAGTGAGATTAGTCCGTGTTATCGCGCCATCTATGCGCTTGCGGAGTTATCCAAACAACCGGTGTGAAGTGAGAGCCGCACCGGGACAATCAACGGGGGAAGAGGGCGCCACGGTCTCTTCGCAGCATGCGCGAACTTCATACGATTACACATAACAATTCATCTCCATTCTACACATTTTTTTTTATGTAAACTTTATCGATCATTAAACGTTTTAAAAGTAAAGCTGAAATAAATCAATCATTATCAACTTGACCTACCAAAGCATCACGGCGCTAACATTTTGGTCATCTTCGAGCCACATCTACGCAGCCAGGACCAGCAGAGGAAAGGTCAAGCCGGTCAGTCATTCCTCCACATCCCATCCACATTCGAATTTGTGCTAATATTGTGCTGTATTTGGTGTAATTTCAGTTTTTTAACGATAAGTTCGTTACTCGTGCCCATCTATCTGCGCTCCGCTGGTGATATTTAAACTGTGAGTGGCTTCTGCTTCTTTATAAATCATCGAAATGAGTGAGGACAGCTTTAATGAGGCTGATAATAACATGAGCGTAGGAGATTTAAAAAAGCAAAGGGGTTCCATCAAGGGTAGACTAACGTTATTTGAAAAATACGTTACCAGATTTGAAAATGTCACTTTGTCAGATAGGCAACAAGCAGAATTATCATTACGTATTGAGTCTGTCTCGAGTTTATTCAAGTCATTTAACATAATTCAGGACAGAATTGAACAAGTTTTAGATGACGACGAATTACAAAAACAATTAGAGTATAGAGAATCGTTTGAAGATCAATATTTCAGTATTATGTCTGTTGCTAAATGTTTAACTGACATTGTTAAAATTAAAAATGAAAGTGATAATTCTCAGTGTTCAAGTGCGCATCACAGTAAATCTATAGCCATTAAATTACCCGAGATCAAGCTTCCCTTATTCGACGGTTCATATGATCACTGGCTCGAGCACAAGAATTCATACTTATCTATGATTCATAAACGAAGCGATTTAGACGCGATACAAAAATTTCATTATTTAAAATCTTCACTAAATGGATCAGCTCTTCAAGTTATAAGTGCACTAGAGTTCACAGCCGCTAATTATTCCCACGCATGGGAACTATTAGAAACTAGGTACCATAACAGTAGACTATTGATTCACAATCACGTTAAGTCGTTGTTTACTGCACAATCTATTAGCAAAGAATCCCCGCTGCAAATCAGGAAGTTAATTGATACTGTATTACGTAACTTACGAGCGCTTAAATCCTTAGACGAGCCCACGGATGCGTGGGACACTCTCGTTGTTTATATAATAGTTTCAAAACTAGATGCATCCTCGGAACGCGAGTGGGAGAATTATAAGGGTTCGATTTCTAATGATTTGCAAAAGGGCAAGAGTAAGCTGGATGATTTGTTAACCTTTTTACGAAATCGTGCTGACATGTTAGACATGATACAAACAAATAATTCGAAACCCACACAAAATCAAAATTCTAACAGTTCGTCAAATAACAAGAAGCATACGAACCCCGCGCAAACCTATAAAACACAGAGTTTAATATCGACGCGTAACAACGCGAACGGTAAATATGATAGATCAACGCGTCAATGTGTAATGTGCGGTGACAATCACGGGTTGTATGCTTGTTTTAATTTTCTCAATCTGACAGTAGCAGATAGAATAAAATTAATCGACAGTAAACGTTTATGTCGAAATTGTTTACGTGTCGGTCATCCAATTTCAGACTGCATGTTTGGACCGTGCAAGCAGTGCCAGAAAAAACACAATAGTTTACTACATATCGATAGCTATAATAACAATGCATCTATACCGGCTACCTCAGCGGCGAGTGCGCATAATTCACAGTCAGCTGATAAGGAACCGGTTTCGGTCGTATCGTGTGCATTGAATTCTATAGATCATGCCAATGTTGTATCAAGCAATAATACGTTTTCATTACAAACGCCACAGGTGTTATTATCCACTGCCCTAGTCGAGGTCATGGATAATAATAATGACTATCGCACAGCCCGAGCGCTTTTAGACTGCGGTAGTCAGAATAGTTTCATTACAGATAATCTTTTTAAAAGTTTAAACGTATCGGGAATACAGTCCACTATACGTATATCAGGAGTGGGACAGTCGGTCTCACAATCGAATAAATTATGCGATATTAATATGCGATCAAAAACAAATAATTTTAATAAGCAAGTACGTTGCTTTGTTTTGCCGTGCATTACGTCAAGTCTACCGTCGATGTATATTGATAGGGACTCACTCCGCATTCCAAACGAATTGTGTCTTGCAGATCCTACTTTCAATGAGCCGTCAGAGATTGATTTGTTGCTAGGCGCGGATGTCTTTTGGGATTTGTTGGATCAGGGTCAAATTCGATTGCCTAACGGACCATATCTACTTAAATCAAAGGTTGGGTGGTTAATTTCAGGTCCATTTCCTATTAAAAACTCACGAGTAAATAAAAATGTTCATTGTAATTTTGTTCAAACATCACAAATCGATACACAATTACGAAAATTCTGGGAACTCGAAGAAGTTAGCCAATCGAATTCTATTCTCACCGAGGACGAACGTCAATGCGAAGAATCCTTCGTGAACACTGCTCAACGGGACAGTAGTGGTAGGTTTTCAGTACGAATACCCTTAAAGGAATCAGCTGATGCGCTCGGTGACTCATACGAACAAGCAAAATCGCGATTCTTGTCGTTAGAACGCAAGCTCGATCGATCACCTTCTTATAAAAAGATGTACAGTGATTTCATGCGTGAATATATTGACTTAGGGCATATGTCTCCAATTAATGGTTACTCGCGGCCACATTACTTTCTCCCTCATCATGGAGTATTTCGTGAGCATAGTACCACAACAAAATTGCGCGTAGTATTCGACGCAAGTGCTACTACTACTTCGAATAAGTCACTGAACGATATTCAGTTGATAGGGCCGCCACTTCAAAATGATATTCTCTCCATTTTTCTGCGTTTTAGACAGTACAAGTATGTGGCCTGTGCTGACATAGAGAAAATGTACCGACAAATCTTAGTACAGCACGACCAGCGTAGCCTTCAACTTGTATTGTGGCGGGAAACCCCATCAGATGAATTAATCGTATATCAACTCAATACTGTCACCTACGGAACATCGTCGGCACCGTACCTAAGCATGAGATGTTTACGGCAACTCGCACAGGAGACAGATGATAGGGTAATCGCGAAGATTATAAATGAAGACTTTTTCGTCGACGATCTAATTTGCGGGGCCGATGACCCTATTATTCTGTCTAATATATGTGAGAAAACTTCACAAGTTTTGAAATCGGCCTGTTTCACATTACGGAAGTGGACATTTAATCACGACGTAAACATTAAAACATCTAAGGAATTAGCGATCGGAGAACATTGTCAAAATAAAACACTCGGTCTAGGATGGCAAGTCAATACCGATGAACTTCATTTTACTACTAACTTGGAAAATAATTCAAATTCAAAGATCACTAAGCGTAGTATGATGTCTGTGATTTCACAAATCTATGACCCACTTGGCATTCTAGCTCCAGTTATTATCATTGCAAAAATCATGTTGCAAAAATTATGGCTAGCTAAAATTGATTGGGACGACGCAGTACCTCACGACGTCAAATGCACGTGGAATCAATTTATACAAACTTTATCGGATTTAAAGATTATACGTGTTCCCCGTTACGTAATGAGTGAATGTACTCAATACCGTGAATTACACATGTTTACCGACGCGTCACA
The DNA here is from genome assembly GCA_951361185.1 of Ochropacha duplaris. Lineage (NCBI taxonomy): Eukaryota > Metazoa > Arthropoda > Insecta > Lepidoptera > Drepanidae > Ochropacha > Ochropacha duplaris. Next base: position 7,436,364 of record OX592712.1, on the reverse strand, counting down.
GTGCGCGTACGGTGCCTGCGCATACATACGCACCTATAATGATGACTCATCCATCACTACTCAATTGTTATGTGCAAAAAGCAAAGTCGCGCCAGTTAAAACAGTGTGTACCATCCCGCGGCTCGAGCTATGCGGTGCGTTATTAGGCGCGCGATTATATCATAAAATAATCAAATTCCCTTAGATTAATATTTACGAAGGTATTCTTTTGGACGGACTCCACTATAGTCATGGGCTGGATAAGGATGCCTCCTCATAATCTAAAAACGTTCGTTCAGAACCGTGTGTCCCAAATAAACGAACTCACCGGTGACACGCCATGGTTACATGTACAAGGTAAAGACAACCCAGCTGATATCGTTTCAAGAGGTCTTACTCTGAACGAATTAAAAGATAGTAATATGTGGTGGTACGGGCCAGAGTTCTTACAAGAACGCGAAATAACCTACTCGAATAATTCTCCAACTAATCAAAGCGAATTGCCTGAGTTAAAATCTCTAAATGTTAGCATAATTTGTAATCATTCAAATAACCAGACTAGTTTGATTGACTTTAATAGGTACTCTTCATTCAATCGGTTGCGCGGAGCGGCTGCCTATGTATTGCGATTTGTAGGTAATGCACGAGCGAGTAAACAATATCGTAAGACTGGCCCTTTAACTTGTGACGAATTAAACGCATCAGTTCGATGGCTTGCACGGCTCGCGCAGCTCGACTCCTTTCACGATGAATATAATGAGTTAATTAAGCGGTCAGTCGTAAAATCTAAAATAATGATCGGTCTCAATGTGTTTCTCGATGAAAATAAATTAATCCGTGTTGGTGGAAGACTAAATAATTCACTCAGTTTTGATTACAATAAAAAACATCCGGTTATTTTGTGCAGTAAACATAGATTCACCGTGTTGTTATTTCGAAGTGAACATAAACAATTATTACACGGTGGACCTCAAATCTTACTGGCTCACGTGCGCGAAGCGTGGTGGCCTCTTGGAGGGCGAAACCTGGCTAGGAGGACTGTGCACGAGTGCGTCACGTGCACGCGCATCAAAGGGAAAACAGTACAGCCTATAATGGGTAACCTGCCAGCTGAACGGCTGGAACCTGGATTTCCTTTCATGTGCTGCGGTGTGGATTACGCCGGGCCGATGATGATTCTGAATCGTAGAGGTAGGGGAGCTACTTTAATTAAATCTTATATATGTTTATTCATTTGTTTATGCACACGTTCTGTTCACTTAGAATTGGTTACGAGTCTTTCTACAAACGATTACATACTTGCATTAAAACGTTTTATATCTCGCCGGGGTAAACCGGTCGAGATTATGTCCGATAATGGTAAAAACTTCGTGGGGGCAGAAAAAGAATTTGTTTCATTTCTTGACAACAACAGTAAGGATATCATTGAATTTGCCTCAAACAATAATATTAAATTTAGTTTTATACCGCCATATACTCCTCATTTCGGTGGTTTGTGGGAAGCGGGAGTTAAATCTTGTAAATATCATTTGCGACGCGTAGTAGGATGTGCTAACCTTACGTACGAGGAATTCAGTACCATATTAACACAAATTGAATCCATCCTGAATTCCCGCCCTCTTACCGCTTTGTCCACTGATCCTCGTGACCTACAACCCCTTACTCCCGCTCATTTCCTCATCGGACGGCCACTGACTGCTCCAGCTTCCAGAGACTTGACTGCCACGCCGAGTCACCGGCTGCTGCGCTACGATGTCATCGAACAGATGAGGCAGACTTTCTGGAAACGATGGGCGAGCGAATACGTGTCGGAGCTGCAGACTAGAACGAAGTGGAAAACGAACCATGGCGATGTTGAGCTCAACAAACTTGCTCTCATCAAAGATGACAACCTGCCTCCATTAAAATGGAAGCTAGGCAGAATCATACGCATTTATCATGGAAGCGACGGCATATCACGAGTGGCTGATCTACTCACGGCATCAGGCATCACACGCAGAGCTTTCTCCAAAATCTGCCCGCTACCAGAAACGCCTACCGATACCGATGATCACGACTCATCTTGTTAATCCTGTTGGAACCTGCTACTTCCAAGGCCGGGCCTATGTTATCGCGCCATCTATGCGCTTGCGGAGTTATCCAAACAACCGGTGTGAAGTGAGAGCCGCACCGGGACAATCAACGGGGGAAGAGGGCGCCACGGTCTCTTCGCAGCATGCGCGAACTTCATACGATTACACATAACAATTCATCTCCATTCTACACATTTTTTTTTGATGTAAACTTTATCGATCATTAAACGTTTTAAAAGTAAAGCTGAAATAAATCAATCATTATCAACTTGACCTACCAAAGCATCACGGCGCTAACAGTCCGTTTGAGGGATGTAACCACTTTGGAAGATGCTTTAAAAACAGTGTTGGAAGAACAAAATTTCCAAACTGTATATGATCTTAAAAATAGAAATAAACCACCATTCCGAAACTCGTTTGCTACTAACTCTAATGGAAATTATAACCAATCCTTCCAACGGACAAACAATTCTCAAAGATCTTTTAATTCAAAGATTCCGCATAACTCACCATCAAATTCTACAAATAATACAGTTACAAATGATGGGTCATCGCAAATGAGGAACCCTAGAAGGTTTGGTAATAATTTGCCGGAAACAATCAATGGCAACAACAATCTAGGTCACAGCGATTTCCAAATCAGCAGTTTACGCCACGTGCAACGCCTGTAGTGCAGAATTCTCAGTATACGGGGTCAGGTTCGAATACGGACGTTACAATGCGCACCGCCAGTTCGCGGCGTATCAATTACACGGATAATAATACATGTAACGTTAATAACAATAACGAAAATATGAATGAATCAATACCTAGCACTTCTCACGATAATGAAATTGCAGATTTTTTTTTTCTAATAGCCTCTCCAATACCGAAAAATAGTTTTAAATTGTACGTCACAACGATCATTGCCTCACATTCGAATACCAGAATTAAAGGCAGTATTTATGATTGACACGGGCAGCACTCGTTCATTTATGAGTCCCGAATTAGTAAATAAATATTTCCAAGAATTTAAACAATACGAACCATTCGAAGTAATAAGTACTCATGCCTCAAGTAAGCATAATGAAATAATAATTGCTCCTTTTCCGAAGGTATTCAATTGTTTGGAAAGACATATTTTTTTGTTTATAACGTAGATAGTAGGTATGACGGTTTGATAGGCAGTAATCTCCTAAAACAGTTAGGAGCAAATATTGATATGAAATGCATTTATGAAACTGAGCCACCTACTCTGCAACCGTTCTTTAAAAATCTCTACCAGGGTGCGTCTGGCACGGTGCTACGTGTTCTCGGTTCTTCTGTATGGCGTAGAGTCATGGACCTTAACTCAGAATATGAGTAAACGCTTAGAGGCATTTGAAATGTGGGTATACAGAAGAATCTTGAAAATATCGTGGACGGATAGAGTGACAAATGAAAGAGTTTTGCAAATAATGAACAAGAAGGTGGAGGTGTTGAATACAATCAAGAGACGTAAGCTCCAGTATTTGGGTCATATAATGCGAAATAACAAATATGAAATGCTCCAGCTGCTTATACAGGGGAAAATACAGGGAAAGCGACCACCTGGAAGAAGGCGTACCTCGTGGCTCAAAAACCTCAGAACGTGGTTTAACTTGAGCACCAGATCCTTATTCCGCGCAGCTGTGTGCAAGATCAAGATAGCCTTAATGATAGCCGACCTCCGGTAGGAGATGGCACCTAAAGAAGAAGATTGATATGAAAAATCAAATTTTGTTCACAAATTATACTAGTATACCGATGATATATTCACCTCCAATAAGGGAAACATATATACTACCAGCACGTAGTGAATTACGGGTCAAACTCCCAGTCAATTTGATAACTGGGGAAGCAATTTTAGACAGTTCACGGAAGGGATTCGAATGCCCTGTGCCTTAGTTAACTGTGTAAACGGTTACGCAACAACTGTTATACAAAATTGTAAAGACGAACAATTAAGTTTAGTAGTTACAAGCCCTTTTGTAGTTGAACCTTATAATACCAGCACTATATCTGTAAATAATATGAGTGATATGAATGAAATAGAGAATTTAAGTAATTGACGATTGTATTATTATAGCACGTGCTCTAATAAATACAGGATTCTTTAATAAAATGATTGTTCGATGTTGGATATTGAATAGATCAGTGAATGTACGGCTTTATTTAAAAACGTTGTTGTTATCTATGGTACGACTCTGTGTACTCTCTGACTTGCGCTCCCTGAATAAAGACACTGCGTATGTATAAAAATTGGTTTAATTAAAGAATTAGAATATATATTCCACAGGTTATGGGCCCAGGGAGCAGGGAAATAAGGGTAATGTTAAGAATTAAGTCAGATGACGAAAAATAAGTGCATAGGGATAGGTTCAGTTGTGTAGAGTTAGGGCTTGTAGGAAGGAACTAGTGAAGAGAAAAAATGGCGGCGTCCACGCCACTGAACACCATTCATCTTTTAGAAAAAGATAATTTTTCAAATTGGCTCTTCCGTGTGAGCTGTTTTCTGGAAGAGAAAAATTGTAAAAAGGTTATAGAAGTGTCCTCAGAAGTGGCACTTGCCAAATATAAATCAAAAGATGATGACGTAATAAAAGCTGACGCCAAAGCTAAAAATATTATTGTGCAATGGATAACGGACTCTCATTTAGAGTATGTGAGAGAAGCTAAGAGTGCATCTGATATGATCGCCAAGTTGCAAAGTGTTTTAGAGCGAAAAAGTGTATTGTCAAACTTGTACTTGCGCAAAAAGTTGTTGAGTAGCAAACTGAAAGAAAATAAAAAACTGGAAGATCATTTTATGGAAATAGAAAAATTAATCAGACAATTAGAAGCAAATGGAAAGGAAATGGATGAAAGTGAAAAAGTTTGCTATCTCCTATTGAGTATGGATGAAAAGTATAAAACTGTTGTCACAGCCTTAGAAGCAACAAATGTGGAGCTAACAATGGATTATGTAAAAGGAAAATTGCTAGATGCATAATTAGAAATAACGTCCACAAGTAAAACTGTAGCTAAAAATTAAAATGCCTTCTCAACAGAAAAATTGAGATGCTATATCTGTAACGAACCTAACCATTTTTCGAGAAATTGTCCTAAAATACTAGAGGAAATTTCAGAGGAAGACATTTATCAAGAAGAATGAGAAGTTACAGGGGATATAGAAGAAAAAGAGGACATTCAGCAAACCTGTCAGAAGAAAATAATTTCACCGTCCGTTTAAATGTCACACGTCAGGTTGACTTTTAATTGTCAGAGTCAGCCTAGCGAAGCGTCATTGTCGATGGTAGTGAGGGTCGCCATCTTGACTGACACATTCATTCGAGACGGCGCCCGCGCACCATGTTTTGTGACGAATCGCTGTGAATCCGAGTGGCCACGCGGTTTGGTAGCCTAATTGAGTTGATTTTGGGTTACTGAGACTGTAAATTGATTGTTTCGCTATATATTTCTTAATTTAACCATTGTGCGGATTAAATAGATGTGATTAAAACAACCTTGTCATTTCTCTGCCCGCGACTACGTACCTGCGTGCAGGATGAGTACTGATGAGGGCCCTCCTGCCCCTTCACATACATACAACATAATTGTAATTAATTTTGGTGTGCAAGGCTCCCGCGCGTTTATTTTTTATTCGTAAATTGTTTATTAATTTTAAAATAGTTTTGTTTGTTTTTAGACATCCAGTGTCAACGAGTCAGCATTATTAGCTAGCTACAAAGTCGCTTATCGCGTTGCTAAAGCAGGGAAGCCGCACACGATTGCCGAAAATCTTATTTTGCCAGCAGCTTTAGGTATGGTTGAAATTATGGTCAGTAAGCAGGAGACAAACAAGATAAAAAGCATACCGCTTTCTGATAATACAATTTCACGCAGAATAAACGACATGGCTAATGATATTCTAAACAAAGTAGTCGATAAATTGAAGAAGAGCCCACATTTTGCTTTGCAGTTTGACGAATCTACAGATGTCTCCGATTGTGCTCAGTTTGTAGTATTTGTGCGCTTAAACCTTTTTTTTTTTTTTTAATGTCACAAGTGACAACGAGGCAGGCGGGTCACCTGATGGTAAGTGACAACCGTCGCCTATAGACATTGGCAATACCAGGGGATTGCTAATGTGTTGTACACCTTATTACAATGCCTTAAAGGCGAACTGGCTCTCAAGTGCAATTGCCGGAACACACCAACAGGTGCTTGGCGACAGATTTTCAACTTGAGGGTGGTAGCCAGCCAGTCGAGTACTACAAAGTACCCTACCCCCGTGCTGTGGTTTCCTCACGATGTTTTCCTTCACCGAAAGCTTAAGCTCATCTGATGAGAGTATCTTGGAAGAAATTTTATTTTGCAAAGCCCTTCCTGCAAACACTACTGGCCAGTGTTTGTACGATATGTTTATAGAAAGCACTTGCAACTACGACATTGATTGGAAAAAATATATCGCAATTTAAAGCGATGGAGCTAAAGCTATGACAGGCAAAAATAGCGGACTCGTTGCGATATTAAAATCTATAATGCCAAACGCATCATGGACACACTGTTTTATTCATCGACAAGCCCTAGCTGCAAAATTATTACCTTCTGATTTAAATGACGTGCTTAAGGAGGTAATAAATATAGTGAATTCTATCAAAGGTAAAGCCTTGAAAACTCGGCTATTCAGAATCGTTTGTGAAGATATGAGCGCGCTTCACCACAATCTCCTTTATCACACAGAGGTCAGGTAGCTTACCAAGGGAAAGGTACTAACAAGAGTCTTAGAACTGACCGCTGAATTATTGATGTTCTTGCAAGATACTAAGTCTGAATACACTTTTCATTTTTCTGACCCTATTTAGCTCTTGAAATTAGCATTCCTGGCTGATCTTTCTAACCACCTTAATAATTTGAAAAAAAAAAAAACCTCCAAAGTAGAGAAGAAAATATTTTAACAGCTAAAGATAAAGTCAAAGCATTTCACGCAAAACTTCATTTATGGTCAACCTCTCTCCATAATCATATATTTGAGTCTTTTCCATCTGTTCAGAAGATTGTGGAAGATAATGCATCAGACCAGACGCTTTTGGTAAGTAGTCACATTCCTTGCATGATACAGTTTGCATAATTTGCAAGATAAACTTTTAATATACTTTTACCGACTTACACCCAGAATCTGACAGTAGGCGTAGATGGATTCTAAATCCTTTCTTGGATATGTCAATAGAACTGGCTCATCTCTCCATAAATTTAAAAGAATGCCTCATAGATTTAGCTGTTGACGGCATGCTTAAAATTGAATTTTATTCACAAAGTGTCGACGTGTTTTGGATGAAAAGAAAACAAGAATATCCAGTGCTAGCAAGGGAAGCTCTAAAATTATTAGTACCATTCGCCACTTCATACCTGTGTGAACTAACATTCTCTTCAATGGTGGACATTAAAACTAAAAAGAGAAATAGACTTCAATTAGAAAATGATTTGATTGTTAACGTTTCAAAAATAGCACCACGATTTGGAAAAAAAATGAAAATTAAACAAGCCCATCCTTCTCACTAAAATTGTGTTTTTATTGTAGTCTACCTTTCCTTTTTCCTTCTGCCGGCGATCCCCGACTAAGGCTTCGCGACCACCCTAGGGGTCGCGACCCACAGATTGAAAAACACTGGTTTATTGATATAAATAAATAAAAGATTACGAAAGTTGAGTGTTATGTATGATTGTGCAGCGACTGCAGGAGGATGAAAACTTGCGATCTACTTTGCCTTTAGGCTTATTAAACGGTCAGATGAACAGTCAGTCAGTGAGTGAATGAGTTACATCAACCACCTATTACTGGAATAAACCAAAACTAATGACTGATAAAAAATGTATTATGACAAAAGTTCGTAAAATAAAAGGCGTAAAATTATTACAGAAATGATTGTAAATTACTGTGGAAATCATCACCATATCATACAATCATCTCTACCTAATTTGTGATACAATCAATCAGCCTTAGATTAATAAAACGTCGCGCCAGTCCGAACGGGGCATAAGGACCAATATCTAAGCAATTTAAAATATGAAATAGGAATATGAGTTAATATGACACTTTCAAAACGTTTTAGGGTCGTATGAAAAATAAAATGTTGTCAATTATTATAATGTAAGCTGTAAAATAGACTGTTTAGAGATTGATATTCAGAAACCATCTAAAGCTCTTCATCCAGCTCTAACTTGGTCTGACTACAAAAAAGCTAACACTATTAAATATTTAGTGTCCTGCTGGTTTGGTTAATTTTATTTCACCTGGCTTTGGTGGCAGAACAAGTGATATTACTATTATAGAAAATTGCAAGTTTTTGGAAACTCTACAACCTGGAACTTTTGTCTTAGCAGACAAAGGTTTCAAACATGTGGAAAAAGTGCTAGCTTAAAAGGGTATAAAATTACTTAGACCACCTGGTGTAGCAGCAGGTTCCAAGTTATCAAAGTAAGAGGTTCGTCAAACCAAAATTATTGCTAGCTTACGAATACACGTAGAAAGAGTCATAAGACGTTTAAGAGAGTTTCACTTGTTAAAGCAATATGCAGTATTAAATACCAACATACTTAGAGTAATTGACGATTGTAGTATTATAGCATGTGCTCTAATAAACTTACAGGATTCTTTAATAAAATGATTGTTCGACGCTTTAAATGGCGATACGTCGCATCAAAAGAGGGGAAAAAATTCCTTACGAATTTTACCCGAAAAAGTCCACATCTAGAATATTTCATACAAATCAAAAAAATGATTCAAGAGATAGAGTTTATTGGGGCTAGATGCAAGCCTCCTTCACAGGAAGGCTTTATGAGGACAATAAATGCAGTCGAGCGTTTATACGTAAATTTAGAAAAAAAATACAAAATAAGAAGTTTGTCAACGCGCAGACTCAATCAAGATCCATTAGAAAATAGTTTTGGGTGCATCCGCAGCAATCGTGGATGCAACCCTAACCCAAACACCATACAATTTGTTGCAGCTCTCAAAACGTCAATGATAAGTAATTTATTAATAGTAGTAAAAATAATAACTGCCAAGAAGACAACAACATTATATTAAATAATTTAAAATCTTTCTTATCAAAAAGTTATCAAAATAAAGAAACAAATGTAGCTGTTGATATAACATTTGATGTAACAGAAAGTGTAGAAGCAATAAATACTGTCATACCTCAGTGTTCTGGGGAACTGCAAGCATGCGCATATGTTAGTGGTTTTATGGTAAAGAAATTAGGACTCAGTTGCCATCAATGTAAAATCACAATGCTTGCAGACCAGAACACTGAGGTAAGGCCTTTATTTTTACCAGTTTTAAAGAATACGATAGTATGCGCAACAGTCTACATTATGTAAATAACTTTTTTACTGAGACAGTCGAGATTGCTGCAACAATAGGCATGATGACAGTAACTACAAATCACTAAAATAATGTGTTTATCTAGTGAGGTAGTATTAATAGATTTTGAAAAACGTATTTATTTTCAAATTTGGGGCGAGATTAATAATTTATTTAATAAAATAAAACTACAAAATACAGCAGTCCGCCATTTTAAATTGAGCACCAAGCAGAGTGAATTACGCCACGATTTGATAGGTATTGTAATAGTCACTTTGTTTCGTACGAACTTCGACGATCTCTGCACTTTTTTAATTGTTTTTACCTGCGTTTATAAAGTATTTCGTGATTTCCATAGATCCGTTGCTTAGTTTTGTGTTCTCAAAACCTGGAACAAGGATTTACCAAGGCAAAATTGGTATAATTTGCCCAGAGTTGATTTGTTCATGCTAGGGTTGGGATGCCTTGGGATGTTTACGAAAGTTGAGTGTTATGTATGATTGTGCAGCGACTGCAGGAGGATGAAAACTTGCGATCTACTTAGCCTTTAGGCTTATTAAACGGTCAGATGAACTGTCAGTCAGTCAGTGAATGAGTTACATCAACCACCTATTACTGGACTGATAAAAAATGTATAATGACAAAAGTTCAATGTGATTTTATGTTTTCCGAAGAGGGTAAAAGGCGTAAAATTATTACAGAAATGACTGTAAATTACTGTGGAAATCATCACCATATCATACTATCATCTCTACCTAATTTGTGATACAATCAATCAGCCTTAGATTAATAAAACGTCGCGCCAGTCCGAACGGGGCGTGAGGACCAATATGTAAGCAATTCAAAATATGAAATAGGAATATGAGTTAATATGACACTTTCAAAACTTTGACGTAAGTAATGTCATTTGATTACAACCGTAGACTAAAATTTAAACTTATAGCTTTAATTTTGCTTAGCAGACGGTACCAAATTCGTACAACCGTCGCATCGAATAAAATTGACCATTTTAGTTTTTTTTTCTCTTAAATTAGGCATTTAAAAAAATATTATAAAAAATTAGGTATCTGATTCAGGACAGGAAAAGAAAGATATTATATTTTTGTTTTAGGGTCGTATGAAAAATGACATGTTGTCAATTATTACAATGTAAGCTGTAAAATAGACTGTTTAGAGATTGATATTCAGAAACCATCTAAAGCTCTTCATCCAGCTCTAACTTGGTCTGACTACAAAAAAGCTAACACTATTAAATATTTAGTGTCCTGCTGGTTTCACATGTGGAACAAGTGCTAGCTCAAAAGGGTATAAAATTACTTAGACCACCTAGTGTAGCAGCAGGTTCCAAGTTATCAAAGCAAGAGGTTCGTCAAACCAAAATTATTGCTAGCTTACGAATACATGTAGAAAGAGTCATAAGACGTTTAAGAGAGTTTCACTTGTTAAAGCGAGTAATTCCACTTTGCCCCACCAAGCCCGCCACCCTGGTGTGGCAAAGTGGACTGCCTAAAATTTTGCAGTGGAATATGCCCCACTATTCTGATTTGATGGGGCGGATAACACTAGCATAAACACTTTGTGGATTCTGCCCCACTAGGGTTGGCACCTCAGGATTTGTGTATGAAGGTTAACATGTATTTTTACATTTGTTTGTAAAAAAAATAAATGTAACCACTGACGTTAGGATTTGACAAGTCTGAGACAAGCAAACGTAAATCTAAATACATCAAAATGGTTATTTAAACAGTGTATTAAGGTTCTACTTTTGTAAAAAACTGTCACATATTAAATCTTCCTGGATTTAATTAAATACATTATATAGTTTTGCTGTATTTATTCAATTTAGTCTGACATAGCTGTGACATTTGCTATTTGTATTCCATTTACGTTCCGATCCATCCGTTGCAAACATTAAATGATTTAAAAATATATTTAGATGTTTGCCCAGAAATTGATACATTATCACTGTTGATAACTATTAAATAACAAAAAACGAAGAATAATGTACGAGAACACTATTACTAAAGGGATAATTTAAATAATAATTATTAAAAGAAATCGTAAATACTATATTACTAGTATCGAAACGTAACGTAACCACAGATTGTGAAAGAATGCGTTCAGAAACGCTTTATGAGAGTTATAGTTTTATGTTAATTTATTAAGTCTAGTTATTAAGTCTTGTGATATGTACTTGTATTATTGTCATATTATTATTTTTTATCTTTAAATAAATCAAATACTTATTAAATAATAAAAAAATGCGTTGAAATGCATTCGAAAGTAATAAAAATATCGGAAGGATTTAAGTTTAAAAAAAAATCTATATCATTTTATCCCGGCTTCGAAAAAGTAAATAAATACTTGTAATTATAAGCTCATAAAATTAGCTACGAGTCGTATGGTTACATCACTAATTACGCCGCGAACACAAATGTCAAAATAGGTCTATTATTTTGAGGTCCTTTACGTACAAACATCATGGCTTCATTTGTTTGTTAGTATTTTTTTATTTAATCTGAGATTAAAACATGCTGTTGGAGTAAAAATGACTAAACCGGTTATGGTTCACCACTGCCTCGCCCACCGCGACTTATCGGTTGTCCTTGTCTGACATTTTTTGTTTCATTCTGTTTGTTTACAAAATAGACGGACATTTGCATTTGTGGAGTGGTGGTGAGTGGTATTGAGTTTATTGTAAGTATTTTCGTATTTATTTTTCATGGATGCTGATGATTTGTGTAGATTTTTTTTAATAAGATATTTTTTGTGTTTTTCAGCTTTACAAAAATGGCAGAAGACTCTGTAGCAGGAAGTTCTAGTGGGCAAACTGGCCTTGAATTTATAAATGATGGAAAATGTATTATTAGAGCTGGGCATCAATACTATTTCAAAAGAAAGTACAAAAATGCATCTGAAATTTGGGAATGCAAAAACAGAAGGAGACAAAAGTGCAATGGGTCGATTGTAGTGAAAGTAAGTCCCTACTTATTAAGTAATTCTTTTTACTGACTCACTTTTAGTAATACGGGTCTAATACAATTTAAAATAATAATAATACATATACATATAATATTACTTGAAGTTGTGCTATGTTATAAATATTTTCTAATACCTACATTTTTTTGTTTTCAGGGAAATATACTTTTAAACGAAAAACCTCACCAATGTCAACCTGATTTTGACCGAAACAAAGTGACAAAATTAATGCAGAAAATAAAGAGAGAAATCACTTCAGCAGACGTACCAAGCATTCCAGCAACATACGACAAAAATGTAGCTTCCTTACATTTAGAAAGTAGCAACAGCAATATTGTGAGTAAAATTCCTCCATTTTGTAAAGTAAAGTCTGCATTGTATAAATACAGAAACAAAAATGCTAATGTAAAAAAAATATATTACAATACATTATCAGAAATAGAAGTTCCTGAAAAATTTCATTCTTTTTTACTTGCCAAGTATATTGACGAAGATATTTCTATTTTAATATTTTGTTCAGAGCATGCTAAGAATTTGATGAAAACCTGCAAACATTTTTTTGGCGATGGCACTTTTAAAAGTTGCCCACAACCGTTCATACAATTGTATTCGTTGCATGCTGATTTGGGTAGCTCCCAACAAACAACAAATATTGTGCCATTAGTATATGCTCTTATGAGTACTAAATCAACCAAAGCTTACACCGCTCTCTTTTCTGTAATAAAATCACAGATTCCGGATTGGCAACCACATAGTTTTCAGTCGGATTTTGAGGCAGCGGCTATGACTGGTTTTAAAAATGTCTTTAAATCAGCATCAATCAAAGGGTGCTTTTTTCATTTTTGTAAAGCAATTTGGAAAAAGGGGAAAGGGTTAGGGTTGACAAAATCTAAATATTTGCGAAAACAAGTAGCGCTTAGCGCAGTCTTACCCTTATTACCAGAAGAAAAGATTTTTGAAGGTTGGTTTTACATAGCCGCACAAAGCCCAGATGACGAAAAAAGTAAAGAATTTAGAAAATATATGCTGCGCAATTGGCTGAAAGATAACTTTTTAAAAGTGTGGTGCGTATTTGGGGCAAAACACCGCACAACTAATGCCCTCGAAAGTTGGCATAATAAACTTAACAAAAAAATTCTTAAAAAAAAGCCCCAGTTTATTAAGACTTCTTAATGTCTTATACGAAGACATAACGCTTTCAATAGTTAAATCTATGCAGAACCAACCTTCCAAGCTACGCCTTGATAAATATATACAAAACGATCAGAATATACAAGATGCCCAAATGGAGCTCATAAACGGCGACATTACGGTTGGACATTTTTTGGAAAAACTAAGATAGTTTTTCCAAGAAATCTATTTTAGTTTTTCCAAAAAATGTGAACTAAACAAATACAAAATCTATGATTTTAGATGATTTTAATTCTTATAAATAGTCAGTACTCAAACTAATATAGTGGCTGTTTGTTATGATAATTATTTTGTCAACAGTCAGTATTTACCTACTTTCGTTAGGATGTTTCTTATTTGTATTAATAAGACTTTTTGCTATGTAAAATTTTATCATTCTATAATTTTAGTTTTTGTTTTTTAGCCGGAAGTAATTTCGTGGCTGTTTTTTTTGCATATAAATTGTTTTTATTCATAAGGTAATACATAAGACTGTTTTACCATACCATGTCGATCAATGTGTGATTCTATAATCTGTGACTCTATAATCTGTGATTCTATTTTTTGTAACAAGTAATTTAGTGGCTGTTTGTATGTATATAGTTTAAATTTATTTTTTTTATTTATAACGTAATCAGTAAGAAAATACCTATATCTACACAAACCATACAAAATGATGACGAATCTGTGATTTTGAATAGTTATGTAGTAAATATGTTTCGTTTTAAGAACATATCATAAGAACAAATCATTGTTTAATTTGTGATTATCAAGATTTATCTTAGTTAGTAAGATTTTATTTGTAAAAGGTATACCAAATGATGAAGAATCTGTGATTTTGAATAGTTATGTAGTAAATATGTTTCGTTTTAAGAACATATCATAAGAACAAATCATTGTTTAATTTGTGATTATCAAGATTTATCTTAGTTAGTAAGATTTTATTTGTAAAAGGTATACCAAATGATGAAGAATCTGTGATTTTGAATAGTTATGTAGTAAATATGTTTCGTTTTAAGAACATATCATAAGAACAAATCATTGTTTAATTTGTGATTATCAAGATTTATCTTAGTTAGTAAGATTTTATTTGTAAAAGGTATACCAAATGATGAAGAATCTGTGATTTTGAATAGTTATGTAGTAAATATGTTTCGTTTTAAGAACATATCATAAGAACAAATCATTGTTTAATTTGTGATTATCAAGATTTATCTTAGTTAGTAAGATTTTATTTGTAAAAGGTATACCAAATGATGAAGAATCTGTGATTTTGAATAGTTATGTAGTAAATATGTTTCGTTTTAAGAACATATCATAAGAACAAATCATTGTTTAATTTGTGATTATCAAGATTTATCTTAGTTAGTAAAATTTTATTTGTAAAAGGTAATTAATCTGTGATTTATAAACCGATTCCTTCCAGAAATAAATAGTACATTAAAATTATTTATTTATTTTTTACTTTTATTTAAACCACTTCGCTACGTATTAAATCTAAGCTTCCAGCACTAATAACGTTTTACTTACAGATGTAGGTATACATTTATTTTTTTTACAAACAAATGTAAAAATACATGTTAACCTTCATACACAAATCCTGAGGTGCCAACCCTAGTGGGGCAGAATCCACAAAGTGTTTATGCTAGTGTTATCCGCCCCATCAAATCAGAATAGTGGGGCATATTCCACTGCAAAATTTTAGGCAGTCCACTTTGCCACACCAGGGTGGCGGGCTTGGTGGGGCAAAGTGGAATTACTCGTTAAAGCAATATGCAGTATTAAATACCAACATACTTAGAGTAATTGACGATTGTAGTATTATAGCATGTGCTCTAATAAACTTACAGGATTCTTTAATAAAATGATTGTTCGACGCTTTAAATGGCGATACGTCGGATCAAAAGAGGGGAAAAAATCCTTACAAATTTTACCCGAAAAAGTCCACGTCTAGAATATTTCATACAAATAAAAAAAATGTTTCAAGAGATAGAGTTTATTGGGGCTAGATGCAAGCCTCCTTCACAGGAAGGCTTTATAAGAACAATAAATGCAGTCGAGCGTTAATTTGTAAATTTAGAAAAAAAATACCAAATAAGAAGTTTGTCAACGCGCAGACTCAATCAAGATCCATTAGAAAATAGTTTTGGGTGCATCCGCAGCAATTGTGGATGCAACCCTGCATGATGCATGCAAGCATGCGCATATGTTAGTGGTTTTATGGTAAAGAAATTAGGACTCGGTTGCCATCAATGTAAAATCACAATGCTTGCAGACCAGAACACTGAGGTAAGGCCTTTATTTACCAGTTTTAAAGAATACGATAGTATGCGCAACAGTCTACATTATGTAAATAACTTTTTTACTGAGACAGTCGAGATTGTTGCAACAATAGGCATGATGACAGTAACTAAAAATCACTAAAATAATGTGTTTATCTAGTGAGGTAGTATTAATAGATTTTGAAAAACGTATTTATTTTCAAATTTGGGGCGAGATTAATAATTTATTTAATAAAATAAAACTACAAAATACAGCAGTGCGCCATTTTAAATTGAGCACCAAGCAGAGTGAATTACGTCACGATTTGATAGGTATTGTAAAAGTCACTTTGTTTCGTACGAACTTCGACGATCTCTGCACTTTTTTAATTGTTTTTACCTGCGTTTATAAAGTATTTCGTGATTTCCATAGATCCGTTGCTTAGTTTTGTGTTCTCAAAACCTGGAACAAGGATTTACCAAGGCAAAATTGGTATAATTTGCCCAGAGTTGATTTGTTCATGCTAGGGTTGGGATGCCTTGGGATGTTTACGAAAGTTGAGTGTTATGTATGATTGTGCAGCGACTGCAGGAGGATGAAAACTTGCGATCTACTTTGCCTTTAGGCTTATTAAACGGTCAGATGAACTGTCAGTCAGTCAGTGAATGAGTTACATCAACCACATATTACTGGACTGATAAAAAATGTATAATGACAAAAGTTCAATGTGATTTTATGTTTTCCGAAGAGGGTAAAAGGCGTAAAATTATTACAGAAATGACTGTAAATTACTGTGGAAATCATCACCATATCATACTATCATCTCTACCTAATTTGTTATACAATCAATCAGCCTTAGATTAATAAAACGTCGCGCCAGTCCGAACGGGGCGTGAGGACCAATATGTAAGCAATTTAAAATATGAAATAGGAATATGAGTTAATATGACACTTTCAAAACTTTGACGTAAGTAATGTCATTTGATTACAACCGTAGACTAAAATTTAAACTTATAGCTTTAATTTTGCTTAGCAGACGGTACCAAATTCGTACAACCATCGCATCGAATAATATTGACCATTTTAGTTTGTTTTCTCTTAGATTAGGCATTTAAAAAATATTTTAAAAAAAATAGGTATCTGATTCAGGACAGGAAAAGAAAGATATTATATTTTTGTTTTAGGGTCGTATGAAAAATGAAATGTTGTCAATTATTATAATGTAAGCTGTAAAATAGACTGTTTAGAGATTGATATTCAGAAACCATCTAAAGCTCTTCATCCAGCTCTAACTTGGTCTGACTACAAAAAAGCTAACACTATTAAATATTTAGTGTCCTGCTGGTTTCACATGTGGAACAAGTGCTAGCTCAAAAGGGTATAAAATTACTTAGACCACCTAGTGTAGCAGCAGGTTCCAAGTTATCAAAGCAAGAGGTTCGTCAAACCAAAATTATTGCTAGCTTACGAATACATGTAGAAAGAGTCATAAGACGTTTAAGAGAGTTTCACTTGTTAAAGCAATATGCAGTATTAAATACCAACATACTTAGAGTAATTGACGATTGTATTATTATAGCATGTGCTCTAATAAACTTACAGGATTCTTTAATAAAATGATTGTTCGACGCTTTAAATGGCGATACGCCGGATCAAAAGAGGGGAAAAAAATCCTTACAAATTTTACCCGAAAAAGTCCACGACTAGAATATTTCATACAAATCAAAAAAATTTTTCAAGAGATAGAGTTTATTGGGGCTAGATGCAAGCCTCCTTCACAGGAAGGCTTTATAAGAACAATAAATGCAGTCGAGCGTTAATTTGTAAATTTAGAAAAAAATACAAAATAAGAAGTTTGTCAACGCGCAGACTCAATCAAGATCCATTAGAAAATAGTTTTGGGTGCATCCGCAGCAATTGTGGATGCAACCCTGCATGATGCATGCAAGCATGCGCATATGTTAGTGGTTTTATGGTAAAGAAATTAGGACTCGGTTGCCATCAATGTAAAATCACAATGCTTGCAGACCAGAACACTGAGGTAAGGCCTTTATTTTTACCAGTTTTAAAGAATACGATAGTATGCGCAACAGTCTACATTATGTAAATAACTTTTTTACTGAGACAGTCGAGATTGCTGCAACAATAGGCATGATGACAGTAACTACAAATCACTAAAATAATGTGTTTATCTAGTGAGGTAGTATTAATAGATTTTGAAAAACGTATTTATTTTCAAATTTGGGGCGAGATTAATAATTTATTTAATAAAATAAAACTACAAAATACAGCAGTCCGCCATTTTAAATTGAGCACCAAGCAGAGTGAATTACGTCACGATTTGATAGGTATCAACTTGCTGCAAAACTGAAGTAAAAATCTCATTTTAATAGATAATGATGATGGTGATGATTATCTATGCATGTATTTCAAAACTGAAAATAAAAAAACCCATTACTTCCTCCAAATGTTGTCCATATCATTTGGAAACTGAAAAATTAATAAAATACCTAACCATTATGATAAAAAGTGTTGAATATATTCAAGAGACGAATTCTAAACTCAAAAAGGATAATAAATCTAGTTAAAGTAGCACATAATATTAGAATAAGTATGATATAAAGTTAAAACAAACTTTCGTCCAAATGATTTTCACAGCTAATATCAGTAAATATATTATCCCATCAAAAACATAAATGTAAAATGACAGCCAAGTTCAATATTATGATATATATGCCTGTTGACTTCAACGACAAAAGAAGTGAGATCTAAATGGGTGCCAAGTTCAATGGTCAGTTCTGAAAATTTATAACAACAAAAAGGATAATATATTAAAGCCGAAGGTTTGACTTGGCTAGTTCTCATATACGAATTATTTAATCTTATTTACTACTAAGGGCTATAGTCATCTATTTGTGTGAGTTATTTGATTATGTAAAAAGTAATAAATATTGTCTTTTCAGAACCATTGCATACATACAACATAATTGTAATTAATTTTGGTGTGCAAGGCTCCCGCGCGTTTATTTTTTATTCGTAAATTGTTTATTAATTTTTAAATAGTTTTGTTTGTTTTTAGACATCCAGTGTCAACGAGTCAGCACTATTAGCTAGCTACAATGTCGCTTATCGCGTTGCTAAAGCAGGGAAGCCGCACACGATTTCCGAAAATCTTAATTTGCCAGCAGCTTTAGATATGGTTGAAATTATGGTCAGTAAGCAGGAGTCAAACAAGTTAAAAAGCATACCGCTTTCTGATAATACTATTTCACGCAGAATAAACGACATGGCTAATGATATTCAAAACCAAGTAGTCGATAAATTGAAGAAGAGCCCACATTTCGCTTTGCAGTTTGACGAATCTACAGATGTCTCCGATTGTACTCAGTTTGTAGTATTTGTGCGCTTTGAAGCTTATGAGAGTATCTTGGAAGAAATTTTATTTTGCAAAGCCCTTCCTGCAAACACTACTGGCCAGTGTTTGTACGATATGTTTATAGAAAGCACTTGCAACTACGACATTGATTGGAAAAAAAATATCGCAATTTAAAGCGATGGAGCTAAAGCTATGACAGGCAAAAATAGCGGACTCGTTGCGATATTAAAATCTATAATGCCAAACGCATCATGGACACACTTGTTTTCTTCATCGACAAGCCCTAGCTGCAAAATTATTACCTTCTGGTTTAAATGACGTGCTTAAGGAGGTAATAAAAATAGTGAATTCTATCAAAGGTAAAGCCTTGCAAACTCGGCTATTCAGAATCGTTTGTGAAGATATGGGCGCGCTTCACCACAATCTTCTTCATCACACAGAGGTCAGGTGGCTTTCCAAGGGAAAGGTACTAACAAGAGTCTTAGAACTGACCGCTGAATTATTGATGTTCTTGCAAGATACTAAGTCTGAATACACTTTTCATTTTTCTGACCCTATTTAGCTCTTGAAATTAGCATTCCTGGCTGATCTTTCTAACCACCTTAATAATTTGAAAAAAAAAAAAACCTCCAAAGTAGAGAAGAAAATATTTTAACAGCTAAAGATAAAGTCAAAGTATTTTACGCAAAACTTCATTTATGATCAACCTCTCTCCAAAATCATATAAAATATAGAAATAGGACGAAAGATGAGAAAGGGATACAAATTCAATGGTTGAAGATAAAACGGTTAAGGTACGTAAAAGGAGAAGACAAAAAGATATTGTTCAACTATGACATGTGTGACATTTTCAGTGTTCTAGAAATCGAAGGAAATCCATCAACTTCCCAATCAGTTAGCCAAATCACGTCAACTCAACGCGAAAGAAGAAGCAACCTTCTAAAGATTATTCACCTGTGATGTGAATAATCAACTTCCAGACCAACTGAATCGCCTCTATCAAGAGCCGCTCATTAAATTGACCCATTAAATTACATTGTTTTTCCAAATATTGAAACTAACAACGTTACAAAAATAACGAATGAGAATAGTATGACAATGAATCAAGATGGTCCAGACCTCGTCCCTGAACATAGTGATGCAAACTTAATTACTATCAAATTTGATCAATTGAACGAACTCCTATCACAAAATAGTACTCTGTCCAGCGAAAACGAGGTTCTTAAGAAAACAATTCAACACTTCCAAAATCGTAAGAGTTTTACACTTTTGATGTTAGCTTGTACTTGCTCTAACTTAACCTATCTATGTAACTACTATCTATCATTTAAATCTTGTAGAATAATTTTCACCACTTTACATAAACCCAGAGGTGTTTGCAGTTGTAGATATTAGAATTGATGATGATACAGCAAAATATAAACGATAATCAATCTATTTGATCTGGCTTTATGCCAGTGTGGCGTTATGTTTAATTTAAATTATATTTTTTATAATTTAATTTAAAGTACCTAGGTATATTTATTGAAAATATAATTATATATCTAGTGATTAGTAACACTTTATTATTATATAAAAACATATATAGAATAAATAAGTCAGTCAGCCTACAGCTACGCTCGCGATCACTGTGTTGATCCGCTCTCCGCCGCGCTTATATATCTTTTGCTTCGCTTTTTCTAGTGTAGTAAATAATTGTAATCTATCCTCTTGCTATCTCTCTAAGTCTATATCTTCTACTCCTTCTGTATTTTCTTCTGTGAACTGTGATATTTTCATTGTATATCTACGTGCTGCAACGCTTCAGGTACCATACTTAACCACTAAACCAGGATGAAGCTGACTGACTCTTTAACATTTATTTCATGGGGAAACTGTCAGGATTCATACATAATTATTAATGCTGATCTATTTTTTTTAGTTGAACAGGAAACAAAAAGAGGATTTGCTGTAATGCAAATTGAGCTAGATAAAATATTTGACTTATTGAAATCTAAAAGCTTCTCTAACAACGATTTTACTGTGGAAGCAAACACAAAAAAGGAAGATGACGTGATAGCCCAAAAACATATCGAATTCCCTATAAACTCTGTAGAGCATCTAGACTTACTGGAAAGCGAACTCAGCAATGCAGATTTCGAAAAAGCATTGGTATGTTTACTAATATTAAATGTTAACTAAGTACCCAACATTTTTTGGCAAAATAAATCTTTGATGTTTAATTTTTTTGGCAGAATCAATAAATATAATCAAAACAATGTATGTGTGTGTGTTGTTGCAAAAGATTCTACGTAAGCGAAGCTGCGGGCGGAAAGCTAGTATATTTATAGTAATCAACTATGTTTAGAAAAAGAGGACGTACTGTTGAGGACACGTTGCCTTTTGTCCGAAAAATCAACCGATAGATACTTACAAGCGTATCAAATTTTATTCAGAAAGTGTGTATTTAGCCTATTTCATGGAACTTTCTCAAAAATATAAGTCAAGCTCATTGTGGTGCTCCTATTCAATACTAAAAAGCACTGTGAAAACAAAACATGGTGGCAACTTGCTGGCATTTCTAAAAAGACGCTCAAGTGGCCATGTGAGTAAAAAGTCGAAGTATTTTCGGCTGCCAATGTCAAGAAGAAGAAAATGGAATTGACTCGAGAAAATTCAAGAGCGATGATTTATTATGACTTTCGAAGTGGTTTAACACAAAAACAGTGTGTTGACCGGATGATTTCTGCATTTGGTGATGAAGCCCCATCCAAAACCACAATTTATCACTGGTTTGCTGAATTTCAACGTGGACGTGTCAAGCTCAGTGATGATCCCCGTCAAAAACTGAAGTCACCCAAGAAAACGTTGATGCTGTCCGTAAGCTGATTGAGGAAGATCGACATGTGACATACCGCGAAATTCAGGCAACTTTAGACATTGGCATGAGTCAAATACAAATAATCTTGCAAGAACAATTAGGTATAAAAAAGTTGTTTTCCCGATGGATACCGCATTCACTCTGTGAAAAGCAAAAAGCGGCTCGCGTTACTTGGTGCGTCAGAACTCTCGAAAGGTTCCACGCAGGATCCTCAAATGCTGTATACAACATCGTATCAGGTGAAGAATCCTGGATATACGCGTACGAACCCGAAACAAAAAACCAGTCACGAGTTAGGGTGTTCGAAAATGAGTTAAAGCCAACAAAAATTGTTCGTTCACGGAGTGTTGCAAAAAAAAATCCTTGATTCCCGAAATTTTCAGTGCCGCCTTCGTACTAATGCTTTCGAGTGGAGAAATCTGGTTGTGCAGTTCGGGTACCGCGGGTAAATGCGAACTTATTGACACTAAAACGCCACGGAAGGTGGCGGTCGAACAGTGTAGCCGAGGGCTACATCGATGAGAATAGAGATGAAATTAGCTCCCGCATTACAAGGAATATAAATTTGGAGCCAAGTGTAAACTCACGACCATCTACGAGCACACACGCGTACATAACACCATCGTCGCCGTCGCCGCCGCCGACTGCACAACTCTGTGCTCTCGTTTCTCCTATTTTCACTCAAGAGAGTGAGAGAGAGACTGGTGAAATTGTAACTAATAATAATAACTTAACAACATAAAAAATGCCAACTGGCAACGTGATAATCAATTTTACAAATTTTTCTAACTGCTTTAACAAGTGATTAAAGATTTATTCGTTTAAGAAAGTCCAAGTTTTTATTTATTTCCTCGCAAAACTATATATATAAAAGAAAGTCGTGTTAGTTACTCCACTTATAACTCAAGAACGGCTAAACCGATTTGGCTGAAAATTGATGGGGAGGTAGCTTAGAACCAGGAGGACATAGGATTAAAAAATACGAAAAATTCACAAAAAAAAGAATAATAAAGAAAAAATATTTTTGTCATACATTTTGTATAGAACGACTTTTTGACATGTCTCGAGATCGGACTGACAGATGGTTTAGTTTCACAATTGGTGGCGCTGGAATCGGGTTGTAAGTTTTATTTTCAGGGCAGGACAACGTCTGCCGGGCCCACTAGTATGTTATAAAACGTCGTATGACATACGTGCGCTTTGATAATTACAGCAATTACTGTAATTTTCAACTTACCGCAGTTATATCATAATGTACTATTGCTAAATAGTGTTTTGTCTAGCGTTTCCAGTAAACTATATTGTCTTGGCGGGGCACTTCCGTGCCCCCAGATTTTCTTTAATAACTTGATTTTAATAAAATATAAAATAAATGACTTTATTTAAATTTATTCTTTAAAAAAATATATATCATTTGATGTATAAATCATACTCTTAGGTTGAAATGTTTAACAATATCAAAAAAACACTGTTTTATTTCTCCTGTGAAATTTTAATTTGTCGATAACGAGATTATTCGGTGGGAGAAGTGGTATGTTTGTAATAGAAATAAATGGTAAATTGACACAGCAACGACAGACAGATAATCAAATAACTCATGATATTCCAAGTTTTAGCAATTTAATTGCAAAGAATGTTGCAACAAGCTCACACAATTCAATGAAGGAGGTTGGATTTTATTCAAGGAACACTAACTTTTTACATGACATGTCACTATTGAGTCCACATCAAGTGACACATTCCAACGGACACTGTCTGCTGCTCGGTGAAATGATGAACCACTCTATGGCAGCCGCAATAACAACATGCCACATTCTCACGGTGATCAGATCACAAAACGCTTACAACACCTCTCTCACCTTTTTAGGGTTCCGTACCCAAAGGGTTAAAAACGGAAACCCTATTACTAAGACTAATGTCCGTCTGTCTGTCACCAGGCTGTATCTCATGAACCGTGATAGCTAGACCGAAGTTGAAATTTTCACAAATGATGGATTTTTATTGCAACTTTAACTACAAATACTAAAAACAGAATAAAATAATTTCAAAAAACAAAAAAAAACATTGCATCGGTGCGCTAGTCTGACTCGCACTTGACCAGTTTATATTAATAAATATTCTCACATAGACAAAACTTGTATTAAATCAACCTCCAAAATCTCATGTTTGGTCAGCAAGTGACTAGGAGTTTTGATGTGGCCAAGGATATAGCATTATTACCCAGAAGGCCAGAAAATCATATTTGGGTACACAGGTACTTATAGAATGAAGTATATCTCCTGTCATTTAAAAAAGAATCATGTTTGTATACCAAGTAAGTATGTAACCAATGAAAAAGATCAATTAAAATAGCACACATGGGTACAAAACCAAAGACTTTTCATAACAAGACAAATTATTACAAATACCATCACATTAGTGAAGAGTTGGAGAGTTGAACAACAACACAAATGAACAATATATTTTCTTCAAAACCTAATAAGTTGGCTCGCAGAATTTTTGATTCAATTGTTATCTTATTGTTTAAGTGGGACGACCATACCACTTCAGAACCAACAGGTTAACAGATCATTTGCAGACTGAGGTCAGAATAACAGTCAGCATGTCACATTTGAGCTGAATATAAACTCATGTTGCTGGCAGACTTCACTCCACATGCAGTCTCATTATTACCTGAAAATAAGAAAATAACTTGATTTGATAGGACACTGACTAGTTTACTGTGACCACCACTCACCATGCATAGATGTTACAATTTAAATGTCCATACCTACATCTAAAGAAACATAACGGATATTTAAAATCGATGCTGTCTTCCAATGGATAAAACGTAATAATTATTCTTTCTAACAATGGTCAATTAAACATGGCTAACATGACGCTGCCATGAGGCTACCTACATTATCTTATCTGAGCCACACTTTCACTTTCAAATTTACTTTGGAAGTAATTGTAATTTTATTTAAAGTTTTGAAATCATGAACATTCAACATTATATACTCTTTGATTCAACGACAACTATCGAAATAAAACCACTAACCAAAATAGGTGCCGTGTAGATGGCGGATATCTTCTTATTTTTGAAACCAACATAAGAGTTTCTGTATGATTTATTTTAGGAGTATTTATATTCTCTTCAGGAATTAGGTAGGTACCACAACATTGTAAAATAAAATAGGTACCTAAGTAGTTGTTATAAACATAATGTGTTGTTATGATATGAATAAAATCAATAAATAAAAAAAAACGTAGTGTTTTTTTTTTAGAAGATTTTTGGCCTGGTATCGAGACTTTAAGCCATTTCTTTATTTTAACAAACCATCTTTTATGTTTTGTTGTCACTTTCACTGTCAAGTCTAGTCCTCGTCCTTATGGTCCGGTCTAATTTTAGTGAAATTGGCGGCTATCCACTAAAACATTTCATGGACTTTTTGGAACAACCTGGAAAGTCACGATACACGCTTTCATTTCATTTCACTTCATTTGTGCACTTAGATTGATCTTTATTGAACAAAATACCACCGAAATTATTCAATAAAACTCAGAATACACGAATTTAATGAAAATAAAACGAAAACACAACGTCACTTCGCAAGTTCCCGCCAAAAAGTAGTGTTTATTTATATAAAGAGAATATAAAGATATGAAAATGAAACGGACCTTTTATTTCGAAGTTTTGTTTTTGGCTTGGTATCTAGACCTTTAAGCCATTTCTTTATTTAAAATCATAGATGCATAAAACGTCGCGCCGCGCTCCTTCGGATCAAGGACCAATTCTTAATTTTATTTTTAATTTACCTGGGGGCACGGAAGTACCCCGTCAAGAACAAGCCAGCGAAGCAAAAACGCAGGGGCACTACCTACCTTCTCGAAGCGCTTCGTCATATTTTTGAACCCTCATAACTTCGCTTTGGATTATACCAGATAAACAAAATCCTCAGGATATGATACCTATAGCAGATTTATTAAACATACAAAGTTTCAATTGCATAGCAGTTATACTTTAGATTTTATTGATATGTAAAAACCCCCGATTTCGTCACTGACTGATGATCATCAAAACTCATAAATGGTACTTCCTGAAGTCCTAGAAAGCTGAAATTTGGTATTTAGGCTAATATTTGTACACAAACAATGTATCGTTTACGAGAAATATGTATTATTATAATAAGTAAAAAACCGTTATTTTCGTTATTCTTCACACTTGTTGGCACATTTTCTCTGAATTAAAATACAAAGGTTGGTTTTTTAATCAACTGATGCGGGACTAACCTTTTTGGTATCACAGCAAAAAGAAACAAAAAACTTCTTCTTTTTGAATTCGTAAAAACGTGACTCTAAGAAAAAATCGACACAGAAAAAAGCACCGAAAAATACATACTAATTATTTTCATCTCACCTGCGTATACATTTAAGAATTCTTTGGCGTAAAACTTAACCGGCCGGTAACAAGAATAAGATCAACGCGCTGCTGGATATGACGACCTATACATTGGTAAGTCCTGCTTATGTTGTTCTTTATTTCGGAGAATCTGTTGCCAGTCATTATCTACTTTAACATCGTTTCAAATTTATTTTGAACCCAAATTGTCGCGGCCCTTGTGGTTTGCGCACAAACAACAAAAAAAGTTTAAAACTTGAAACTTTTATCCCCCAACCCCTTAAACTAGGGAATGCGTCGACTATGTATGTATGGGGACACCCTTTAATTTGTGCCTTTCGCCAAATTTTGTGATTCTAGGTCGACGGGAACTACCCTATAGATTTTCGACAATATATCTCAGTAACGGGTGGACCTAGCAAGTTGAAAGGAGATGTTTCATTTTTGGACTGGACATTGTACACGTATTAAAAATAAGCTAAATAATTATTTAAATCGATAAAAAATATCTAATTTTATTTTTCTTGTCGATAAACGCTGTACAATAATATTTTTTATTACTACCAAATATTTCACAGGGCAACTTAGACCGCCATATTTCTTAACGCAAGAATTATGTATACCATCTGGATAGAAGCTCTCCATACCTACTTGAAGCAAATACCTATCAATTGCGAAAAAGAGAAAGATAACAAATACGTTGGGACAATCTATCTTTCTAACCCTACTTACCCTGAATAAAAGAAAGAGAAGTTGTCCCAATGTAGTTGTTATCTTACTCTTTTTGACGTGACGTTCACTTCGCAAGTTCACGCCAAAAACACCCGTATCATCGAATATTTATTTAATAGGGTCAAACAAGACCTAGTTCCGTGGTCTTGTTAAAAAAAAATAAGGGTGGCTGTTGTAGGGATTTCATTCAACATAAAATAATGATTATTAAATAATCGATTATTTTATTATGTATTTTAAACTTAGAGCATTTTAAACGATTAAAAAGTAATCGATGTGGATAATTAAACATAATCGATTTTATTTAATAATAATTTGTTCTTTATTATCTTGAGATATCACATCGAACGTCTGAAATATCCCTAGTTGTAACTTCATTAATTAGGTAATCGACAGTATTAATCAACAGTCAGTGGGTAATATTGATCAACATTAATTATACAGAAAAAATCTATATCAAGGGTGAAGAAATAACAGCTTTGGTAAGTGTAAAAAATGTATTGTTTAATCTTTCCTCGCAGCATAGCAGTAAAAAATCAGTAGTGAAAATAAAAAGAGAATTCAGTTAATCGATTATTTTAACTCGATTATAAAAATCTATTTAGTTGATTTTTTTATTGATTATCTTTTACATCTTTCTCTAGGAAGATGTGAATAAGAATTATGTATTCGCAATTAATAGGTATTTGCTTCAAGTAGGTATTTAGAGTTACCTATCCATTTAGAATACATAATTCTTGGATGTGACAGACAGCACGAAACTCGAAAGCCACAACTTTTGCTGGCATTATTCATTGTTTTTAACATGAATAACTTGCTTGTATTTTGATGCGCTTGAGTTCTTGATTGATCAATAATAAAATGTTTCCTGAGTATTTGAATTCGGGCTTTGTGTCCAGCAAGATGTACAAAACAGATTCGACTTTCACATAATAATAACTTCATGCAATTTCTTCTCAGAAACAATAATTTGAAGATTCTAATTCAGTAACTTGGTAGTATAGTATTTATTATAAAAGTAAAACTGGGAGGTTGTATGGATAAGTCAATAAATCAATTGCACCTATTTTCAGTCAATCAATTTATCTATCTAGTAATATATTCTCTTTGTTTTATTTAATGTCAGTTTGACAGATTGACGTAAATGTAGTAGTGGTCGCCATTAAAAAAACATGCAATGAAATTGCCATTAAAAATGTCGAAACACGCCTTGTACATGAAAACAACGTAAAATTATTAAAAATAAGTATTTTTCTCATGTTTCTGATTTATTTTTCCACTACTTTTAGTCATGTGTACAATGTGCAGTCCAAGACTCCATACAAATCTGAAACATCTCCTTTATACCAGATACTGAAGTCTAATATTCCCTATTAGGTGTATAAAAATCAAGGTCCTGAATCAACACGAGAAAAAGATATGGGCAAATTTTGATTTTCGCGAAAATTTGTAAGTACCAAATTTTAACTTAATATTCAACATTTTTTATTTTTCGGAATTTTCCCTTTACTTGTACTGTAAGACCTTGCTTTAAACCAAAATTGATAATTCTAGGTCAACCGGAAGTACCCTATAGGTTTTGGGTCGAACCTATATGGTAGTTCCCGTTGTCCTAGAATCACGAAATTTGGCAAAAAGCAAGGTTAGCACAAATAAAGGGAAAATTCCAAAAAGTAAAAAAAGTTTAAAATTAAAGGGGGTCCCCATACATACATAGTACCACCAACTAAGATAGACCTCTGAGTTGTATAGGAGCTCATACAATTTTGAGGTCTAACTTAATTGGCAAATATCTCCAATAAGGTAATCGAAAACGTAATCGAAAAAAAATTGACCGGATTTTTATACACCTAATAGGGACTATAGACCTCAGCAGTATAAATTTCAACTTGCTAGGTCCACCCGTTCGCGCGTTCCTGAGAAAATCGATGGTGACACACTGACAGACGGACAAGAGAGTGATCTTATAAGTGTTCCTTTTTTACCTTTTGAGGTACGGAATCCTAAAAATAATGTAATAAAATAATAATACAACCCTTTACAATACTAATAAACAACAAAAATACAGAGGCAGTCCAAAGAAGTTTTCACTTCAAAAACTAAATGACGTTGTCTCTAATTGAAACGAGCTACGGTTTCATTCTTAGGGATTTATATAGGCAAAAACTTACATTTTATTAAGTTTCGTTAGTTTGTTCGAACATAGTCTATTTTCTAACTGATTTAAAAGTTAGCATGGATTTTTTGTGAAATAGTTTCACTTGAAGTAGAGCTGGGACCTCGCCGTCATCGTATGTTTCATATGCCGGGAGATGGTTCCTGCCTCTTCTATTCCTTGACATACTTAATGTATGAAGAAATAGACGTTGAGGTCACGTCGCAATTCAGGACTGCTATCGTGCGATATGTTGTAGACCACTGTGATGAACTACAATAATTGTATACTTGTGCGGAATTTGGGGAAACCTATCATGATTCCGATCTGGGGGCGTAAGAACACTACTAGGGAGAAAAACTACATGGCGTTGTTTCTTATTGAAACGAAAATATTGTCTCAAGGAATTTACAAAAAGAAGTGAAATCCCACCAAAAACATTCTCATGTAAAGTGTTGCCAAGAAAGCGTATGGCATGCACTGTAAAAAAATAATTAGATCTCATGTAGAGCCAAGCTTTTAACTCTACACGCCCTAACTCTACAAGCTAACTACACAAACTGTACACCTTAGTCAAAATATGTGACTTGGCCGTTTCGTTACTACAAAAACAGAAAAGTAATGAACAGTGAATAAATGTTTCACCTTACACGTGAATGTGAATGTAGAATTGTAGTATGTAGAATTTTTTGACAGTGCGTGCCATACGGTTTCTTGGCAACACTTTACATATGATAATGTTTTTGGTGGGTTCATCTTTTATATTATAGTCACGTTTTATTGACACTTTCACTGTGTGTCTAGTCCGCCTACGTGCAAGTCTGGTCAGGTTTTAGTGAAAGTGGCGGAGTGTTCCACTAAAGGTTTTCATGGACTTCATGAGACAACTTGAAGTCTTGAAAAGTCACAATACACGCTTTCGTTTCTATTAACTTCACCTTTGCCATTAGATTGACCATTATTGGACAAAATATCACCCAAATCATTCAATAAAACTCAAAATACACGAATTTAAAGAAAATAAAACGAAAACGCATGTCGCTTCGCAAGTTCCCGCCAAAAACTCCCAAAGAGAATATAACCAAAATGAAATAGATCGCTTAATCTAAGACACGACCACGGAGTAAAGAATATACTTCTTTACTCCATGGACACGACTATTTTGTAAACTTATTTTTAATTTCCTAATTTGTCCCCCGAAAATGACTCTTATTTAAAAAAAAACAACTTCCTGGAGTTATATCACTGATCTCTATTAAAAGACGCTGGACTGGCTATCCCATACAAAATGACAGCTATTTGCTGTGCCAATTCAAAGCGCTCCCAGTGACAGACGTGAGAGTTCTGAGAACTAATAAGATTGCAAATGGCCGTTATTTGTTGATTTTACATGACTCTTATTTAAAAAAAATCAACTTCCTGGAGTTATATCACTGATCTCTATTAAAAGACGCTGGACTGGCTATCCCATACAAAATGACAGCTATTTGGTGTGCCGATTCAAAGCGCTCCCAGTGACAGACGTGAGAGTTCTGAGAACTAATAAGATTGCAAATGGCCGTTATTTGTTGATTAGTTCCATTCCCCCACACTGCTGCCGTCAGCACCGTCAGCGCCAAAATGGCGATTTTCAAATAGTCACAAGAAATTAATAACGATAGCCAGTCCAGCGTCTTTTAATAGAGGTCAGTGAATTATATACATACATATATGTTCCAGGAAGTACTCCCA
The DNA here is from genome assembly GCA_951361185.1 of Ochropacha duplaris. Lineage (NCBI taxonomy): Eukaryota > Metazoa > Arthropoda > Insecta > Lepidoptera > Drepanidae > Ochropacha > Ochropacha duplaris. The sequence goes on along the minus strand of OX592712.1, from coordinate 7,405,322 downwards.
CATACATAATATCGAGTCACCACAGAAATTACCGTAGAATCAGCTCCTTGTTCCGCTATCGAACCATAGATGGCGTTATTTTTATTTATCCTGCGTGACAATACATACCAATACCAGGCTAATAAAAGTTGTGTGTGTGTTAAAAATCGTGGTTATCGATGTGTGACGAGTAGGTGATACCTATAGAGGAAAGTAATTATAATAACATGTCGATAGACCTTTAGAAAACCCCGAAAAAAGTGTTATTATTTGTGGTATATAATATAGTAGTAATATATAGTGGTATTTTGCTCTATACTATATCGCTTCCTTTACAAGATATTGCTGTTTTTATGACTTTTTATTGAGGTTAAGTCGGCATTGCATGCAGAAAAAAAAGTGATTTAATAAAAACGTATTATCCATTTTTACACAATCAATTTTAAATAAATTAATCGCAATGCCCAACACTGCTGGTGAATTCAAAAACGGGAGCCCTTATTAACGACATCTACTGGTGGAAATACAATCGTTATCATTCTAAATCAACGCCATCTAGCGCTACTAGGGTGAAACTTTGTGTTCAATTCATGTAGACTACGAAGGGAAAACAAAATTTCTCAATAGATGTCCTGTCACTACTAGTATTCAAAGGTTTAACCATTGCTGGTAACTTCGTGGTACCTACCTAATATGATTTCTACATAATTTCATCACGCCGATTTACCTACCATAAAGTACAAAGAAATTATGAAATTCCATTTTTATTCCAAAGTTAGGTACCTACTGTACAAAATATATCAGATGTCGCTTGTGCCGTATTAGAAACAACAACTAGGTAGGTACCTACATTATTGGATCACATGCCTTTGATAGAATTTGAATTCCAAAACATATTGGCAGAGTTAATTAGTCACAGTCACTCAATCTCCGAAACTATTGATCCGATTCTGATTATACTTTCTAATAGGTACTTAGTTATATTATAATATCCCCAAGGCCCGTTATATAGCCTATTCATTTATTCAAAAACGCAAGAAATAGGTACCGTTTTATAAGAAATCTATTTTTTTATCCGTTAAAAAAACATGCTGTATAAAAAGTCGAGCTCTTTTAAATTATCCTTAAAAGTCTGGTAGGGGAGGCGAATAGGGGATTTCGGGATTTACTCGAGCGCGGCAGATTAACATAAGGGGGCAACCTTGCACCTTGTGAAGTACTCTCACCAAATCTGAGCCCTCTATGTAGTGTCGAACGCCTAGGGTAGCCCGTCAGATTAGTAAAAAAAAATCGATGGTTTGAAATACTCGAGCGCGTCAGATTAAGGTAAGGTAAGTTAGTTACATGCAAAATAGTGTACATTTCAATAATCTGACAAATTGGGCGTGACGAAAGAAAATTGGAGACTCGCAAAGTTGCAAAAAAAAAACGTCACCTGGATTTTCTCGAGCGCGATTAGTTTTTTTTTTATTTTGAAGGAAATTAGTCACGAATCACGGAAATATCTTAATCTGCCGATTTGCACAAGCCGAAGTAGCTAAAATCATTATTAAGTGTATAGTCCAGGAATATTATGAGTTTCACCTCAGAATGAGAGATAGTCACGTATTAACTTGTATAGACCTTTATTTTGATACCCTAAAACTTAACTCAAAAGCTACTTATCATAGGGTGCCCGCGACTACTGATTTTTCAAGGTCAAAGGCAAAAAATGATTTATTGCAAATATCTCGTTTCCTATGGGTTTTTTGGTATATGTATTCATAATAAATATTGTAGAAAATTAAATTCTCTACAACTTTTGTACAAACATTTTTTCGATATCTTGAACCATTTTCGAGATTTCGATATTTTTTATATATTTTTTTTTTCAAACCGTCAGATTAAGGAAATCCCTCAACATAATTGTCAGATTATGGGTCAGTACAACAAGGCCATCAAGAAGAACCGCCTGTATAAAAATCTGACGCGCTCGAGTAAATCAAGGTCACGATTTTTTTTTGCATTTTCAAAAATCGGCCCTGACTGATGGTCGCGTCCAAATCGTCAGTCTTTAAAATAGGAGCTACTGGAGGGTTCACTTAACATCCCTTATCAATGTCTGACGCGCTCGAGTAAATTTTTTTTTAAAATATTTTCGACCCCTTCGTACGGCCACCCCCACCACGCAAAACGGCAGATTATTATATTTCCGTTATCAGACAGACGTGGCGCGACTACCCTATTAATATCTGACGCGCTCGAGTATTTCTTGGTGACTGTTTTTTTTTACATTTTTGAAACCCTGTAGACGCTTCCCCCACCGCTCAAGGGGAAAATATCACATAACCTTTTTTTCTTTATTCCACCTAATCTTCAAATTCCAGTAGGTCCCAAAGACGCTCGAGTAACTACAAATTTAGCATCATTGCCTCCCCTACCATAAAGATTGTATCAAGAAACGGTTCTCAAAAGAATCACTGAAGTATCACGGTTATTAATTAAAAGGAAAAAACTTTATCCGCTGTGAAAATCGGATTATAAATTGCAAAGTCTGAAGTGCGACGTAAAATCGCAAGGCTTTAAGCCTAGTTGTCCCGGGATTTAAAGTAGCCTGAATTACCATCTGAAAAGACCTCTATTTGCCAATGAAAGTGCGGTACAAGTTCTTTCTACAGTGTCGGAGCTCCCCAAATAAAAAACAGTCACATAGATTCATTTTATTTATTTGTAAATAAGTAAATATAGTGAACATGAACATGTCTGTTTGTCCTGAGTCTGGGTGTAATTATCTATTTATGTATTTACAAAAAAAAAGTAGTATATGTAGTATATCAGTCATCTGGTTTCCATATTACAAGCTTTGCTTAGTTTGGGATCAGATAGCAGTGTGTGAAAAATGTCCGAGGATATTTATTATTTATTTATAGTGCCGAACTTAGGTCTACCCATTTCTTTAGGCTTAAATCCAAGAGCTTTGATCCAATCCACCCGGTGGAAGGTCGTTCCGCTTGATGGTTTTCCCCATCGTCACTCGTGAGCATCTATCTCTTCGTCTGTTCTATTGCCACAACGAAACGACCCACGAAAGCTAATTTTTGAAATTCTTTTATTTTTATGAAACTTCTTTGGGCGAGAAGTGTTTAAAATTGTAAGGTTATTATGACATTAATCTGACTTCAAACAAAACAGAAAAACCGGTCAAGTGCGAGTCGGACTCGCGCATCGAAGGTTCTTTGTAGTATTTTTTTTTAAATAACTTTATTCTGTTCAACTGTATAGCTATCACGGATCATGAGATACAGCCTGGTGGGTGACAGACAGTCAGACGGACCCCCTTTGGGTACGGAACCCTAAAAAGGCATTCAAAACAGACTCATAAAAGATTACACTTTTTATTTATTTTAGTCTAATTTCGTTTTACCTACTGATATGATTGAAGTCGATGCCAAGCCAAATAGGTTACCATTTAAAATGCAAGAGAAACCACAAACCCAAGCTAGTTATCCATATCACCCAATAGAACCATTCAATTATGTTTATTTAGCTTAATATTGACTTGGGGTGAGGCGTGTGCGCGCCTGATAAGAGTAGGGTGCCACTGTAGCTATGGGTATCTTACAGGGGTCCCCAAACGGCGGATTGCGGGCCGGATCCGGATCCGTAATTTTTAAACTAGCATTATCTGTATTTTTTTACATTGGATAAGTACATAGGATTGTGTTTGACCGCAATATCACCATGGTAAGTGATGATGGGCCGAAGGTGGTAAGCACACAAAGCTTAGATAGGAACTGACTCTCAAGTGCAGCTGTCGGAACACACCGATATGTGCTTGGCGACAGTTTTTCAACTTGTATTCCGCTCTATAATTTACTGACTGACTGACTTATCTATCAACACACAGCTCAAACCACTGAACGGATTGCGATGAAATTCGGCACGCAGATAGCTATTATGATGTAGGTATCCGCTAATAAAGGATTTGCCAAAATTCACTCCCTAAAGGGATGAAATGGGGGTCCAAAGTTTGTATGGAATTATTCGAACAATTTGATAGTAGGTAATGATAGGTTACACCTAACCTCTGATAAAAAGAATACAATCACCCGTCATGTAAATAGACTAGCTATCCCCCGGGGTTGGTTCCAGTGGGATCTTATCTTTCCTTGGATAAAAAAATATCCCATCTCTTATTCCAGAATACAATAAGTATCATCAAGCTCGGTACCTATAGATGCGGAGTTCATCGCGGACCGACATAGTGACACGGGAATTTTATATACTAAGATAGATAGATTTAAAAATCACAAGCACTTTAATAAATAAATAATATTTTAATCCCAAAATCCTATGACCCTTCAAAAACGACCGCACAGTAATAAAATTGCAAATTATTACAAATAACCGACTTTTCGCTCATAACGGTTTTAAGCCCATATTTATGTGCTCAAGTGAACAGACACGCGGCAAAGCGTCGTTCGATCAACTATTCAGTATTAGAGTTTGTAAATGAATAATAAATTGAATATAACTAGCTGTCCCCCGCGGTTTTATCTTTTTCCGATAAAAGTATCCTATCCTATGTTTTATTTTAGGATAAACAAACATAAGTTTAGGAGCAAAAATTGATTTGCTTAAGATTAGAATAGAATATAATTAGAATTAACTTACGTCTCGACGCCCCCCCCCGCCCTTTGCCCGTGTAATGTAATTTAAAGATTGCCCCTAACCAACTTCGTAAATCACAATTCTGTCCTACCATTTTTTTTATTAAGCTTCACAAAAGCCGTCATAGCCGCTACCACATCTTCAGCTAGTACTTCAGGCAGTTCCATGGCCAGGAAATGTCCACCATTAGCCAACATGGTCGCGTTGATCAGATTAGGAAATTTGAACTTTAATATATATGGCGGTTGGTAGATTATCTCGTGACGTGCTTGGAGGACCCAAGTTGGTACTGGTGTTGGTATTCTGAAACGTAAGCAAAGATATCGTTTTGGAACGAAGTTCTATTGGTTTAATAACGGAAATAACTCTATTGGTTAACTTGGTGCACGCCAGTAAACTCCCAGTCGGGTTCCGACATCTTCAACAATCATCATATTTCAGCAAATATACATGCATCATACACCAAAACCTTTCTCATGGATCACAACCAATCCATTTTTGAAATCCGTTCAGGAGTCTTTGAATTTATCGCTCACATACAGAGAGACGGGGGACTTCTGCTTATCAGACTTAAGGTATGTAGAACATTATTGTAAAATGTGAAAAATTCTACCGTAGGTAGTCTAGGTAGTTGAACTTACTCATGTAGATTGATTCTAAAATTCCTCTTATTCAGCATCTCAGCATACAGTCTCATAGATGTAGTTATACAATTACTGATCCAGTATATCATTACATTGTCTATCACCTGCTCCCTTGTGAAGTGGTCTAGCAGACCGCCATCTTGGCTTAAAGGATATTCTCTTTTAGTACCAGTAGATATGATCTGGTAGGTGTAGCTGAAAAGTCCAGCCGGTGAGTCCGTTAGGGCTATACCTGTAATAAGAAGACCAGCTTCAGAAGGCAAAGGTTGATTGGGATGTTGCCTGAATCCAAAATGAAAACCCAACACAAACCAGTGTATAAAACATCTAAAAATACTATTGCAATTGCAACTAAAACTTCGAGCACTTCTCGGCTGAAACTTTCAGGGTATGCTCAAAACTCGATGATAATCCATTCTAAATCCATTAAACGTGTTTTTCAAAGACACATACCTAAAGAATCAGGTTTGGTTGCTTGTTCATGCATGTACCCAGTCTCAGTAATGAGCCAAGATAAGTAATCGCTTAACGGATGCATACGTTCCGCTAATCCTTTGTCTCCGAGAGGGAATATACCTCCTAGAAGAGTGAGGATTATGGCAGGCTTCGATAGTGCTATTGGCAAGTTTGTATGGTAGCCTAAAACCTCCTGAAATAAATGAATAATTCGTTTATGTAACAGAGCAGAATTAAAATTATGTGGAAAACAAAAATAGGATTCCTGTCATAACTCTTTTTTTGAAAAATTTCAATTTTTTTAAAGAGTTCCCTACCTCATAGAGAAACAAAAACCGGTCAAGTGCGAGTCGAACTCGCGCATCCAGAGTTCCGTACAAACTTGTAAGCGTTTAAAGAGTTCGTCCATTACGAGAATCGGGTCTCGAAAATATTTTCAATTTTTGCCGATTATGTTGTTTTTTCTGATGTAACTACAAATTTTAGGTTTTCAGATTTATTCCTGTACTTAAGGGAGTTATATTCTTACCTCTGTAAACAAAGTAGCCATATTTGAAGTAATACTCGCTCCCCAATCAGCTCCGTGTAAGTAATACTGTTTGTAGCCGAGCCTGCGCATGAAGTTCCTGAAAAATACAGCCGTTTCAACTGCACCCATGTTGGGGCGAACTGGGCCCTGCAAATAAATAAAGTGATCAAAATCATAAATACTCTATGACAATCTTCACTAATGGCCGTGAGACCCCAAACTAAGTGGAGCTTGTAACTTTAGAAACCAGGTAAATTATGTGTTTTACTGTTAGGATATTCTGTACATTATAAAAGACTTCCTCTAGGCTGCCGTTGCTGTCGATCGGCAAGGTTCCTAGCAGGCTGGCAGCGTTTCCTCTTTGGATGATCAGGCTGATGCGTTGGCGGAAAAAGCCCGCCCGCCGGTCTCCTGAGGCCTTGATTATTTTGTTAGATAAAATACTTTCGAAACGACGAGCTTCAGCCCCCCAAGGACCACGTCTCGACCGCAAAAGTCAAATAGATATGTATAGATTCGGAATAAAACAAACATAATATGGCGTGGTAGTCAAGTCCGTTAATAATCTTTTCAGCTCTCCAGCACGAAAAGGGTTATTGTTGTTAATCATTGCTAACTAATTTTATAATTTTGCTGTTCTGTGCTAAAAGATATCCAGCAACCCAAGAACTGGAGAATAGAAATTGGAGAAGAAACACCGTTTTAATAATGTATCTAAGATTCATATTTAGTATTTTTCTTGTAATTACTAAAGATTCTTTACCTGGGAAAATCCAAAACCTGGTAAACCGGCAGCAATAACTTCAATAGCAAAATCTCTATCCTTGCTTATTGAAGTAATTATCGGGAAGGTTTCATAAAGTTCCAACACCGAAGCGGGCCAGCCATGAAGCATGAGTAGTGGAACAATCTTCATACCTGACGGTGCCTGAAAAGGAACGGGAAGATATTTAGTTTCGACTTAAAGAAGGACCAATTATTATGATGACGTAGTGATTCTCTTTCAGACTAATCGCAACCTCCATTAATTTATTGTGGACATAAATAAAAATAAAAACTTTTTATCTCGGGAAATGAAAAGGTCCCTAGGGAACGTGGATGAAACCGTGGAGGACAGCTAGTTGACAGTGGGGATGTTGACATAAGCCAAGAAAATGGAAACTGGCGCATGATTAGTTATGTAGAGAAATTTAAAAAAAGAGAAAACATGCAAGGTCGCACAATTAAGTAGCAAATAACATTAACGTTTTGCTAAACAGGAAATGTGGTCTAAGAAGCTTTGGAAGAACTACAGAGTTTCCCGTTAGGTCTCAATTCTTTTGTTAGCGAAACCGTTTACGAACTCGGTATTTTAATGTTTTTGATGAGTATCTACTGACACGAAGTAAGTATTTTAATATAAGATGCCAATATCAACGTGTCACAGAGTCAAAGAAGGATAGAAGAAGCTACTTACCTTTGGTCGAATCCTAATGAAATGAACATCCAAACCCTGAATATTGGTCACGAAGTGTGGGTACTTATTGATATATTCTTCTCTTTTACTAAATGGGTACTCATTGGCCCAGTACTCCAACCAAGTCATCAGCTGATCAGTGTTGAATCCATATTCAAAGCCAACACCTTCAAGAGGTGGTATAAAAGGTCGGTGGTTCTTTAAGCGGTGTCTAAGATCTTGTATCATCTGGGAAAATTAATGATAGGTCCTTTATAACTAGCTTCCACCCGCAGTTGCACCCGCGTTTCAAGGGAATTAAATTAAAATATAGCCTATATTAGACAGTGATACCAAATGTAGCTTTCCATTGCTGAAAAACTATAGCGAGGTGAAAAATTGAGTTTCGCTCGGCAGCAAAGTTATTGTGCATCTTGTTCCGAGCTTGGATTGGACGCTCAGGATTCTATCTTTGAAATCTTAGAAACCTTCGCTTGCTCGGGTCCCAATAGAAGTAACTCGCGCCAATTAACAACTTTGCGGGTTTGCATAACAAATAACTATTACCTCATCTTTAAACTCGACTTTAAAAGGTTTGATTTCAGTATCATTTAAGTCCTTAAGTTCCATCGGGCCCCACCAAAGATCTTCATCACATTTTGGAAAACTTGGTGGTTTTAACGCAAAATAAATATAAACTATCACAGATAATATAAGTATTGTAACAGTATTAACACAATATTTAGGTAAACACATTTTAAGAGCTCTGAAGCACAGTCTGAAGCGTGTGACCTCACTTCGGAAATAAATATTTTTACTTATGAATTATGAGAAAAAAAAGAAGAATTAATTATTACTAACATTTGTATAGTATGTAAATAAAATGGTGTTGTCCGCCTGTGTATTCTAATATACTGTTTAGGGTTCCGAAGTCAAATAGGGAACCTTTATAGTTTCGTCAATACTGTCCATCCGTATGTCATGGATTAATGCTTTATTTATTTTATTTATTTATTTATTTATTACAAGATCCACAGCTCTTAAAAAAAAATTATACAATTTCTCTTACATATATATACAGCCAATTAAGGATTTACAATTTATTAATCATTTACATATAATGAAAAAAAAAAAACATACAAGTGACACGCCCTTGTTTTGCATGAGTAGCAAATCATATCATATACCTACGCCCTATATTTTCTATACTAATATCATAAAGAGGAAAAATTTGGATATACCTACCTAATATAAAAATGCCATTTATACCATCGCAATTATCCTATTAAGCTATCCTATGGCAATTAAAATATTTAATAAACTGCCACTTACTTTTAAAGGCCTACCATTAAATAAATTCAAGTCCAAGCTTATTGAGAGATGATTTTACACCCTAGATGATTACTTTAAATATAATGGTAAATGAGTGGACAGATTCAGACAGGTAAGGTGGAAGTAGTAAATTGACTTGAATTGAGATTTTTTTATTAGATTTGGACATTTTTAATTTTTATTCTTTGACATTATATAACTTTATAATTGTGCATGCTATTATATAGTGAAGTGTGTAGATACTTTTTAATTACGTACCATCATTTGTACGACATTTCTAGCGCAATATACTATTTCTATTTCATTTCATTTCATTTGATCGTTTGTTTGCATTGAATAGGCTCTGAAATTACTGGACCGATTTGAAAAATTCTTTCACCATTAGAAAGCTACATTATTCTAGATTAACATAGGCTTTATTTATATCCCGGGATAAGAAAAGATCCGACGGGAACGCAGGTGAAACTGCGGAGGACAGCTAGTAATAGATAGATAATACTCGTAGTAGGTACATAATTATATCTTGGACGAAATGTATGTAGTACTTAATTTTGTAGTTTTAATTATGCATATTTGTGATGTAAATTGTATTTGTGACATAATAACTAATATTCATACGCCATTATTGGCAGTCTTACAAGGAACTAATCATTATTTTAACATATTTGTAATACCTGACATTTATTGAATAAATTATTTTGATTTTGATTTGATATAAGTGCGGTAAGTTGAAAAATTTGCGGTAAGTTAATTATCAAAGCGCACGTATGTCATACGACGTTTTATAACATATTTGCGAGGAAATAAATAAAACTTTCTGTAATCACTTGTTAAAGCAGTTAACATTTTTTAACAAAGAAATTGAAAAATTTGCCTTTGCACAAAAACAGTCAGTATTACTGATAAAGTAAATTAATATTTTTGTGTTTTGTTACAGGTAAAGAATTAAATGTTTATTTATTATATTTTATCTCCCAAAGTTTTTCTGACAAAAAACTCTTTGTGCGAGTCGGACTCGCGCACGAAGGGTTCCGTAAAAAAGGCAAAAAAATCACGTTTGTTGTATGGGAGACCCCCTTAAATATTTATTTTATTTTAATTTTATTATTTATTATTAAAGTAAAAATACAACTGAGCATTTTGTGAATATTTCAATTGCCTACCTGTTGCCATTATTGATATCGAGCAAAAAAGGGCAAAAAAATAGCGTTTGTTGTATCGGAGCCCCCCTTAAATATTTATTTTATTTTGTTTTTAGTATTTGTTGTTATAGCGGCAACAGAAATACATAATTTGTGAAAATATCAACTGTCTAGCTATCGCGGTTCTTGAGATACAGCCTGGTAACAGACAGACGGACGGACAGACGGACAGACAGCGAAGTCTTAGTAACAGGATCCCGTTTTTACCCTTTGGGTACGGAACCCTAAAAAGTACCGTTCGTTTTAGACGGAGCATCTTGATAAACCGTGCGTTTTACATTACCATAACGCACAACACAAGTACGTAATGAGATACATTACGAGATTGAAATTTGTGAAATAAGAGACCCATTATGAGCAAATATGTTGTAATAGTACGTTATACTACAAGTATGTAATGTTGGTCATTACCGCTGAGGGGCCATTGAGACCCGACCCGTTACATGAGGGTCATAAGCAGAGAGCGCATATACAGCGCATATACAGTGTGTGGCCTAGAAGGCACCCAAGGAATGCTCGCGTGATTACAAATGCAGTACAACGCTTACAAGTGCTCTTGTCCCCGGACATCAATACGAGGGCAACAGACCTCTAAATGTCAGCAGGCAATTGGAAAGAAGAATAAATAGTAAATAAACAATAATAAGTATCTTTCTATCAGCCGACACAAGTAGCACAAGTAGTGTCACACTACCTTGAACCACACAACCCATCAATTGTCAAAGAGTCGTTCCGAGTAGCTCCGAATCAGTACGATGCAGAACGAACTCAATCGATCGAGTTGAGCGGAACTTTTGTATTTTGTTTGCATTACATTGAATTTACGATTAAGTTTGTTACAAAAAATCTAAAAGTTAAGATTTGATTTTAATTAGTTGGGACCATAATGATTCAATTACTAGTGACCTGTAGAGTTTTCAATATTATCCCCGATTCCATGCTACACACTGTATGTATACCTAAACTTCACTTTTATTCCCACGAAAGAAGAATATGGACATGCCTTTCAGAATCCCGGATACCGGAATCGTTTGAAATTCCTGAGATTGCTAAAAAAGTTACATGCATACAAATGTAGTTAGAACTCGTTGTGAAAATGATATACATATTTTCATTGAATAATGCTTACATACTTACTCGTACTTTCTCACTTCTTTTTATTAATGTTCCAATTATTTTGAATAAAATAAAGATACTAGATCAAAACAACCACTGCTATAATTTATTTAAGTTTCTCATAGTTGTTTTTACAAAATTGTAAATTCCGGGAATCTTTTTTTAAAATTCTGGATAAGCTTGTGTTTGACTACAATCTTACCATGGTAAGTGATGATGTGGTCGAAGGTGGTAAGCACACAAAGCCTAGATGGGAACTGGCTCTCAAGTGCAGCTGTCGGAACACACCGATAGGTGCTTAGCGACAGATTTTCAACTTGGAACCTACCACCGTGCTATGGTTTCCTCACGAAAGCTCAAGCTCATTGTAGGATTCGAACCCACGACCTTCGCCGCGGTATCCGACGTCACTAACACTGAGCTATCAGCGCCTTAAATTAATATCCTCTGGGATTACTTATTAATTCAGAAAGGAATGTCCATTTTATTCTTTCGTGGAAAGAAGTTTAGGTATATATGCACCCGATTATCCGACCTCTCGTCATAAGAGAGCCGTCAGCCGAGGACAATACACACGTGTATCATACGTTTTTCAACACAGTTGTGAAGAAAATAATACTAAAAAATAATTTTATTTAGTAGATTAAAAGTTTATTTAGACAAAAATTAATTAAAATTTAATCAGTTTTCCTATGACTGTGACTTTTTCATTGCTATTATTCACAAGTGAGTTATAGTTTTTTTATTTATTGGTTGAGTTACTTTGTTCTTAAAATAGTTGCGATACAAAAAAGATCGTGTTCAATAGTACAAATAAATTAATGTACCTATTGCTTGCTCATTTCATGCAACTACACCTAGATTATTTCAACTTGTACTAGCCTGCTTTATCAACAGTCGGTAAAGTCGGCTCGCATGTTCAGTAGCGCCATCTGCTCCCAACCGCGCACACCACAACGAACCCCGGTGACGATTATTGAGCGGTGGCGCACAACTGAGGGCAAATGTCGCCACTGAACAGATTTTAATAAGTAAAACTTTCACTCAAATATAACTTTTGTTTTCTTTGTAAAAAAGAATACTTAGAATTCCCCATTTTGTACGTGGCTAAAATGCTATCCGCGAAAAGCAAAAAAAATGAAACAGGTCTCATTCTTTCTTTTAGTCTATGGCCGATCGCCATTGTTATTGTTAGATGCGCACGCATAGGAAAACTGTTTAATTTCTTCCGCCATTGCGAAAAAAAAATCACAACTCGTTTTCACTGTTGAAATTATAGTTATTTATTAATTAAAATGTCTACAAGTACTAGTGATGAAGAAAATGATTTATGTTGTACACCGCCCGATATAAAATGTGAACCCCTAAACGTTATGGAAAGTTTACTACCTGAAAACTCCAAGGAGAAATATCTTTTAACGTACCAAAATTTCATACAATGGCAAAACAACAAGAATATGCAGTCTTTTTCAGAAAATGTGTTGATGGCGTACTTTAAAGAATTATCTTCTAAGTACAAACCTAGCTCTTTGTGGTGTATATACTCAATGTTAAAAAGTACAGTCCGAACAAATAATGGAGTGGACTTAAAAACATACTCTAATTTGTTAGCTTATCTAAAGAGACTATCCGATGGATTTAGAAGCAAGAAATCAAAGGTTTTATCGTCTAACAATGTTGAAAAATTTATAAAAGATGCTCCAGATGACAAATATCTGGCTACTAAGGTTAGTTAAATTCATTTTGGGTTGGCCTTTGAATCCAAGCGCAGGAATTGGGAGTTAGTAAGGATTGTAATTTGTAGAGATTGGTTCCCTCTTTCATTTGAGATATATCTCGGCCCGCGGCGATGCTTGGTTTTTTTTATCATTATTTTAGTGTGTGTGAAAAGGAACGTAATTTTGTTCCAAGAAAAAGAGTTTTTGATTGATTCGTTAACTTTGATTTATTTTTGTGAAGCTAAATCGTTTTGATAAAGCTTCTAAATTGCCGTAGATATTATTTAATTAAATTAACATTTTATTAAACAGACAAGATCAATTATATATTTTATTTAGAGTGACAAGACAAGTGTAAAAAACATTGCTAAGCAACCAACATAGTAAGGCTGTATGCCTTCACAATTTTCAAATAGATGTGACTGCAATTAAATAAAATATTATGCAAATAATGAATTAAAAGAAAAACTGTTTTTTTTTATTGTGAAAAACGAAACACAATTTCTGAGTAAATGTTGCAAACTTTTGACAGCTGTTGTCATTCATCAATATTTAGATTTCTTTGAACTTTCATATCATTAATCATATCGAATTGAGGATCCGTAACGTTTTTAGTTAAGAATGCAGATTTATAGAGCTAAGAAACATTTAACATACAGTGCAAAAATGTTTGTTCTACGACAAAAATTGACGAAGTTATGACCGAATTACTAGCAAAGTGCACCGCGTCCTCGCGATAGCTGAAACGTCACAGTGAGGGTCGCCGCCAGTTTGCCGTTGGCAGCGATAAGGCGCGCAGTGGGTTGTTTCTTTAATTGTGAATTTTAAAACAAATAAGTGTCCGATTTGTGTCTAATTTACTTTTTTTTAACTATGTATAAATATTGTATAGTGCCGAAATGTACAAAAAAAATCTATTAAAACGCCAGAAAACCCTATTTTTTAACGTGCCGAAAGACCCAAAATATCTTAAACTGACCGACTGTTTGACTGATCTATCAACGCAAAGCCGAAACCACTGAACAGATTTCGCTGAAATTCGGCACGCAGATAGTTATTATGACGTAAGTTTCCGCTAAGAAAGGATTTTCCAAAATTCACTCATTATAACTCAGTCATTTTTAATTTGAACTGAATAAAATTTGATATTTAGCCTCTAAATATAAAATAATAAAACACGTATTTAAGGATTTTTTGAATTTCAACCCTTGAAGGGGTAAAAGGGGTGTTGAAGTTTGTATGACAAAAAAATTGTTTATTATCAGAATTACTCAAAATTTAGTATTTATGCTCTTCAATCATATTAAAGATCCAAATTTACGGATTTTTTGAATTTAAACCCTTAAAGGGGTAAAAAGGGCTGTTTGTATGAAAAATATTTTTTTTATTATCAAAATTACTTGATATTTTGTACTTTTGCACTTCAATAAAATTAAAGAAACATTTAATCAAGAATTTTTCAATTCCAACCCAAACACCCAGGGGTGTTCAAATTTGTATGAAAAAAAAAATACAAATTGAAATTTAGTATTTATGCTCTTCAAAAAAATCAAAGAAACATGTAATTAAGTATTTTTTCACTTTCACCCCTGAAAGGGATAAAAAGGGGTGTTACGGTCTGTATGTTTCTTTAATCGTGTAGTCCACACGGGCGATGATGCTGGCGAAAAACTAGTAAATGAATAAATCGGAATTAAAATCTTATGTATAAAAACAAAATATTATATATTATTTGCTTTATATTCGAGTCATCCTACCTAAGTAGGTATATACTGAACGAATGGTTTGTAACAAAAAGCGAGATGGCAAAAAACAGCCATTGACAACCAATATTAAGGTTTCTATAATACCTAGATCAGCAAGTGTAGAGAACCATGCACTAAATAGAGCGCAAGTAGGTTAAAAGGTCATTCGCGAAATGATATATACAGGGATACAGGGAAAGTCGTACTGAATATTAAAGGACGTTACTATTCAGCTCATTTCTGATGGATTTGGTTGTGTAATATGGTGTCCGAAACTTAACCGTTACGGAGATATTCAACCTTAAAAATTATTTAAAAATAACCTTTATTAGGGTTCCGTACCTCAAAAGGTAAAAAAAGGAACCCTTATAAGATCACTCTCTTGTCCGTCTGTATGTCTGTCTGTCCATGTGTCACCACTGATTATCTCAGGAACGGGAAGACCTAGCAAGTTGAAATTTATACCAGATATTGAAATCTATAGTCCCTATTAGGTGTATAAAAATCAAGGTCCTGGGTCCTAAAATAACAATTTTATTCTTAAACTAATACAAAAATACATAAAAAATTATAACCCGAGCAAGTTCGAAGTTCCTATATAATATAAGACCTC
Source organism: Ochropacha duplaris (assembly GCA_951361185.1). Classification (NCBI taxonomy): domain Eukaryota; kingdom Metazoa; phylum Arthropoda; class Insecta; order Lepidoptera; family Drepanidae; genus Ochropacha; species Ochropacha duplaris. Next base: position 7,389,903 of record OX592712.1, on the reverse strand, counting down.
TGAGTTGTATCGGCGCTCATACAATTTAGAGGTCTAGCTTAATTGGCTGGCACCAACCTCAAATAAGGTATTATTATCAATATTTTGGGATTAGAGCTGTTAGTGGCCCCTTTTTTATGTTTTAAGTTAGAAGGCATGTCAATTAATAGAAAATGATTAACAAAAACTGAACCTACTACTAACAGCTTAAAAATACTACCCGAGAATGGTTAGAATTAAAGAATTTTAACTAAGTGTTTTTAACTTTGAAGTGCTTTTTTTAAAAAAATGTATGGACTTATTCGGCAAATGATTTTAAAAACTTCTACGTCTCTTTTGCTATTCAAAAAAGTATAACACTTGCTATTAAATCAGCAAAACATTGACCAAATACCAGTTTACCAGAAGTAAGTGCTGGCCGGCCGCGCTCGTTCCCTCACAGTGACGTCACACGCGTGCATTGGCTTTCAGCGACAGGAACGGCATATGTTTATTATTAATATCTTCGTAAGTAATGGTCCGATTTGGATAATTCAAAAAGATATATCATTCTTAAGTCATAAAAAATAACGTGGAAACTAGTTCTATTGAATTTGCGATCCTCGTTCAGAATCAACATGGCTTGGTATTTTTTTTTCATCTACCAGGTAAATATTGAGCATTTCATCAAACTTAACCTCAAAATTCAAAATTGAATTTCTCAAAAACTATGCATCTCGGCGGCGCGGGTGTGGTATCAAAAGTTACTCCTTCTCCCCTTCCATATTTGATAAATCTTTCATTTGAAGAAGGTAAATTTCCAAATCTTTTAAAAAAATCTGTTGTAAAACCTATATATAAGGGAAAGGGAAATAAATTGGAAATACCTAATTACCGCCCTATAACCTTAATCCCTGTTCTATCTAAGGTTTTTGAAAAAACTATGCATAATAGGATAGCTAGTTTTTTTCATAAAAACTGTATACTTACAGAAGAACAATACGGCTTTCAGAAAAATAAATCCACAACATCTGCAATATTTGACTTGGTCAAAAAAATCGTTAACTCTCTCGATTCTGAACAACTGGTAACAACTGTATATTTCGATATGACCAAAGCATTCGATTTTGTTGTGCATAAAATACTATTGCATAAATTGGAATTAGTTGGCATACGGGGCCCAGCACTGGACTGGATTGAGAGCTACTTGTCAGAGAGGTGGCAATGCGTCGAGATTACAAACCTAGATAATAACAATACAAATAAATCGTATAAGTCGGATTACCAACAAAACAGAAGGGGGGTACCTCAAGGAAGTGTACTTGGGCCACTTTTATTCATTTTATATATTAATGACCTTCCAAAGGTAATAAAACCTCCGTGTATTTTGTTCGCTGATGACATATCTTTAATAATAAGTACTAATAAAAATGACATAAATAAACATGAATTTGACATTAATGAATCGGTGAATCGTATTATAGGTTGGTTGGACAAAAATGGTTTGAAAATTAATTTAACTAAAACTAGCTACATGAATTTTTCAATAAAAAATGAGAAAAGTCACAATTTAAATATAAATTATAAGGGTCAAACAATTAATGAAGCTGATGAAGTGAAATTCCTAGGCCTAAATCTTGACAAATCCCTAAACTGGAAACTGCATATTGACAAAGTTAATAATGGTATAAATAGATTTGTTTATGTCTTAAACAGATTAAGACGAACTGCAGCTACGGAAACAGTACTAGCTGCGTATCATGGATATGTTTCCTCTGTCTTAAAATATGGGCTACTAATTTTCGGAAATAGCGTGGATATAAATAAGGCATTTATTACCCAAAAAAAATGTGTCCGGGCAATCTGCGGCGTAGCACCTTGGATTTCGTGCAGGCCATTATTTAAAAAACTTAATATAATGCCATTAGCTTGCATGTACATTGCTGAAGTATGTACATTTGTCAAAAGTAACATGCATTTATTTAGTATGGCAAAGGATGTTTATCCTAGAAATACAAGAAATGCAAACAGATTGGTCTTAACGCGTAAAGCTTCTACAGTATTTTTGCAAAGGAACTGCTACGCAATGTCTATTAAAATTTTCAATCATCTTCCAGAATCCATTAAAGAATTGCCTATGACGAAGTTTAAAGTTCAACTTCGGAAGTGGCTTCAGTTCCATAATTTTTATTCCATTGCTGAATACTTTACACATTGCAAGAAAAATACTAATCTCAATGTATTATAGTAGTACGCTAAATATTAACTCACTGACATAATTAATGATAATTTTATTTGTTAATTGAATTTTTAAACTTTGTAAATTTTTGCATGCCTTATTCTGGCTCATGTGACCACTCTTGATTATTTTATTTGACATCCGTTCTGTACACATTATTGCAAATAAATGATTATTATTATTATTATTATTATTATTATTATTCCAAACCTTATGCTCCAACTCCTGCGCTTGGATTCAAAATATTTCCTACGCGACTTCAGCCTGTTTTGTGTGTTGAACTTAATTATCGTTTGATTTTTTCAGGTTGCTTTAATATTTGGTGTAACTGGTGCATGTAGGACACAAGAATTAACAAATATAACAGTAAAAGACATAGAGGACCGTGGCCAGATGCTTTTAGTGAATATACCTATCACGAAAAATAAAATACCGAGGTCATTCACCATACATGGTCCATTCTATGAAATTGTTAAGAAATATGAAAGATTGCGTTCACCGAAAGCAAAAAATGACCGTTTCTTTCTAAATTACCAGAATGGTAAATGTACCTGTCAGCCTATAGGTATAAACAAATTTGGTTCTATGCCTAAAGAAATCGCAAAGTTTTTAGATTTAGCAGATGCTGAGAGCTACACTGGACATAGTTTCAGAAGAACTTCAGCTTCATTGCTGGCTGATTCAGGAGCTGATATACTGACTTTGAAGCGTCATGGTGGATGGCAATCTAACAAAGTAGCAAAATCATACGTAGAAGATTCCATACAAAACAAGAAAGAAATTTGTGCAGCAATCACAAAAAGAATGAGACTTGATTCTGAGGCGGACGCGCCAAGTACATCCAATGATTGTAGTTCGGTAGGTGAACACGAATACACAAATAATGAACCATCTCAAATAACAATACAACATGAAAGTATTTCAGTAAATGATCTACCCGATGAGACCGCTACACCATCAAAAATAGTTAATTATAATTTTACTAACTGCACATTTACTAATTGTTTCACTAAATAAACTTTAACTACTAAATAAAATGATGTTTTAGTATCTTATTACCTTTAAACGAGCTATTCTTGTACATATATATTATATAATCAGAATCTCAGAAACGGCTGCACCGATTTTCATGAAATTTAGTATTCTGGGGGTTTCGGGGGCGAAAAATCGATCTAGCTTGGTTTCATTTTAGAAAACGTCGTTTTATCGGTGTTTTCAGGCAACGAAAAACTGCTACAATATCATTAGAATACGAAAGTAAATTTCTAACTGACAAGTTATATAAGCTCGGGGAGAAATAGAGCGGACTTGAAGTCAGAAGACCCCGGAATCGAGTCCATATGAATGATTTTTTTCCCTTTTTTTTTCAAGTTCCTTCTTTTATGAGAAAAACTATTAAAATTTTACCAAAAAAAACGAGCAAAGCTCGGTCACCCAGGTTATATACTTATACCTAATAAAAACGTCGTATGATACACGTAGAGTCAGACGAAACCTTAACACATAATAGTACCTACATTATGGTACATACCTACCTACTTTACCGTCCTCGGCTCACTTGTGACCCTCACCTAACGGCTCAGGTCTCACCGGCGCGCGGCGTCTCAGCGGTAATTACTCATTACACACATTGCACACTAGTACCATAATGTACTATTATTATCTGTCTCTAAGGTTTAACTACGATTATTTTTAGGGTACGTCAAATGGTAACAAAGGGACCCTTATAAGATCACTTTCTTGTCCGCCTGTCCGTGTGTCACCACCGATTTTCTCAGGAACGGGTGGACCTAGAAAGTTGAAATTTATACCAGATACTGAGGTCTATTATAATAGTCCCTATTAGGTGAAACCGCGCGGAACAGCTAGTATTATAAATGTGAGAGTTTGGATGGATGGATGGATGTTTGTTACTCATTTACGCCAGAACGGCTAAATGGATCTGGATGAAATTTGGCATGGACATAGATTATAGTCTGTGTTGTTTTTCGGGATGATGTTTGTTGAATGAAACTAATTAATATCAATAAATTATTATTTTCTAACAAACACTGTTGATTGTCGGAACGATGTCGAATGAATGAATGACGTGCTCGCTCGGTGGTATTGCTTTCCGAGCGCAGGGTTGGATTCTCAACATGCCCCCGGGCGTTGAAAGGCTTCTCTTTCAACCCTTAGTCTGTAATAGGTAGGGGACAGATTCTGTTGAAAGCACGGCGTATGACTCCCTTCGAAGTCTTGATGTCCGCAACTCTATTGATGCCATCAGTACCAGGATGAACCTTCAGGATGCGTCCAAGACTCCACTTCATAGGGGGTAGAGCTTCATCTTTGATCAAAACTAAGGTATCCTCTTGTAGCTGTTGACCCTTGCAGGACCGCCATTTGGTACGCTGTTGGAGCTCGGCGACGTACTCTTTGTTCTACCTCGTCCAAAAGTGTTGACGCAGTTGTTCTAGTCTCTCAAACCTGGTGAGTCTATTTTGATTGGCATTCTCAAGCGAAGGAGTTGGCAAAGCAGTCATTGGTCTTCCCACCAAGAAGTGTCCAGGGGTCAAAGGAGTCATGTCATGTGGATCGGTTGATAAAGGTGTTAGGGGCCGCGAGTTTAAGATTGCTTCAATTTGGACTAAGACGGTATAAAGGTCTTCGAAGACTAAATGAGCGTTCCCTAACACACGGTGCAAGTGCGACTTAAACGATTTTACACCCGCTTCCCATAAACCGCCCATGTGAGCCGCGTATGCTGGTATAAATTTGAAGTCTATGCCTTCATCTGACACATTTTTGGCAATGGCTTCGGCGTTATCATTGAGGAACCTATAAATTTCGTTTCTGGCGCCGACAAATTGTGTGCCATTATCAGAGAAAAGAGTTGAAGGTTTTGAGCGCCTAGCAATGAAACGACGTAACGTTGATAAGAAGGAGTCCTTACACAGGGAGCTTACTAGTTCAAGATGAATACATTTGGTGACAAAACAAATAAATATTGCCACATAAACCTTTTCAGTCTTGCTACCACGACCTCTTCTATTAAGTGCTAACAAAGGCCCGGCGTAATCCATGCCGGTAGTTTGAAATGGATAACCGGGTTTGAGGCGCTGTTCAGGTAAGTTGCCCATTATTGGACGGGCTGTTTGTGCATTAAGTCTAAAGCAACGTTGACATTTGTGGACTGTATTTTTAGACAAATTACGACCACCCAGAGGCCAGAACTGTTCGCGAATAGATGATAGTAACAATTGCGGTCCTGCGTGCATTAAACGTAAGTGCTCATAATGAAATATTAATTTAGCTAATGAATGGTGAGATGAAAGAAGTACAGGGTGCTTTTTATCAAAGCTAAAGTCCCCGTTTTTAATTCTGCCACCGACTCTAATCAGTCCATCTTCGTCGACAAATGGGCTTAACGATAGCAATTTATTTTTAGGTGATAATGATTTACTATTTGATAATGTGTTGTATTCTTCGAATGATTCTTGTTGCGATAATTTTAATAATGTATTGAAGGCTGATTGTTTTTCAAGACTCGAAAGAGGACCCTTTACTTTATCCTTATTTCGAGAATTATGAATGAAGCGTTGAACATAGGCCATTGTATTTTTTAGCTTGACTAAATTGGATAGGCGGGAAAACGGAAACAATGCCTTTGGCTCATTTGTTGTTGCCACGTGCGATAAGATTTCTGGCAACTCAAAACTTAGTTGATCAAATGACTTGTTGGGCCATAAGTCTTCGCTTTCAGAAAGGAATTTGGGGCCATTCCACCACAATTCCATTTTTTCGGATTGAGCAGCACTAACACCCCTACTTAGTAAGTCTGCTGGGTTATTAGCTGTGGGAACGTGACGCCACGAAAATGCCATAGTTCTTTCTTGTATGTCAGCCACCCTGTTTTTTACGAATGGCTTTAACTTGTTAGGTGGCGTTTTGAGCCAACATAGGACAATAGACGAATCTGTCCACAGAAAACAAACATTGACGTGAAGCCGAGTGGCTAGCAAGATTTTTTGTAGAAGTTTTGCTGCCACTTGAGCACCGCAGAGCTCGAGGCGCGGTATCGTCACCGCCTTTATTGGTGCAACACGAGTTTTAGAGCATAGCAGACGTATTCTAACGTGGCCACTGGAGTTTGTTGACCTGACGTAAGCACATGCTCCATAAGCGTCCTTTGACGAATCACAGAAAACATGAAATTGTATATTTACTGGATTATCGCATACAACATGACGAGGAATTTTGACATTGTTGAGATGACGTAGTTCGCTGACAAACTTAAGCCATGATTTAATTATGTCATCGGGTAATGGACTATCCCAGTCCAGTTTATGCAGCCAAAGTTTTTGTAGAATGATTTTGCCAATGATGATAAAAATGCTTAATAGCCCTAAGGGGTCAAAAACTTGCGAAATTGTTGATAGAATCACTCTCTTTGTGACGTCGGGAACAGAATCAGCTTTAATTTCGAAATGTAGCTCATCAGCTGACGGTGACCACTTTAAACCCAGTGTCTTGGATTGTTCATGCTCACTTAAATCAACGACAGTTGATTTGTCTATAGACTCCACATCGTCAGAGCAGGTTGGTAAATTAGATCTAAATTTTCTAAGATTGAAGCAACCAGAAGCGAGATGTTTTGAAACTAGCGCACGAACCTCCATGAGACCTTGCGCTGTTTCTTGGCCAGAGATGATATCATCGACGTAACAGTCCTCACTTATTATCGTTCTAATAAGTTCATTGTCACATTCGACGGCAATTTGCTTAAGGCAGCGAACGGACAAGAACGGTGCTGAGGCTGTCCCATACGTGACGGTATTCAATGTGTATGACTGCAGTGGTTTGGAGGGGTCGTCTCGCCAGATTATTTGCTGTAAGTGTCGCTGATCTTTATTTACCAGAACCTGGCGGTACATTTTCTCAATATCCCCTGCCACAACATAGCGATGCTGCCGAAAACGTAAAAGGATTGCAAGTAAGTCACTTTGGATCGTCGGACCTACCATCTGAAGATCGTTTAATGATAGACCGGAAGAAGAAGGTGCGCTTGCGTTAAAAACGACGCGTAATTTGGTTGTAGTGCTCTGTTCACGCAGTACTCCATGGTGCGGCATGAAATAAGAATGGTCATGGCGGCTATTGATGTCGGTTTCAGACATGTGTCCTAATGTTGCGTATTCCTTCATAAAGTCAACGTACATAGCCCTTAACGCGGGTTGTCTTTGTAGTTTTCGCTCTAACGATAAAAAACATTGTTTAGCGCGTTCGAAGGATTGGCCCAGTTCGGATTCGTTTTTCTTTAAAGGTATTCCTACCGAAAATCTGCCATCTTCATTGCGGGACATATTTTGCACAAAATCTTGCTCACATAACTCTTCTTCGGTGGAATAACCTGATTTGTTGGTTTCCGGAATTTCCTCGATGTTCCAGAACTTGGCCAACTGGTCTTGTATGTCATCAAACTGAGACAAATTACATGAAATGTTTTGTGAAAATAATTGTCCAATGGGTCCAGATACAACATATCCGAACATAGTTTCCTGTAACACTGGACAATTGTTCCCTAAACGAATTTTATTAGTGCATAGTAAGTCCCAAAATATGTCTGCGCCAAGCAATAAATCGTAACTTGACGGACTAAAGTATTCTGGGTCTGCGAGTGTAATGTTTGATGGAATATTGAGTGAGCTAACATTAAAGACTTCATTTGTAGTTGAAGTTATGTTTGGCAACACTAAAAATGATATGTTTCTTTTAAACGAATTGATTCTGGACTGTATTGTTGCATTGCATCTCTTATTTATAGCTGACACCAAATCGTTAATGCCGGCGACTGTGGACATGATCTTTTCGGGTTTTAGACCCAACGAAGAAAGAAGAGACTCTGTCATAAAGGAGGCTTGACTTCCAGAATCAAGAATGGCCCTCGCTTTATGAGGTCTATTATGTATGTCTAAGATATGTACTAAAGCAGTCGCAAGAAGAACTTGGCCAGATTGTTTATTAGATGTAGTAAAGCTTTTAGTGTGTTTAGAAGTTGAATTGTCAGTTATTGACATGAGCGGTACATAACTGGATGCAGACTGGTTTGGAGGTGAGGGATCGGATGCAGACGCGGACGCTGCTGCAGGTGCAGCATACGTGCTCTGAGCTGCCGAATGCTGCGCCGTGCTTGCCGCATTGCTACAGTCACGATCCCTGTGGAGCAAAGTGTTGTGCTTCTTATTGCACTGCCTGCACGGACCCAGCCGGCATGCACGAACGATGTGCCCTGCTCTTAAACAATTAGTACACAGTTTCATTTTAATCACGAATTGCTCTCGATCGCTTATATTCATTTCAAGAAAAGTATTACATCTGTATAATGAATGTTCTTCCTTACAGAGAGGACATTTGAATGCCTTATAATTAGAATGAGTGTGAGTAGCTAAAGCACGAACATTTTTACTCTTCACAGTAGATTCTTGTTTATTATTGCTAAATTCGATGGTTTCTAATAAGTCTGCCCTACCTTTGAGAAAATTTGTAAATATATCTAACGTTAACTTTTTTTGTATAATTTTGTGTTCCTCCCATTCGCGCAGAGTGCGAGTGTCTAATTTTGATGAAATAATGTAAATGATTAATGTGTCCCAATTATGTGTGGGTTCACCAAGAATTTGCAAAGCACGCATATTTTTGGTGTAACAATCTAGCACCCTACGTATGGAAGAAGCTGATTCCCTTTTGATCACCTCTTCGTCGAAAATAGCCTTAACATGATTTTGCACCAACAGCCTTGTATTATTAAACCGCTCGCATACAGAATTCCAGGCGATAGTATAATTTGCAGCAGAAAATTCCAATGCGCTAATTACCTGAGCAGCGCTGCCCTCGAGGGATACCCGTAAGTAATGAAACTTTTGTATGTTAGTAATCTTCGTATTAGTATGAATTAAAGATAAGAAGGTGTCGCGGAATTCAAGCCAGTTACTATAACAGCCATTGTATTTAGGTATCGGTATAGTGGGGAGCTTAATTCCTTGAATATGTATTTGTTTCACCGAATCACCCTCGTTCTCGCTCGCTGATGAAAAAGAGGCCTCGGAATCATTACAAGTATGTTTTCTAGACTTAGTAGACTTCTTAGGAGCAACACACAATTGTTGAGCCCTAGCCATCGCGGTAAAATATTGGGTTTCAAAGTCTGACCTTTGACCCACTTGAATGTGTGATTCCTCCTCCGAAGTCACCAGGCACTCAATGCTAGTTTGAACCTCCTCGAACTCCGAAAACATCGTTTCAATGTTGTTCATACGAAGCTTTAATTCTAATGTTTGAATTTCACTTAGACTTAAAATATCCTTAAATGAATCAATGTACGATTTAAATTTAGTTAAACGTCCTTTATAAGTTCCTCGCTTCATAACTAGATCGTTTAATTTCGCCATTATAATGAATTAATACGAATCAATATAAATTGTAAATAGTAATTACTAATAAATAATATTAATTAATTAGATATTGTGATTGAATATTTGTTACTGTTAGCTATCTAACAGTAAAAATATATATGTATATAATTATTTAAATTGAATTTTATAACTTTAGCAAGTGCGTAATAAACAAGAAGATATATGCAGTTTGTTGTAGTTCGCGCCTGTCGAACTAATCAAACAATGAATTTAATAAATAATTAGTATAAATTGAATGTGAATTGAATTACTAAGTAGGCCTAAATTATGAAACGGTTTGGCATATAAAATATAATTTTCGAAAGATATAATGATAAAGGTAGAAAAATAATCTCTTCCGTAGGTAGACTCGATAATTATTTTGTCCTATACGGCTACACGGGCACGGGTCGCTCGATGCTACTAACTATCGCTATGAGGTGACTAATGCGCTAATGTTTACGTAGTCTAATTCATTATAAAATAAAATGCTAATATTATCTAAATGCGCTATTCCTTAATGCGGTTTTTTATTGATAATGTTTAATAAGGACCTAAACCAAGTATTTAAATAGGTTACACAAATAAAAGGCTACGATTAGGGCCAGTAATAGTCATATTATTGTCGAAATGACACCAAGGACAAACTAAATGGTTCGGACTCACTCAGACTGCTTGCTTTCTTAACTTGTACGTGAAACGCTTGTATTCACTGATTGTTGCCATCCATAAAGAGATCTTCTTCTTAATGGTTAATGTTGAAGATCCTGGTTCAGCGTCAATTCAGCGTCAATTCCATAGGTTGCTATCCGACAAGATGGACCACACAATGTTGTTTTTCGGGATGATGTTTGTTGAATGAAACTAATTAATATCAATAAATTATTATTTTCTAACAAACACTGTTGATTGTCGGAACGATGTCGAATGAATGAATGACGTGCTCGCTCGGTGGTATTGCTTTCCGAGCGCAGGGTTGGATTCTCAACAGTCTGGAATAGCACATAGGCTACTTTTTATCCCGGGAAAAGATAAAATCTCTCGGGAACGTGGGTGACACCGCGCGGAACAGCTAGTATTATAAATGTGAATGTTTGGATGGATGTATGTTTGTTACTCATTTACGCCAGAACGGCTGAATAAATCTGGATGAAATTTGGCATTGAGATAGATTATAGTCTGGAATAGCACATAGGCTTTTTATTCCTTCAAAGAGTTCAGAATGCTTGTGCACGCTGCTTCAACGTTCCTGCTCGTGCCCACATCACTCCCTATTTAAATGATGCTATTCTCATGAAGATGAATGCTCGACGACAGTTACATTTTGCTACATTATCTTTGGTGTCATTGTCACAGGTAGGCTTGAGTATCTTCTGCGTAAACTGACTTGGGCTCATGAAAAACGTAGATACAATACCAGAGCCTCCGCGTACCTATTTAATTTTGCTGCCTATGCATAAAACAGTGGCATTTCGCGGTAGTTTTAAAGTACGCTGCCAGTGGTTGTTGTTGCTTCCACCACCATTACGGTCGTTGAATAGTGGAAGTACTTATGAGAACAAATTGAGACTTGCACCTTCTTAGCAACCAAAAAAACATTTAATAAATTTTTTTATTTTATTTTCTTTATAAGTAGATATGTTTATTTCTACATATAAATAACGCAGGTTAAATTATAAAAAACGCGGTTGGGTACGCGGCTGAAACCGCGGGGTGGAAACGAGTGTCAAATAAAAAGATTGTTTTTTTCATTAACAAGGTAAAACAATAATTAACATTGTTTTCACGTAACAAATTGAAGTACCTACACCACGGCATTGTACTTGTCTGAATCCACCAATTTGAATCCTTTACGATTATTCAGAAACGATTTAAAATTCAAACAATTTACTTCAAAGTTCAGTCTAATTACTGAGTATTGAGTTTTGTCGGAAGAATCCAGACAAATCCCGACCATCTGGCAACCCTATAGAACACTCGGTGCGCGAGTCCGACTCACACTTGAACGGTTATTTTGTGTAACTACTTAGTTTTTGTTGCTTTAACTTCATGAATATTCATTTTATCTAGACACGCGGGAGCGTGTCAAGCCAAGTTCAAGAAACAGAACTGGTGAGCCGCACCGTGTGTAATATTACACGAACCATTTGGAGCCACTTTTGACCCCCTCATAAATCAAAAACTATTTTACATAAACGTATCAAATTTGGCTCATATGTTGAAACTTGCGAGATTCATATGTGTTCTAAATTTCATAAGCTTATCTTTTAACGGTTATTTAGATATTAATGTCCAAAATTCCTCATTTTTATCATTGACTGACCTATAGACCAAAACTCTAACCCAGTTCCAGATGACCTAGAGAGTTAAAATTTGGTATGCAGATAGGTAATTAGATGAATACAAAGGAATAAATAAAAAACTGGCAATTTTTAAATAATTAGATTCTATTATGAACGCTTAACATAAATACCTAATATTACTTGGGGTACCTACGTTATTAACTGGGATTAATTATTATTTTTTATATTTAGCGCACATCAATAGTGTAAAATCATTACTATACCTATTCATAAATAATGATAAAATAATAGGCATTTAGATTTTCGGTATATACAAGACGCGCGCGCGCCGAGTGACGCCGGAGCGGCGCGCTGCGCTGTGACAACCGAATCGAACCGTTGACGCGAACGTCGCCGAGCGAGCGGCAGCCGCGCTCATAAGCGCGAGCGCCGTCTTGCTGTCCGGTTGTCTCTCGATATCTGACCTATAAGGTTGCGATTTATGCTGCGAAATTGGTAAGTTTTCTTTTATAAAGTCTACTTTTAGTTTTGAATTTGTCCTTTTAAAAGGACCCACGGCGTTACGAGGATATGTACTTACCTACAAAAAGTAATGATATCCCACCAAAAACATAAATGTAAAAAAGGAGAGCCAAGTTCAATACAAAAATTATTCTCTGCTGTGGGCTTCGCCGCAAAAAGAATGGAGATCTGAGATTGAGTGCCAAGTTCTATGCAAAATCCAAATATGTAGTCTAAGGGCTGACTTGGCTGGTTTTCCCATACGAATTATATAGCCTTCGCATGTTCTAAACCTGTTACCTTTCGGTTCTTATTTTATTATTCCGAAAATTTGGCTTGCTGGTAGAAACTACCCATCGAACATAAGGCTCTTCCATGACTGTGTAAAAGTAGGTACTTAATAATAATTCGTATGGGAAAACCAGCCAAGTCAGCCCTTAGACTACATATTTGGATTTTGCATAGAACTTGGCACTCAATCTCAGATCTCCATTCTTTTTGCGGCGAAGCCCACAGCAGAGAATAATTTTTGTATTGACCTTGGCTCTCCTTTTTTTACATGTATGTTTTTGGTGGGATGGGTATCTACCTGAGAAACAGGTTATTACTACGAGACCGGCGTAAGATAGTTCAGTGGTAGTGATGTCGGATACCGCGGATAAGCTAGCCTAGCACAATCACACGATAAAAAGTTTCTAAAAAACATCACACGATTAATGGATAACCCCTAATCATAAATACATTTCTAGTACCCCAAGCACGTGCGATCATTCGATCACATTATTTTATTACACACTTGACTTGCGACTTGCGACCCCTAGTGAACCGCGATAAGTCTCCTGGGAACACACTCTCATTGATAACAACCCTTATTCATATATTTATTACCAAATTAACGCGCTTAAAGGATTTACTTAAGGGTCATATTCGAGCGCAGCAGGCGCTTTTATTACGCGAACGCGCCTCGAATGATCTCGCCAAGTTTAATTAACTGGTAGGTATCTTAATCCATATCTCTTTTTATATTCTCGACAAGCGTGTTTGAACACAATCTCACCATGGTAAGGCCGAAGGTGGTAAGCACACAAAGCCTAGATGGGAACTGGCTCTCAAGTGCAGCTGTCGGAACACACCGATAGGTGCTTGGTGACAGATTTTCAACTTGAGGGTGGTAGCCAGCCAGTCAGGTAGGTACTACAAAGTACCCTAGCACCGAGCTATGGTTTGCTCACGATGTTTTCCTTCACCGAAAGCTCCAGCTCATTGTAGGATTGGAACCCACGACCTTCGACTCGGCATCCGACGTCACCACCACTGAGCTATCATCACCATATCTATAATAATATCTACTAGCGGTTTCACTCGCGTTCCCAAGGGGGCTTTAGGTGTTGAATTTCCAATCCAATCCTCTAAGAAAGGATTTTCTTCGGAAGGAATGTTACTGCCATATAACAGTCTATTGCCCGTGGTCCTACTACGTGGTCCTACTGCGTGGTCCTACTGCGTGGTCCTACTGCGTGGTCCTACTGCGTGGTCCTACTGCGTGGTCCTACTGGTAGGACCACGGGCAATTTATTTTGCCCGTAGTTCTATTAGTAGGACCATGGGCACTTAGCATTGCCCGTAGTCCTACTGGTAAGACTACGGACAAGTAATAGTGCCCGTAGTTTTGGTTTTTTTTTCGTCATCCTACCTCTATTCTATTATTGTTGAAGATAAATATAGGTTATAGGTTTTTTTTAAGAGCGAAAAAAATCAAAAGCAAAAGTAAAGCGAGTTTAAGATTTTTCATTTACATTTTTTTTCGTCTTCACTGTTAGTAGGACCATTGCCCATACAAAATAATGATGCTTTTGTTGCAGTCCGACTAATAGAACTACGGGCAAAAATAATTGCTCGTGGTCCTACCAGTAGGACCACGCAGTAGGACCACGGGCAATGAATGCATATAACCACCACATATATGTATATGCACACACCAACAGGCGCTTAGCGACATATTTTCGCGATTTTCAGCGAAGTAAGGCGATGATAGCTCAGTGGTAAGTGACGTCGAATGCCGCGGCGAAGGTCGTGGGTTCGAATCCTACAATGAGCTTGAGCTTTCGGTGAAGGAAAACATCGTGAGGAAACCATAGCACGGTGGTAGGGTATATTGTAGTACCCGACTGGCTGGCTACCACCCTCAAGTTGAAAATCTGTCGCCAAACACCTATCGGTGTGTTCCGACAGCTGCACTTGAGAGCCAGTTCCCATCTAGGCTTTGTGTGCTTACCATCTTCGGCCACATCATCACTTATCATGGTGAGATTGTGGTCAAACACAAGCCTATCGAATATAAAAAAAAAAAAAAAGTATATGTTACCTACTCATATCACCCAATAGAAGCATTCAATTAGGTTTATTTAGCTTTGTATAAAGTTGGGGTGAGGCGTGTGCGCGCCTGATAACAATGGGGTGGGATGCAACGTGCGAGACGCGGTGGGTATTCCATGGGGGTGTGTTGTTAGGGGTCGGCAGAGGGGTAAAACAATATGTCAAAGGTTTTTAGTGAATATCAATGAAACCAGGAATGTATTAGAAAAGCTAGTAAGCTGTTTACCGCGTTCCCGTGGTATCTTACCTTTCCCCGGGACAAAATATAGCCTATGTTCATCAGGGATAATGTAGCTTTCTATTGGTAAAATGCTTTTTAGTATCGGTTAAGTACTTGCAAAGATTACCGCCTAATACAAACAAATAAAACACTACTAAACTACTGTTGAAGTTAGGTTGGTTGGTGCTGCCATCTATTGTCAGGTACGTGTGTTACGAATAGGTTTTTAGAATATTCTGCTTAGATGGCGCTAAAAGAATTTGATACATGTGCTGCCATCTATTGTCAGGCCGTATAAAAATATAACGCTTTTTGTTTACGCTCGATTTTACTACCCATCAAATTTTCGTACAGGGTTTAAATGAAATCGATTTTTAAGGAGTTATCTCCAAAAACAAACCTTAATTACCTCTTTATTGTTTTAAAAAATCTTCTTCTGTCTATTTGTTTGTCTGGCACCTCTTAAACCACTGAATATTATTATTTTTCAGTATCCCATCATACGTCCCTACCTGGGTACCTACTACAGCCGAAGTACGATATAATATACCAGCCAGCTAAGCTCCTGAAGATCAAATATCCGAACCTACTCGGCGCCACGCCACTGTTCTAGACCATGGAGGTCTTTACATGTATTACACTCTTCCACAAGAATTATGTGCGGACCTGTTTATATATTGGAGAAAAAACATTTTTTTTATTATGACAATTCTATTTTTAAACGACTTCACAAAAGGAGGAGGTTATATGTTCGACTGTATGTATTTTTTTTTTATGTATGTTCGTCGATTTCTCCGCCAATTGTGAACCGATTTTCAAACGTCAGGATCTGATGATGGTATCTTGGGGAAAACGAGGGCAACCCTCAAATTTTATAAGAAGTTATAGTATTTTTCATTCATATATGTACTTATCAAAGCTATTTATCTGATGATGGAAGGTACAACTCTTTAAAGGTTAGGTTTAGGGCATAATTCTGTATACATATATTATAGGCTAATATTTATAATTCATAGACTTCTAAAGCTATTCAGATATTTGCATCTGGTAGTCATCATCTCATGTTGCTGAGCTGATGATGGTAGGTTCAACTCCTTAATGGTTAGGAGTTAGGGGATAATTCTTTAAATATTATAGTCACGTTTAGACTGTAATTTATATTCATATGAGCTGATGATAGAAGGTAAACTCTTTATCGATTAGGAGTTAGAATATACGTTGTTCTAGATATTAAATGAAACGCAATATCAAATAGAATTTTAAAGTTTAATTTCTGTATTCCCTCGTGCGAGCGACAACTTTAGTTGGTCTACCCATGGTGCTACTTAACTATGACTTTTATAAGTAACTAGCTGTCCCACGCGGTTTCACCCGCGTTCCCGTATGATTTTATTTTATCCCAGGACAAAAAGTATCCTTATACCAGGATATAAACTATTTGTGTGCAAAATTTCATCACAATCTTACGCAGCGCACGTAACGGAAGCTTTCAAAAGAAATAAATATTCCACGATTTTTCAAAATTTTTAATAGATGCTCTGCTGCTATTGATCTTAGCGTGATGTTATGTTGCCTTTTTCGATAAATGGGCTATCCAACACTAAAATATTTTATGTAGTTAGATTAGCGCGTTCAAACAAACAAACAAACTCTTCAGCTTTCTCATATTAGAATAGATAATGTAATCCCCTTAATTTACTCGAAAAAAACTAAATATTTCTTGAAAACATTAAATATCAAAAATGGAAAAATAAAACTTTTTATCTATATATATAAAAGAAAGTAGTGTTAGTTACTCCACTTATAACTCAAGAACGGCTGAACCGATTTAGCTGAAAATTGGCAGGGAGGTAGTTTAGAGCCAGGAGAAGGATACTTTTTATCCCATTTTCGTGGAATAAAAATTAAATAAATAAAACGTGGTATAACAAAATGCAACTGACATGGAATAAAAAAACGCAACTGACAGTTAAACGTAATGTTGTCTACGGTTAAACAAGTATGTTTGAAAATTTGACAATTTAAAATGTTGAAGTTGACCGGTTGATGTGTTTGTTTCGAGTTTCTTTTAGCTTATTGTGCCGATATTATCATTAACAATACCACGCCGCGACCGAGACGATCAAATTTTTCCCGACAAAGCCGTAATGCAACTAGGATTCGAAACATTGAGAATGAAAGGACTGAGGAAGAACAAAGTCGGGTTTGTTTCTACATTTATAACTCGAGAACGGCTGAACGGATTTTAATGATCTTTGATTTGTTAGCATCCAGAATAGCAGAATAACTATTAAAAATACAAAAAGTACACTAAAAAGAATCATCATCATCATATCAGCCGGAGGACATCCACTGCTGGACAAAGGCCTCCCCCAAGGATCTCCACCATGACAGGAAAAAAAAATGAAGAAAATTATTTTTGCCATACATTTTGTATAGAACAACTTTTTGACATGTCTCGAGATCGGACGGATGGTGGCGCTGGGTCGGGTTCTAAGTTTTCGGGTTTTAATTTTCAGGGTAGGACAACGTCTGCCGGGCCCACTAGTAAAAAAATAAAAACGACTTCAAAGAAAAATATGTAGCACTAAAAACCGAAAAATAAACTGAATAAGACATTAAATAAATTGGACAATAAAATTATTACAATAACAAAATAGACCAAATACTTATGTAAACTACCTACGTAGGTACATAGAAATAATAATTATTCTATAAATACCTTTTGATCTGTTTGAAGTCGGTGCCAAGCCTAATAGGTTTGATAGGCTTCGCACGTCCACCCTCGCCACATCACACCACCCCTTGCGTGCAACGGAATGCGTGAGCGTATGTGGGATCATCTTTCGTTGTTATTTTAACCCCATTTACCAGTCAAATTCAAATTCAAAATGTTTTATTCAAATTTGGGACACTTAAGGAACACTTATGAGACGTCATCTTATTGTATCGTTATATACTTATATTTGCAAGTCTGTAGTAAAGTCAAGTATCGTGCTATACTGCTCGAGTAGGAACTCTGCACACACGGTTCTGATACAATATTTTATACTCTCAAACAAATTAGAAATGTACTAGCTTCGCGGTTCCACTCACAATGCCCTCCCTGATACACTCCCCGAATGAATCATAATAAACCCTTTCTTGGTATCCACTACCAGATAGGCCTAAACCTTTGTCAGAGATCTTTATTTGAACCCTTTATTTACTCAGAATGCAATTCTTTATCCCACTAATATTATAAATGTTAGTTTGGATGGATGGATGTCTGTTACTCAATCACACCAGAACGGATGAACGGATCTGGATGGCACAGAGATAGGTTGTAATCTGGAATCGCAAATAGGTTACTTTTTATCCCGGGAAAGGTTAAGATAGCACGGGAACGCGGGTGAAACCGCGGGGGACAGCTAGTATAACATACAGGATTCAGAATTCGATGTGGTGAGACAATTTTAATGACTATCGCATTTAGAAAGATTTTTCGCTATCATTATCATCATTAATTAGGCTCGCGTGGAATTTTTATTCAATTGTTATGTCATTGTTTGAACAGTACGGCCGTCCTACTTAAGAACCAACAGGTTAACTGGAATAGCTAACAATTATTGTAAAATATCAAGTACGATGCTTAGTAGAAGTAGATGTATGTGTGTGTGTGTAGCCAACATTTGACAGAGTTACTTTCTCAATTTAACAAACTGGCTCTCAATTGCAATTGCCGGAACACACCAACAGGCGCTTGGCGGCCGATTTTCAACTTGAGGGTGGTAGCGAGCCAGTTGAGTACTCTACCACCGTGCTTTCCATGCGTTTCCTAACATGTTTTCTTCAACGAAAGCTCAAGCTCATTGTAGGATTCGAATCCATGACCTTCGCCGCGGTATCCAATGCCACCGAGCTACCATCGCCTCATGTACAAGTTATCTTATATTTGGCTAATCCACTTATCTTTATGTTCTACGCAACCTACCTATGGTTCACACCGACCTTTGCTCGTTTTTTAACCGACTTCAAAAAAGGAGGAGTTTGTTACGCGATTTCTCTGCCAATTATGAATAGATTTTGATGATTCTTTTTTTTTTTGGTAGATCATGCTTCAGAGGTGGTCCTATTTAAATTTTATCGAAATTGATTCACCACTTTTTGAGAAAATCAACAAAAACAAAAAAATATACTTATATCTCGTTTGATAAACCTTAGTGAATCAAACTGAGTCGTTGAGCATGACTTTTTGGATTTGGATGAAATTTTGTGTGTATACTTCAATGGGTTCTTCGATGGTTTTAAAATACAAATGGACCCGGTAGGTGGCGCTGGAATCGAGTTCCAAGATTTGTTTCAATTTCAGGGCAGGACGACGACGTCTGCCGGGCCCGCTAGTTATACATATATTATATTTTACCGGCCCGACTAGTTCGAGTTAGACGATTTCAGGACAAACTAGTTTCGCCTAGGACAACATATAATAAGGAATAAACTTTAAAAATTGAAAAATAAAATTATTTTTAAACATAAAAAACAAAAACCGACTTCAAAACTGTAACCTATACCTATGTACAAACATAAACTAAAAAGTAAAGAATAATATTTTAATTTCAAAGTAAGAGCCTTAAAGGACAATCAACAAAATTATTGATCTTTATAAACAGTTCTTTTTGGAGTCGGTGCCAGCCAAGAAGAAGGACAGTTTTGAACTGGAAGTGTTCATAAGAGAAAACGTCTTACGACACCTCTCCTTACGGTAATGTTCCTTAGGTCTGCGCCGTCGCTCCCCTACTTTTCGAAGTTTGTTACAAAGGCAGAATTAAACCGTAGGTACTGTTTTTTAAACGACTTCAAAAAAGGAGGAGGTTATATGCCTTCACAAGCATCGCCAGGTGGCAATTCAGCCTCCCAGGGAGGAGATTAAGTAATCCCTAGGTTCGGGAACTCACTCTAGCGGTCAACCGTTTCACCGGATCTCCCTAACCGCACGCCAACATGCTGCGCCTGCACTACTCAATAGCGACTCCATAATACCGCCGGTCCCTCCGCCGTCAGCACAGTGCCTCCTCTAAAGAGCTCTGGCAACCTTACTCACCGCAGGAACACAACACCACTTGGCAGTGTTATTTGGCTGCGATATTCTGTAAGGTGAAGGTACTTCCCCAATCAGACGGCCCCAATTATGAGCAGATGTTATGCTATGTCCTACCTCCTCAAACCGTACGAAGCCTATTAAACCTATTAGGCTTGGCACCGACTTCAAACAGATCAAAAGGTATTTATAGAATAATAATTTGAATAGGTGCGTAGGTAGTTTATATAATTAAAGTTTTTGGTCTATTTAGTTATTGAAATATTTTTAACCGACTTCAAAAAAAGGAGGAGGTTCTCAATTCGTCTGTATGTTTTTTTTTTTTTTTTTTTGTATGTTTGTTACTCGATTTCTCTGCCAATTATGAATAGATTTTGATGATTCTTTTTTTGTTTGGTAGATCCTACTTCAGAGGTGGTCCCATTAAAATTTTGTCGAAATTGATTAAGCACTTTTTGAGAAAATCAACAAAAACGAAAAAAAATCTATCTCGTTTGATAAACCTTAGTGAATCAAACTGAGTCGTTGAGCGTGACTTTTTGGATTTGGATGAAATTTCGTGTGTATACTTCAATGGGTTCTTCGATGGTTTTAAAATACAATTGGACCCGGTAGGTGGCGCTGGAATCGAGTTCTAAGATTTGTTTTAATTTCAGGGCAGGACGACGTCTGCCGGGCCCGCTAGTCATATATTATATTTTACCGGCCAGACCCGATTTCAGTAGCCCAAGCACGAATTTTTTGACATTTCGTAACGTAACCGTCTCGAGTTTACCATA
Source organism: Ochropacha duplaris (assembly GCA_951361185.1). Lineage (NCBI taxonomy): Eukaryota > Metazoa > Arthropoda > Insecta > Lepidoptera > Drepanidae > Ochropacha > Ochropacha duplaris. The sequence continues at coordinate 7,369,014 of OX592712.1, read as the reverse complement.
CGATGACGATAGTTGGTAGCACAAGTCACTTACTGTCGACTATCGAGAAATCGATACCATTACGAAGATGACGTCATACTACGTTAATAGGGACAGGCTTGATTGAATGAAAACTATCAAATTGAATGTACGAAGAACGAATCACTCGTTCGAAAACCACGTAAAAATATACAATATGTTAAAATATATACATTTTTTCAATGAAAACACATGCATACATTGAAATGGTTTATGATTTATGAACGATCCATGTTTGACACATTTGATTAGTGGGACATCTCTTTGACATGTATCCCAACAAGAAGAAATGTTTATTTCCAGCATTATATTAGCAGCTTATGATGAGAACTAGTCACCTCCAGTATTTGACGATGGTGGAGTTTATGGAGAAGTAAGTATATACATATTTTGATTCCTTATCTTGTGATTGCAAATTACATTTGTTTGATAATTTTATTTGGCTTCGTAATGCCATAAACAAACAATGTTTATAAATGTACACTATATATTTTCCAGGCATGGAGATGTATCGAACCTTCTGGGGGTCCTCTCACAACAAGGACAAATATGATAGTGTACCAAACTTGCGTGAGCACACTCTTGTATGGAGCTGAAACTTGGACGTCGTACGCAAAGCAAGAAAGAAGATTAAACAACTTTCACATGCGGACAAGTGTGAGAAGAGACACATGAGTGCGAGAGTCACTTCAGCCATCAGTTTAGATGCCAAATATGTGAACGCTGCTATCGCTCCCGTATCGGACTGTACAGTCACTCTAAGGCCTGCCACACGGACGCTGTTTAGATCATCTATTTAACATGTATAAGGCCTTTATAAGTTTATAATTATATTCCTTTTGTAATAGTTAAAAAATGAGACTTTGGCAGACTGGGACTGCAAGACAGGCAGATAGGAAGTATAATAATAAGTTTATTGATGCATTTTAAGTTATGTAATGAATATCCTGTCATGTCCATAAAAATATATTATTATTAATTAAGATTGAGAGAGGAAGAGTTAAGATTGAGAGAAGAAGAGTTGCATGAAAGAGTGAGAGAGAGATGTACTGTGGTTACAAGGGCAATGGCTGGAATTTTTGAGAGAGGCTATGAATGTTTTTTTTATGGAAGATGGAAGATTTATGGAAAGGCAAGAAAGGAATGAAGTATGAAAGAGGATATGATTGTAATCAAAATTGTTGTATAAAATAATAAAAGGTGTTTATGCACATACATCTTAATAAATACATAAATCTTATTTCTAGTTTCTTATTAAGATTGTTTAATAAAGGCTATCATAATGCACATACATGGTTTTATTGTAGGTTTCTTTTTAGTTTTACATTATTTTATCAAAAAGCAAACATAATCATCAAATCAAAAGTTATTTATTTAAATAAGGCACTTATAAAAGTTACAAATTGAATCTACTACTGGTTATTCAGTTATTAGCAGACAAGCATCCTTCCATTCACACTCTTTTTGAAAAACCCCATGCTGTATTTCCTTGAGAAAACCACGGCAGCTCATTCTACAACCGTAGGCCTCCCCAACGAGTCTTTGATAAGACCCTGTTACGTAAAAAGATAAAGCACAAAGAACCTGTAAGAAATAACCATTGCTTAATACACAGAAATATATTGATAGGCCACTGAAACCTTAATATATTATTCGTAGTCTTCATACCTTGAGTTCTAAAGGGATTCTTTCGCTGGAATGAAGTGAAGTTTTAAGTTGCAGCTGCTCACAGTTGCATATACTTAAATGCCACTTTATTGAGGCGATATCTATTTTTGAATTATATATCCAAGAGCTCCATGGGTTTAAACACTTTCCTTTTTTTGGCTCTACGCCTAATTTCTCTATAAAATTAAATTAAAATAATTAGCCGAGTATAAAACAATAAAAACATACAAGAAATATTATAACCTAAAAAACGAACTCACCTTGTGAACCCATCTCTTTGCTCATTTATCGCTATTTCGGAGAGCAAATAGTAATGTAAAGTGCTCCGTTGCATTATATTTATGAAAAAACACCAAATGTATTAATTTTATCGATTTATAAACTTGTCGAACCTTTTCTCACTGACAAATTTATAGTGAATAACCTTGCGTACGTTCTCGACAGCACGACGATACCCAGCCTTCGAACAAATGTCAAAACAAAATTCGTGCTCGCGATTTGATACAAAATGTGTCAAGTGACGATACGATGGCGATACGAAAGTAAACCAAAACCCTTCGTGCTGCCAAATTTAGTTCGTTTTACGTCCTGTAGGGGCGCTGATCAATTTTCATACAATTTTTACTCGATGACGTTACGAATAACTTTTCGAAAGAAATTCGTGCTAGGGCCACAGGACAAACTAGTTTTGCCTAGGATAACATATAATAAGGAATAAACTTTAAAAATTGAAAAATAAAATTATTTTTAAAAATAAAAAACAAAAACCGACTTCAAAACTGTAACCTATACCTATGTACAAACATAAACTAAAAAGTAAAGAATAATATTTTAATTTCAAAGCAAGAGCCTTAAAGGACAATCAACAAAATTATTGATATTTATATATCTATTTAATATTTATAAACAGTTCATTTTGGAGTCGGTGCCAGCCAAGAAGGACAGTAGCCCAAGCACGAATTTTTTGACATTTCGTAACGTAACCGTCTCGAGTTTACCATACGATGACGATAGTTGGTAGCACAAGTCACTTACTGTCGACTATCGAGAAATCGATACCATTACGAAGATGACGTCATACTACGTTAATAGGGACAGGCTTGATTGAATGAAAACTATCAAATTGAATGTACGAAGAACGAATCACTCGTTCGAAAACCACGTAAAAATATACAATATGTTAAAATATATACATTTTTTCAATGAAAACACATGCATACATTGAAATGGTTTATGATTTATGAACGATCCATGTTTGACACATTTGATTAGTGGGACATTTCTTTGACATGTATCCCAACAAGAAGAAAAGTTTATTTCCAGCATTATATTAGCAGCTTATGATGAGAACTAGTCACCTTCAGTATTTGACGATGGTGGAGTTTATGGAGAAGTAAGTATATACATATTTTGATTCCTTATCTTGTGATTGCAAATGACATTTGTTTGATAATTTTATTTGGCTTCGTAATGCCATAAACAAACAATGTTTATAAATGTACACTATATATTTTCCAGGCATGGAGATGTATCGAACCTTCTGGGGGTCCTCTCACAACAAGGACAAATATGATAGTGTACCAAACTTGCGTGAGCACACTCTTGTATGGAGCTGAATCTTGGACGTCGTACGCAAAGCAAGAAAGAAGATTAAACAACTTTCACATGCGAATAAGTGTGAGAAGAGACACATGAGTGCGAGAGTCACTTCAGCCATCAAGCGGCCCTCAGTTTAGGTGCCAAATATGTGGACGCAGCTGTCGCTCCCGTATCGGACTGTACAGTCACTCTAAGGCCTATCACACGGACGCTGTGTAGATCATCTATTTAACATGTATAAGGGCCTTTATGAGTTTATGATTATATTCCTTTTTTAATAGTTAAAAAATGAGACTTTGGTAGACTGTGACTGCAAGACAGGCAGAAAGGAAGTATAATAATTAGTTTATTGATACATTTTAAGTTATGTAATGAATATCCTGTCATGTCCATAAAAATATATTATTATTAATTAAGATTGAGAGAGGAAGAGTTAAGATTGAGAGAAGAGTTGCATGAAAGAGTGAGAGAGAGATGTAGAGCTTGGGTTACAAGGGCAATGGCTGGAATTTTTGAGAGAGGCTATGAATGTTTTTTTTCGCTTTATGGAAAGGCAAGAAAGGAATGAAGTATGAAAGAGGATATGATTGTAATCAAAATTGTTGTATAAAATAATAAAAGGTGTTTATGCACGTACATATTAATAAATACATAAATCTTATTTCTAGTTTCTTATTAAGATTGTTTAATAAAGGCTATCAATCATAATGCACATACATGGTTTTATTGTAGGTTTATTTTTAGTTTTACATTATTTTATTAACAAGCAAACATAATCATCAAATCAAAAGTTATTTATTTAAATAAGGCACTTATAAACGTTACAAATTGAATCTACCACTGGTTATTCAGTTATTAGCAGACAAGCATCCTTCCATTCACACTCTTTTTGAAGAACCCCATGCTGTATTCCCTTGAGAAAACCGCGGCAGCTCATTCCACAACCGTAGGCCTCCCCAACGAGTCTTTGATAAGACCTTGTTACAAAGAACCTGTAAGAAATAACCATTGCTTAATATACAGAAACATATCGATAGGCCACTGAAACCCTTAAATATATTATTCGTAGTCTTCATACCTTGAGTTCTAAAGGGATTCTTTCACTGAAATGAAGTGAAGTTTTAAGTTGCAGCTGCTCACAGTTGCATATACTTTAATGCCACTTTATTGAGGCGATATCTATTTTTGAATTCTATATCCAAGAGCTCCATGGGTTTAAACACTTTCCTTTTTTTGGCTCTACGCCTAATTTCTCTACAAAATTAAATTAAAATAATTAGCCGAGTATAAAACAATAAAAACATACAAGAAATATTATAACCTAAAAAACGAACTCACCTTGTGAACCCATCTCTTTGCTCATTTATCGCTATTTCAGAGAGCAAATAGTAATGTAAAGTGCTCCGTTGCATTATATTTATGAAAAAACACCAAATGTATTAATTTTATCGATTTATAAACTTGCCGAACCTTTTCTCACTGACAAATTTATAGTGAATAACCTTGCGTACGTTCTCGACAGCACGACGATACCCAGCCTTCGAACAAATGTCAAAACAAAATTCGTGCTCGCGATTTGATACAAAATGTGTCAAGTGACGATACGATGGCGATACGAAAGTAAACCAAAACCCTTCGTGCTGCCAAATTTAGTTCGTTTTACGTCCTGTAGGGGCGCTGATCAATTTTCATACAATTTTTACTCGATGACGTTACGAATAACTTTTCGAAAGAAATTCGTGCTAGGGCCACAGTTTAATTCTGCCTTTGTAACAAACTTTCGAAAAGTAGGGGAGCGACGGCGCAGACCTAAGGAACATTACCGTAAGGAGAGGTGTCGTAAGACGTTTTCTCGTATGAACACTTCGTGTCTAGTTCAAAACTGTCCTTCTTCTTGACTGGCACCGACTCCAAAATGAACTGTTTATAAATATTAAATAGATATATAAATATCAATAATTTTGTTGATTGTCCTTTAAGGCTCTTGCTTTGAAATTAAAATATTATTCTTTACTTTTTAGTTTATGTTTGTACATAGGTATAGGTTACAGTTTTGAAGTCGGTTTTTGTTTTTTATTTTTTGTCCATTTTATTTAATGTCTTATTCAGTTTATTTTTCTTTTAAAACTTTGAACTTTAGAGCTATCGAAGCAAACAAATACCTACTATTCAAATAAATATAATTCAAATCACTGGCACCCATAACACAGATTTTTCTAGCTTGGGAGCCAGAAGACCCATATAATTGTGTTATTTAGCCAGTCCATAATATTTTTTGTTGTAATATCTATGTTTTTTATGTGTGGCAAATAAATAAATATTATTATTCTTATTAATGATATTCCGAGACTAGACCCCTCTAAAAAATTAACAGATGATGTATTTAAAAACAAAGTAGTATATTATTATGTAGTAAGTACCTATCTATACAATACGTATATCAATTACCTATATGGTTTCCATAGCACGAGGCTCTGTGAAGAATAACCCAGCATAAACATATACATACTTAATATATTATATCCGTGGTATAAACTCAGTGTAATACACTAACTAATACAATTTTCACATAGTATCAACTTTAAACCTCGACTTCATTATTTATATTCGACTAGCTTTCCGCCCTGCAATATACCTCTCGGAAAATGGGTATATACCATCTGACAGACAATTCTACTTCCGTGCGCGCTCATTGGTCAATAAATAAGTTTCGAGTTTGAGGCTGAATGGGCTAAAACCCTTTGCCTGCACTACAATAGAGGAAATTAAATTACACACTATCTTGCATTCCTATCTGACAGCTAAAAGCTAACCCTACCATGCGGCTTCCTTTCAAATCACTCCCACAGATTGCAGGAAAGCGAGAGGACAGATGTTACACATCAAAAAGATACATAAAGTCGAACACAGAACCTCCTCGAAAACTTGTGTTCTGAGAACTCGATCAGGTCGTATACCCAAATATACACAGCCCAGTACCAATAACGTGGTAATACGTGGGAGTACTTGTTGCCTAAAATAGTTAATGTGCTACCAGATTGTAGTTGTGAGCGACGACCGCTTATACATATAAATAAGTCCACGAGACCTCCGCAGGCTCTTTAGTTTACCTCTGTAATTTTCTTCCATGCGGTTCTTCTATCCGTCATATCGTCCTTTGTTTTATTTCGTTTTTAGGGTTCCGTACCCTAAGGGTAAAAACGGGACCCTATTACTTAGACTTCGCTGTCTGTCTGTCACCAGGCTTTATCTCAATAACCGCGATAGCTAGACAGTTGAAATTTTCACAGAAGATGTATTTCTGTTGCCGCTATAACAACAAATACTAAAAACAGAATAAAATAAATGTGTAAGGGGCTCCCATACAACTAATATGATTTATTTGCTATTTTTACGGAACCCTTCGTGCGCTAGTCCGACTCGCACTTGGCCGGTTTTTCACTTTATTTTGTAACTAGTTTTCCGCCTCACGGTTTCACCCACGTTCCCGTGGGATCTTATCTTTTCCCGATATAAAAAGTATCCTATATATATATAAGTTATATAAGTCGAGAGAGTATATATATATAAAAAAAAAAATATATATATTTAATATGGGAAACAAATATAATTTAAATAATAGGTACTTACTCGTACCATTGTAGGGGCACAGCACAGCTGCACATACACACTCGCTGAACAACTGGCGACTGTCGACTGTATGTATGATTTTCCTTTTGTATTTGTTCATTTCTACGTCAATTATGGACTGATTTTGATATATAAATAGAAATGAAAATATCTGGCTTGCTTTCTATAAGAGAGAGAGAGAGACAGACAGAGAAACATGCTCACGCCGCACAGCTTACAATAAAGTGACAGTGACACTAAAACTGTCGTAAGAATTTTTTCCTTCTAACCCCCTTTCACAACGCTTCGTTCCAATAAAATTCATCAATATCGTAATCTGGGGGCACGGCAGTGCCCCGCCAAGACAAGCCAGCGAAGCGAAAACGCAGGGGCACTACCTACCTTTTCTCGAAGCGCTTCGTCGTATTTTTGAACCCTCTTCTTTTCTTTTCGTGCGGGCGTTTTCCGCAATTGGGCGACGGATTGCGCCCTTTTTGCGTCGGAGGGTGTTTGGCTGGGGTTACTCCAGCCATCCTATATCCTCAAGGAAGCCTGCCAGCGCCTTGACGTTGCTGACCGCCTCCCTGAGACTACCCGGGTTGCCCAGGTAGTTTGCCCGGCATTCGGCCACCCCACCGCATTCCAGCAGGACGTGGGCGGCTGTTTCTTCTGCCCTCATGCAAGCTCTGCACAGGGGGCTGTCTGTGACACCTAGATTGAACAGATGTTTGTTAAAACTGCCGTGACCGGTTATAGCGCTAGTTACTAGTCGCAAACGTGGCTTACTCAGTTGTAGGAGTGCTCTAGAGAGCCTTGTATTAAGTTGAGGCAAAGCTAGTTTGGCCTGCCTGCACTCCTCATGGTTGTTCCAGTAGTTTTGGTGGAGGTGGTATGTGCGTTCACTTATCCTACCTTTAAACCAGCACTGTGGGAGAGGGAGAAAGGGTTCGGGTCCCACCGGTTTTGACTCCGATCCTCTCCTTGCCAGTGAGTCAGCTGCGTCATTGCCTCTGTCTCCACTGTGTCCTTTAATCCATTGTATGGTTATGTTATTGTGGGTGCCTACCAAATTTACGGCCTTTTGACACTCCACTACAAGACTAGATGTCACCTTAGTACGATCCAGTGCTTGTAGTACTGATTTGCTGTCTGAGAGAATGATAATGTTATGATCTGTTACCTTTCTTGTCGCTATTGCCTGAGCCGCCAGGAGGATCCCCATGCATTCAGCCTGGAAGACTGTGCTGTGGGATCCTAGGGGTTTGACAATGTTGATGTTAAGGTCCTCCGAGAAGACGCCTGTACCAGTGCCTGCACTGGTTTTTGAGCCATCCGTGAAGATTCTGAGTGATCTGTGGACCCGGCTAGGGTCGCCGCACTCGGACAGTTCAATTTTGAATCTTTTGTTAAAGATGTGGATTGGCGCCACCTTGTCACAGGGGGCGTCTATTAGGGGTGTGTTGTTCCAGTCTAGAAAAATACTGTTAAAGTGCTTGACTTTATCAAACCTGTTTAGTTTTAGAAATTTGAGTCTTAGAGCTGCTTGAGCCGCTTCTTGTTGGATGAATAAGTGGAGCGGCGGTAGATTTAGCATGGCTTCCATGGCCGCAGTCGGAGTGGTCCTCATGCAACCTGTGATTGCACAACATGCTAGTCTTTGGAAGCTTTGGAGCTTTTTGACGCAAGTTCCTAGTTTGGTTCTTGGCCACCACACAAGGGCTCCGTAGCTTAGCGTTGGTCGTATTATTACCGTGTATAGCCATTTGAATATCTTGGGGGACAGACCCCAGCGTTTACCTACCATTTTGCGGCATTGCCACAGGACTATGCTGCTTTTTTTGGTTTTCTGGTCAATGTGGCTGCTCCAGTTGAGTTTACTGTCCAACGTTAGACCAAGGTACTTGACTTCACTTGATGTCTGTAGAGCGGATCCAAATAGTTCCGGTGGGTTGTAGTTACCCACATTACGCTTGTTAGTAAACATTACCATTTCTGTTTTTGTTGGATTCACGGTGAGGTCGTGCTCGACGCACCAGTTCTCCACCAGTTTCAGCGCCGCCTGTGTAGTATCACAGACTATGCTGGCCTGACGTCCGGTCATTAGGATGGTGATATCGTCTGCATAACCTACCGTATAGAAGTATTTGGAGTTGAGCCTGGTCACAAGGTCATTTACCACGAGGTTCCACAGCAGCGGCGATAGTACGCCCCCCTGCGGACAGCCTCTAGCCACCAGTGCTCCCCTGCCGTCACCTCCAGCAACCTTTACCACTCTGTTACGTAGCATGTTGATTATCCAGTCGGTGAGAAGTGTAGGGACTTTGTGTCTTACTAGCGCTAACTCTATACTGGTGAAATTTGTTCTGTCAAAAGCTCCCTCAATATCAATGAAGGTGCCTAAACAGATCTGTTTATTTTCGATGGCCTCCTCGATTTTTCCCACCACCTGATGGAGTGCCGATTCTGTGGATTTGCCTGCACTGTATGCGTGCTGGTGTTTGTGAATAGGGGATTTGAATAAAGTTGTATCCCTAAGTTGTCTGTCGCATAGTCTTTCTAAAGTTTTTAGAACGAAAGACGTAAGACTGATGGGCCTGAAGGCTTTTGGATTTGTATAGTCTGCCTTACCTGGTTTGGGTATGAAGATTACTTTTACTTCTCTCCACGCTTGTGGAGTGTACCTGTAGGCTAGACATGCTTGAAAGATGACGGTCAGGTGGATAGCGATATTTTCCCCTCCCCATTGCAAAAGGGCTGGGAAAATGCCATCTGTGCCCGCTGATTTGAAAGGAGAGAAACTGTTGGTTGCCCATGTTACTTTTTCAGGTGTTACAATTTCACGAGCTAGCGCCCAGCATTCCTCTGTAGCTACATATACCTTGTCCTGTGTTTCTGATGTTTGCATGAAATGACAGTCCGGGAAATGTGTTTGGAGTAGGATATCATTGGCTTCACTGGCGGTTTTTGATGTGGAGCCATCCGGTCGTCTCAGCTCCCCTATCTCAATGTTTCCCTGTTTCGCCAAGATTTTCCTTACCCTGTTTGCTTGAATGTTGGAAGCGATGTCCCCACTGAACTTCCTCCAGGACATCGTTCGCCAGTACCTTATACGTTTTTTGTATAGTGCTTTCGTTGTTTTGTACACGTCCCAGTCGTTGTCCTCCCGGATGTTGAAGGCTCGATTAAAAGTTCTTCCCACCCTTGCTCGAAGGCTTGTTAGCTCTGGACCCCACCATGGGGTTTTACCATTACTGGGTTCCTTGGGGCATGAGAGAGGGCAAGACTGGTTGTAGCAGCTTATTAAGGTGTCATTAAAAAATTTTACCTGTTTTTCTAGTTGCACGACGTCTTCTAACTTCGTGCAAGTGTTATTTGGCTTCAAACCCTCTGTGATCAGTTGTTTGTAGCGTTCTCGATTGGTTTTCCTAGGCTGCCTTCTAGGAGCAACCTGTGTTGTATGTACCATGATATTGAAACGGATCCACCGGTGATCCGAACAGGAAGCTTCATTTGATACATGCCATTCAGTTATTGTACTACCTGTGGAGGGTGTAGCTAAAGTGAGGTCGATTATGGTTCTACTACGTCTGTCGACGAAAGTTGGTTCACTACCTCTGTTTAAGATTTCTAAATTTGTTGTTAGTAAGAAGTCAACAAGTTGTATACCTCTGTTGTTGTTTTGGTCCATACCCCAAAGTTGGTGGTGGGCATTGGAGTCCGTTGCAATGATCAGCTCGAGTGTGTTTCTCTCGCAGTGTCGGACCAGGCGTATGAGTTCATCCGGGGGCGCAGGCTCACCGTCCGGCATGTACGCTGTTGTAATTAGAAGTTCACGTTGCCTGGTGTCTTGTACAGTAAGCTTTATAGTGCATAAATCTCTGGAACAGAAATCCATTAGTGGCTGTGCATCAATATTCTTAGAAATGTAAATACAGGTTCTTACGTCTTTTGTGGTGGCACTCACAAGCTTACCTCCTAAATTGGAGAGTCCACATATGGCTCCACCCCTGATCCACGGCTCCTGGATCAGGGCGACTGCTGTGTTGTTGGCCTCCAACCACTTCCGAAGCTGAGCCGTTGCGGTGATACTGTGGTGGAGGTTGCTCTGGATGAACTGGGCTTTAGAGAGGGGTGGCATCTTGGCCCTCCTCCTCGTTCAGCACCAGTTCATTGAGGCCCAGGATTTCGTCCTCTAAGAGGAGTTCAATCCCGGGTTCCTCAGTAGAGTGACCTGTCTCGATATGCTGGGACACCTTCGGGTCTGTCTTCGGCTTGGATGGCGTTGAAGTCACCCTCCCCAGATTAGCCGCCCCGTCGACGCCCCCCTGTATGGTTGGGGGGACCTCGACGTAGCGGCCTCTGTCGTCCCTGAATTTGACATAGACCGATCCGAGGCGGTAGCTCAGCCTGCGCTTCCTTGCCATTACCTCGGGAATCATGTCTTCAGGGACGCTGAGTGTTAAGAAGGTGGCTCCCACGTTCTCCTGCCTGTGCATGGCGTGGAGCAGCCAACGTTGCGCCTGTGCCCAAGGGTTGGACATGTTGAGCCGCTTCCCCACCAGTACCCTATCAGTCTCTAAAGTTGGGAGCAGAATTCCTACCCGCACCCTGCGAGGGATATCCTCCGGGTTGAGCACGACCAGGTCTTCCACCCCCGTGTAGGAGGCTAATGTGTCCTTTACCCACTGGACTGTGGCGACATCTTGGCACTGCAGTCTGAGGCAGCCCTCCAGGTATCGTGGTTTCCCACAGAACGCCGGTTTGGGGTTCGCCTTGTCGTCGCTGAGCGCGCAGATGTCGTACTGGTCCAGCAGGTGTTGTTCGATCGTTGTCGCCACTTCCCGTGCGATGAACCTACTGGTTGACTGGGTGATGGCGACTTCGATGTCTTGGTTGGTGTTTGTGTTTTTGCCCGCTGCTGCCGCGTATGAAGGGGGTTTGGGTCCGCGAGATGGGCAGAGCTTCTGCTTCTTGGGCTCACCCTTCGGAGATATCGTCTCGTCAGGCCTTGCCCGTTTGGCATTGGCTCCACCTTTCCCACTTGCCTTGCCCTTTCTCAGCGGCTCCTTGCCCAAGTCCCTGCTAGGTCCCGGTTTGGCCTGTGGCTTCTCCGTTACCCTGCAGTCACTCGAGCCAGGATTTGCAGCGGGTGTGGTTGTGGAGGGTGTGGTTACTCCCTTGTTGGTTTTCTTTTTTCTCTCCAGCTTGGCCTTGCGTCGCTGCTTCCTCGTGAGGGCCTTCCCAGGGTTGGACTGCGGCTCCCCATCGCCCTTTGCAGAGGTCTGGTTTGCCAGTGGTCTACCCTGTTCCGATCCCCACGTGGCCCAGCACGCTTCGACGGCGGAGGAGGAGCATGCCTTGGGTCTCCCATCGGTTTCTTCCTTCGGCATGTTCTTTTGAACCCTCATAACTTCGCTTTGGATTATACCAGATAAACAAAATTCTCAGGATATGATGCCTATAGCAAACTTATTAAACATATAAAGTTTCATTCGCGTAGCTGTTATACTTTAGATTTTATTGATATCTAAAAACCCCCGATTTCGTCACTGACTGATGATCATCAAAATTCATAAATGGTACTTCCTGAAGTTCTAGAAAGCTGAAATTTGGTATTTAGGCTAATATTAGTACACAAACAACAAAAAAATTTTAAAACTTGAAACTTTTATCCCCGAACCCCTTAAATAGGGAATGCGTCAACTATGTATGTATGAGGACACCCTTTAATTTTCAACTTTTTTTATTTTTTTAATTTTTTCCTTAGTTTGTGCTGTAAGACCTTGCCTTTTGCTAAATTTTGTGATTCTAGGTCGACGGGAACTACCCTATAGGTTTTCGACGGTTTTATCCCAGGAACGGGTGGACCTAACAAGTTGAAATTTATACCAGATACTGAAGTCTAATAGTCCCTATTAGGTGTATAAAAATCAAGGTCTTGAGTCAACACGAGAAAAAGATATGGGCAAATTTTGTACCAAAATTTTACTTAATATTCAACATTTTTTATTTTTCGGAATTTTCCCTTTACTTGTGCTGTAAGACCTTGCTTTAAACCAAAATTGATAAATTTAGGTCAACCGGAAGTACCCTATAGGTTTTGGGTCGAAAACCTATATGGTAGTTCCCGTTGTCCTAGAATCACGAAATTTGGCAAAAAGCAAGGTCTTATAGCACAAATAAAGGGAAAATTCCAAAAAGTAAAAAAAGTTTAAAATTAAAGGGGGTCCCCATACATACATAGTACCACCAATTAAGATAGACCTCTGAGTTGTATCGGAGCTCATACAATTTTGAGGTCTAGCTTAATTGGCACCTATCTCCAATAAGGTAATTGAAAACTTAATCGAAAAAAAATTGAAATAAATCCTCAAGACTCCATTACCGTGATGAACGAACTATTTACAAGTTTGTTCGGAACACTCGGTGCGTGAGTCCGACTCGCATTTGACCGGATTTTTATACACCTAATAGGGACTATAATAGACCTCAGTGTTTGGTATAAATTTCAACTTGCTAGGTCCACCCGTTCGCCCGTTCCTGAGAAAATCGGTGGTGACACACTGACCGACGGACAAGAGAGTGATCTTAGTGTTTCTTTTTTTACCTTTTGAGGTACGGAATCCAAAAAATAATGTAATAAAATAATAATACCACCCTTTCTCATACTAATAAACAACAAAAATACAGAGGCAGTCCAAATAAGTTTTCACTTCAAAAACTAGATGGCGTTGTCTCTAATTGAAACGAGCTATGGTTTCATTCTTAGAGATTTATATAGGCAAAAAGTTTCATTTTATTAAGTTTCGTTAGTTTGTCTGAACATAGTCGATTTTTCAACTGATTTAAAAGTTAGCATGGATTGTGAAATAGTTTCACTTGAAGTAGAGCTGGGACCTCGCCGTCATCGTATGTTTCATATGCCGGGAGATAGTTCCTGCCTCTTCTATTCCTTGACATACTTAATGTATGAAGAAATAGACGTTGAGGTCACGTCGCAAGTCAGGACTGCTATCGTGCGATATGTTGTAGACCACTGTGATGAACTACAAGCCAAAGGAAGCGAAGCGCAAGGGCACTACCTACTAGGGGATAGCAGTTTGTACGAGACTTCAGTTTTCACTTCAAAAACTAGGTATATGGCGTTGTTTCGAATTGAAACGAAAATATTGTCACAAGCAATGTACAAAAAGAAGTGAAATCCCACCAAAAACATTATCATGTAAAGAGTGCTGCCAAGACACCACATGGCTCGCACTGTCAAAAAGTAATCAGATCTCATGTTGATCCAAGCTTCTAACTCTACACGCCCTAACTCTACAAGCTCTAACTTCACAAACTCTTATTAGTGAAAATATGTAACTTGGCCATTTCGTTACTACAAAATCAGAAACGTAATGAACAGTGAATAAATTTTTCACCTTAAGCCCATGTGAATGTAGCGAAATGGCCAAGTTATATATTTTCACAAATAAGAGTTTGTGAAGTGAGAGCTTGTAGAGTTAGGGCGTGTAGAGTTAGAAGCTTGGATCAACATGAGATCTGATTACTTTTTGACAGTGCGAGCCATGTGGTGTCTTGGCAGCACTCTTTACATGATAATGTTTTTGGTGGGATTGAATATTCTAGGAGCTATACAAAAAAAAGCTTTTATGCACTAAAGCCGTTTTAGACTTTACATGGCACAGTTGATTCACATATTGAGAGACGTTTACGCTGTAAATTAAGTTCATTATTTTTACTTTCAATGGTCAAGTTGATGTGGCGTTCAGATTTTCAACATGAGGGTAGTACACTACCGCTGCTATGGTTTCCTCACGGTATCCGACGTCACTACCACTGAGCTATCATCGCCATAAAATATACATAATTATAGTTTAAGTAAAATGGTAATTTAACGTTTGGTTTTTTGAGTACAGAACCCTGAATATCGATAAAACTGAAATTTCCCGTTTACTTACGATATTTTTCCTTTGAACTAAACAGTTTCATAGGCTGTCTATTTAAACAAACCACATTGGTATGTGTTTTTTTCTTATTACTATAGATTAGATACACACATTTGTGATAGTCAACAGTGTAGGTTTAACAATTAGAATTATTGTTTATATTTTCATGAAAAAGATTAATATTATTAAATATTTAATGAATTTTGTGTTATCAGCATAATACCTATATTTGCTTTAATTCTTCTGGTAAGAATCTACTTTTAAGTTTTATGAAAATATATATGTACTTACAAAAATTCACATTTTACCCTCGATTTTATGATTATTCTGTCTATTTTAATTAAAGTATTAACCTACATAATAAATTTTCAGAGCAAGAAAATGTCTATCAGATCAGCTAGTTTCCTAATATGTATATATTCATATTCCTCAAATAAATTAAACTATTTAATATCCAGTTGTTACAACTTGTGTGAATTCCGTCGCGTGAATTCAACAATACGTAAAACAGCTGTTAGGGTTCCGTTAAAGAACCATCATGGTAAAACTCCGTCCGTCCGACTGTCCGACGTCAATTTAAAAATATTTTTATGTTCATATAAATTGCCAAAATGGGGGTTGAAGCAAAGTGGGGAATTTATATCTGTACTATAATATTATAAAGAGGAAAGATTTGTATTTTTGTATATAACGAATAAACATAAAAACTACTGGAGCGATTTTAAAAATTCTTTAACATAGGCTATATTTAACCCGGGAAAAGATAAGATAGCACGGGAACGCGGGTGAAACCGCGGAGGACAGCTAGTATCAAATAAGAGGGTTTCATTTTGACATTCCAAAATTGTTATTTTTTGGGTGGCGTAGCATTAGTCTAATAATGAAAAATACTCGGTATCGACTATATCATATTCTGGGTTCACTCACTAATCTACACTAAAAATATTAATATTATCTATACTAATATTATAAAGAGGAAAGATTTGATTGTTTGTTTGTTTGCATTGAATAGGCTCCGAAACTACTGGACCGATTTCAAAAATTCTTTCACTATTGGGAAGCTACACTATCCTTGATGAACATAGGCTATATTATATTTTCAAAAAAAAATAGGGTACCTTACTAAAACCCTAATAATGTAACCCGAGGGTTTTTTTCGTCGTTCGTGACCTTTCTCACAAGTGGAAACACGACTATAATACGATATTCCATCATGGAATGCCAGTGCCTATCTTTCGACTTCATCATCAGACCTTGAAACCTAATCGTGGTCAAAGTTCATTACAAGACTTTTCTAACAAGTCCAAACACAGCTATGATACGATGTTCCATCATGAAGTTCCAGTTCATATCTTCCGGCTCCATCATCAGATCAGTTCGACAGTACCATATTATTGTATTGTCATCAGAACTACATACAGCTGCCAATTTTCATGACGCTACGATCCTTGGAAGTTGGTTAAATTAGTTACCTTAGATTCCATTACCTGTGAGTTACATCTGTATGTAACTCACGTCGACCTAATAAAAACCGGTCAAGTTCGAGTCGGACTCGCGTACGAAGGGTTCCGTAAAAACGGCAAAAAATTCACGTTTGTTGTATGGTAGCCCCCCTTAATTATTTATTTTAATTTTATTATTTATTATTAAATTAAAAATATAACTAAGTATTTTGTGAATATTTCAAGTACCTACCTGTTGCCATTATTGATATCGAGCAAAACAGGCTAAAAAAATCGCGTTTGTTGTATGTAAGCCCCCCTTAAATATTTATTTTATTTTGTTTTTAGTATTTGTTGTTATAGCGGCAACAGAAATACATAATTGGTGAAAATTTCAACTGTCTAGCTATCGCGGTTCTTGTGATACAGCCTGGTGACAGACTGACAGACGGACAGACAGCGAAGTCTTAGTAATAGGGTCCCGTTTTTACCCGCGGGGCGGATAGCTAGTATAATATATTTATGGTAGGGGAGGCGAATAGGGGATTTCGGGATTTACTCGAGCGCGGCAGATTAACATAAGGGGGGCAACCTTGCACCTTGTGAAGTATTCTCACCAAATCTGAGCCCTCTATGTAGTGTCGAACGCCTAGGGTGGCCCGTCAAATTAGTAAAAAAAATCGATGGTTTGAAATACTCGAGCGCGTCAGATTAAGGTAAGGTAAGTTAGTTACATGCAAAATAGTGTACATTTCAATAATCTGACAATTTGGGCGTGACGAAAGAAAATTGGAGACTCGCAAAGTTGCAAAAAAAAAACGTCACCGATTAGTTTTTTTTTATTTTGAAGGAAATTAGTCACGAATCACGGAAATATCTTAATCTGCCGATTTGCACAAGCCAAAGTAGCTAAAATCATTATTAAGTGTATAGTCCAGGAATATTATGAGTTTCACCTCAGAATGAGAGATAGTCAGCTATTATCTTGTATAAACCTTTATTTTGACACTCTAAAACTTGTCTCAAAAGCTACTTATCATAGGGTGCCCGCGACTACTGATTTTTCAAGGTCAAAGGTCAAAAAATCATTTATTGCAAATATCTCGTTTCCTATGGGTTTTTTGGTATATGTATTCATAATAAATATTGTAGAAGATTAAATTCTCTACAACTTAAGTGCAAAATTTTTTTCGATATCTTGAACCATTTTCGAGATTTCGATATTTTTTATATATTTTTTTTTTCAAACCGTCAGATTAAGGAAATCCCTCAACATAATTGTCAGATTATGGGTCAGTACAACAAGGCCATCAAGAAGAACCGCCTGTATAAAAACCTGACGCGCTCGAGTAAATCAAGGTCACGATTTTTTTTAGCATTTTCAAAAATCGGCCCTGACTGATGGTCGCGTCCAAATCGTCAGTCTTTAAAATAGGAGCTACTGGAGGGTTCACTTAACATCCCTTATCAATGTCTGACGCGCTCGAGTAAATTTTTTTTTTTAATAATTTCAACCCCTTCGTACGGCCACCCCCACCACGCAAAACGGCAGATTATTATTTTTCCGTTATCAGACAGACGTGGCGCGACTACCCTATTAATATCTGACGCGCTCGAGTATTTCTTGGTGACTGTTTTTTTTTACATTTTTGAAACCCTGTAGACGCTCCCCCCACCGCTGAATGGGAAAATATCACATAACCTTTTTTTCTTTATTCCACCTAATCTCCAAATTCCAGTAGGTCCCAAAGACGCTCGAGTAACTACAAATTTAGCATCATTGCCTCCCCTACCATTAGGTACGAACGAACAAACGGCTATATCGCATGGCTCTGTCTCTTTCTGACAGTCCCCTGGTCCAAGGAACGTAGGTACGGAATCTCCGGTGCGCGAGTCCAACTCGCACTTTGTACAATTCACTGAGACCCTGAATTATTGCCACACAGCTTACATATATTAGCTTACATATATTAGCTTACGTATACATATATTATATTTTACCGGCCAGACTAGTTCGAGTTAGACGATTTCAGGCCTAGGATAACATATAATAAGGAATAAACTTTAAAAATTGAAAAATAAAATTATTTTTAAAAATAAAACACAAAAACCGACTTCAAAACTGTAACCTATACCTATGTACAAACATAAACTAAAAAGTAAAGAATAATATTTTAATTTCAAAGTAAGAGCCTTAAAGGACAATCAACAAAATTATT
This sequence comes from Ochropacha duplaris, assembly GCA_951361185.1. Taxonomy (NCBI): domain Eukaryota; kingdom Metazoa; phylum Arthropoda; class Insecta; order Lepidoptera; family Drepanidae; genus Ochropacha; species Ochropacha duplaris. The sequence continues at coordinate 7,350,510 of OX592712.1, read as the reverse complement.
GATATTTATAAACAGTTCTTTTTGGAGTCGGTGCCAGCCAAGAAGGACAGTTTAATTCTGCCTTTGTAACAAACTTTCGAAAGGTAGGCGACGGCGCAGACCTAAGGAACATTACCGTAAGGAGAGGTGTCGTAAGACGTTTTCTCGTCACTCGTCAACACTTCCAGTTCAAAACTGTCCTTCTTCTTGGCACCGACTCCAAAAAGAACTGTTTATAAATATCAATAATTTTGTTGATTGTCCTTTAAGGCTCTTACTTTGAAATTAAAATATTATTCTTTACTTTTTAGTTTATGTTTGTACATAGGTATAGGTTACAGTTTTGAAGTCGGTTTTTGTTTTTTATTTAAAAAAATTTTTTTTCGATAAATACCCTTCATCTTTTGTGTTCTTGAAACGGTAAAGTCTGTAATATTTTGATCTTGGCGATAACACTACCGTGCCCCAGAATTTACTTACAATATATCAATTGTATAAATATTGTAGTAGGTATGTTAAACAATTTGTAGTTGGCTGGTGCTGCTTGTAAAGTACGTAAGTACGAAGGTACAGATGCTGTCGTTTATAATTCTGTTGATGTTATTTGAGTTGGTGTGGTCGGATAATGTCACGATCCCGAAGTTTAACGAATCCGAGTGGTGGGGATCAGAAGAGCGGACCCGCTGTGAGGATACCAGTATAAGAAGCTTCAAAGTGGAATTTAAAGATTCGGTGAGAGTTAATTTTGTTACCTAATTTACTTTTTGGTTTTCTTCAATTCAATCATCAGTAAATTTTCCCATTAACGAATCCTAGCTAGAACGAATATTGTAAACATCCCACTAATCCTACTAATATTATAAATGTGAAAGTTTGGATGGATGTATAGCCTAAGAGCTACTGAACCTTTTGACTAACCCGCTTCCCACAAAGCTAGATTTTTTTTTAGTGAGATTTTATTATTAGCCAATTAAGAAAGTACCGGTCTGGCAGGCATCTCGCGGTTACGTCATCATCCCTAAAATTTTTGAAAATGCGCGAAAAAAATAAAAAAAAACCTTCTCCCACAAGGCTACAATTTTAATTTGTTATAATTTACATATGTGTAAGTGTAAAAAAAAAATTCCAACCTATTTTGATGGTTGCAAGTATGTGCCAGAACATAGCAAAGTTGTCATCGGGATAGTCATTCATAAACCTACTCCCACAAGCCTCAAATTTTGAGGGAACATTCATTCAGTTGTTTAAAAAATATATGTAAACAGCCAGAACATTCTAGCGGTTACAAGTACCTACCAGACAAGTATATCCCACCAAAAACATAAATGTAAAAAAGGAGAGCCAAGTTCAATACAAAAATTATTCTCTGCTGTGGGCTTCGCCGCAAAAAGAATGGAGATCTGAGATTGAGTGCCAAGTTCTATGCAAAATCCAAATATGTAGTCTAAGGGCTGACTTGGCTGGTTTTCCCATACGAATTATATAGCCTTCGCATGTTCTAAACCTGTTACCTTTGTATTTTTGGTGGGATAATAGATTACAATATCTAATGCCGCCGTTCTAACCCGCCGGGAAAACCTGGCGAGCAGGCGGGTATGGTATGTAGAGGCCTTAATGATGCATTAATAAAATGTTTAATAAATTAATAAAAATAAAAGTAGACTTTATAGACTAAATAACCGTTTGAGATAAGCTTATGAAATTTAGAACACATATGTATCTCGCAAGTCTCAATATATGAGCCAAATTTGATACGTTTATGTAAAATAGTTTTTGATTTATGAGGGGGTCAAAAGTGGCTTCAAATGGTTCGTGTAATATTACACACGGTGCGGCTCGCCAGTTCTGTTTCTTGAACTTGGCTTGACACGCTCCCGCGTGTCTAGATAGTAGTCATGACGCTCGATGGGAGTGCGAGCGCAACGGATTTGTACAGTTATAATGATAGAAAGAAAGGATATGATATATTATATTGTGAAGATATGATGAAGGATCACTGAAATTAAAGATAAACAGAGTTACATATATGTATTTTTTATATAAATATTTGTTAAGATTACTTAACAAATATTTATTATTAAAACTTATTAATCAAATCGTCTCCATATGTCTTTATATATATTATAATATTATTATGGTTATTCACCTATTGAATCATAGTGAAACACTATACATATTATAAAAACAAATTAAAAGAAATAAAATTAAAACAAAATAAAGTTTCAGGAAACTGTACGCCGCATTTTTGAGAAATGAGGTTGACAGCTCAGCGTTTTGTTACAATTTAATTAATCCCCCTAATATTATAAATGTGAAAGTTTGGATGAATGGATGGATGGATGTATGTTTATTACTCATTTACGCCAGAATTATAAGGTTAATAAAAAATACATATAACTGTGTTTATCTTTAATTTCAGTGATCCTTCATCATATCTTCACAATATAATATATCATATCCTTTCTTTCTATCATTATAACTGTACAAATCCGTTGCGCTCGCACTCCCATCGAGCGTCATGAGTAACCGCTAGAATGTTCTGGCTGTTTACATATATTTTTTAAACAACTGAATGAATGTTCCCTCAAAATTTGAGGCTTGTGGGAGTAGGGTTATGAATGACTATCCCGATGACAACTTTGCTATGTTCTGGCACATACTTGCAACCATCAAAATAGGTTGGCAATTTTTTTTTACACTTACACATATGTAAATTATAACATATTAAAATTGTAGCCTTGTGGGAGAAGGTTTTTTTTAATTTTTTTTGCGCATTTTCAAAAATTTAAGAGATGATGACGTAACCGCGAGATGCCTGCCAGACCGGTAATTTCTTAATTAGCTGATAATAAAATCTCATTTAAAAAAAAACTAGCTTTGTGGGAAACGGGTTAGTCAGATGGTTCAGTAGCTCTCCCACTAGTATGTTTGTTACTCATTTACGCCAGAACGGCTTAATGGATCTGGATGAAATTTGGCATAGAGATAGATTATAGTCTGGAATAGCACATAGGCTACTTTTTATATCGGGAAAAGATAAGATCCCTCGGGAACGCGGGTGAAACAGCGGGGCGGAAAGCTAATCCTACTATATTATAAATGTGAAAGTTTGGATGGATGGATGTATGTTTTTTACTCATTTACGCCAGAACGGCTGAATGGGTTTGGATGAAATTTGGCATAGGGATAGATTATAGTCTGGAATAGCACATAGGCTACTTTTTTATCCCGGGAAAATATTAGATCCCTCGGGAACGCGGGTGAAACCACGGGGGACAGCTTATTATAAATGTGAAAGTTTGGATGGATGGATGGATGGATGTATGTTTGTTACTCATTTTCGCCAGAACGGCTGAATGGATCTCAATGAAATTTGTCATAGAGATAGATTATAGTCTGGAATATCACATAGGCTACTTTTTTATCCCGGGAATATAAGATCCCTCATCAAATCTCACAAAAATCTACATTCTTACAGATGGTAGATGACCTAAAGAGTCGTCTTAAAAATACGATTTACTCTGAACCTCTCAATGGCGTTGGATCAACATATGGACTGAACAGCAAACAACTGCCGGGCTGGATCAAATATTGGCGCGAAGAGTACCCCTTCAAAGAAAGAGAAGAATTCTTCAACCAATTCCCTCAGTACAAAATATGTATCCAAGGTCTGGACATACATTTCCTCTGGGTGAAACCTCATGTAAGTTTTTTTTTTGGTACTGGCAAAGCTGGCAATCATCCTTTTAGGATATTTCTGCCTATGTCTAAGTATTTGAAATGGTCTTGGTATATCTGTCACTTCTTTAATATTTTTTAAAATAATTTTTAGTCAATACAATTCTTTTATGTTATAGTCACATTCTCATATTCACTGTAATGTCTAGTCCTGGTCCGTACATGTCCAGTCAGGCTTTAGTGAAATTGGCGGTTGTTCCACTAAAACATTTCACGGATTTTTGAGACAACCTGGAAAGTCACGATACACGCTTTCATTTCACATCACTTCACTTGTGCACTTATAATTGATCTTTATTGGACAAAACGCCACCGATATTATTCAATAAAACTTAAAATATAAGTACCAATTTAATGAAAATAAAAAACTTGAGAGGTGTCAAGGGACACCCGGATGGAACGAAGTTATATAAGTTATATAAGTCGAGAGAGTATATATATATAAAAAAAAAACATTTCTTTTATATATAAATAGAAATGAAAATATCTGGATTGCTTTCTATAAGAGAGAGAGAGAGACAGACAGAGAAACATGCGCACGCCGCACAGCGGTGTCACCGACTCAAAAGTGTCGTAAGATTTTTTTCCGTCTAGCCCCCTTTCACAACGCGCGATAAGGAACTTCGTTCCAAAACTTCGTTCCAATAAAATGAAAACGCAACGTAACTTCGCTAATTCCCGCCAAAAAGTCGTATTATAATAAAACAATCGTTTTTTTAATTTACTACAGAATGGAGTAAAGTGGTTGCTTGTGAGTTTTTTGTCTGTTCACTTCAGAGCTGGATCTAAGGATCTAAGGAGCTTGAGCTTTCGGTGAAGGAAAACATCATGAGGAAACTATAGCACGGTGCTCCGGTTTTTAATACTTGACTGGCTAGCTACCACTCCTATCGGTGAGTTCCGACACTTTCACTTAAGAGCCAGTTGCTTTCAAGGTACTTTGAAAGAGTCGACAACATGTTGGTAATCCCGCTGGTAATGCTAATGTCTATAGGCGACGGTAGTCACTTACCATCAGGTGAAACTGCATGTTGTTTACCTCAAACATAAAAAAAGGTTCTTAGACATTTTAGAACGTTGAAGGTTATGTAATCAAAGTCAAAGTCAAACCCATTTATTCAGTTTAGGTCTGTCGTTTAGGCCCTAGAAGGGCACTTATGAAGGTCGAATTACAGAAGTTATCACATCTTGAATTGAAAACATTATTACCAAAACTATCTGCTGTGAATTCGTAGAATGAATGACATTCAGTATTTTCTTTTAATTTTGTTTTATTAGGTCTACCAGTGACTGTTACAATAGTTCTTAGTCTAAACTTAAATGTAGTATTGAAATAATTGTGCTAATTGTACAATCTATTTAAGGTAAACACCACTTGCATTTAAGATAGTTCTTAATCAAGTTATAAATAAATTAACCTAAGTGACACCGACAAGATTGTGACCGACGTGAAATTATTATTTAAGTGGGGATACTATCAAGCAGAAACCTACGTAAACCATGTAAAGAAACAGCAAAGACATCGACCGATTGACTGTAGGTATTCATTAATCTGCTTAATCTAAAAATTGGGGAGTTCGAACCTAAAACAGTAGTACGAAACGGAGAAGTTAACGGTACGATTGGAGCACGTGGGATATTTCGTGGCACTCTAAAACCAAAACTACTAAGCAATTGAGGACAATCTACATTGTTGTGAAAAAGTTTGTATAGGAAGACGAGATCGAGTAATGACCTGCGCTTTTCTAAAGAGTGCATTCTAAAAATCTCAAGCTTATTCTTATAAGTGAAACGCCTACTAGTTTTGCCAGCTGAAAATGCCAGATGCCACATAAACCTCTTCTGGACTCTTTCAAGCCTTAAGGAATGGGTTGCGTAGTGTGGTCGCCAGATTACACTACATATATACTACACTAATATTGCTCATGTGGTTATGTTTAATTTGCATAACCTTTTGATTAACTGTTGCAGGTAACAAATGGAATTAAGATTCTTCCCCTCCTACTATTGCATGGATGGCCCGGTTCAGTACGCGAGTTCTATGAAGCGATTCCTCTACTTACTAGAAATGATACTGGATACAACTTTACTTTTGAAGTCATTGCTCCTTCTCTACCAGGATTCGGATTCTCTGACGTAAGATTTAATCTTTATTGTGGATTCAATTTTGCATTCAATTAAGCGTCGCTTTATAAGAGTTATCCTGGGATACGCCCTCTCTTCACACACAGTTAATTTACGCCCGATCAAAGAGGACAGTGGCCGGGTTATGTCAGCCTCTTACTAACACCGCGGTGGTCGCCATCTGCGCTGTAGAGGGTGTCGGGTTCTCATACAGAACTCATATTCAAGCTCCCTCAGCGCGCGGCGCTGAGATAGCTCGTCCTGTGTGAAGTGTGATACCTCCGTCCACCACACTCGCTGTACTTCATCCCCATCGTGCTTCTCGGGGCCACTTCTGGGCGCTTACCTACGACCACGAAGGTCCCCGTTTAGTCACCTTTTAGGACAGGCATGTGAGCACCGTAGTTTTACGTTTTCAGTTCTTCCGTGATCGCGCTGCGGTAACGACGTTTCCCTCCGAACCAAAGTCCTATTGCTGTTTCTTGTTATTGTTTCGCTGCGATTGGTTCTTAAGACAAATTTAAATTCTCGCTTGCTCTTGTGCCTTTCTTATGAGTAAGATCCGCCCACTTATCTAATTAAAACGAGATACCTATATACAAGTTACTTGTTGCTTTAAAAATCTGTTCGGAAGAAACATACTTATTGGGTACAGGGATTTCGTTCGGTAGCCGCGAGATTCGAACTCGGTGTCTCCTCGACACGGGCGCCCCACGCCGCACACACTGAGCCAACCGGTAACAACGGAACGTGAGTCACGCGGTGAATTTATCGACTACAATCTACGTCACATCGGCACGACACTGCTATAAGTCTGTAGCACTCCGAGTTTATGAATGACTTGCGCGCTCCCGTGTCTGCTACAAAAACAATTAACAAGACTCGGATTGCTTATTATTATTTATTCTCTTCGTGCGAATTAGACGCCGAATAATGCAACGTACTCCGCCACCATCCCAGTCTGAAACCGTATTATCAGAGCCCGAAGCCGCTGTTACGTCGTGCGAGGAAACAACAACTGCGAAATCGAGGCGTAACGTTAAGCGCACTCGCCCGCACGAATTTTCACCGAGAGTCGAATTCAATCAATTTAAAGAAGAAATGAGGAAAATGATGAACACCTGGAAATCTGACCAGGATTCCTTTCTTAGCAAATTATTCTTCTGATATTAACGAATTAAAGACCCAAAACCTCGAAACTCAAAAAAAAGTCTTTGAACTAGAAAAGTCCCTAACCTTCACAAGTCAGAGCTATGATGATATAAAGATTAACCTATGTGCAATCGAAAAGGAGCGAAAACAATATCGGGAACATATTTTAGTTCTGGAAGACAAAATTGAAGATCTCCAAAGGTCCACCCGCAAGTCTTTTGTTGAAATCAGAATATTCCCTCGAACCAGAAGGAATCCAGAGCCGAGCTAACGAATTTTATTCAAAAGGTATACAAAACTCTTCAGCTTGAACATACACCTGATTCCATACCGACATATACCGCACGAAAGGAAAAACGGTGTCGGCAAGACCGATAATTGTGGACCTTGGAACTTGCATCCAGAAACAGAAGCTCTTGTCGGCTGTAAAGCAGTACAATTCTTCTCATAAGAACAGCAAGTTGAATACATCCGCATTAAGTTTAACTTGTGATCCTCGTCCAATATTTATCTCGGAGCACCTATCACCGACAGCGAAAAGATTATACTTCTTAGCTCGTAACTTATCCCGCGACCATAACTTTGCATACTGCTGGACGGCAAATGGTCGGGTCTACCTGCGTAAATCCGAAGGCACGCCGCAGATATTTGTGCAAAATGAAGCCCAGATTGATGACCTGAAGAATAACATCTGACGGTTTCTATTTTTTAGTGTTTTAGTTAGTATGCTTTCTTTTATACTTAATCAATTAATTGTTTTTGAACTAGTATCTATAAAATTACATACAATAATTTTTAAATTGACTCCTAGACTTTACCATAACTCATATTTACTTACTAAGGCAATGCTACCTCCAAATCGTAACATAATTAATTTATCAACTTGTAACCCACCACATAATATCATACTCAGTTTTCATGAAGCTCACACTTATCTGCGATTGTTTCCTAGTAGACTAGAATATTACTATATGTCTATACACCTGATGCTTATGCAGGTAATATATTCGTCATTCTCCTCTTCTTACAAATATTCCAAAAACAAGTCTCTCTATACGCACAACAATATTTGACTCCCTGTTACTGTCACAATACACTTTTATCTACTTGTCATTATGACTAATCTAAACGAAATATTGACAGAAATTGATACCCTATCGATGTCCAATAGTATTACCTGCGAACCGGAGGCTTGTCTATCTCATTTTATATCCAATAAACATAATTTTTCCATTTTAATACAGAATATTAGAAGCATTAATCGCAACATGGCTGAATTGGAATTATTATTACATAGACTCAAACTTTGTGCGCAAACCACAAGGGCCGCGACAATTTGGGTTCAAAATAAATTTGACACGATGTTAAAGTAGATGATGGCAACAGATTCTCCGAACTAAAGAACAACATAAGCAGGACTTACCAATGTATAGGTCGTCCTATCCAGCAGCGCGTTGATCTTATTCTTGTTACCGGCCGGTTACGTTTTACGCCAAAGAATTCTTCAATGTACACGCAAAATAATAATAATTAGTATGTATTTTTCGGTGCTTTTTTCTGTCGATCTTTTTCTAAGAGTCACGTTTTTTCTCTTAATGACGTTTTACGAAATTCAAAAAGAGGAAGGTTTTGTTTCTTTTTGCTGTGATACCAAAAAGGTTAGTCCCGCATCAGTTGATTAAAAAACCAACCTTTGTATTTTAATTCAGAGAAAATGTGCCAACAAGTGTGTAAAATAACGAAAATAACGGTTTTTTACTTATTATAATAAAACATATTTCTCGTAAACGATACATTTTCCGCCCACCAAAATACATAATTTGTATTTTAAGTTATAAAAAAAAAGAAATGATAATGTTTAACATAACGTAAAACTACGATAGGAATGAAATAAAATTATCTTTTTCTATAAGTTTCCTATTTACAAATAAGATAAGTTACCAAAAGTTAATCTAAATTCATAGGCAAAGGGCAAAGTTTAGTTAATGATCGTTTGAATAGCGTACCGTTAATCGTACGAACAGTAGCTACACGTACCACTCCATCTAGACCAGTATGTAATTGAACCACCTTAGCAATGGGCCAATGTAAGGGAATAGTATCTTCGCTTTTAATTATAACGATAGAATCGATGGATAAAGGTTTACAGTGTTTGGTCCACTTCGCACGTATAGTTAACGATTGTAAATATTCAATCTTCCAGCGTTTCCAAAATACTTGTTGGAAGCGCTGAATGAGTTGCCAGCGGCCTAGTCGATTTAATTTACATTCAGTTAGTTCGCTTTCTGGAATTGCTGTAAGTGGTTCTAACGTTAAAAAATGCCCTGGCGTAAGAACGTTTAAGTCATTTGGGTCAGAGCTGATTGGACATAGAGGACGTGAATTGAGCATTGCTTCAATTTGGATGAAAACCGTATTAAGTTCCTCGAATGTCAACGCTTGATCACCAATGATTCGGTATAGATGTGATTTTACTGCCTTTATCTGAATCTCCCAAACACCACCAAAGTGGGGGCTTGAAGGCGGATTAAATCGAAATTGTATATGTTCAGTTTCAGACGCTTGTTGCATATACATATCGAGTTGGTTACATGCTCCGACAAAATTTGACCCATTATCGGAGTGAATTATTTTAACTCTGCCTCTTCTACCTACAAACCTACGAAGGGCTGCAAGATATGCTTGAGTTGACATGTCCGACGCAACTTCAAGGTGTACAGCCTTAGTGGTAAAGCAGACGAATAGGCAAAGATAAGCTTTACCTATTTTGGCATTACGATGTTTCCCTAATTTTATACGAAAAGGTCCAGCGTAATCAACACCGACAACAGAAAAAGGTTTTACTTGATTCACCCTCGCGGCTGGTAGGTCTCCCATGAATGGTTCAATCGGCACTGGACGTGCACGAAAGCACTTTATGCATTTCGACAAACAGTGTCGAATCGCTCGTTTTGGGGACAAGATCCAAAATTGTTGAGTAATCAAATATTGAACTGTGTTGATACCTGGATGACAATTTTCGCGATGGATAGCTTCAATTATACGATAAGTTAATGTTGAGTCACGAGGGAGCAGTGCAGGATGTTTGTGTTCAAATTCCAATCCAGATTGCGACAGCCTACCGCCCACCCTGAGAATTCCACAGTCATCAATGAATGGGTTTAGTTTACGCATTTGTTTTGATAATAATTTACCTTCTTTAAGGCGTGTGATCTCTTCGCCAAAATGTACAGATTGAATACGTTTAACTAGCAACAGCAAAGCTTGATGAAGTTCTCCCTGACTAATACATTTATCAGTAAAAATAGAAGACTTATTTCGACTGTTGTTGATGAATCGCAGACAATACACTAAGACACGTTGAGCTTTACGAATTGAAGAAAACTTCTCAATAAGATTGTCAAGCATATGCAAATCTTCATGAACAAGCAAAGTTAGTATACGTTCTTCGACTTTAGCATCAGTTTCATTGGTGTTTGCTTTAACAGGCCAAAATTCAGGAGTGTGCATGAGCCAGGATGGACCCGCCCACCATAGACGACTCTGGACTAGATCTTCAGGCAAAAGACCTCTGGAAGCAATGTCAGCCGGATTCTCTTCAGAAGGCACGTGGTTCCATTGAACGTCTGGTATAGCATCGTGAATATGGCTAACTCGGTTTGCGACGAAAGTTTTCCAGCGACTTGATGATGAATTAAGCCATGCAAGCACAACAGTAGAATCTGACCAGGCAAAGGAGCTGGATTTCGGAGGTAAAGATGAGTATGTATCTTTAACGAATTTCATCAAATCAGACAGGAGAACTGCTGCACAAAGTTCCAAACGTGGTAACGATATTTTCCTTACGGGGGCCACGCGGGATTTTGCACAGATGAAGAAGACTTTGACATTATCATCAAAGTCAACGGTGCGTAAATAAACGATAGCTCCATATCCAACTTCCGAGCTGTCAGCAAAGCTATGAAACTGACATGATTGTATTTTATTTACAGATAGACATCGAGAAATTTCTAATGTTTTTATTAATGGTAACTGATCACAATAACGCTCCCATTGTAAAATAATTTCGGACGGAGGGGTTTCATCCCAATCAGTTTTTAGCATCCATAATTTTTGGATGTAGCATTTTGCGAGAAGTGTCAACGGTGCAAGAAATCCTAACGGATCGAAGATACGGGCAAGTTCACTGAGTATCGTACGCTTGGTACATTTACGAATTAGAGGTTTAACGTCGAATATGAACTTATCTGTGTGTGGATTCCATTTCAAGCCAAGTATTTTGATCGTGTTAGAAGTTTCCATATCTAATGCTACGTTATCATTTTTGATAAGACGTTCCTCTGGAGATAGATCGGCGAGTAGCTCAGGAACATTACTAGTCCACTTACGCAATTCAAAACAGCCCTTTAGCATTAGATTTATGACTTCGGATTTCGTTTGCTTAGCTTGCTCTAAAGAACAACATCCACTGACTACGTCATCAACATACACGTCGTTATTAAGAACAGAAGCTGCTAAAGGATAATCATCACCATGATCTTTGACCAACTGCTTGATCGTACGAATAGCAAGGTACGGTGCGGCAGAAACTCCATAAGTAACGGTATTAAGTTGGTACTCATTAATAGGCTCAGTTTCGTTAAATCTCCAAAATATTCGCTGAAAGTCACGGTAGTTCTTATCACATAAAATTTGTCGATACATTTGCCGGACATCAGCAGTGAATACTATGGCATGAACGCGAAATTTTAATAAAAGTTCCGATATGTTTGCCTGAAGCTTAGGCCCGATCAATAAGGCATCATTCAATGAGACCCCAGTAACATCCTTCGCTGACGCGTCAAATACTACACGAAGCTTTGTCGTAACACTCTCAGGTCGCAAAATACAATGATGCGGTATATAATATTTTCCTTCAGCTAGTTTTTTTGTGGGAACTCTACTCATGTGGCCACTATCCAGATAGTCTTTCATGAAATCATTGTATTGCTGACGTAAATCTGTGTCTTGTAGTAGTCTTCGTTCTAGGCTATGAAATCTTCTGAGTGCTACTTCACGGGACCCTGGGAATGTATTACGTTTATCCTTAAAAGGCAATGTTATTATGTATCTCCCAGTTTCATCACGTGTATGTTCATTACTATACTTAGCTTCACAGAGTTCTTCATCTGGTGATAGCGTAGTATAAGCAGGTATGTTATCTAATTCCCAAAACCTTTTCAATTCCTCGTTAAGGTGATTATCATTGCTGATATTTTTAACAAAGAAAGAACTAATCTTGTTATAGCTATCGTTAATGGATTCGACATTCCCCATCAAAAGCCAGCCAAAAACAGAGTTGAGCGCTGACGGTTTATTTGACCCTCCGCTTACACTTCCAGTAAGCAAGAGTGAAGAAAAAATTTCGGCTCCTAGAAGAATATCAATATTACCTGGAACATGACATTCCGGATCTGCTAATGTTAAGTGTCGTACATGATCCCATGTTGCTTTGTTAAGTTTGATTGAAGGCATTTTTCCGCAAATAGTAGGTAAAGTGAATGCTTCAATATTGAAAAGAATTTTACTACCAGTACCTATGTCAATAGTAACCTTGCCGGAAACAGACGATGAAGATTGGCCTAAACCACTAATTTTGGGAGAAGATTGATTGCTTGTTATTCCTAACAGATGCACAGCTCGTTCCGTTATAAAATGCGCTTGACTGCCTGAATCTATCAAAGCTCGAAATGTTTGGAATTGACCATTAACATCTTTCACTTCTACTATCGCAGTTGATAGAAGAATAAGAGAATTATCATTGATAGTAGTTAATACTTTTGCTGAATTCTTGCTTAACGATGCTTCTTCTTGAGACGGTTCTACTGGTTCTTCCCGATGCAAAAGGCTATGATGACGCTGACGACACTTCTGACATCTAAATATAGATTTGCAGTCCCGAATTCCATGAGAAGACTTCAAGCAGTTGAAGCACCAATGATTATTTTTAGCATAATCCAAACGTTCGTCTATAGACTTTTGTGCGAACGATGTGCAATAAGTGATAGAATGAGCTTCATTACAAAATGAACATTTAAATGTACGGGTATTACTCGTTGACGGAGTAATAGCAGCTTGAGGCACCTTTCCTGTGTTGGATAAAAACGTTGCAGTTGAAGGCCTTTTGTTTGCAAAATTATTAGATTTTTTATCATTAGGTTTGTTTGCCGAATATCCTCGTGTGCGTTCAACATTACCACTTGAGAAATGTGAATCGCGGACAAGAGCCTCACATTTTGAATAAAGAAAATCCTTAAGTTTTGAATAAGTTGGTATCTCGTCGGTAGGATGTTCTTGTTCGAATTCACAACGAGTGGATGAATCAAGCTTTGATAGTAGCAAATAAGATAACACAAAATCCCAATGATGAGTAGGCAATTCAAGTCGTTTAAGAATAGATAAATTTTCATTAAATAAATCAAGAACTCTACGGAATTCCAGAGCATTTCCTGATTTAAAAGAAATATTTTGCATTTCTTTCCAGCATGTAAATGCTAATTCACGATTATCCTTATATCTCGCTAAGAGTGCATTATATGCTTCACGATAATATTTGCCAGTAGCTGGAAAAACTCGAATTAGTGCAAGCGCGTCACCTGATAAAGTAGACACCAAATAATGCATGCGTTCAGTATCAGACAAGGATTCGTTTTCATGAATTAGCGAAGAGAATATATCATAATATTCCGGCCAAGCTTTTATACATCCTGAAAATTTCGGAATATTTATTTTGGGTAGTTTTATTTTAGCATTATTTATGTGGATATTGCCACTACACGTATCAAAAGTTTTATTTAAATCATTATTCGTTGTAAGCTGCTTATGAATTGTTAAAAGATCAAAGTATATTTCGTCAAATTGAATACGAACTTGATCTTCGGCATCTTCAGACAAAGGGTCAATAAGATCAAGTAAACACGTATGAGCATCTTCAAAATTAGCAGCGTGTTGCTTAGATTCTGTATGATATGCAATGAATTTATCGAGTAGACTTTCGTCGTGCTGTGCCAACTTCGCAATTTCTAAAGTTTTCGATAATCGATTAAAAGCAAGAGTACGCTTACGACGTAAAGCTGGCAATTCATGTACCGCTTTAGTCATACACTGATCCATGTCTGAAGATTTTTTCGATTTTATTCGACGTTTAGGTTTATAAGACATAATCAACAAAACAATTGAACCGAATCAATAAGATGACGTATTTAGGTATTATTTTACGATATACAACACTTCCAGAATACGGACACCAAATAACAGAATTACCAGAATAGGGACGCCAGATGATAGATATAACAGAATATGATTTGAATGTATCAACGATAAAATAATATTGTACCGAATAATAATGCAAATAAAAAATTACTTAAATTTGCATTGATTTACAATAAAATCTCCGCTGACACTATTCCCGTTAAGATTCTGATGTTACGATAAATCGATGCGTGCGTGTACATACGTTACGAAAATACTATTAACTCACCTATGTGGTACGATCACAGTACGGTTTACGTTTTAAGTTGACTTTACCTATGAAGTAGATTGCAATCAAGTTTTGCGTGATAAAATAGTAGTAGAACCAATAACGAACGATATTAGAATTAATGCTTGGTCCCTGAGAATTAAAAACGATAAATAGGAACCTAGCCGAATAAAGAGATTTCGTTATTAGATACTACCTACCTACGTTTTGACGATATTACGATTTGCAAACTAATTTCATAAATTTTCGTTTTGTTAGAGAACTCTAAATGGCGATTTAGTTGGAAAAGAATTTACGAGAAATATTGTGAAATAGACTTAGTTATAAGTCCCTGGTTTCGGCACCATAAAAATGTGCGCAAACCACAAGGGCCGCGACAATTTGGGTTCAAAATAAATTTGACACGATGTTAAAGTAGATGATGGCAACAGATTCTCCGAACTAAAGAACAACATAAGCAGGACTTACCAATGTATAGGTCGTCCTATCCAGCAGCGCGTTGATCTTATTCTTGTTACCGGCCGGTTACGTTTTACGCCAAAGAATTCTTCAATGTACACGCAAAATAATAATAATTAGTATGTATTTTTCGGTGCTTTTTTCTGTCGATCTTTTTCTAAGAGTCACGTTTTTTCTCTTAATGACGTTTTACGAAATTCAAAAAGAGGAAGGTTTTGTTTCTTTTTGCTGTGATACCAAAAAGGTTAGTCCCGCATCAGTTGATTAAAAAACCAACCTTTGTATTTTAATTCAGAGAAAATGTGCCAACAAGTGTGTAAAATAACGAAAATAACGGTTTTTTACTTATTATAATAAAACATATTTCTCGTAAACGATACAAACTTACTTGTGACCTAATTATTTTAACAGAGTGTTGGATAGACAATAATAAACCGTTTCCAAAACTTGCAAACTACAAAGAGTAGGTACTCCACAAATGTATGTTTAAATAAAAATTGTGGTATTGTAGCGTATATAAGATCGGGACTTAATGCCAGCGTCACCGAACCAGACATTGCGGACACCAATTGTTTATTACTTAAATTTGGAAATGATTTCTCTATTTTGGCACTGTATAGATCCCCATCTTTTCGTAACACTGTCTGCTTCACTAATTCTCTCGATACTTTTTTATCCTCATACAAGGGTAACAATTTAGCAGTTGTCGGAGATCTCAACATCGACATAATAACTTCGATGCGAACTCAGCCGAATACCTGAATTTGCTTGCTTCTCATGGTCTTCTTCCTGGTCATATATCTCCTACGAGGGGAAATAATTGTCTCGATCATGTGATGTTATGTGGTTTAAGAACTTTATTTTCTCACAAAGAATATCGGATTCGCTTACGGAGAAAACATTTTTATATTAATATTAATGAGCGTACACAATATTGATTAAAAGGTAACTAGAAAAAAAAAAGAAATATATTACAAAATAATTAAAATTAAGTCGGGTATAACAACAAAACATCTTCAATGTCGAGGATTGTACACCCCAACGAGCAACCAGGGATATAGAACGCGCGAGCGTACTTGCATGCTGGATATGGCAGATCATTATTGTTAACTTATATGCTATTAGTAAGGCAACATAGGCGTCAATAAATGCCCGTAAAGGTTATTGACTATTGAATAATTTGTGAGTTTTGTTATTTGAATTATTATATAGTATACATTTAATTTTTTTTTTATATTATCCTATTTGAATGTTTAGTATTATTGTATTTCATCAAATATATACATTTTAAGCTGTCTTTTAAAACTGATTAATGATTTTGCATCTTTTAATTCTACAGGTAATTTATTGTATAATTTCACACCTTCGAATTCAATATTTTTTTTACCGTAGTTTGTTCTTGGAGGGCGAGATATCAAGTGGTTTGCGTTTCTTAATTTAATTTTTTGTATTTTCTCTTTTTTGTGGAACGATAATGATGTATGTATGTGTTTGTTTAAAATTCTGTAGATTAATTAATATGCATGTGTAGTAAATGTATGTTTGTTTTAAAGTTGTATATGTCTGGTAACAATCTGGTAAAAAATATTGTTACCAGACATATACAACTTTTTGTTTTGTTTAAATACTTACTCAGGATAAACTGATATGTTCAGGTACACAAATCGAAATCACGATTACCTTAACCAACTACGTCAGTCAGCCTAACTTTTTCAAGTATTTGTTTACAGGCTCCATCGCATCCTGGACTTGCTCCACCAAAAATAGCTGTTATATTCAAAAATTTGATGAGAGAACTTGGATTCGAGAAATTCTACGTTCAGGGTGGTGATTGGGGTTCTATCATAGCCTCAAATATTGTCACCTTGTATCCTGATGACATACTTGGATATCATACAAATTTTCCGTGTATTCTGGTGAGATTTTTATTTTAAACTAGCTGTCCCGGCAGACCTTGTTCTGCCCTATTTCTCTAAAACGCGTCTTTGTTTTGTTTCGATTGACGTCAAATGTTTGACAGCTGGGTGTTTGTATGGGAAAAAGAAAAGGGCTGTTTTTAGGGATTTCCCGGCAATTATTCGATTTTTTCTCGCCGTTAAAACCATCCTTGGACTTCAAAGAACACTTAAAAAAAAGAATTGGCCAAATTGGTCCAGGCGTTGTTGAGTTATGCGCTTACCAACACATTTTGCGATTCATTTTTATATTATAGATGCAATAAAAATAGAAAGTAGAGCTCCAAATTAAATGTGTGTAAGCCAATTGCTTTTGTAAGGTCCAATTCATTGGCATCACCATGACCTATATACGTGACCTACATACGTGCTTATCATCATTTTGACATGCAAGTAAATGGGCTTTACAGAAGAGTCTTAAGGCGATGATAGCTCAGTGGTAGTGACGTCGGATATCGTGGCAAAGGTCGTGGGTCCGAATCCTACAATAAGCCTGAACTTTCGGTGAAGGAAAACATCGTGAGGAAACCATAGCACGGTGGTAGTGGTAGGGTACTTTGTAGTACCCGACTGGCTGGCTATCACCCTCAAGTTTATAATCTGTCGCCAAGCACCTGTTGGTGTGTTCCGGCAATTGCAATTGAGAGCCAGTTTGACTTTAAGGCATTGTAATAAGGTGTACAACATATTGGCAATCCCCCTTTATTGCTAATGTCTATAGGCGACAGTAGTCACTTACCATCAGGTGACCCGCCTGTCTCGTTGTGACTTGTGACATAAAAAAAATCTTTTTTAGAAATAGCATAGTCATAGTATTGGGTGTCCCATAAATAACACGCCAGAGTGACACTGGAGCTAGATTGCCTTCAGGGCAATCAGATAACATTAACATGACCTAAGTAAAAGTTTTGTGGTTTTCGAGATATTGTCACTTTTATGCTTTAAAAAAAATTATCTGTGAGTAATTTGGCGACAAAAGACGCCTGCACCATTTATTAAGTATAAGTGCGTCACCGCCGTGTTGAGCGCACGACAATACCGGACTTCATCATGTTACAATAAGTCATACTTATTTATTGTAACATGATGAAGTCCGGTATTGTAAAATGTAAAAGTTGTAATATTGTTATTAGTGAAGTATTGGCGTTTATTTACAATCAAGTGAATGTAATGAATGAAGAAAGTATTATCCCACCAAAAACATAAATGTAAAAAAGGAGAGCCAAGTTCAATACAAAAATTATTCTCTGCTGTGGGCTTCGCCGCAAAAAGAATGGAGATCTGAGATTGAGTGCCAAGTTCTATGCAAAATCCAAATATGTAGTCTAAGGGCTGACTTGGCTGGTTTTACACACGGTGCGGCTCGCCAGTTCTGTTTCTTGAACTTGGCTTGACACGCTCCCGCGTGTCTAGATTCGAGTGCACATACACGGGATTTACAGAAAGTGAAGTGGTAGAAGCAAAAAATCTGCTTTACCAATCTGTGTCAACATCAGAGAAAAAGGTGAAGAGAAAGGGAAAGGCAGAGGGCAAGGTACAACGTGATCTAGAGGATATAATATCCCTTTTGAAGTGTACTGAAACAGAGCTCATACCGACATTCGTTGCAAGGGATTTACGTAAATTACCGCCAGTTACTTTTGACCAAGTAGAGGTCACAAGATTACTCAAAGATATAATTGTTTTGAAAGATCAAGTTGAAGTAATTAGGGAACAATACGCTACGGTTCAACAGTTGAGTGATTTAAAATTGGATCTCTTTAATCTGAAGCAAGCATCTTTGGTAGATGGATATGTGAAACCGTATTATGTGAATATGAAGAAAGGTACCCTTCATTTATTGCAGAATGAAAACTATGAATCGGATAATGGACCGTATGGTATAATGAATGTGTCGCAAAATATAAATTATAATAACATTGTGCCGGAACATAATATTAATTTGCAAGAATCAGCTGTGCGAGATCAAAGTTCACAGTCAATAGATCCACCCTTATCGCTGTCCCCGTTAAACTTCCCTGTCACGCAGTCGTCATGGGCGGCAGGCGAGTGCGAGCGTGTAGAGGCCTCTACCGTGGTTCCGAAGCAGGTAACATCTAACGGAACCGCTGCGTGCGCGACGATGGCCTCAACGGCGCGTGTATCGGAAGGTGAAGCGCGGATGAGTCACAATGAGACTTCTGAGCGGAGTACATTCTCTCAAGTGGCAAGTAATGGGGGCGAATTTAATGTTGAAAAGGATGAAAACTGGATACTAATGCAGAAAAAGAGGTTTGGAAATATAAAAATATTAAATATAAAAGTCCCGCTATTTATAAACAACATTGATATTATCTCTACAATTAATGATGTCTCTGACTATATCTTAAGCAAAACGAATGTCATGACAAAAGTAATTGAAATTAAAATGAGACAACAAAGAGATTATAAGGCCTATAAAGTGTTTGTACCGAGGCATAAGATTGATATGTTTTTGGATGAGAAAGTGTGGCCTGAAGGCATATCGTTTCGAAGATTTGTCACTTTTAAGGATAAAGTACAACAGAGTTCCCCAATCGTGAGGATGACTAAGGCTAACAGTAAATTAATAAAATGAGATCAAATTGTCAAGCTCGTAAGTTTCAATTGTAAATCCGCTGCAAGATCTACAGAGGGAATTAGGGAGCTATGCAAGACGGCCTATGTACCGGCTCTCCAGGAGACATGGCTTTTACCCCATGACGTTGCATTTATTGGAACAATTGACAAAACATTTGAATACACTAGTAAGTCTGCGGTGGACACAACGACAGGTATACTTCGTGGACGACCCTATGGAGGTGTTGCCCTAATGTGGAAGAAAGGAGTGTTCTCTTCTGTTACAGTGGTCCCATGTAATAGCGTAAGACTAATAGCTATTAGAGTTATTGTGGAGCAGAGATCTACACTGAATTTTTCAGTATACAAGCCAACAGACTGTGCCGATAATTTAGTGGAATTTACTAGTGTGTTAAGTGAAATAAATGCAGTGATTGAAAGTAGTGATACCGAATCGGCGATTATACTCGGTGACTTTAATGCGCACCCTCAGTAATTGTTCTATAATGAATTATTATTTTTTTGTGAAGAGCGAAGCTGGCTTTGTGCCGACGTGATTAAGTTGGAGTTGTTGTCAAACACCTATACCTATATAAGTGAAATCCATACAGACTGTAGGCGTTGGCTTGATCACTGTGTAACTACAGAGACAGCTTGGCGTTGTATTGCAGATATACAAGTATGTTACGATGTATTTTGGTCAGACAATTTTCCATTAGAAATTTATTGTAATTTAGGAAGACTGTCACCCAAGTGAGTGGGAGCAAAGTAAGATGGGGAGAGAGAAATGCAAAACAGATACAGAAAAATAGTGAGATATGTTCGATTGAACTGAGAAGTATCGACTTCCCAGTAGAATGTAGGCACTGTGCAGATAAGTTGTGCTATAGTAGAGACCATAGGGCGATTATCGATAGGCTTTATAATAACATTGTTAATGTCTTGACGAAAGCGTCACTATCTACATGTCAAATTGGCAAACAAATAAATAGACATAAGAACATTGTTGGAATATGCATGTTAGGGAAGCTCATCAGGAGGCACGGCTCAGTTTTCAAACTTGGTTGCTTCATGGGAATCCTAGGACGGGTCAGATTTATAATGCTATGTGTGACTCCAAAAAGCGGTTTAAAAACAAGTTAAAATGGTGCCAAGATAATGAAACCAAATAAAGATGGATGTTTTAGCAACACACCACAAAGCAAAGGATTTCAAGGGCTTTTGGAAGCATACTAAGAAACTGGATGCTGGGTCTTGTGTACCTGTAAGTGTAGAGGATCAGTGTGAGCCCCACTGTATTGCTGAGTTGTTTAAACAACACTTCAAAGTGGAATCTCCTTTGAACGGTGTACAGCGGATGCTCGATGCTGATGAAGATTTAAAGAGAGACGTAGTCAGTTTTTCAGCGAAGGAGATTGCGTTAATTATTAAAAATATGACACGGGGTAAGTCACTAGGGCATGATGATCTCAGCATCGAGCATTTGCAGAATGCAGGTGTTCACTTACCACGAGTACTTGCTTTGTTGTTTAATTTATGTATATCTCATGCGTATCTACCTCCAAAGCTTATGAAGACGATCGTTGTACCCATTCTAAAAAACAGAACGGGAGATGCCTCTGACAAGAACTATTATCGACCGATCTCGTTAGCTACTGTGATAGCGAAGATGCTGGACGGTTTGCTTGATCGTCAGCTTGATAAATCATCTGCATGAAGCGTTTTATTATTAAAGTAAAAATACAACTGAGTATTTTGTGAACAGCAGGTTGTTGCCATTATTGATATCGAGCAAAATACTCAGTTGGGAGCCCCCCTTAAATAATTATTTTATTTTGTTTTTAGTATTTGTTGTTCTAGCGGCAACAAAAATACATAATTTGTGAAAATTTCAACTGTCTAGCTATCGCGGTTCTTGAGATACAGCCTGGTAACAGACAGACGGACAGACAGACGGACAGACAGCGAAGTCTTAGTAACGTCCCGTTTTTACCCTTTGGGTACGGAACCCTAAAAAGTGGCAATATCTCGAAAACTATAAAACTTTTACTAAGGTCATGTTGATATTATCTGATAGACCTGAAGCCAATCTAGCTCCAGTGTCACTCTGGCGTGTTATTTTTGGGACATCGTGTATAATAGTAGATACATAGTAGATAAACTGAATACCTTTGGCTACGCTTTATACTTATCGTCGCTGTGTCCTACCTAGCCCCAAATGAGACCGAACTGTCCTTGCCAAGATTGGCTATAACAGCCACTTGAGAGGGCAGATCAGTGCGGCCTCCGAGACGCTAGACCAATTTAACTTTCGCTGCATCCGAAATCGGGTATAAGAACGTCGTCAATATTTTAAATAGGAAATTAATAAAACATTATTTTTTACAGAGCTCTGAGATTCTTACCAAGCTGATTGCCGGTCAATTTTTCCCTGATGCTATAATGAAACCTGAAATGATTGATCGCATATATCCACTGTCAAATATACTACAATACTTAATAGAAACCCTTGGATACTACTTCTTGCAAGCAACAAGACCTGATTCTATAGGTAAAATAAAATAGAAAAAAAAAACATCAATTTTTGATGATTTGGAATCCCTGCTATGGAAATGAATCAAACAACCAAAATTGATTGATCAAGTCCTGCATTCGGTAGGATGCGGTACGGTACAGCTGACACCTAGGATTAGGACTGACCATAAATAAACAAAACTATATTTTATATGGAGTTTCGTATGAAACAGTAGCTTGTGACGTCATCAATATTATACATACTATCAAAAGATCTACTCTTTTTCGTTATATTTGTAATATGTATCTAGATTAACAATCAAATGCATGGGTTGAAATCTTGGTGCACGGCAAAGTCAACGATTTCAGTATTCTGAAATGTTTTATACCTAGTCTGGGTACAGGTGGATTCTTAAAATCCCACAAATTTTACAACTTCCAAATATTTCCGTTCCTATTTCAGTAACGTTATAAGAATGAGATCAAATTAGTTAATGTAGTGAACAACAGAATCACCACAATTGTACTATTAAGTAAACGATATATTTTCAGGTATTGCTTTATCAGATTCTCCAGCTGGACTCTTAACATATATTCTCCAAGCTTTTATGAACAATAAAGATGTACCAAGTTTGTACGAAGCAGACAGCGGCTTTGGTAAAGTTGGGATTTCCAAAGTGAAACTCATAGACAATATAATGGTCTACTGGTCTACTAACAAAATAATGTCATCAATGAGGCTGTATAAAGAAAATCGCGAGATGAAAACTTACAGTGATTTGAGCAGGTGAAAATTACATCGTATATCAAAAAAAATATTACACTCCTTTCCGTCAGCCGATTTCAAAGAAAACAGAAAAAATGGTCCTTTTACATTTTATTACCCTTTCCTTTCCACATCACCTCTTGCAGACAGTTTTTAGTAAATATCTATACCATTATTAATGACTAGCTGTCCCCCGCGTTCCCGTGGGATCTTATCCTTACCCGAGACAAAATATAGCCTATGTTCATTAGAGATAATGTAGCTTTCTAATGGTGAAAGAATTTTTCAAATCGGTCCAGTAGTTTCAGAGCCTATTCAATGCAAACAAAGAAACCATCAAATCTTTCCTCTTTATAATATTACTAGCTGTTCCGCGCGGTTTCACCCGCGTTCCCGAGGGATCTTACCTTTTCCCGGGATAAAAAATAGCCTATGTGCTATTCCAGAATATAATCTATCTCTATGACAAATTTCATCCAGATCCCTTCAGCCGTTCTGGCGTAAATGAGTAACAAACATACATCCATCCAAACTTTCACATTTATAATATTAGTAAGATATTAGTAGGATTATAGTAAGATTAGTAATAAAAAAACCGGTCAAGTGCAAGTCGGACTCGCGCACCGAGGGTTCCGTACAATCTTGTAAATAGATTACGTTTTCGATTACCTTATTTGAGGTTATTGCCAATTAAGCAAGACCTCTAAAATGTATCAGCGCCGATACAACTCAGAGGTCTATCTTAATTGGTGGTAACCATGTGGTATCAAGCCGATGATAGCTCAGTGGTAAGTGACGTCGAATACCGCGGCGAAGCTCGTGGGTTCGAATCCTACAATGAGCTTGAGCTTTCGTTGAAGGAAAACATCGTGAGGAAACCATAGCACGGTGGTAGGGTACTTTGTAGTACCCGACTGGCTAGCTACCACCCTCAAGTTGAAAATCTGTCGCCAAAACACCTATCGGTGTGTTCCGACAGCTGCACTTGAGAGCCAGTTCCCATCTAGGCTATGTGTGCTTACCATCTTCGGCCACATCATCACTTACCATGGTGAGATTGTGGACAAACACAAGCCTATCCTGAATAAAAAAAAAATATATGTATGGGGACATATCCCTTTATTTGTGCTGTAAGACCTTGCTTTTTGCCAAATTTTGTGATTCTAGGTCAACGGGAACTACCATATAAGTTTTCGACCCAAAACCTATATCTAGGGCACAAGTAAAGGAATTTTTCCTTTACTTGTGCTCTAGAATTGACAATTCTAGGGCACTTACGGTTGACCTAGAATTGTCAATTTTGGTTAAAAGCAAGGTCTTACAGCACAAGTAAAGGGAAAATTCCAGAAAATAAAAAAAGTTGAAAAGTGTTGACTCAGGACCTTGATTTTTATACACCCAATGGGGACTATAGACTTCAGTATCTGGTATAAATCGGTCCGGTACCCTAAAAATTTGTAAGATCATAGTATAGATAAAATAACTCTGTTTGTCTGTCTGTCTGCTTGGTTTTCATTAAACGGCTGAAGAAATTTTGATACAATTTGGTATTATTGTTGGGATTTCTGAACCCTTAGGCAATTTTTATTAAAAAATCACGTTTATGTGGGTGAAAAGGTCGGAAAATGATTTCGCGATTAAATTATTCCACGCAGACATAATCGTGTTAAAAGCCGTTGATAAGTATAACTGATCAGACAATATTTTCAGTATTCCATCGAAAGTACCAACATGGGCCCTGCAAGCGAAGTATGAGATGATATATACTCCTCCAAAAATACTGAAGTTTAAGTATCCAAACTTACTCGGCTCTACTGACTTGGATTTTGGAGGACATTTCTTCGCTCTTCAGCATCCAGAAGTTTACTCCGCAGATGTATTCAAGGCTGTCAACGCTTTTATCGAATGGAATAACAATAATAATTATACTACGTTCAACTGAGGGAATAAAATAGTTCCTTAATGGTTGGTTCCACAGAAGTTTACACTTAATAAAATTCTGCCTAAATATGTTTTGTTTTAATCTGACTTTAGTACCTACTTTCCAGACCTAATGGTCTCATAAATAGGTATGACATCTCGAAAGAACTTTCAATCTGCCAAATAACATTCATCAAAATCTATCATATGAAATCAATTATGTGTAAGGCGATGATAGCTCAGTGGTAGTGACGTCGGATACCGAGGTGAAGGTCGTGGGTTCGAATCCTACAATGAGCTTGAGCTTTCGGTGAAGGAAAACATCGTGAGGAAACCATATCACGGTGGTAGGGTACTTTGTAGTACCCGACTGGCTGGCTACCACCCTCAAGTTGAAAATCTGTCGCTAAGCACCTGTTGGTGTGTTCCGGCAGTTGCACTTGAGAGCCAGCTCCCATCTAAGCTTTGTGTGCTTACCACCTTCAGCCACATCATCACTTACCATGGTGAGATTGTGGTCAAACACAAGCTTATCCAGAATAAAATAAAAATTGATCTCAAAATATTTTTTTAAGAAATTTAAAACTAAATCTTAATATAAAAATAATCAGTCACGATGTTGGTCCGCGAGAAACTTCGAAACCGATCCTGATGGAACTTGGCACACAAATAGACTATATCCTGGAATAAGAGATAGGATTCTTTTATCCTGGGAAAAGATACACCACTGGAACGCGGGTGAAATCGCAGGCTGGAAAATTATGTTTCTTAAATTACTGACAAAATGAAATATGAATAATGCAATACATAATCGACTTTTGAACTTTGATGCTCCATAGAAATCAAGGTAAAGTTACATTAATTCGTTTCACGAACTAACATACAATAACACGTATGATTTAATTATTTACTCCACGTCGCGGCTACCTACTAGGTAACTAGGTGAATGTCCAACACTACACTGTTCTATACTAAATCACTTAGATCTGAGACTCCCTCTGAGCCTGGTGTGATATTAGTACATAATACACTTTTACACGGCAAAAGTCTGACAAGCAGGCAGCATCTGATGGTAAGTGACTTACGTCGCCAATAAACATTAGCATTAAGGGCACTGCCAATGTGTTGACCTTTCTTGAAGGGAATTGGCTCATCAATGTAATTCATCAATGTTCTTTTCATACCTTTTCATCGAGCAAGAAAAACATGTTTTACATTTCAAAGCCAATATTTTTGGGCGGTAAGGCGATAATTTGCTTAGTTATTCCAGTTATCACCATGAAGATGACCACCATAATTTTGTTTCCAATCATCTACGGAGTAATATGGTTGTTGTATAAAAGCTTTAGTGGGGCAATACTACTACAATTAGACACAGAAGAATGGTGGGGTAAAGAGCACAAAGGCAAGAACGATAGCAGTATACGACCGTTTAAGATAAAATTTAACGAAGAAGTAAGTATTTTACTACCATTAAAAATCCTCCCAACAAAATATTTGAATCGGTCACAATACGAAATGACTAAAACGAAAAACTGGCCAAGTGTATAGAGTTCCGAAGTACCTACTGTTCGAAAGTGAGTTATAACGAAGTTCTTGATCTTGCTGTAGATTTTCTAGGATTTTTCAATACCACCGTTTTAGCTGCAAGGGATAAGGATACGTATCTCATGCGAAACGATAAATGATGTTGAAATGTTTGAAGAAACTAGACAGTATTTTTTTAGTCCTATTCAACGATGCCTCTAAGAATTCCAAATGAAAAAGAAAATATAAGCGTATAAAAAATTTCCGTCACTTACGTCTAGATGGGCATGATTAAACTACAAGGTTTCCTTGTTTGTTTATGGATCCCTGAAAAGGTAGCATATGCTTTGTAACAATTTTAATTCCAGGTAATAAAAGATCTTAAACATCGCCTAAAGAATTATAGAAGTAGCAGTCTACCTTCACAAGGAGTTGGGTTTACATATGGCTTCAACATTAACCAATTAGACATCTGGGCAAGGTACTGGACTGAGGAGTATCCATTCAGTGAGAGGGAGAAGTACCTCAACCAGTTTCCTCAGTTTAAGACCAATATCCAGGGTTTGGATATACATTTCATCAGGATAATACCCGAGGTAAGTAAAGTTACTTCTTCAGCTATTTGTCTCATTATTCTGATCCCAATTTTATAGTCGAGCTTACCCCACGATGTCTTAGTAGTTTGCCTACATTATTAAAACTTCTAACGCGTTCATTGTCAGACATGACGATTTTTTATAGATAGAATAGCTTTGCTTTTTTTTTTCGTCCCGGTTCCCTCTATTTTACCTTCTTAGGGAATAATTTTTTTGTTGTTACAACAATATTTTCCGAACACAACTTCGCTCTCATTTGTTGACTTTCCTCATTTTCATCCAAGCGTTTCATAGCCTACGCAATAATCAGGCGCTAATACATATTGATTCCGTTTCCGGTGGTCGAACTGTCGACACCGTCGTTGTGCAGATCCTAATAAAATCGTGTTTTAAACCAATCACTACCACTTTCGATCCTGTCGACGTCACAAAATACAAACTTGAAGTGCAATAAGTGCTGTGGAATCATTAATCTCGTGTAAATTCTGCATTTTGAAATACATTTCAACAATAAACTGGATCGAGGTTAGAAATCGTAGGTATACGAAGTTTTCAGTGACAGAAGAAAAGTGACAGTGACATCCATCTAAGTATTGCCAACTCAAAAAAAAAAAAAAAAAAAGAAGAAAACGGCTACTTTATTTAAGTGTTGCCAACTCAAGAAAACAAAAGCTGCTACTTTACGCTCATTTACATTCAAATTCAGTTGAGAAAAGAAGTTGTTAAAACATAAAATGGAAGATCAATTTCAACTTTTATTTGACAAAATGAAGATTGAAATGCAGAAACAAACAACAGAACTAAGAGATTCTATAACTGACACAATAATGGAGAGAATGAACGAAAAACTACAACCTATCATAGCAGAGAATAAAAACCTAACAGCAAAAGTGGAAAACCTTGAAAAAGAGCTGCAGGTCCTAAAAAGAGAAAAGAAACGAAACAATATAATAATTTCTGGGGTGAAAGAGGAAGAAAACTCTACTCAAGAGTTATTACAGGAAATAAAGATAATCTTTAAAACCGACTTAGACATAAATATAGATGGAAACGAGGTAAACAAAATTTATCGTATTGGAAAGGAAAAGACAAGTGGCAAACCTAGACCTATTCTATTCTCTTTTGTGAACGAATGGAAGAAGACTGAAGTTATGAAAATGAAGAAAAACCTTAAAGACGTGTATATTTCATAAGATTACACGAAAGAAGTCTTAGAGAAGAGGAAAATGTTGCAAGCACAACTAGCAGAAGAGAGAAAGAAAGGAAATATTGCATATTTGAAATTCGACAAACTGATAGTAAAATCAAATGATAATAAAACAAGTAACGATAAAAGGAAAAGAGAAATGTCAATATCACCGCAAAATAACGCCCAACCAAGTAAACAACAAACCTTAATGCCCTCGAACACCAACAGATTGAATGCTTATGATTTATTGAGGATTAGATCTAACTCTCTCTCTTCCAACACGACAGATAAGAATAAGCAATAACAATTAACTAACGGTAAACGGAAAACACAACAATCTTATAACGTTAAAGGTAAAGAAACAATAAAACACCACACTCCACCAAGCCGACTGGTCCTCGTGGGGGAAAATGACCACAACCCTCCAAGGATAAAAATAAATAACACTTACACGAAAAGGAAAACGAAAGATTTTCACATAGCAACTATCAACTGTCGATCACTTAGAACCCCAGAAAAACTTCAAGAACTAGAACTGGCAATAGAGGAAATAAAATGGGATATTATTGGAATTAGTGAAATGAGAAGATTTGGTGAAGGTATAAAAGATTATGGGAAATATATATTACACTTTATGGGCGAGACGCCTGGACTTTATGGGGTTGGATTTTTGGTTAAAAGAAATCTTGTAAACAATATAGAAGAACTTAGAGGAATCTCAGAACGTATCGCAATCCTTAATATAATATTAGATATAAACGGAGAAAAAGAAGAGGAATGGTCTATTATCCAGGCGTACTCACCTACTGAACCGGACAAAAAAGAAGACAAAATAAAAGTTGAAAAATTCTATGAAGATCTACAGAAAACTTTGGAAAACACACACAAAAACGTCATTGTCATGGGTGATTTTAATGGCCAGATAGGAATACAAAATAACGGAGAAGAATATACTATAGGAAGCTATGGAATTGGCACAAGAAGTAAAAACGGCACTAGACTAGTAAATTTTGCACTAGAAAACAAACTAAGTATTCTAAATAGCTTTTATAAAAAGAAACCATCACAAAAATGGTCGTGGATCTCACCTAATGGACTTCATAAGAATGAAATTGACTATATTATGTCTAACAATAGAAAAGTTTTTAAAGATATATCTGTCATACATAATTTAAATTTTAATACAGACCATAGAATGATTCGGACAACATTATCGGGAACACGTCCGAAGAAAGCAAGACGATTCCATAGTAAATGTGCAGCTATTGAATATACTGGAGACACAGATTTACTCCTTAACAACCTCCAGACGTCATTAAACACCGATAAATATGAGGAATGTACATCAACCCAAGAAAAATATGATAGATTACTTAATAAACTAAAAACTGTAACTAGAAAAACAAACGTAAATAACAAGAAAGAAATCTCACAACAAAATAAACAATTGTTACAAGAACGTAAAGAATTATTTCAACAAAAAGAAAGTAAAGATAACCGCCAAAAAATAACAGAAATAAGCAAAAAAAAAATCTGCGAACAATTCAGGAAAGAAAGGAAAACAAAAAGGCTAAATACAATGAAAAAATATATAGAAAGAACTGGAGGAATAAAAAAGGCACTGAAAGAACTTAACCACAACAAAGATTGGATACCAAGTATGAAGAAAAGGGATGGAATAACTACAGGCAGAAGACACGAAATACAAAAAATTGCTACCGATTACTACCGAAATTTGTACCAAAGCCAAAAAGTGGGACAAGAGCCGAAAGAATTTGATACACTAACTGACGAAGAGCAAATACCAGAAATTTTACAGGAGGAAACAATAAAAGCAATCAGCACACAAAAGTTTGAAAAGGCACCTGGACCGGATCTTGTTACAAATGAGCTGTTAAAAACTACATTGCCAGTGATTGCTCCAAAACTTACAGATATATTTAATGAAATCATCAAAACGGAAAAGATTCCTGAGGGTTGGACTAAATCAACAATTATATTGGTGCATAAAAAAGGAGACAAAAGAAATATATCAAATTACAGACCCATTAGCCTAATGTCAAATATTTACAAGGTATTTTCAAAAATTATACTATCTAGAATTACCAATACCCTTGAAGAAAATCAACCAAAAGAACAAGCTGGATTCCGTAAAAATTTTTCAACTATAGATCATATTCACGCTTTAAGACAGATACTGCAAAAATTTAAAGAATATAACAAAACGTACTACCTGGGATTTGTCGACTTTAAAAAAGCATTCGACACACTAGAACATGGATTTATCTGGAACGCATTAAAAACACAAGGGGTACAAGCAAAGTACATACGCATACTTAAAAACGTATATATAAAGAGTACTGCGCAAGTAAAGCTAGAATCAACAGGCGATGAATTTCCTATTAAGAGAGGTGTACGCCAAGGAGATCCTATTTCACCTAAATTATTTTCAGCCGTCCTAGAAATGATATTCAGGAAACTGGAATGGACGAAGAATGGATTTAATGTAAATGGCGAATATCTAAGTCACCTTCGCTTTGCAGACGACTTAATTTTATTTTCTGAATGTCCCAAAACCTTAGAACTAATGCTGCAACAGCTCTCTGACGAAAGTGATAATGCAGGTCTGTCAATGAACTTAGCAAAAACCAAAATAATGACGAATTCTACACATACAGAGGTCGTAAAGGTAAACAATGAGCCACTAGAATATGTACCAGAATATATATACTTAGGACAGCTAATATCAACAGAAAATTGCATGCTAAAAGAAATAGAAAGAAGAATAGCCAATACTTGGAAACGATTTTGGTCACTTAGCGAAGTCATGATGAACAGAGACATGCCTATAAAGGAAAAAAGAAAAGTGTATAATATGTGTATACTGCCATGTTTACTGTACGGGTGTCAAACCTGGGCTTTGACAGAACAACTAGCAAACAAAATAAAAGTTTGTCAGAATGGAATGGAGAGAAGTACTATAGGAGTTAAAAGAAAGGATCGAGTAAAATTAAAAGACATCAAAAGTAGAACAAATTTTAAAAATGCATACACAACTTACAAACAACTAAAATGGCGATGGACAGGGCATATGATAAGAGAGAAGAATGAAAAATGGACACGAATTGTAACAGAATGGTACCCACGAGACAGTACAAGGAATAGAGGTAGACAGGCTAAGAGATGGGAGGATGAAATAGCGAAAATAGCGGGCCCAATATGGACCCGTATAGCAAAGGACAGGACTATGTGGAAATCTATGGAGGAGGCCTTTGTCGGGAGACAAGCTGTACCAGAATAACAACCGTTTGCCGATAAGTTAATTTTCTATTTAAATAAAAAAAAAAAAAAAAAAAAAAATGTTTAGGCATACTTACTACTTAGAAATGTAAATTAAGACAGTAATAAAGGCTTTTTATTTTATTTATTTTATTAATACATATTTATTTTAATTATAATAATACTGATTTTGGCACGTTACAAATGATCATTATCCAATCTGAAGCCCCGACACAACTATTTAGCAAAATGTCATTGGTTACTTTTTACGGTACATGTTTTTTGAAGCTCTTACATTTTTCTCTTTCAGGTACCAACAGGAGTACAAATTGTGCCACTCCTCATCATGCATGGATGGCCGGGATCTATCAGGGAGTTCTATGAAGCTATCCCTATGCTGACCAGCCTTACACCTGGATATGACTTCGTATTTGAAGTCATTGTTCCTAGTTTACCTGGGTTTGGGTTTTCTGATGTAAGTACTCCTAAAATTTCGGCGGTGTCGTGTGGCATGTCGCTCACTTCCCCACAATATGGCGAGGAGGTTGAAAACTGTCACATGTGCCATACTTGAGAATACATGCTGCTGATGGGGGCTGGTCTTACAGCCGTTGATAAGTTAGACTAAATAATAATAAATTTTATGTGGTAAGTACACAAAACAAATAAAAAAGTTAGGAGCGTACGTAAACAATAGTCTCCAATGAAGTGAAGCAAGCACGAAGTTGTGTGCGTGACCTGCACGTACGTTATCCCACGTGAATCGTGTCGCAAAGGACCACGATCGGCTTCCTTTTCAAATTCGGCTTACTTTACTGTGCTTCACTTTATCGTCCACAACAAAAAACAGATTATCATACTAATATTATAAATGTGAAAGTTTTGATGATTGTTCCTCTTTAACGCCAGAACGGCTAAAAGGATCTGGTTGAAATTTGGCATAGAGATAGATTATAGTCTGGAATAGCACATAGGCTTCTTTTTATCCCGGGAAAAGATAAGATCCCTCGGGAACGCGGGTAAAACCGCGCGGAACAGCTAGTTACATATAAGGAGAAAAATGGAAGATCTTCCGACAGGTTAGCTAGATCATCGTGCCTGGGGACCGCGGTCCAACTGTATATGTTGTAAACTTGCATAATGATATGCAGATCGCTTGGAGAACTTTGTGTCTTGGAACTGTCTTTTATTGTAGCGCCATCTATCTAAGAGTTGTGCCAACTAATAAAGATAAAGACAATAGATGTCACTACACATAGACAATTTCATCAAGTTCTATATTATAATTATTCCTCTTCCTCCAGACACCAATAAAACCTGGTCTCGCCGCTCCTCAAGCAGCAGTCATCTTCAGGAATCTGATGCACAGGCTGGGACACCAGCGCTTTTACGTTCAAGGTGGTGATTGGGGCAGCATAATAGCATCTGCCATGTCCACTCTATATCCTGATGATGTGCTTGGTCTTCATAGCAATTTTTTGATATCTCGAGTAAGTGGTTCTTTTAATATTTATAATTTGCAGTAAAATATACGGGGATCTATTCGCACACAGGATATTATCAACCCTCGCCTTCAAGTCGATGATACCTGATGTTTCAGTCCACTCGTGACCACGATCAATGCAACTTGATCGAAAAGTCCATCGAACGAAAAATATTTTAATAATAATATGAAAGTTGACACTATATTATGGTAAAGTGTAAATATTTTTTTAATACAGTTGCTCAAAAAGTGGTGTATTACAGGGACGTATAGCGTTCGGGATGTGGGCTATTACATACTAGTGCTTTTTTTTTACCTTTACCGAACTAGTGCGTTCTCTTTCCCAAGTGTCAAAATAATGTCTATTAAAAAGAAAAACCAACCATGAAGTTTTTACTAAAGAGTTTTTGTGATTCATACAAATACGTATATTTCTAAAAAGAAGCTACTAATTTATTTCAATATCAGATTTAATGATTTAATTGAATGAGTTAGGTTAGGTTTCATTTCATCTCATTAAATTTCATTTTCATTTCATATCAATAAAAAAAATATACTGAAGACTAAGCTGTATGGATAGTTCCCTTTGGGTGAAGAAAAAAAAAACTCTGCTTATATTCTACGGTTGGCGCCATTTTCCAGAAATTTTCTTTGCGAGTTTAGTTGTTTGTTGCACAAAATGAGTAATTTCGACCCTATTTTTTTTTAATTAACACCACCGGAATCACTATAATTGCACAAATATTGTATGATAAATATACATGAACAATCATACGAAATTAATAATAGTTTGTCTCAAACAGTAAATATGCAACCTAAAACTTCCCCAGTAAGTTTAAAAAACTGTACCAATTTCAATGTACATGTGTACTATAACTTTTATAAGAAATAAATGATTAGTTAGTTGAGTTTATTGTGTTTTTATTATTTTATTACATTTCTTCATTTTTTCGCAACTGTATTAAAAATAGTCGTTCAGTACACTTGCGGAACCGTCATTGCAACTTGTTCCGACTGTCAACCGTCATTGAAATTTGTCGGAACTCTTTGCAATGACAGCCTTTCCGCACTTGTAATGAAATATACTATTATGTTTGTAATGGATAAACTAAAAAAATACTTAACCAATTTTAAAAAAGTTTTTTGAATTACCCATTTTATGGAAGATCTTCTCTTCCGTTGGCTATTTTTTATTTCATCCTAATATGTTTGTTTATGGAGAGGCATTTGTCCAGCAGGATTTTTCCAGCTGATACTATGATGGTTATTATCACTGTTTTTGTAGTTTGAACTGTTTTACATTACATTTCATTATTTCAGCCGAAAGACAACTGTTTGTTAGGCAAGGCTTCCCCCAGAGTTTAGATTTATAAGACATAAATAAATATTTTTTTCAGCATACATGTTCAATGATAAGAACAGTAATTGGAGCTTTCATACCATCGTTGATAGTTGATAAGCACCTGGCAGAGAGGATGTATCCATTGTCTTCGATCTTTAAAATAATCTTAGAAGACTATGCCTACTTCGGTATTCAGGCGACGAAACCTGATTCTATTGGTAAGACTCCCTGTTAATATCAATCCCACCAAAAACTCTAAAAACGCTACATTCACATGGGCTTAAGGTGAAAAATTTATTCACTGTTCATTAAGTTTCTGATTTTGTAGTAACGAAATAGCCAAGTTACATATTTTCACTAATAAGAGTTTGTGAAGTTAGAGCTTGTAGAGTTAGGGCGTGTAGAGTTAGAAGCTTGGATCAACATGAGATCTGATTACTTTTTGACAGTGCGAGCCATGTGGTGTCTTGGCAGGACTCTTTACATGATAATGTTTTTGGTGGGATTTCACTTCTTTTTGTACATTGCTTGTGACAATATTTTCGTTTCAATTCGAAACAACGCCATATACCTAGTTTTTGAAGTGAAAACTGAAGTCTCATACAAACTGCCATCCCCTAGTAGGTAGTGCCCTTGCGCTTCGCTTCCTTTGGCTTGTAGTTCATCACAGTGGTCTACAACATATCGCACGATAGCAGTCCTGACTTGCGACGTGACCTCAACGTCTATTTCTTCATACATTAAGTATGTCAAGGAATAGAAGAGGCAGGAACTATCTCCCGGCATATGAAACATACGATGACGGCGAGGTCCCAGCTCTACTTCAAGTGAAACTATTTCACAATCCATGCTAACTTTTAAATTAGTTGGAAAATCGACTATGTTCAAACAAACTAACGAAACTTAATAAAATGAAAGTTTTTGCCTATATAAATCTCTAAGAATGAAACCATAGCTCGTTTCAATTAGAGACAACGCCATCTAGTTTTTGAAGTGAAAACTTATTTGGACTGCCTCTGTATTTTTGTTGTTTATTAGTATTAGAAAGGGTTGTATTATTATTTTATTACATTATTTTTTGGATTCCGTACCTCAAAAGTGAAATTTATACCAAATACTGAGGTCTATAGTCTCTATTAGGTGTATAAAAATCCGGTCAAATGCGAGTCGGACTCGCGCACCGAGTGTTCCGAACAAACTTGTAAATAGTTCGTTCATCACGGTAATGGAGTCTTGAGGATTTATTTCAATTTTTTTTCGATTAAGTTTTCAATTACCTTATTGGAGATATGTGCCAATTAAGCTAGACCTCAAAATTGTATGAGCTCCGATACAACTCAGAGGTATATCTTAATTGGTGGTACTATGTATGTATGGGGACCCCCTTTAATTTTAAACTTTTTTTACTTTTTGGAATTTTCCCTTTATTTGTGCTGTAAGACCTTGCTTTTTGCCAAATTTCGTGATTCTAGGGCAACGGGAACTACCATATAGGTTTTCGACCCAAAACCTATAGGGTACTTCCGGTTGACCTAGATTTATCAATTTTGATTTAAAGCAAGGTCTTACAGCACAAGTAGAGGGAAAATTCCGAAAAATAAAAAATGTTGAATATTAAGTTAAATTTTGGTACTTACAAATTTTCGCGAAAATCAAAATTTGCCCATATCTTTTTCGCGTGTTGACTCAAGACCTTGATTTTTATACACCTAATAGGGACTATTAGACTTCAGTATCTGGTATAAATTTCAACTTGCTAGGTCCACCCGTTCCTGGGATAAAACCGTCGAAAACCTATAGGGTAGTTCCCGTCGACCTAGAATCACAAAATTTAGCAAAAGGCAAGGTCTTAAAGCACAAACTAAGGAAAAAAATTTAAAAATAAAAAAAGTTGAAAATTAAAGGGTGTCCCGATACATACATAGTTGACGCATTCCCTATTTAAGGGGTTCGGGGATAAAAGTTTCAAGTTTTAAATTTTTTTTGTTGTTTGTGTACCAATATTAGCCTAAATACCAAATTTCAGCTTTCTAGGACTTCAGGAAGTACCATTTATGAATTTTGATGATCATCAGTCAGTGACGAAATCGGGGGTTTTTAGATATCAATAAAATCTAAAGTATAACAGCTACGCAAATGAAACTTTATATGTTTAATAAGTTTGCTATAGGCATCATATCCTGAGAATTTTGTTTATCTGGTATAATCCAAAGCGAAGTTATGAGGGTTCAAAAATACGACGAAGCGCTTCGAGAAAAGGTAGGTAGTGCCCCTGCGTTTTCGCTTCGCTGGCTTGTCTTGGCGGGGCACTGCCGTGCCCCCAGATACAATGTTATTAGAAATTGTCAAGACAATCTAAATATGCACATTATTTTAAGTACATTATATTTTTCAAGGTTATATAAAATGCGCCTGTAGAAAAATATCACTATTCCACTTATGAAAATGGTAGTAATCTTCATAGAAATTATCGAATGAATGAAACCCATTGAAACTGAACGAAAATTAAGGACATACACGCTATCAATTATTCATTAAAAAACTAATATTTCAGGTATAGCGCTTTCTGATTCACCAATCGGGTTGCTAGCCTATTTCTTAGACAGGTTTGCAGTAGGAACTGGTCGTTCAGATATCAAGGAAAGAGAAGATGGTGGTCTAGCAAGATATTATAAAGAGCAGTTAGTTGATAACTTGATGGTATACTGGATAAGTAACTCGATTGCAAGCTCGAAGCGGTTCTTTGCTGAGAACATGAGTTGGAAAACTCTGGAATTGAAGTTGGATAGGTAAGAACTATGACATAAATTTATCCTACTGTGTATATAAATGTGAAAGTACGTTTGGATGTGAAGATGTTTGCAACTCTTTCACGCTAAAACCACTGAACAGATTTTAGTGAAACTTGGCATGCAGGTAGATCATAACCTGGATTAAAATATAGGATAATTTTTATCCCCGTAAAGGATAAACAAAACTTTCAAATGATATTGATGAAATTATTTTCCAGTTACTCATCACCCGTCCCAACATGGGCCCTCCAAGCTAAACACGAGGTGATGTACCAGCCACCCAATGTCTTAAGACTCAAATACCCTAATCTCATCAACACCACAGTCCTGGATGATGGAGGGCATTACATTGCCCTGGAGATGCCCCAAGTCTTCGCTGAAGATCTTTTCAGAGCTGTTAATGCTTTTAGAGACTGGCATGAGAGCATGAGAGCAGATAATAGTGAGTTGTGATTGGTGGAGTGCACTCTTCATGTAATTTTGCTGAGTTGTTTAAATAATCTTTGGTCTGTTCAGTTATCTAACGAATAAATTAATTTTTACCGTCTTTGAGTTCGAAGCATTATTCTTTTATTTCGTAATTAAATAAGTTCTTATTAAAAAAAAATACAAGTTTTCAGGTCTCTGAAAAAGGTAAATATGTCTAACCATAGACAGTAACTTTGCGTATAATAAAATCACAAAGAAATCTCGAGTGTTCTTGTCTCAATTAATTTTAATATCTTTATTTTACACGAGCTTTCGCCCCGCGGTCTCACTCGAATCCACTTAAGAATAAAATAAAATGTAGCCTATGAAAATCCCTTTGGCTCGCAGATCGGACGATCGTGCGAAAACTACCTACAAAAAATAGAATTTTAGGATTCGCGACTCAAGTTAGGCATGCAAATACGGGCGGAAAGCGAGTGAAACAAACAACGGGCAAACGGGGCACCACTATTATATGCGGGGCACTTGGAGAACTATTATACTTTCTGTGGACACACAAATTACACAAGATGTTATCCACAATCAATCAGTCGATTGCGGTTGCTTGGTGAAGTGGGATGCGTGCGCTCGCGCATCAATTTAATACAATATGGTAAGTAAGGAAAGTGATTTCGTTTATTCAGCACCGAATCTGAAGCCGAGCAAAAAATGAAGAGTGCTAAATTAAGTAATGATTCTTATTCTCCCACAAAAAAATGCCACTCATTACATGTATAGCTTTTATCGGAATGTCAATATTAATGCATGAGTGCCGGAGAATACATCACTTGGTGTGATAGGGTAACAAACGAGAGAGTGTTGACAATTGCACAGCTTCCCAGCATTACAGCAATGCTTAAACAACGAAGATTGCGTTGGCTGGGGCATGTCCACCTAATGGATACCACTCGTTTACCAAGACGTGACCTATTGAGCGAAGTTGTTTTCGTCATGAGAAAGGTGGGAAGACCCATGTTACGTTTCAAGGACTGCACTAAACGCGACATGGTGGCTTTCGGGATGAGCCCTGGGAAGTGGGCTGGCAACCGCAGTGGGTGGAGGAGGTCTCTAGTTGAGGGTTGTGGGACCCACGATGGGTGCTGGTTTCAGAATTTAGCGGACAAGCGTGAGAAGAGACACATGAGTGCGAGAGTCGCTTCACCAACTCTGCCATCAAGTGGCCCTTTTAGGTGCCAAAAATGTGGGCGCTGCTGTCGCTCCGGTATCGGACTGTACAGTCACTCTAAGGCCTGCCACACTGACGCTGTTTAAATCATCTGTTTAAGATGTATAAGGCCTTTATGTATGTGCCGGAGAAGTCTTAGAATAAAATTTTCTCATATGAATTAGATATGAGAAAATTTTATTCTAAGACATTGACAATTAAACTTAATACTGTTAATAATCTCAGATAGTTGAAAACATCTTAACGACCTAGTTATGACCGACTACCAATGGTACTCTCTGT
The DNA here is from genome assembly GCA_951361185.1 of Ochropacha duplaris. Lineage (NCBI taxonomy): Eukaryota > Metazoa > Arthropoda > Insecta > Lepidoptera > Drepanidae > Ochropacha > Ochropacha duplaris. The sequence continues at coordinate 7,311,663 of OX592712.1, read as the reverse complement.
TGATTAAGTTTAGGGACAACCAACCAATCTCGATTTAGGGTGTAATTACTGGATTGGAGACAGAAATAGACCATCTTGTATCCATCTCCTTTTAAAATTTAAGTTCACTTTTTACGCAGTCGGGTTGCTTGATATTTTAGATATACATTTTTTTATATTTTTCACGAGATCTACGCTATGCTTTTGAAAACAGAAAACTAACTTATTTGTATGCTTTACAGATGGCTCGCCTATTATTCATAGGACCGATCTTAGCGAACATCACGCTACCTTAGCATGTATGCTGAGACACTTAATAAGGAGACATTTTCTTTAAAACTTGATGAGTAAGTATTTTGAGTCCCCTGTCTCCGCGATTCCACCCGAATTATTTTTAACCCCCGACGCAAAAAGAGGGGTGTTATAAGTTTGACCGCTATGTGTGTGTGTGTGTCTGTGTGTCTGTCTGTGGCACCGTAGCTCTTAAACTGGCGAACCGATTTGGATGCGGTTTTTTTTATTTAAAAGCAGGTTTTCCAGCGATGGTTCTTAGATATGTTTTATCAAAATCGGTTCAGCCGTTTCAAAGTTATCCGCTCTTTTGTTAACTGTGGTAGGGATCTTAGACGCGTAATGGGTATTTACTTTACTTTCAAACCTAGATGTGACCTAAAATTTGAAACATCCATGTATGCTATATAACTATGCAAGATTATGGAATTTTTGGTCTGATGCTGCAGCCAGGAAATCCAGCACACTAGTACACTCTTGAAAAAATAATAGCAGGTATGTCGTGTTTGGATTCGTTTTGATCAGTATTTGATTCTACACACAATGCAACGGTGGCAAGACAATGAGCTGATGCTGCAGCCAGGATATCCAGAACAATAGAACACTCTTGAAAAAATAATAGCAGACATGTCGTGTTTGGATTCGTTTTGATCAGTATTTGATTCTACATACAATGCAACAGTGGCAACACGATGAGCTGATGCTGCAGCCAGGATATCCAGAACACTAGAACACTCTTGAATTAGATTTTATGCCGAAAAAAATTTTGTGTTTTATTCAAACAACGTGTTTTTCGACCGAAAAGTATGTAAAAACCAATAATTACGACTACCAAACAGAACTCAAGCTCGCTGAAAGCGCACCAGAATATAGGTAAGGCAGTTATGTAACTATTGCAACTAAGATCAAAGATGATTTAAAAATTGTACTTATCATATTTAACTTCTTTTGTAACTAAGTTTAAAAATTTTAAAATAAAAATTAAATTAAAAACTTAAAAAGCCCCCGACGCAAAAAAGAAAAGCGGACATTTAAAAAGTCAAAAATAATACCTATCGTTGAGCCATCAAATTCGATTGAGTAATACCTATACATATTTTAATTATAGAAGTTGATGGATGGCACGATAAGGTTTGCTCATTGAAATGGCGCTATAATGTCGCGGCGGGGTACCGCATTTATAGATAGTCAATCAAGTGAAGGGTCTGACTTACTTACGTGCGGTACCTTTATAGCGCCATTTCAATGAGCAAACCTTATCGTGCCATCCATCAACTTCTATAATAGGTATTACTCAATCGAATTTGATGGCTCAACGATAGGTATTATTTTTGACTTTTTAAATGTCCGCTTTATTTTTACCGGAATAATAATATACATGTGAGCTAAGTTAAATGAAAATCCGTAAAGTTTTTGCGCGATTGAGGAACAAACATCCAAACATGGGTACAAGCTTTCACATTTATGATATTAGTAGAAAGTACGAGAAGGATTTCATCAAAAATATTTTATTTTATGTCTGAGACCTGACCCGCCTGCCTTGCCTGGCAGCCGGGTCACCTAATGGTTACAGACTATCGTCTGTTATAGACATTAGTAATACCAGAGGGATTGCCAATGTGCTGTCGTCCTTTTTACAATGTTTTCAAAGGAATGCAACTGGCGAAACACTCCGATATGGGCTTGGCGTCAGAGATTCAACTTGCGTGTGTTGGCTAGCCAGTCAAATAATAGAAAGTACCTACACACCGTGCTATGGTCTCCTCACAATGTTTTCCTTCCCCAAAAACTCAAGCGCATTTTAGGATTCCAACCCACGACCTTCGCCAGTCACAATGTAGGTACAGACGGTACCGACTTCACTACCATGGCTAACATCCTACTGGACAAAAGCAATGAATCCAGGGTTCACATGTACGAGTATCAGTTCGCCAATGAAGGAAGACCAGTGCTTGCTATTATTGTTTTGATGTATTCAATTTCTTTCCAGAATACCGACACCAGTTCCAACATGGGTGATGTAGGCAAATCGCCTATTTTATTTTTCCACGCTCTAAATTTTATTATTGATTCCCTATAATGATATTAATACGAGTTGAAAGAAGAGCCCTCGGATCCTAATACATATACCTACAATACGAAATGATTTTAATGGAAATCCACGTTTTTCAGTCGGTTTGGAGTGGAGCTTATGTGCCTCTCAAGTTCTATCATAGACTGAGAGTATGTACTTACAACAATAACGATTCACTATAATATTGAAGGCACATAATAATACCCACAATAATTGAATCAAGTTTAAAAATGTACTGGCCTAACTATACCTACAAAACAATCGTGCATGCATTTTAGTGATTTCAGTTCGATCCAAAAGCGTTGAGCGATTTTGAATCAACAAGCCTGCCGAGTAGAGTCACAACTATCATTGACAAACCTTGATCTTGACAAGAAAATAATGGCACAAAACGCCGTAATGTATTTAAAAATAAACATCTGCATTCAGTTGCTATCCAGTACCACAGCTATCTACCTAGTCATGGTCAATTACATAATAGATGTTATCTGAGTGTAACGGCACAATCAGTCGATCGCGGTTGCTCGGTGAAGTAGGACGTCGCGTGCGCATCTACGGGATCCAATCGATAAGGTAAGCATTTTGTTTATAAACGGACATTTAAAAACTTTATTAATGTGTTGTTTAAATCAACATAATATTTAAGGTCAATGTTACATATCACTTGATTTTATATTCCATTGTAGATAGGTTTGCAGAGATTTATACAAGTTTTTAACTGAAAGGTGATACCTACTCACCTCGTCTGTCTGGCTGATTTAATGTCACCTAAACGAATGAACAGATATTAATGATATTTTTTCCCGGGATAAGAAATGATTAATTGAAACCACGGAGGATAGTTAGGATTATGTACCACTCACTGATTTATCGTTAAATCTCATAAATTTTAAATGCTACAAACTATGTAGTAATTTGGTGTGCATTTCTCATAGCATGTAGATATCCGATAAGAAAGGATTCTTGTAAATTCATCCTCTAAAGAGATATGGTCTATGATAAGACGGTAGGTTCACATTTTATATTCAAATTTAAATACCTAAATCTGGATTTAACTTCAACTACAAAATGTTGCTAAGTTATTTCACCTTGCTTTAAATGCACTGCACTGCAACTGTTTCGATAAACATGTGTACCTACGGCTGGGTGAAAACAATCTTTAAGTTTCCAATATATTTGTTTTACCTAATCAAAAAATGATGATACACTCTAATCTAGCTTTTTAACTCATTATCGTATCAAAATATTAGCTTAAGTAACGTATGTTCTTATCTATGATTGTATATGTTTATCTTATTAAGTCATTAAATAAAAATAATGATTTATTCGTCATAACTTTTTTTTTTCTCAGAATATTGTAAATTAATATCGTTGTTAGAACGATTCTAAGGATTCGAAGGAGGTAAAACATCGCGAAATGAACTGAGAATTTGGGCAGTCTCTGGACACACTAGCTCAATTCAAGGCCGCACAAATTAGAATAGAGAATGAGTGATCTATGAGATGTAGATATTTCTAGTAAAACGTTGAAGATACAACATACAACATTACTAACGTAAATCTTGGTATTGAATTGCGTTTAATGTTGCTTCTATTAACCTAACTTTGTCCAGAACAGTTCGTTTTATTTTATGTCACTAGTGACAACGAGGCATGCGGGTCACCTGATGGTAAGTGACTACCGTCGCCTATAGACATTAGCAATACCAGATATATAATAATAGATTGCTAATGTGTTGTACACCTTATTACAATGCCTTAAGGGCAAGGGCAACTGGCTCTCAAGTGCATCTGCCAGATTTTCAACTTGAGGGTGATAGCCAGCCAGTCGAATACCACATAGTACCCTACCACCGTGCTATGGTTTCCTCACGATGTTTTCCTTCACCGAAAGCTCAAGCTCATTGTAGGATTCGAACCCACGACCTTCGCCGCGGTATCCGACGTCACTTACCACTGAGCTATCATCGCCTTATATCGTTTTTATTATCGTTTTTTTTATACCTAGTGAATACCGTCGCCTATGGACATCTTTCTTTATTTCTCTCTTTCTTAAAGGCAACTGGATCTCAAGTGCAACTGCTGAACTCACAAACAGGTGCTTCACGACAGATTTTCAACTAGCCAGCCTGTCAAGTACTACAAAGTACCCTACCACCGTGATATGGTTTTCCTTCACCGAAAACTCAAGCTCAATGTAGGATTCGAACCCACGATTTTTGCCTCGGATAGACTTCGCTGAGCCATCATCGCCTTAAGGGCAACACCGACTGATAAGGTCGGCAACACATCGGCAATCACCCTGATATTGCAAATGTCCATAGGCGGCAGTGACCACTTACCATCAGGTGGACCGTCTGCCTGTTTGTCAACCTAATGACATAAAAAAAAAAACGCTTGAAATTCTTTTGTCATGGAATCCTGCCTTTTCAAATGAGAGGTTGATTTAAAAAAAAATACCTTATGTTTTTTCCTAATTTTCCAGATATCCCATGTTTTACCTAAAACCAAGCATGGGAATAGTATGGATTCCCAACTAATTCTTTTACTTTGCACTTTTCAGAGATGGCTCGCCTTTTGTTCGTAGCACCGATCCTGGTAATCATATCTCTACCAGTTTACTATCTATTCCTCAAAGGATCACCACCCTTGCCAGATTTTGATCTTGAAGAATGGTGGGGACCACCGCAGCTTAAACTCAACCAGGACAGGAGCATCAAACCTTTTAATGTGAAATTTGATGATGCGGTAAGTTCCATTGCTTTTTCTTTGATTCGTCCAATCTTTTTCCTCATAACTGAAATACTGTTTTTTGAACAAATAAAAAACGGTCAAGTGCGAGAGGACTCGCGCACCGAGGTTAGCGTACAAAAATTCAAATACCTATCTATACCTAATAGCATATTATATGAAGACGCAAATGTTATACTCGTAAACTGTCCTAAAAAAGTTACCCGTAAGCACTGGAAATATCAATCTGAAATTTAGTAATATCTGCATTCCATTGGATGCGAATAGCGCTAGACCTTTCGGGGAAGAGATTCTTGGGTGAGGCCTTTGTCCAGCAGTGGACGTTTTCCGGCTGACATGATGATGATTGTATGTTTCCCTTTTTTCATCTATTTACAGATGATAAAAGACCTCCAAAGTCGTTTGAAAATGCGAAGAACCTTCAGCCCACCTTTGGAAGGTGTTGGCTTTGAATATGGATTCAACAGCAAACATTTGGACCATTGGGCCAAATACTGGGCTGAAGAGTACCCTTTCAAACAGCGGGAGACGTTCCTCAATAAATTCCCTCAATTCAAGACCAATATTCAAGGATTGGACATTCATTTCATCAGGGTTAAGCCTCAGGTAAGAACCTAAGTATAAAGAGAATTCAAATAAGATCGGGGATTTAGTAAAAAAATAACGTGTGTGGTCAGGGGACCCCGTCAGGAACGGTGTTTAGTATTGAGGTTATATAACCGGGCGCGCAAAATGCTCGTCTGCTCGAATCTCGATTCTCGCACTTACATGCACATAGATAGGATTCTTCTTAGTTTCAAAAATAAAGTTCTGAAAATGTTTCTCCAAGATAATCTGAAACGGTTCTTCAAACTTATAATATTCTATGAATTTCAGGTACCATCAGGAGTGGAGACAGTGCCTCTGCTGCTGCTCCATGGCTGGCCAGGCTCCGTGCGGGAGTTCTATGAAGCTGTCCCGATCCTCACGGCAGTCAGTAAAGAGAGGAACTTCGCTGTTGAGGTCATTGTGCCCAGTTTACCTGGGTATGGATTCTCTAATGTGAGTATTGACTACGGTTCATAGACAAAAGAACACTTAGCCACAGGATCTTCATACAAATTTTGTGGTCACTCACATTTTTAGAGCTTGAGTGCCCAATGAAATCCATTATTATTTACTGTGGCTCATTTAGCTCTGCTGGTTAGTTAGTTAAAAAAAATAATACTGTTCTTTTGTTCGTTCAAAATTTTTACTAGTAGCCATGTAGATTGCAGGGTAGGGTTATAATTTGACCATCCAATCCTGGCTTCTTATAGGCAGCAATTCGTCCGGGACTAAGTGCACACAAAATGGCAGTGATCTTCAGGAACCTGATGCACCGACTTGGGTTCAAGCAGTACTACATCCAAGGAGGCGATTGGGGCTCCGTTGTATGCACAAGTATTGCTACATTCTTCCCTAAGGTGAAGTATTTTCTATACTGTTCTACTACGATTTAGCAACTCATTTTCATTATTCAGTTTTGTAATTAATGCTAAACATTACCCATTAATTCTACAAAGGTCAGAAAAACATCACATCTGTATTGATTGAGAGCCAAATTTGTTAGTTTTATCTAAATCTATCTAAATGACCATCAACTAAAAATCTGGGTCATACACTACAGCCGCGTGCCTCACCGACTTCACTCGAAATTTATTTGGGATGGATAAGGGGGATGATAGCTTAGTAGTACCTACCTAGTGATATGGATACCACGACGAAGGTAGTGTGTTCGAATCCTACAATGAGCTTGAGCTTTCGGTCAAGGAAGACATTGTTAGGAAACCATAACACGGTGTAAGGGCACTTTTTAGTTCTCGACTGGCTGGCTACCACCCTCAAGTGAAAATTTTACTGCTGGAACACATAGGCATGCGTTCAAGGTAGTGTAATTGAGAAGTCGACTATTGGCAATCCTCCTGGTATTGCTAATGTCTCTGGGCGACGGTAATCTCTTACCATCAGGTGATCCGCCTGCCTCATTGTCAGATTTGACTTAACAATACAGTTCCACCTCCTCCACCGAAGAGTTTTTATTTCCCTTGATTAACTCATGTGTTTTCATTACAGGAAGTCCTAGGCTACCACACTAATATGGCAATGACCATGGCACCAGCAGCAACATTCCTTGAGTTCGTTGGATCAATCTACCCTCCTCTGATTGTGGATCCGGAACTAGCAGATAGGTTGTATCCGTTGAGCAACAGATACGCCAACCTGGCAGAAGAGTCAGGCTACTTACACATCCAGGCCTCGAAACCTGATACTATTGGTACGGTCTTTTGTTTATCTGAGGATGTGAGTGGGATGAAGTAGGATAGGTAAAAGATCTAAAGGCGAAAGGAAGAAAGAGTTGAAGGCTGAATCCTACTAATATTATAAATTTGAAAGTTTGTATGTTTATTACTCAATCACACAATACGGCTAATCGGATTTTAATGAAACTAGGTACACAGCTAGATTTTATCTTGGAATAAAATATAGGATACTTTTTATCCCGGGAAAAGATAAGATACCATATGAAACCGTGGGGGACAACTAATATTAAAAATTTGAAAGTTTGTATATTTAGATGTTTGTTACTCAATCACGCGAAAACGGCATTTCGGAATGGGGAAGAGGGGGAGAGGGGTGGGGGAGAGGGAGACTTGACCGAGCTACTTGGACAAATAAACCCCTAGCTATAGTTAACTCATACTCGAACTCGAAAGATTTCCATTAATCTTTTTTTTTTTTTTTTTTTTTTTTTTATGTCACAAGTGACAACGAGGCAGGCGGGTCACCTGATGGTAAGTGACTACCGTCGCCTATAGACATTGGCAATACCAGGGGATTGCTAATGTGTTGTACACCTTATTAAGGCGAACTAATCTTCACAGGGGTGGCGCTATCAGACTCACCAACTGGACTCCTAGCTTATATCCTGGAGAAGTTTTCAACATGGACCCGCCTGGACCATCGCAATAAAGAAGACGGCGGTCTCTCTTTCCGTTTCACAAAAGAGCAGCTCATTGATAACCTGATGATGTACTGGAGCACCAAGTCTATAACTACATCTATGAGGCTGTATGCTGAGACTTTCAACAAAAACACATTTTCCTTGAAGCTTGATCAGTAAGTTTGATCTTTCAGTTTTTACAAGCTTTATATGTATGTATGTTTTTCCGGGGGTGAATCTTGCAACTCAATTTCGAAGCAGATATCTTTAACCGATTGAGCTGAAATTTTGTAAACACGTTTAGTTTAGATGACAATGCATGGTCAGCTGTGTGACGTCATTCTAAATCCAACATGGCGGAACACCTAAGATAGCGGACTGTTATTTTTTAATGCAATACTACAATTGCTTGTTTGTTTTTAACTTTTAACTTATTTTTATACCACAACACAGTAAAACGACGCCTGTGATCTCGACACTAAAGCTGAAACAGTCTAGACAGAGTAACCATACTACTGAGGTCAGTATGGGTCGCCCCCGCGCCTCCGCACCTCACGATTGCTCTGTCTAGACGGTTTCGTAGTGTTTTTATGAACCGACTCGCCCGTCGAAACTAATTTTAAAATTCTTCTTTTCAGAATACCGACACCAGTTCCAACATGGGTGATGCAGGCAAAATACGAGCTCGCTTACCAACCCCCATGTATCCTAAAGCTTAAATACCCAAACCTTGTAAACGTAACGGTACTTCAAGATGGCGGACACTTCTTCGCCTTTGAGCTGCCACAAATCTTCGCCGATGATGTTCTGAAGGCAATAGAAGAGTTTAGGAGACTTGCAAAAAAGAATGTTAAAACAGATTTGTAGGTTTAGAGGTTCTTATTAAATGTTTTCTATTTTTGTAAAACTTTTGTGTTTTAAAATGCCTCCCATAAGAGAGTGGTTTTCATGAGTTTTATGTACTGAAGACTTTTGAAGAGAATTGAACCAAACTTGATCACGTAAGGTGTAAATAAGGTTGAAAACCGGCCAAGTGCGAGTTGGACTCGCGCACGAAGGGTTCCGTAAAAAAGGCAAAAAAATCACGTTTGTTGTATGGGAGCCCCCCTTAAATATTTATTGGAACGAAGTTCCATATCGCGCGTTGTGAAAGGGGGCTAGACGGAAAAAATGCTCACGAAAAATTGTCACCGACACTTTTAGTGTTAGTGTCACTTTATTGTAAGCTGGGCGGCGTGCGCATGTTTCTCTGCCTGTCTGTCTCTCTCTCTCTCTCTCTATCTCTCTCTTATAGAAAGCAAGCCAGATATTTTTTCATTTCTATATATATATATATATATATATATATAAATGTTTTTTTTTTTTAATATATATATACTCTCTCGACTGATATAACTTATATAACTTCGTTCCATCCGGGTGTCCCTTGACACCTCTCAAGATTTTTTTATTTTGTTTTTAGTATTTGTTGTTATAGCGGCAACAGAAATACATAATTTGTGAAAATTTCAACTGTCTAGCTATCGCGGTTCTTGAGATACAGCCTGGTGACAGACAGACAGACGGACAGACAGTGAAGTTTTAGTAATAGGGTCCCGTTTTTACCCTTTGGGTACGGAACCCTAAAAATGGATGGAGTAACGTATTCAATGATTTTTAATACTTGTTTAAAAATAATATCCTTGCTTCAAACTATACCTAACTGTCGTAGGGTACTTTGGAGTACCTTAAGCCCAGTTTCCACCGCGAGCAGAGCGGACCCATTAAGGACTTCATTTAACCAGCAAGAGTAAATTTCATACTTGTATTTCCACCAAAAAACAGTCGAGCGGAAAGAACTCGCTCAGTCTGCTGGGTTGTATTTATAGAGCGTATTGATCACACATAGTAATCTATTCTACTTTGACTTCTTCTTCATTATCCTCGTCAGCACTTTTGTGTAGGCACCATCCCAGATTTTTAATTGAAGCAATACCCTTGGTATAGCTAATGTCTATAGGCGACGGTAGTCACTTACCATCAGGTGATCTGCCTGCATCTTTGTTAGACATCTAATCCTACTGATCCTACTAATCTTACTAATATTATAAATGTGAAAGTTTGGATGGACGGATGGATGGATGGATGGATGTATGTTTGTTACTCATTTACACCAGAACGGCTGAACGGATCTGGATGAAATTTGGCATAGAGATAGATCATAGTCTGTAATAGCACATAGGCTACTTTTTATCCCGGGAAAATATAAGATCCCTCGGGAACGCGGGTGAAACCGCGTGAAACAGCTAGTATTATAAATGTGAAAGTATATTTGGATAGATATGGATGTTTGTTACTCTTTCACGCAAGAACGGCTGAACGGATTTTGATTAAACTTGGCACACAGTTAGATCATATCTTGGAATAAAACATAGAACTATTTTATCCCGGGAAAAGATAAGATCGCTCAGGAACTCGGGTGAAACCGCGGGACGGAAAACTACTAAATAGTATACTCTCAGTATCCCAACAATTAATTCACCATCAAGTGATCAAATAATAATATTGTTATCTATGTAGCGACACGCGACACGCGACACGCGACACGCGACTCACTCGTCAACCGACGCTCTCCTACATTCATATGTTGGATTAGAACCCCTTATCGACGAAAGTCAGATATTTATTCTTTGAGAAGTTGCAAGGGGTGCTGGCGCAGTTTCGAATTGATTTTTTATTTGATGTGAACTGTTTGTGGGGATTAAGTGAATTGTAGGGTGTAGGTGTTGTTCTATGAATATAATAATTAGTACCAACTCTAATTATGTAGGTAACGCTAATAGACTACAATACTACGACTGTATAAAAATTCTGCTTCCATATGTTATTGTACCCATAACTCGAAAAATTGTCGATAGATTAGCTAATGGAACGATTTTGAATGGACTTTCACTCCCACATAGCCGATCTTATATGGAGAGTAAATAAGCTACTTTTATTTTAGAAAAGTAATTAGGATCACTCGCTAAAAAATAAAACAAATAAAGAATGTGGATGAAATCGCGGGGAGTATGACCTACTAAAAATATTAAGTTCAAGAACTAAATCCCGACTAACTAACTGAAAAGTGACGCACTAAAAAGAAGTGTGAAACAATAAAATATTCTCATCAGAAATAACCGGTCGTATGCTACTACTTTATAGGTAGGTAATAGTCGGGTTTTAGTTTTTGAACTTAATTTTTATTTTAAGTATTTTGGGGTTTTTGGAGAGCCACATCATTTGGTTTTCTATAAGTTACAAGAGTGGACTCTAAATAACGTATAACGATACAGTCTACTATGACTTTGACGGGATATTGGTACCTACCTACCCCGCAAACGGTACCTACGCTTGAGAATAATATGATGTACTAATCCCTGCCTTCATCTTAAAATCACTGTAGATACATGTTCAAAAAATATTTTGTTCTTGACTTCGTGCCTCCTAGAGGGCGCTATATTCGATTTAATGTGACGTCGTATATCATATAACTAGCGGACAAGACGCTTCCAACGACATCTCATTATGTCAAATTATGATAAGTAGTTTAGAAGTTATGAGGGAACATGTGAACATACATACATACACACATACTGGTCAAAAACATGATCCTCCATTTTGCTTCGCCGTAGTCGGGTACAAATAATCGTGTTTACTTAGTTCCCAGTGAATACGAGGCCGGAGCAATAAACCTATCAAACAATCAACCCCCCATGGGGGAAACGAGAGGCGTGGCTTGAAGCCACTCCCAATACACCAGAAAGAGACAAAAACCTGAGAGGGAGAAGAAAATGGTGGGGGTAATACAAACAGTTGTATTGTGGTACAATATAATTTATTTGTCATGATTACAATGCAAGGAAAATCGAATTTATAATTAAAATAATAAAGCGAAGTAAATTACAATTATATAGGTATAGCTTAATTGATTTATTTAGGAACTCTATTTGGGTATTAGCCTAAGGTGATGACAAGATGATTACAGCTCCTAGATAGTAACTTACCATTAAAACGGGGAATGGGAAGACTTGAAAAAGAAAATGGAGACATTGTGTGAAAAGGCATACTTTTGGCACTCATATGTGCCATCTCTAAAAATACTGACCCGATTTTGAAAATTCTTTCACTACTAGAGAGCTACATTTTTCCCGATAACTGTCGACTACTTTTAATCTCGAAAACGCGGGTGAGTGAGGGCTAATTATAAAGTCATAACATAAAATATGTAAGTATTCACTTTTAAATGTGTTATTAATGACTATGCTATTCAGGAATCTACAGGAAGAAATATCACAGGTAGACTTTTGGTTTTTTTTATAGGACCACTAAGTTGCAAACTAGCTTGATGGTAAGCGACCCACCTGATGGTAAGCGGTCACCGTAGCCTATGGACGCTTACAACACCAGAAGCATCACGAGCGCGTTGCCAACCTTGCATAGACAATAAATATATTTAAATATCAATTTTCTGATAGCATTGCGACATGGGATTCAGAAAAAGATTGATACGAGCTCTATATGATCGAAAACGCATTAGTAATTCCTCTGGTGTCATGCCCTTACCTTCAAGTGAACAGATTACCTGATTTCTTGTAATTAAAATATAAAAAAACAACATTAATACATTTAAGGATACATTTACGACATCTAACAATAAGATTATTTTGAACAACTACGATTAAACATTACACAAATAATATCACTATTTACAAAAACATTATGATTATTTTACCACCTCACTAAGGTATTACTTATGATTATCACCCTTATCAGTTTTATCTTTATTACCCTAACCATTCTGGACTTTACCATCGGTCTCTTCTTTACCATTATGCGCTGGCGCAATCATCAGCAAATTGTTACCATTTTTATCAGCAATATTTCTAAACGGCAAATTATGACGCCATCTCGATGGAAAATAATACTGATTCCTCAATACTCTTAGATGATCTTTACCGAAGAAGAATTCAGTTCTGTTGAAGGTACTTCTTTGACAACTCCTACGGATAGGTATCGAGTCTTCATTCTCTTCATTACCATATCTTTGGTATTCATTATTCTCATGGTAAATCTTAGACCGCGGCCCATCGTCTTCGGTCAAATACGGTCTCTTGAGACGTAGTCTTCGTGACTGGGGACTGAGCGGCAATTCGCACTTTATAGCAAGACTGGCGGAATTCTCTTTGTTCGTGGATAGGCCGTGACTCTTCTGCCATTCGAGGACTTCGCAAAGGAGGCCTATGTACCTGATGATGGAGAAGTTTTCTATAATTCTTTGTTTACATTTGACTTTAATTATGTGAAACAGTTATACAACTACTTTCTAGCATAGTTATTTAAAGATTCTGCTCCAATAACAACAATTTGTACAAATTACATGTAATATTTTTTTTATTGTCTTTCATACATATTCATAGATCATAGTGGTGTTCAGAGGATAACCTTGGTAATACACGATACCTTCATATCGAATAGTTTGTACATAATAATTTCAGATGAGAATATTTTCTTGTTTCATACTGTTTAGAGTGTGATTTTTCAGTGGTCGGGTTTTATAGTTTTTTTTTCTTCTGGATAAGCTTGTGGCCGAAGGTGGTAAGCACACAAAGCTTAGATAAGAACTGTCTCTCAAGCGCAGCTGTCGAAACACATCGATAGGTGCTTGGCGACAGATTTTCAAGTTGAGAGTGGTAGCCAGCCAGTCAGGTACTACAAATTACCCTACCACCGTGCTATGGTTTCCTCACGATGTTTTCCTTCATCGAAAGCTCAAGCTCATTGTAGGATTCCAAGCTACGACCTTCGCCGCGGTATCCGACGTCACTACCACTGAGCTATCATCGCCTTATAAAACTTTCAATTAAGACCTAAACTTAAGGGCTTCTTATCTTTAATCAACCCCTGGTCAGACTAATGAGCTAAAATGAGTATTTACCTAATAGCCATCCTCAGTATTTCGTTCTTGGACAGTTTCTTATCAGGCGGGTGTGTAGGCACCAATCTTCTGAGCTCAGCGAAAGCACCACTAACATTCTGTTGCCGCCAGCGCTCCCGGCAGTTGGTGAACAGCTTCCTTGGAGGGCGGAGAAGACAGGAGTTGAGTGATGGAAGGTCTTCCGTAAGACTCTGTGGAAAGGGGTTATTGTTATTATTTTTTGTAAGAGGTTAAAACTTCCTGGAACATTCTTCTCACGGCCATCTGATCCCAAACTAAGCAGAGCTACTATGGAAACCAGATCCTAACAGATTTTTTCTTTTTCAAAACACTTTTAAATACTAACTCTTTTACTTAAATAGATTATTATTACACCCAGACCGAGAAAAAACGTTCATGCAGAAAAATGACTGTTTTGGATAGGAATCGAACCTAAGACCTATAGTGTGATAGGCAGTGTGTTTAAAAAACTACGCCAACCTTACTTAACTACTTGAGGGTTGCTTGAGGGTGGTAGGCTGGTAACCAACAAGGCAAGTACTGCAAAGTACCACAAATAAAAAAATTATGACGTCGCAAGTCGGTATTTCACACAAAACTCCATGTTAGTTAAACTATAGTTTTGACACGTAAAAAAATCTAAAGGACTTTTTGGCGGGAACATGCGAAGTGACGTTATGTTTTCATTTTATTTTCATTAAAATCGTGTTTTATTGAAAAATCATCTATATCTTTCTTATATATATATATATAAAAGGAGAAGTCCTGACTGATCTTTCAACGCCTAGCCTAAACCCTTAGACCTAGAAAGTTGATTTTTTTCCCACGTATTGTTTTTAAAACTTGACCGAGGAATAAGAACGGATTTTTTGAAATTCAACCTTTAAGGGGGTGAAAAAGGGGTTGAAAGTTTGTATGAAAATCGGTCATTTTTGAAGCTAGAATCATCATCAAAGTAAGGAGTTGTTTCCGTCTCCTGGTATAAAAGTGAGAAAGACTGACTCATCAACGCCCAGCCTACAGCCCGCAGCCCTTAGACCTAGAAAGCTGATTTTTTTCACAGGTATTGTTTTAAAGATGTAGACGAGGAATAAGAAAGGTTTTTTTGAAATTCAATCTCTAAATGGGTACGAAAAGGATACGCGGGTGAAACCCCGGGCGGAAAGCTAGTCAAAAAATATCGGCGAAGTGAAACGAAATGAAATTGTTTATCGGGACTTTTCAGGTAGTCTCAAAAAGTCTGTGAAAAGTTTTAGTGGAACGGACACCAATTTCATTATAACATGACCTGACTTGTGCAGACGATGCAATGAATATAATGTGATGATACCGAAACTGTAGCATGAAGTCGTAATAATATAACTTTAATTTTGCAGAAACTAACGGAGGATTGCCAGCTACGAAAAAAAGAAGCATTTTTTTTGTCACAAGTGACAACGAGGCAGGCGGGTCACCTGACGGTAAGTGACTACCGTCGCCTATAGACATTAGTAATACCAGGGTAATTGCCAATGTGTTGGTTGTACACCTTATTACAATGCCTTAAAGGCAAACTGGCTCTCAAGTTCAATTGCCGGAACATACCAACAGGTGCTTGGCGACAGGGTGGTTGCCAGCCAGTCGGGTACTACAAAGTACCCACGACCGTGCTATGGTTTCCTCACGATGTTTTCCTTCACCGAAAGCTCAAGCTCATTGTAGGATTCGAAGCCACGACCTTCGCCATGGTATCCGACGTCACTACCACTGAGCTATCATCGCAGTATAACTATCAAGCTGATTAGATATGTGAGTAAAGATGAATAGTGTTAGTATTAACTTGCCTGTACACTCCTTGTCACCAGCCTATCATCATCGCTATCAGGCAGGCAGAGATCGTCGCTCAGCATCTCGCTGTCTGGCTCTTCATCAGAACACGACTCTTGGTCTGATGCCATGCTTGGGTACACTATTCATTACAGAAAGGTGAATCTAATTGGTTATAAATAAATATATCCTCGGAAAGTATAAAAGCTACAATCAGGGCCGGATTTAGAGGTGAGGAGACCCTGGGCCAACAAAAGAATGGAGGCCCCAAATTATTTTGCGCATAGGATAAATCCTACTATCCTACTTAATATTATAAATGTGAAAGTTTGGATGGATGTATGTTTGTTACTCATTTAAGCCAGAACGGCTGAATGGATCTGGATGAAATTCGGCATGGAGATAGATTATAGTCTGGAATAGCACATAGGCTACTTTTTATTCCGGGAAAAGATAAGAGCCCTCGGGAACGCGGGTGAAACCGCGCGAAACAGCTAGTAATACATATTTTTCATGCAAGTGTTTCACCATATATAGCGGAAGGAACCTTCGTTCTATCCAACCGCATGTCCGACGACAATTCTAGAACTTTATGAATATATAGAATTTATGTTGGGGCCCCACTCTTGTAGAGGCCTCGGTTAGCCTCCTTTAAATCCGGCCCTGGCTACAATCATGAAATTTGCCAGGTATATGCCTAATAGCAATCCATACTATCCATCTGTCTATCTGTTACCTCTTCACAGTTAAACCGCTGTACCGATTTAGATAAAATTTGGTTAAGATATAGATTAGAACCTTAGAGAAGGACATAGGATACTTTTTATCATCATCATTATTATCGGATGCACTTCACGTACCAATATTGCACTATTAAGTTACTAGTTTTCCGCTCCGCGGTTTCCCCGCGTTCCCGAGGGATCGTATCCTTTCCCGGGATTAAAGTATCCTATGTTTTATTCCAGGATATGATCTACCTGTGTGCCAAATTTCGTCAAAATCCATTCAGTAGTTTTTGCGTGACAGAGTAACAAACATCCATCCATCGATCCATCCAAACTTTCACATTTATAATATTAGTGGGATTAGAAGCATTTGTGTGTGCGTTAGAGTGCCATTTCTCGGCAATTTTTTATGATCGAATGTTGTGTTGTGCAGGTGATATATCTACATTTTACTTATAATATCATTGCCTAATTTTCAAAAATTATTTCATAGATTCAAATTCAAAAATCTCTTGTTATAAGTATTTTTAACCGACTTCAAAAAAAAGGAGAAGCTTCTCAATTCGTCTGTATGTTTTTTTTTTTTTTGTTTGTATGTTTGTTACTCGATTTCTCTGCCAATTATGAATAGATTTTGATGATTCTTTTTTTGTTTCGTAGATCCTACTTCAGAGGTGGTCCCATTTAAATTTTGTCGAAATTGATTAAGCACTTTTTGAGAAAATCAACAAAAACGAAAAAAAATATATCTCGTTTGATAAACCTTAGTGAATCAAACTGAGTCGTTGAGCATGACTTTTTGGATTTGGATGAAATTTCGTGTGTATACTTCAATGGGTTCTTCGATGGTTTTAAAATATAATTGGACCCGGTAGGTGGCGCTGGAATCGAGTTCCAAGATTTGTTTTAATTTCAGGGCAGGACGACGTCTGCCGGGCCCGCTAGTTATATATTATATTTTACCGGCCAGACCCGATTTCAGGACTAACTAGTTTTGCCTAGGATAACATATAATAAGGAATAAACTTTAAAAATTAAAAATAAAATTATTTTTAAAAATAAAAAACAAAAACCGACTTCAAAACTGTAACCTATACCTATGTACAAACATAAACTAAAAAGTAAAGAATAATATTTTAATTTCAAAGCAAGAGCCTTAAAGGACAATCAACAAAATTATTGATATTTATATATCTATTTAATATTTATAAACAGTTCTTTTTGGAGTCGGTGCCAGCCAAGAAGGACAGTTTAATTCTGCCTTTGTAACAAACTTTCGAAAAGTAGGGGAGCGACGGCGCAGACCTAAGGAACATTACCGTAAGGAGAGGTGTCGTAAGACGTTTTCTCGTATGAACACTTCGTGTCCAGTTCAAAACTGTCCTTCTTCTTGACTGGCACCGACTCCAAAAAGAACTGTTTATAAATATTAAATAGATATATAAATATCAATAATTTTGTTGATTGTCCTTTAAGGCTCTTGCTTTGAAATTAAAATATTATTCTTTACTTTTTAGTTTATGTTTGTACATAGGTATAGGTTACAGTTTTGAAGTCGGTTTTTGTTTTTTATTTTTAAAAATAATTTTATTTTTTAATTTTTTAATCGTCACATGTTTGATACATTACAAAATATTTTTTTAATCTAATGCACGGTCCTTAAGGTTGCTTTTGCTGAGAAGAGCCGGCAATAAACTCAGCAATTACTCTTTTAAAAAAAAAGCAACTTAGACTTATTACATTTAATTTTTTTGCGGATACAGTACGCTAGGTATGCAATGAAGGGATTTTTGAAAATTTAACCCGAACGTTGGTGTAACCGCGACGAATAGTTAGGTATAATCAAAGAAACACAGATAATTTAAAGAGCTGGCTAATATGTTAATGTTTTGTTCTGGGGACCGAAGAGTTGGCAGTTTCCTCGAACAACATAATATCAGCATTGCGATACAGCGAGGAAACGATGCCAGCTTCTTCGGAACCATGCCGAGGGGGCCTAACATTTTTAACTTATTTTAGTTAGTTTTAGATTTAAAATGTATTTATTTAATTACTAGCTGAGCTGTTCGCCGCGGTTTCACCCGCGTGCCCGTGGGATGTTATCTTTTCCCGGGACAAAATATAGCTTATGTTCATCAGAGATAATGTAGCTTTCTAATGGTGAAAGAATGTTTTAAATCGGTCCAGTAGTTACAGAGCTTATTCAATTCAAACAAATAAACAATCAAATCTTTCCTCTTTATAATATTAGTATAGTATAGGATATTAGAATTGAAAATAATTGTCTTACATAATAGCATGATGTAAGGTAATATAGAAACAAACTAGTTCTTTCAGTGGATTCCTTCTCGCTCTAACATAATTTGTAAATTAGTAAAGAATTCGTGTTAAATAAAGCAACATTATTGGATATCACAGGAAACGGTTATCAGCGGAAGTTCTATAATTAAGTTTACATTCATTAAAATGTGTGAGTTCATTTGTATTTTTAACCGAATTCAAACTACGGCCAGTTACAGTACAGTAGCGGATCCAGGCCATGGAGGGGGGATAAGGAGATAAAATTGTGTGCTTTTAGTCTTTTTTAGGGTTCCGTACACAAAGGGTAAAAACGGGACCCTATTACTAAGACTTCGCTGTCTGTCCGTCTGTCTGTCACAAGGCTGTATCTCAAGAACCGCGATAGCTAGACAGTTGAAATTTTCACAAATTATGTATTTTTGTTCCCGCTATAAAAATAAATACTTCTTACTAAAAATAACCTTTGAAGAACACCATGCTGTAGTCTCTAGAGAAAACTTATACAGGGAACTCATTCCACAATGTGATCGTGGGCGGGAGAAATCTTACAAAACCTACCCTCATTGGGGTCAAAGCCCTCCCAAATCAAAATCCTGAATCCGCTACTGGCCATTTATATGCGCTTGGAAGATAAGAAATGAAAACTATTTAAGAATTAATTAGGATAGTCTTAAACGATTCAAAGAAAGCACTGGATGCAGATAGCGCAAGAGATCCTTGGGGGAGGTCTTTGTTCAGCTTCTTCTTCCGACTGACATGATGATGATTAAACCATTCATGCGATACTAATGAAACTTTGATGATTTGGCCTAAAAAAAGTATTAGGTGGAACTCCACACAGCCGACTGTTCTGGCACGCACTCTTGATGTTGTGATAATACAATCTTGTATAGAAGCTTGTTTAGAAACGAGTTTATTTATTTGACACATCAACAGTATTTAAAAAATAAACATGCCGTTGGTGTGGATGTGTGTTGATACGCCGCGGGGGAGGCTGCGGAAGGTGTGGAAAAATACGCACGTAATTGGTCAAAATTATCAATTAATGCCTTTTGCGATTGAGACCTTAGGTCTGAAGTTCGTCGTTTAACAAGTATTTTATCAGAGAAAAACAATTTAATTTTACCAAAAAAAAAAGGGGAAAAGCATTAATATCAAACACATATAAAAATGGCATTATTTGTATTTTCAACGATAAACAAAATGGAAATAAATTATCCAGTTTGATAATAGGCCCGAGCGGCCTAGCTTTGCTTAGGATAGAACAGGCGCGGTTAATAGTAGGTATAACCGTTTTATCTGTTGATTTTTGGCAACAAACTCTACTTAATGCTTAACTTTAATATTAGAGGCGGACAAGCGAATAGTAGGTATATTATATCTATTAATCAAACATATATTTTTACAATAAAATACATGATTTGTACCTACCTAATTATTTCGACAATTTTAAAAGTGATCAAAGCAGTCTTTGAGCATGAATTTAGCTTTTTAGTAAGTAGATGTTTTTTAACAAAGTCGGGTTATATAGTGGTATTAAAATATATATATATATGGTAGATATTAAATTAAAAAATTTAACTAAGCCCATATATTCATAATTTCCATGCCTTAAAGTATTATAGGTAATAGTAAAATTATCCTCAATCACTTACCAATATTTCCTGTTGAATTAACAGTTGGCATAAATACCATAATAGGTATAATTCGTAACACAGAAAAACAAAACACAATCACATAATTATTTGTTCAATTCATAAATCGTACAGACATGCACACAACGCGATATCAACAGCGCAACTAAAGAAAATACAATTCAAATTTCGAAAGGGGGTTGAACGCAGTACTGTGATTGGTTGGATATGAGAAAGCTTGTGGCCAATCAGCGCTTCGAAGGGCGGAGGAAAATTATGTACTATAATAATTCAAGCATATCCAAGCTTTCAGTTATTGCATACAAAAATACAGGCGTGCAGCTTTTGATAAGAGGAAAACTTAATGGAGCAAAAGTTAATGGAAGTGTCAATCAACAGGTTAAATGTCCACGAACTTCACTTTGTACATACAGCAGTCTAGTGTAACAAGTAAAAACAACAGTGCTATCGAGAATTTCAGTTGAAACTCTTTAAGTATCTTTATTAAATGAACTCATTACAAGTCTCAAATCTAGACTAGTTCCATGAATTAGGACAAGACAAAATGTGTGCAAAAATATTACATGGCAAATATGCTTAAATAGTTTACTACTTTGGTAAACTTTCGTAAGAATAATAAGAAATAAGTATATATCGTAAGTATAAGTAAAATATTTGGAAATTTGGATTGTAAGAGAATCTTCACATGTGAGTATTAATTTTTACAAAAGTCCGCTCAATTTCACAGTAAACATGCAACACTACATTTATATAATCATCTTACGATGTGAAACCACGCTTTTGACAACACCATACGCGTGAATCGTTCTGTTATTCGAAAATCAACCTATAACACTTGAACACAAAGTTCAAATACTGTTTCACACGTTTGTTTACATTATTTGCATTGTTTCCTCGTATATAATTGAGCGCGTGAGGTCAACGCTCTTTTAAAATCGCCTATTAGCAATTTTTATAATAAAACTGTAGGTACGTTAAAGTTCGTATTAGCGATAATAAAATAAAAATAGTCATTATTACATAAACCGGTCCTTATAAATTGTGAACCAAGGAATGTTGTATAGAATAATTGATTATGATAATTTTATTTTAATGCGTGTTGTGAACGATAATCGGTTAGTGTTGCGCTAATGACGACGCCATGTTCGTTTTTCTAAAAGATTTAAATGTGGAAGATAGATGAAAATCGATATTTCATCAACTATTTCAAATAACTTACTGAATAATTGTATATACATTTACGTACCCTGTTTTAAAAAACGATCTAATACGTTTTACATACGCATTTCATTTTAGATGATAAATAAATACTTACTACAGTAATACAAATTATTAATTGCTATATACTAAATGAGTGATACTCATTATATCCAACCTAATCTCAAATAACAATCGAATGACTCAGTTCGTATCTATCATTCACTCACTCATTTGCTCAGTTCGATTATTATTAGTACATTCTCAACCGCCGTAGAGAAACCACGCGCGTGTCGTATCTAGTCTATTTATAACACAAAAACAAACTTTCGAAAATTTGAATTTCGAACGCGTCGCTAAAATTATTGATATTTAAATATAAAGTGACCAGTTCGAGTGTCAGTTTAAAGATTTGAATAAGGAAGAACAGAAGGTTGATATAAATAATTCGGTTTATGTGACAAGCAAGACAATAACAAGATTTTTGAGATCTTTTGTCGTGTGTTTTAAAAATAGTTTGATTGTGTTTAATGGATTGTAGAAGCGTTTTATACGAATTGATGGTAATATTTTGTTTGCACAGATGTCCTATGTTTACTTTAAGAGATATCAGAAATTATGATTACTGTTTGGTTATACCTATATTATACAAATGGGTCGTTCCCGGTTTTACTCCTCACGGAATTTTGACAAAAGAGAATTTCAAGATTATAATACTTCACAAATTTCCATTTAAGTAAAATAAGAATCACAATGTAGTTTCACACTACCTATCATGCTACAGGTGGTGGGTTCGATTCCGATCTAGGACAAACATTAGTGACTGAACATGTCTGTTTGCCCTGAGTCTGGGTGTAATTATCTATGTAAGTATGTATTGAAAAACCGGCCAAGTGCGAGTCGTACTCGCGCACGAAGGGTTCCGTAAAAATGGCAAAAAAGAAACACGTTTGTTTTATGGAACCCTTAAATATTTATTTTATTCTGTTTTTAGTATTTGTTGTTATTTGTTCTTCTCTTCCTTTCCCACCTAGCGTGGGATAAGGAAGAGAAGAAGAAGTAGTATAGAAGTATTTGTTGTTATAGCGGCAACAGAAATACATCATCTGTGAAAATTTCAACTGTCTAGCTATCGTGGTTCTTGAGATACAGCCTGGTGACAGACAGACGGACAGACAGCGAAGTCTTAGTAATAGGGTCCCGTTTTTACCCATTGGGTACGGAACCCTAAAAAAAGGTAGAAGGAGCGTACGTAAACAATAGTCTCCAATGAAGTGAAGCAACGTGCACGAAGTTGTGTGCGTGACCTGCACGTACGTTATCCCGCGTCACTCGCGTCGGATAGAAACGCGATCGGCTTCCTTTTTTAAAATTCGGCTCCCTTTACCGTGCTTAACTTTAAATGCGCGGGGCTCTGTCTATCTTTTTTATTTAGTCTGAGATTCAAATATACAAATTCAACAACAACTTTACTTATTAGTAAGAGATATAAATAGCTGTGAATTGATTGTATTAAGATTATTTAAAACTATTTTACGAGCATTTATTTAACTCCACCTGTAGTATATTTGTGTCGAATTTAAAACCAGTTCCTCGATGAAAATCTGTCGCCAAGCACCTGTTTGTGTTCCGGCAGTTGCACTTGAGAGCCAGTTGCCTTTATACAGTCGCTTTAAAGTAACAAATAATCGACTGTCGCTTTACAAAATGTTCTTGGAGGATAAAACTTATCGCTTCTGTTCATTATAATTAGGTTAATGATAACAATTACGCATTTGTATTATTAATAAACGATATCATTAATGCGAACGTCTGAATGTTTGTCTGTGTCTGCTATTTTCACGACTACAATATGAAAATGAGATATGACACTGTTCTTGAAACCCTGTCTATTTAAATGGTCTCGTAGATAAGTAAAAGACTACTTAAAACAGAGCTTTTTTACGTTCGGATAAGCTTGTGTTGATTGCTTGACCGCAATCTCACCATGATAAGTGATCATGTAACCGAAGGTGGTTAAGCACACAAAGCTTAGGAAGAAACTGGCTCAAGTGCAGATGTCGGAACACACACACACATAGATGCGTGAAGACTTTCAACTAGCTAGACGGTAGTAGCCAGCCAGACGAGTACACCTGTGGTTCTGTGGTTTCCTCACGATGTTTTCCTTCACCGAAAACTTAAGTTCGTTGTAGAATTCGAACCCACGACCTTCGCCGCAGTATCCAACGTCACTAACACTGAGCTATCATCGCCTCAAAAAAAGTGTTTATAAAGTTGTAGTGACTTATTTAAAATCAAATTTTCCTAAATAAATAACGATGACATTTAACATCAACTAATTACTTAATTCGTTATCATTAACAATCGATATTTCAATTACAAAGTATTATTTATTCCGTACAAAAACACAATAGGAGTTATCTAATCAACGAGCTACCTACATCAGCCAAACATTACATCAAACATGTCTCACAGACAACTGTTAAAGATTACAGATCATTGACTGTACCATCATATCAGCGAATGTCAAAAGATATTATCAGGCATTTGTTCTAGACTAGCAGTCCCCCGCGGTTTCACCCGCGTTCCCGAGTGACCATATATCTTTTCCCGGGATAAAAAGTAGTTACATTAAAAATACCGTTCAGTTTTCAAGGCGATGATAGCTCAGTGGCAGTGAAGTCGGATACCGCGGCGAAGGTGGTAGTTTCGAATCCTACAATGAGCTTATGCTTTCGGTGAAGGAAAACATCGTGAGGAAACCATAACACGGTGGTAGGGTACTTTGTAGTACCCGACTGGCTGGCTATCACCCTCAAGTTGAAAATCTGTCGCCAAGCACCTATCGGTATGTTTCAACAGCTACACTTGAGAGTCAGTTACCATCTAGGCTTTGTGTGCTTACCACCTTCGGCCACATCATCACTTTCCATGGTGAGATTGTGGTCAAACACAAGCCTATCCAGATAAAAATAAGTTTTGCATGCATACATAAACATCCTCCCATCCAAACTTTCACATTAATTTGCAGTAAAATATCGGGCCATGTTGCTTTTAGATATTCCAATAGTGACACTGTTACTTTCTGATTGGTGATATCTTAAATCCACAGACTTATATGGGTGATAGAGATAAATCATTTTATCACGTCAATTGTCATAAATGAGGTATCTATAGGCTCTATTTTTGGTTTATCTCTGCCAGCGACCATATCTCTGCCGACTTATCTTTTAATAGAATGGAAAAAAGATTTTCATCCACATTTCTATTAGAAGATTGAGTGATTTTTTATTGAGTGTTTATTCATAGAGATAAACACGGTAACAGGGACACAAGCAAACACAAAACCACAACGGTTAAAATATAATAATTTCTGATATCTCTTCAAATACACGCAAAGGTCTAATATTAATTTTAAAGAATAAAATTTATAAGCACTGAAAATCGTAATTTAAAAAAATACCAAATGCCTTCAGTGCATTTTGGGTGAAAGTATAAAAAACATCTTTAAATTATCACATCTAAACAACTTGTACATTTTTAGTAAGATTTAAAGTAAACACCAAAATGCCAGAGCTAACAAAAAAAAACCGGCCAAGTGCGAGTCGGACTCGCGCACCGAGGGTTCCGTATAAACTTGTAAATAGTTCGTTCATCACGGTAATGAAGTCTCGAGGAATTTTTGAGATTACTTTATTTGAGGTTAGTTCCAATTAAGCTAGACCTCTAAATTGTATGAGCGCTGATACAACTCAGAGATCTACTTTATTGGTGGTAACTATGTATGTATGGGGACACCGTTTAATTTTAAACTTTTTTTATTTTTTGGAATTTTTCCTTTATTTGTGCTGTAAGTCCTTGCTTTTTGCCAAATTTCATGATTCTAGGTCAACGGGGACTACCATATAGGTTTTGGGTCGAAAACCTATATGGTAGTTGGTAGGGACAGACGGACAAGAAAGTGATCTTATAAGGGTTCCTTTTTTAACTTTTGAGGTACGGAACCCTAAAAACATATTTAATAGTTGTCAGCTTGGCCATCCAAAGAGGAAACGCTGCCAGTCTGCTGGGAACCTTGCCGATCGGCAGCAGCCGCAGCCTCCAACAAGTTTTTTTATATATTATAGTTGTACATTTGTAATATTATTGTCTCATAGTTGTTATTTTCCGTTTTCACAGCTGGCAACATTGTAAAGTACCACTTCTACCCATGCCAGTGATACCGACGACATTAAAAACCATTTAAAGCACAGAGTGCCAGTACAGAGTGCAGTATACAGTCAAGTGATGTGAGGTGAGACGATAATTGATGAACAAACATGGATCCACAAGAATTAGTACCATTGGAATGTAAGTACCTATTTACATTATCTTTGAACGTCATTTACTTTATTGTAGTTATAAATATAATCACATCTATATGGTTCCTTTGTCGATTCAGATACTAAGGGGTTGTCCACGAACATGTTTTTAGCAAATTTTGGAACGAAGTTCCTTATCGCGCGTTGTGAAAGACGGAAAAAAATCTTACGAAAAAGTGTCAAAAGTGTCACCGACACAAAAGTCACCGACCGCTGTGCGGCGTGCATTTCTCTGTTTCATTTCGTGGAGATCCTTAGGGGAGGCCTTTGTCCAGCAGTGGACGTCTTCCGGCTGATATGATGATATATATATATATATATATAAATATTTTTATATATATACCTATATACTCTCTCGACTTATATAACTTCGTTCCATCCGGGTGTCCCTTGACACCTCTCAAGTTTTTTAACCCAACCCTGGTAAGGTTTTAGAGGTTCAAAGAAATACAATAATCTAATTTAGAAATGATGCGTTCAACGAAAAAATAAATAGGTAAACGTAATATCTTACTACACCCTTGTGATATTTCGTGATTATTTCCGAACACCTCCCACCCCAAGCGTCCGACAAAATCCCTTGATTAATGGACATTTAGAATAACGTCTACATTTAGATATACTATACCGATTAATATTTATTATTAATATTTTATCTATGAATATCTTGTACCTTTTTATAACCATGCGATAAATAAAGATGGAGAGTAGCCGCTAGCTAGGCCAATAACTTGAGATACAGTGTGCTATCTACGTGTCGTCGTCTTTAGTCGTTGCTTATATCCAAGTTCCCGAGGGATCTTATTTTTTCCCGGGATAAAAGGTAACCTATGTTTTATTCCAGGATATGAACTACCTGGGTGCCAAGTTTCATCAAAATCCGTTCAGCCGTATTTGCGTGAAAGAGTAACAAACATTTTCACACACATTCAAACATACTTTCACATTTATAATATCAGTAGGAAGTAGGATAGTAGGATTGTTTTCTAGTGGGACAAGTTGGTTAAACTCTAGTGACTACCATCACGCAACAGGTCGTGAGTTTGATTCCCATACAGGACAGACAGTGTGCATGAACAAATCTGTTGGTTCTATAATTATCATTTAAAAAAAACCGGTCAAGTGCGAGTCCCCCATCACCTGAGGGGGTGAATTTTGGAAAATTCTTTCTTAGCGGATACGTCCTACCTACGTCATAATAGCTATCTGCGTGCCGAATTTAATCGCAATGCGTTCAGTGGTTTGAGCTGTGTGTTGATAGATCAGTCAATCTTTAATATGGTGATGAATAAATCTAAGGCGATGATAGCTCAGTGGTAAGTGACGTCGGATACCGCGGCGAAGGTCGTGGGTTCGAATCCTACAATGAGCTTGAGCTTTCGGTGAAGGAAAACATCGTGAGGAAACCATAGCACGGTGGTAGGGTACTATGTGGTACTCGACTGGCTGGCTACCACCCTCAAGTTGAAAATCTGTCGCCAAGCACCTGTTGGTGTGTTCCGACAGTTGCACTTGAGAGCCAGTTGCCCTTGCCGTTAAGGCATTGTAATAAGGTGTACAACACATTGGCAATTCCCTTGGTATTGCTAATGTCTATAGGCGACGGTAGTCACTTACCATCAGGTGACCCGCCTGCCTCGTTGTCACTAGAGACATAAAAAAAATGCTGTTAGATTACAATAAGATCGTTGTGTGAAAGCTAGTGGTAGTTATAATTTCACTACCCATTCATGATTTCTTACAGGCAGGAATTCGTCCGTTCACCATTTGTACCATCTTAATTTGATCTGTTTTGCTGACAGCTGGTCAGCTCCGCTCCGCGCTCCAGGCACGTCGCGCGACTCGACAATGCTACCTCGCTCCTCGCTCGTGCTACCGAGTTCCCCTGAAGCTGTGCAGGCTGCTGGCGTTGCTTATCGTTTTGCCCAGCTTGTTTATATTCGTCCCTCTATACATGAGGTTTGTGGAATACTGTTTATGTTTTGCTTTAAATGTCTCTGTTTCAATGTATAATATATTTAACTGGCTGTCCCCGAGGTCTCAAAAGATCTTTTCCCGGCATACAAAGTATCCTAAGTTTTATTCTAGGATATAATCTACCTGTGTGCCAAGTTTCGTTATAATCCGTCCAGCAGTTTAAAAAACTGGTTCATCCCTTTTCTCGCGGATGGGACGGTCGTCCCAAAACACAGTAAAATAGAATTCCATCAATAGCGATTAAAGTTATTTATGTTCCTGCTAGAGGTTCCCCGCGGTTTCACCCGCGTTACAATTTCATCTTATCTTTTTCCCGGGATAAATGATCATACGATCTACCCTTGTACCAAGTTTCATCCAAATCCGTTCAGCCGTTCTTGAGTTATAAATGATATAACTAACCCGTCTTTGTTTTATGTATACCTATAGGTATGTAGGTGAGGTACTCATTATTCTTGCATTTCTGTACATTGTGTGTAACTATGAGATAAAAACACTTATACTGAAATAAGGTTAATGATTAGTAAACATAATACTTCATTTTAAGAGGTGGGTAATGACCAACACTTTGAAGAGCCCTTCCATCAAATATACAAGACAGACACATATGATATCTATGTGTCTGTACATAAGGATATGTAGTAGGATAGGAATCCTACTTCCTACTATCCTATCCTATCCTACTTCCTACTAATATTATAAATGCGAAAGTATGTTTGGATGTGTGTGAAGATGTGATGTTTGTTACTTTTTCACCCAAAAACTACTGTATGGATTTTAATGAAACTTGGTACACAGGTAGATCATATACTGGAATAACATATAGGATACTTTTTATCCCAGGAAAATATAAGATCCCTCAGGAACGCGGGTGAAACCGCGGGGCGGAAAACTAGTAATATTAGTAGGATTTATGTGTGCGATCGTGTGTCTTTGGGCTATTTGTATGTACAACTTGTTACATATAATATGATTGGTTACAGGTACCGCGTGTTCTCCGGTCAAATGTACCCAATGAGTATGACAGACATGAGACTGATCGACAGCAAGATATCGACCACGTGGTGCCAGGTAGGTATGTACTACAATTCATTACTTCCATATAGGTGTATGAACGAAAAATATTCTAATAGTCAACAAGCACTGATTTGAATAACCGATTTTGAGTAGATTAAGTAACATATTCGAATGAATACAGCCAATCCATAAAAAACCATTAGTTTTATGCATAACTATACTTCTTTGCTTCGTGGTTTTATGTATGAAATCATACAATTTGTCAGGCGGTTCACCTGATGGTAAGTGACTACCTATTTGAGAATTACCTATAATGTTGCCGTCGTTTTACAATGCTTAGAAGAGCAATTGGCATTCAAGTGCAACTGTCACATAAGAACAACAGATTTTCAGCTCTTTTTCTAAAGGTGTTCATAATCTTTCGCCAAGCTCCTGGTGACAGTTTGCACATGATTCTACCGAATTTCTAAGGTCATTAGTGTGGCACACTGCAAGACCAATCTTGGCCTAAATTCACCATTGCCACGAATGTGTCAAACTTATAATGAGTTATGCGGCCTCATAAGTGATTTAGACATTTTCTCAGATTCCTTGTATACTTTCAAACAAAAACTTCAAATATTTTTGGTGAATAACGCCGTATAATATTGATAATTAATATGCTTGTTGTTTTACTTATTTATTATAATTAAATTGTTTATTTTTTGTTTCTTTCCGGTTTGTTTTGCTTGTATTTTCAATGTTCTAAAATCATATTATAATTTAATTCACATATTTAATTTTACCCTTAGTGCTTGTATTTCTTATTGCAAATGTTGTGTACACCTATAATGGGTGCACATATCTGTAAATTACGACAAACTGTCATAATCACTTTAATTAAGACTATGTAACTTTTTCAATATGTGTACTGTTGGTGTATGTAAACTTAATAAATAAATAAATAAATTCTACAAAGTGCCCTAGTCCGTGCTATGGTTTCCTCGCGATGTTTTCCTTCACCGATAGATCAAGCTCATGTAAGATTCGAACCCATGACCTTCGCCATAGTGAAAGACCTGATTAGAGTCACCAATTCAGGACCATTTATCGTGGAAACCCATGGCCGAAGCCTATATTCAGCGTCTATAATATAAGTTCAAAATCTACATGATTTATTAAGTGAGTTTTTTTTTATCACCGACAATTTATCTGCCTGTACACGCGCCGCTTCAATAAAATACAGTTTGAGTTTACGTAAATATTTTTGAAACATTTTAACAAGTCGCACGCCGTGCGGGCAGCCAAGTCTCTCTGTTTGAATATGTTACCTGTTATGATATTATGATCTCAAAATAAATACCTTCTTAGTTATCTAAGTCACAGTACCAAAGTGCAAGCTACGTACTGAGATTAGACCTTAGGAGAGTAATGCTGAGAAAACCGGCTAGAAACTCAGGAAAGTATTTTTTAATTATAGTGCCATCCACGAAGATTCGTCCCACTCTTTTGCTTAATCCTTTAGAGTGCTAGTGTATATAAACGTTTTTAGTTTTTATTATAAATAAAAATGTTGATGCATACCTAATAAATTTCCTTACAAAATTGTTAATGTGGCGCCAAAATCATATTTATGCTATAAAATCTGTAAAATATACTCCTGGTTTACTTTACTAAATATTATCCATACATAATAATAGTAACTAACTAACATTTTTTTAAAGTTAGAAGCATGATAAAAGTATGAAATAAAAATCGGAGTTTAAAAAGAAAAAAAAACTTGTCACAATATCTCATCAGTAATGATTCGGTACGATTAATTATTGTTCTATCAAACGGCTTATTTATATTGCGGTAAGTCTCACAGTAAATGATAAATACTTCAAGATAAACTTTTATCGGTCGGTGTTACACTAATATTATATGGCCCCAGTAACACTATCTAACTAATGATGTTGTGCAAACAACTATACGCGTTATTCTCATCACTATAAGGATGATAATTGTGTGAGGATTGTATTGTAATTTATTCTATTCCAGCTGATATTTCCGACCTTGAACGAAAGTGTTGTCAAGGAAATTTAGTTGTCAAATAACAATAAAACTTGGCTATGTTTTTATAATTGTGTTTTATAGATTACTAGCTTTCATCCACATTCCCGGTAAAATCTTATCTTTTCCCGGGATAAATGTAGTACGACAAACTCAAAGGGGCGATAGGTAGACGGGTCACCTACCATATATATAAAAATGACCTTCGTTAAACAATGCTGCAATAGCTGTCAAACAATGTATCACGCACCGGCGCCATCTACTTAAAATGTTGGTTTGTCCTGAATTTTTCCTGAATTTTCTTTGCTATAAACCTCACGGAGCCCGAGACCTTTCCAACGAATGCAAAACCGTGGAAATCGGTTCGTGCGTTCTGGAGTTATAGCGTCAGGAAGGAAAACCCGACTTATTTTTATATAGTAGATTAATCTGTCATTTCTGTCTGTATTTTATAATGGCATTTTTAGAACCTTAGTCTTCGCTTACATTTTTTCAAAAGAGATGAAAAAAAAATTTTTTTACATACGCCTTTTCAAATATTTAAACAACAAAAAAAAATTTGCCAATTAGGTGCAGCCATTTTGAAGTGATGCGCGGACAAACATTTGTGGAATTGATTTTTATTTATATTAGATAGATGTCTTTAAACTTAACAAAAAAAATGTGGCATAATGAAAGGAAACCTCGCATGTTTAGGAAGTCCAAAACGATGTGAACTGGGGTGGTTTGGGTCTCGAAATGAGGACTTTGCATTCTATCTAAACACTTATATCTCCGGAGTAAAATGTATCCTATGTTTTATTCTAGGATATGAGCCACCTGTGTGCCAAATTTAATCACAATCCGTTCAGCCGGTTTTGCTTGAATTAATAATACATCCAAACAAACAATAATATTAGTAGGTTAGTCAGGAAAAAATATGTATAGTCTGTTAAAGATTCTCAAATGATAATCGAAATAGTATCAAATCAACTTTTGCTCACATACGGTACGCATTAAATACTATTTGTGTTTAGAACTGATCACGCTGTTAGCTCGTGATATCACACGTGCTATAGGACACATTAGAATCACGTAATGTGGCGATAACTGCTCCACGGAGATCATTATGTGAAACGTATTAATTATGTTGGACTGAGATTAATTGATCTAATTTCGTTCCTATAACAAATACCTATAAACGACAATGGAAATACTTTAATGGTCATTTATTTATTACTAGCTGACCCAACGGACTTTGTCCTGTCTAATAAAAATCCCAATATTCCATCTACCGGGTTTTTTTTTTTATAAGAACCTTGTTTGGACCTATTACACATATTTTAAGGCTAATAGCCAAATCGGGCCAGCCGTTCTCAAGTTATGGGGTAATCAAGGGAAATAGCGATTAATTGTAGCTTGTCAGTAAAAAGAAGCTAAACGCCACAACAACATAGTATTAATATTTCTAAACGGTCCTCACTCCGTGACAATCCAAGGGGAAAGATTCTAACAAATAGTTGAAATTACCTCTACTATAACCTTATAAATGTTTCTTCATTGCATTTCACCAAAGCAATCTCTTATTGTCCAGCGACAGGTGGTAAAATCCAACGCAACCTTCAACGCGTTCGTTGTCCCTGGCCCCCCTGAGCTGATGGAAGAACTGCTGCCTGTCTCCATGACTAGGGAGTTGGAGTTAGAGGATGACATGAAGGAGTACTGGGGCTTTTATCTGCTTAAAGGATCGTCGGTAACAGTTTCAGCATGTGTTAGGTAAGTGAAACAGATTTGGCAGCGTCGCGTGATAAGGGTGCAGTGGCTGCCACAAACATCATACTAGGCACAAGTGCTGCTTGTTAATTTACTAATAGGGCAAAAAAAAACTATGCTAGCCACCAAATTTGGCAATAGCGATACTTTACAATATTTCTACTCTGAAATCTCAGATAGGTTTCTTTTGCGCCGAGCCTGGGGTTTTTTGTATGGGATTTGGCGAATCTTCTTTGGTTTAAAGTCCGTTAGAATTACAAAGTCACCTGCTAATTTGTTGAGTAATATCTGGTATCCCAGAGTAAGGTAGACCATATTTGTTTCTCAAATAGCAGATAATATTTTAAAATTGATTGCTTTACCATTGAGACCATTTTTATTATTCTCCAGCTTTCCAGGAGCTTCTCTGATCATGATAAAAGGCTACAAACACCTTCAAGAATGTGCGTACATTGGAGATGATTCCTCAGAAGAATTGGACGAGCTGATAGAAGCATACCACCTTGGACTGATGACCAACTCAACCCTGTTAGAGAAAATACATGAATTGAAGAAAGTAGATGGAAAGGCCAATGATCCTGGTGCGTTCATTGACCTTATTAGTTATCTGAAGTTAATTTGTAGAGGTTAATTGCTGATAATGATTGTGGTTGCAAAGTATGGAAGAGATCGATGTTTATGGTCTTATGAACTTTAAACCTAGATTAATAACTAGCTGAACTGACAGACATTTTCCTGTCCGGAAAATAAAATCAACCTAGAACCCGATTGCATCGCCGCCTACCAATTGTGAACCTAAACCATTTCGGAGTTCAGTGACAAACAAGCACAGAATTAGAAACATCGATTCGTTAACTCATGGTCTACCTTACAGGTACAATGAAACGACACAAAGCTGGCGTCAGTTTCCACGATCCCAGTGTGGGGAATGGAACCAACCTGACATCATCAGAAAATATGCCAACTGACGTTACAGATCATGATCCTAAGGTAAGTGGTGATTCCATAGATTTTTATGTAGAAATCGGCCAGGAATTCTTAAAACCTGGTTTGTTATTAGATAGGCGTGAATATAAATACAATCTTACCGGCAAAATGAGAATGTAGTGAAGATTTGAAGCACATGTAATCCAGGTTGGTAATAGTTCTTGTGAATTCAGTGTTAGGAAGTTGGTAACAGATAGTCATCAACTTAAGGATTGAGGCCAAGGTAGAGTTGTAGGTAATACAATAATTCCTTGTAGCACTTGAGCATCAAATAATGATCAACTAAGAAAGGAAAAGATTTGTGTGTGAAATATTTTTTACTTCTTGCTCAAAATTTTCTTGGTATGAATTATATTATCTATCTATACTAATATTACAATGCAGTAAGGTTTGTTTTTTGTTTATTTGTAGGGGGTCTTTAGAACTACTGAATTGATAAAAAAAGAAGCATTATTATCAATGCCTATCAATTATGTTAGTCTATATTTTATTTTAATTCCCTCGGGAAAGCGGATGAAACCACGGAGCGGCAACTAG
Source organism: Ochropacha duplaris (assembly GCA_951361185.1). Taxonomy (NCBI): domain Eukaryota; kingdom Metazoa; phylum Arthropoda; class Insecta; order Lepidoptera; family Drepanidae; genus Ochropacha; species Ochropacha duplaris. The sequence goes on along the minus strand of OX592712.1, from coordinate 7,277,301 downwards.
CTTTTTATAAACCTGTGTTTTATTATTAGTTTTCTCAATCTTCAGGAGCTCCGAGAAATTCTAGAACATCTACACGCTCTACGTCAAGCAGCTAAAACTGAATCGCTGAAGTATTATCAACCACCTCCGCACCTGATCTCTTTGCCAGGTCTACACAGGCATAGAGATACCAATGTTGATAAAGATGAGAGGAGATGGATTGATTTTAAAGGTATTGCCATTTAATACTACTTCAGGTTATTAATTAACGGGTGTAAAAACTAAAAAACCGGCCAAGTGCGAGTCGGACTCGCGCACAAAGGGTTCCGTAAAAAAGGCAAACACGTTTGTTGTATTGGAGCCTCCCTTAAATATTTATTTTATTTAAATATTATTACTTATTATTAAAGTAAAAATACAACTGAGTATTTTGTGAATATTTCAAGTGTATATATAATGGCAACAGGTAGGCCTGTTGCCATTATTGATATCGAGTAAAAAAGGGCAAAAATATAGCGTTTATTATATGTGAGCCCCCCTTAAATATTTATTTTATTTTGTTTTTAGTATTTGTTGTTATAGCGGCAACAGAAATACATAATTTGTGAAAAATTCAACTGTCTAGCTGACGGTTCTTGAGATACAGCCTGGTAATGATATCGAGCAAAAAAGGAAAAAAATAGCGTTTTTTGTATGGGAGCCCCCCTTAAATATTTATTTTATTTTGTTTTTAGTATTTGTTGTTAAAGCGGCAACTGAAATATATAATTTGTGAAAATTTCAACTGTCTAGCTATCGCGGTTCTTGAGATACAGCCTGGTAACAGACAGACGGACGGACAGACAGCAAAGTCTTAGTAATAGGGTCCCGTTTTTACCCTTTGGGTACGGAACCCTAAAAAAGATAATTCATTATCATCTGCCTGCTTGCAATTATTTGTGGTCGGCGCAATTTTTCTTCCTTTCGGCCCTTCATCCGTCATATCGGAATTCACTCCCTTAGAGGTAGATGGAATCTTGGAGAAGGATACTTTTGATGAAACGCGGGTGAAACCGCGGGGGCAGCTAGTAATATTATAAATGTGAAAGTTTGGATGGTGCAGTTATGTTTGTTACTCATTTACGCCAGAACGGCTGAATGGATCGGGTTGAAATTTGGCATGGAGATAGATTATAGTCTGGAATACAGAGAAGCACATAGGCTACTTTTTATCCCGGGACAAGATAAGATTATAAGATCCCACCCACGGGAACGCGGGTGAAACCGCGGGGAAACAGCTAGTGTGTGATAAATATCCCAGGATATATATGTAATGACAAAAGAGGCTGAGCTTGATCTTTATCTGCCAAATATTAGGTCATTAATTTTATTATAATAAAGTCTATTTTTTTTTTTTTTTTTTCAATTTATTAGGGTAAGCAAACAGTGACATATGCTATTCATATGTATAATACGACTTATTAATCATGACACCAACACCGCCTACCACAGCTTGTTAAAAAAAAATATTAGAGATTAGCAAATATTCGTTAAAAATGGTAGCTTTACGCTAAAAGACTATTAATTTTGTTTTTGAAGATACTAGGACGCGTTGCCGCAATATCGATGGAGTTGAAATTAGTATTAAAAGAGTGAACTAGTCGGCGCAATGGTGACCGTTTACCGGCATTGGTACGGCAGCGGGCCGTTGCAAACAATTGGCACGGATTCCGGCAGTGCGTCCTAGTAGGTATTCTGTAACAGAGCTTATTTACTAAGTCAATACAGTCGTATTTATTATGACACAAGTCATATAGCATCATCATCTCAAGTTGTTTACGTCTTTGTTCAAGTGTTAACAATTTGTATTTTTTAAGTAACAGCTTATATGATAAACGATGACTAAAACATTTATAGTGCATACAGCGCAAGAACTTTTTCTGCACATTTTCTAGGGCTATGACATATTTACTATAAAATGGGTTCCAAATGGGTACAGCATATTCCAGTTGAGAACGAACTAAAGTTTTATACAGATAGAGGCAGGTAGAGGGCCGCGTAAATTGTTTGGTCGAGCGCATAACAAAACCATACATCCTAAAGGCCTTACTTATTATATTATCAATGTGCGTGTCTAGATGTAGTTTATTATCCAATATTACTCCCAGGTCCCTAATTGCATCAACTGCATCAAGTTGTACTCCACATAAACTATATGTAAATTCTAGTACACGCTTTTTCTTAGTGAAGGTGATAGTTTTGCACTTATTAATACTCAAGCCTAGCTTGTTTTTAATGCAATAAGTGGAAAAGGAGTTAAGATCTTGTTGGAATTTATTCTGATCGTGAGTATTATCTATGATATGAAATATTTTCAAGTCGTCTGCATAGAGCAGGAAATCACAAAATTTAAAGCAGTCATTTACATCATTAATAAATAGTACAAACAGCAGAGGGCCCAAGATTGAGCCTTGGGGCACTCCTGAACTTATGGGGACTAATTCAGATTCGTGACCATTTATAACAACTTTTTGAGTGCGATTGGTCACATATGACTTAAACTTAACTATTTATAACTAACACACAAGTTTTTATCACGATTATTATGAATGATCAATGTCTTTGTATATTACTAATCTATTTTATTATCTAATTAGAAAAGGAAACTATCAAAGCGTAAAGCCCCTCGGCCCATATGTCTACTCTGGCTGGGCAACTGCCCAAGCAATGCTAAGCTAAGTGGGTGCGGTGCTAGCATTGTTTATTTATTTTCTGATACATTGCAGAGCTTGTACTATGGAAACCAGCTAACTGGTACCTATACTACTATTTTTTAAATACAATGATGGGAATCGAACCCAAGACCTGTGGCGTAATAGGTAGAATGTCTATCCAACCACGCCAATTGGCCCGTCAATAATCAAAAAATCTTAATGTTTTACATATCAAACCAAAAACAATATTACTTATTTTAATTACAGATATCGATGGAAACAACAGTGAAGTAACCAAAAAAGATCAAGAAGTTAAAGAAAAAAGAAAATCCACTACACCTGCACCTAAAATGGTACCAAAGACTACAAACAATACAACTGAAAACCAAAAGACAACTCTTATTCCTATTAAAGAAGTTATACAAGTTGCAAGTGTTGAAACAACAACTAAAGTCGTTATCAAAGAAGTGCCTGTTCCAAATGAAATTATTGAAGTAAATCATACGGTGGCGTCTACTACATTGAATGAAGTTGAAACAGAATATAGATCAACAGTAAGTCATTTAAAAAAATAACATTTTTACTAATTACCTCCCTACGTTCCCTCCCTATGGGGAATCCACCAGTCAAATTTCGTTTTTGGAGCATTTATACTTTCTGAGATCAACGAGTGATATTTCGCTTTAATTTAAACAGATTTATGAATAGAATTCAGGATTACATTTTTAAATACTTGACGTTTTATGGTCCTCTCTCGATACGGCTAAAATGGCTGTACTACGTAGAATTTGTGTGGTCATAAGAGCGTTGGCTACCACACGCGTCTTACTTGTGAACTTTTTTTTCAACGCAACTGGCTTTCTTTTTTTTCTTTTTTTTTATGTCACAAGTGACCTCGAGGCAGGCGGGTCACCTGATGGTAAGTGACAACCGTCGCCTATAGACATTGGCAATACCAGGGGATTGCTAATGTGTTGTACACCTTATTACAATGCCTTAAAGGCGAACTGGCTCTCAAATGCAATTGCCGGAACACACCAAGAGGAGCTTGGCGACAGATTTTCAACTTGAGGGTGGTAGCCAGCCAGTCGAGTACTATAAAGTACCCTACCACCGTGCTGTGATTTCCTCACGATGTTTTCCTTCACCGTAAGCTCAAGCTCATTGTAAGGATTCGAACCCACGACCTTCGCCGCGGTATCCGACGTCACTTACCACTGAGCTATCATCGCAAGTGCAACTGTCGGAACCCACCAACATACGCTTGGCGACAGACTTGAGGGTGGTAGCCAGCGAGTCCACTACCACCGTGCTGTGGTTTCCTCGCGATGGTTTCCTTCACCGAAAGCTCAAGATCATTGTAGGATTCGAACCTACGACCTTTGCCGCTGCATCCGACGTCACTACCACTGAGCTATCATCGCCTTAATTGTTTCACGACCGTATCTAAGACTAGAATGTAAAATATGTCATGAATCTATGCTTATTTTGAAAGAGTAATTGCTGAATTTATTGCTGACTCTTCTCAGCAGTCTTAGTGTTATCATTTTTTTATTGTGCCGAGTTAAACGTCTTGATGATCTTCACTTGATTTAAATACTTCAGGTACAATAATCGTTAAAATTATTACATTGTTCTCGTGCAATAAACTCGGCTTTGTAAATATTCTGCTACGTAAGTTTATATCTATGGCCAATTATACCTACAGTGGAAAGTTACTAATCTATCTTGGGTTTGTCTTATCTCACTATCAACAATCGTTATGTATTATTATATGAAAGTGCTTCGTTGGCAGTACCTAACTAGAATTAGGTAGTTTGTTTCACGAATGCAAATATATTTTTTCAAATCGGATTGATTCCGATATTAGTGCTTTTAAACATACATACACACTTTAGATTTAAATATTAGTATAGACTGTGTTTCGGCCCGAGCTTTCACTGTTCCTGTTGTATTTTTAGTTCTCCTTAAACAATATGTTTATAGTTTCATTGAAAAAGTTTTGAAGCCGTTTCGTTACTACAGGAACTATTGTATAACAGAAAAGTAATGAACAGTGAATTAATTTTTCACCTTACGCCCATGTATTCACATGCGTCGCGAAATGGTCAAGCCACATATTTTGACTAAGGTGTAGAGTTCGTGAAGTTAGGGCATGTAGAGTTAGAAGCTTGGCTCTATATGAGATCTGATTACTTTTTGACAGTGAAAGCTATAATGGTCTCGTCTTGGCAACATTTTACATGAAAATTATATATTACTTTATTACTTTACAACAAATGTACAAAATATACAAGCAAATGTACAATTATAATACATAAAAAACCCAGAAGTTCCCAGAAGGCTGGCAGCGTTTCCTCTTTGGATGGCTTGGCGGAAAAAGCTCCCCGCCCGCCGGTCACCCGAGGCCTCGATTAATTTTAAACATAAAATATTTGCGAAACGACGAGCTTCAGACCCCCACGGACCCATGGTCTCAACCGCAAAAGGCATAAATTGATAATTTGGACCAATACAGGCGTACTTTTTGAATTTTGAATTTTCCGCACCTTTCGCAGCCGCTCCCGCGGCTTTACAAGTCACCGGTAAGTGAGATGGCGCAAGTGTATCGACACAAGTGGCATCCCACACCAACGGCTTGCCGACACTCCACGGGATCAAAGTCATACCATCCGGCCTCTTGCCGTCGCCACGCGAAATACCGACTGGGAAAATGTTTTAGGGTTATGTATTTGTACAGGATGATTTCGGTTAGGTACTTATAGTAGACGAAAGGGCATTGGAGCATACATTATATCGCTACATATAAAAAAAAACCAGTCAAATGCGAAGCGGACTCGCGCACCGAGGGTTCCGTAGAAACTTGCAGATATGTAAATAGTTCGTTCATCACATTTACGGTTTGAGATTTATTCCATTACTTGTGAGTTGTGCTACATGACATTGCTTCTTGTCAAATTTCATGATTCTAGGTCAACGGGAAGTAGGTAGTGTTCCGTAAGTGTCCCAAAATTGAATTTAAAACATTTTGATTTGATTTGATATGATTTGTAGGTCTAAATTGACCACTTTGGGTACCTATGGTACAAAAAATACTAATGTCCACTATCCAGTGTTTTACCAATCTGTCAGCCTCATTATATCGATAATATCGACTCAAATTGCAATTAGGTAGGCACTAAAGCTTACTATTTGATATCTCGATCAAACCAGTTCATATTTGAGTGTTGTTATCTACAACATATCAGTCTGACACATTATACTTTACTCTGATAACAACATACTTTGTAAAACAAATGTTATCTTGAGTTTATTTTGAATTAGCGTTGTATTGCTTTTACTGCGGCGCGTGGATAGATATATCTACATCCTTTTTATTAACCCCCGACGCAAAAAGAGGGGTGTTATAAGTTTGACCGCTATGTGTGTGTGTGTGTGTGTCTGTGTGTCTGTCTGTGGCACCGTAGCTCTTAAACGGGCGAACCGATTTGGATGCGGTTTTTTTTATTTAAAAGCAGTGTACAATTCACTCACTACTACAAGGGAACTGTTGCACTACTAATAAAACCACTTTATACACACAACTTTATATATTGGTAAACTCAAATAAATTAAAGGTTCAATTAACTTATACGTTTTGAATAGAGAAAAATTATAGTGCGATGTAAAAGACTAGTGCTGCCATCTAGTAATATTTTACTACAACAAATATTGGTTCTAACATATCCGCCCACTAAGGACTTGTCCTTCACAACAAATCTCAGATATGCTGTACATACAACTACTATTTTGACAATTTATGCAGCACAATATAAATCGAAAGTACAGAACAATATAAATTTATTAATAAAATCACAAACTCGAAACATGACTAAGAAAAAATAAAAGTTCTTTAAAAACAACAAACTTAAATGACATTAATCACTTAACTAATTAAAACAAAAACACAAAAAATATAGACAACTTCTGTCTTTCTTAACTTAAATTAGAAAAAGACCGCCCACCATGACAAGCTAGATTTACATCTGTAATGTATACTAAAGATAACAATTGTATTACTTGGTGAGCACACAAATCTTACTGAGTGGTCTTTTTAATATACCATTTTTACATTTAATACTTACTACTCTAGTAAGGTGGTCAGGACCTGGATGTTTCTCAATTATTTTCCCTAACACCCATTTAGCTGGTGGGACATTATCTTCTCTTATTACTACAATGTCATTTACATTTGGTTCCTCAATTTTATTATTCCATTTAAAACGCTGATTCAAATTAACTATATATTCTTTTGACCATCTTTTCCAAAAATCACAAATCATTTTTTGACAAAGCTTCCATCTATCTAATCCACAAACTTTTTGATTACAATAGTCTTCGTCTGTAACATTGATCAATGGTTCTCCTACTAAGAAATGACCTGGTGTCAATGGGAGAGGGTCACCTAAATCGTCACTCAAAACCGACATAGGGCGAGAATTTAAACACGCCTCAATTTGTGTTAACACAGTTGCCAGCTCCTCATAAGTTAGTGTACTATCGCCAATTACCTTCTTCAGGTGATTCTTCACACTTCTGACTCCAGCCTCCCACAATCCACCAAAATTGGGAGAGTGTGGGGGAATAAAGTGCCAGGTAGTTGACTCGAGTGTTAAAAGTTGTACTATTTCGTTGGGCCAACCGGATTTAGCGTTGTTAAACATCTCAAATAACTGTTTGTTGGAACCAACAAAATTTGTTCCATTATCGCTAAACAAATCCTTACAGTGTCCTCGTCTAGAAGAAAACCGTCTAAAGGCTGCGATAAAACCCTTAGCCGTGAGATCTGAGACAGCTTCCAAGTGCACAGCGCGAGTAACCATGCATACAAAGAGGCATATATACCCTTTATAGGCTTTGGAGCCTCTTCCAGGTGAAAATCTAATGTTTATCGGTCCTGCGTAATCCACGCCTGTTGATTTGAACGGTTTACTCGGCTTAAGCCTTACTTCGGGAATCTGTCCCATGAGTTGAGTTCTCTTTGCAGTAGAATATCTTCGGCACGTAACACATTCTTTATAAATCCTTTTCACTCGAATCCTTCCTCTTACTATAAAATATTTGTGCCGAATGTGATTCATCATTATTTGTGGACCACCATGGAGCGTCTTCTGATGTGCATCTGATATAATTAATTTGGTTAAATGACACTTATCAGGCATGATGATAGGATGTTTTCGATCGTAGTTCAACTCGGCTCTATCAATACGACCACCAACTCTTAATATCCCTTTGGCATCCAGTATAGGGCACAATGAGCGAAGCGAACTCTTTTTTAAAACATTTCCGTGTGCCTTGATGTGCTCTATATCTTCCTTAAAATTCACAGCTTGCGTCATAACAATCAATTTCTCTAATGTGTAGTTCATCTCATCAACTGTAATAAACTCTAACTTATTTTGATGCTCCGCTCGTTTAAATTTTTTATTCAAAAATCTCTTACAGTATGACAATACTCTCAGCATCCTTGTCAGTGATGAAAATCTCTGTAAAAACTCTTCTGACTCATGTTCATTACTTTCTACCCTCGCTGTTAAACATACTTTATCTATCTTCTTTTCTTCTAAATCAGTTTTCTTAAATTCTCCCTTGGTGTACTTTATTTCCTTCTCTTCCAACCAATTTGGTCCTTTTTTCCAAATTTTTAGTTCTACTAAATCTTCGGCCTTAACCCCTCTGGAAGCGCAATCAGCTGGATTGTCTTCAGATCGAACATGCGACCACTGACTATTGTCCATGATGTTGAGTATCTCCGATACTCGATTAGCCACGAAAGTTTTCCACTTACTTGGGTGACTGCTCAACCATGCAAGAACTACAGACGAGTCTGTCCACGCATGCACATTTTCTTTTGCGATATCCAATAGTCGAGACACGTCAAGAAGAAGTTTGGCAAGTAGAACCGCCCCACATAACTCCAAACGTGGGATAGACACTTGCTTAACGGGGGCGACCTTGGTTTTGGAAGTGATTAAGTTGACGTGCACTTCATCGTTTTCGTCTATCACCCGCATATATACGACCGCTGCATATGCAGTATTAGAAGCGTCACAAAAACCTTGTAACTCAACATGCTTATCTGTTTTGCGACTTCCAATCCATCTCGGAATAGAAAAGGCGAACAGTGCATTCAACTCCTCACGATACTTTAGCCAGTCACTTATAAGCGGTTTGGGTAACTCTTGATCCCACTCTATCCCCGACAACCATAGCTTCTGGATAAAGGCCTTAGCTGTTGTGATTGTCGGTGCTACTAACCCTAACGGGTCAAACAACCGCGAAATATCAGATATGACCTTGCGTTTCGTCACTGGTACTTCCAAAGGAGGCAACTTAATTTCATATTCGAACGTATCATCAGCTCTGTTCCACGTTAATCCCAAAATTTTAAATGTCTTGTCGACTTTTATCCTCATACACTCCTTCTCCATTTGTTTGTCTTTTCCAATGTACTCTACTACTTCATTAGAATTGCTACTCCATTTTTGGAATTGAAATCCACCTAGTTTCATCAGTTTATTTAGCTCTTCAAATATTTCAATTGCCTCCGTTTCAGTTTCACAACCTGACATTAAGTCATCCATGTACAGATCATCCGTTGTTATTTTGGCTGCAACTGGATATTGTAGCTGATTATCTTCTGCTAATTTGTGTAAAGCCTTCACTGCTAAATACGGCGCGCTTGCCGTGCCAAATGTCAACGTCAATAACTGATAGTGTTCCATAGGCCCTTCTGCATTAGACCTCCACAATATCCTCTGATAGTCTATATCCTTTTCATTCACACGAACTTGCCGATACATTTTTATGAGATCGGCAATTATGCATATTCGGTGAGATCTCCATCTTAGAAGTAGGTGTTGAATATCTTGCTGCAACTTAGGCCCGACAAGTAAATTGTCGTTAAGTGACACACTATTTACGCCCTTACAAGACGCGTCAAAAACCACACGGACTTTTGTCGTGTCCTTGTCTTCACGCACCACTGCGTGATGTGGTAAATAGACTGCCTTGGGATTTTCAACATTTTCTTTAGGAACTATCTTCATGTGATTTAAGGCTTTGTACTCCTCTATTACCTTGGCGTAATCATCATGTAGCTTCGGATTGTTGTTTAATCTCTTCTCTAAATAAAGTAGTCTCCTTGTTGCAATTTGTACTGAATTACCATATTGGCATTCTGGATCGTCTGAATTGAATGGCAATCGTACAATAAATCGACCATCCTCTCCTCTCGTTGTCGTCAAATCAAAAATTTCTTCGCATTTCCTCTCATCGTTAGTTAAAATCTTTTGATTCACGTCTGGTTCTTTCTCCAACTCCCAAAATTGCTTCAATAAATCCTCTTCTCTGACCTGTGTATGCATACTTATAACTCTTTTTGATGATGATGAATCCGGCGAAACTTTTCCTGAAATAATCCAACCAAGTACTGTGTTCTGTGCAATCAAGTTCCTTAATGGATTTTTCATAACGCCGTTCCTAATGATTTCTCCATAAACTTCCGCTCCTAGTAAAACGTCAATTTTACTCGGTGATGTGAATTCTGGATCAGCCAGAGGCAACTTTTTCAACTCGAGCCAATCAGGTGAATGAATAACCCTAGACGGTATCATTGATGTAAGAGAGCTCAACACGTATGCAATTACTGAGATTGATTTACCTGGGTGATGGCGTGATTCGATATGCAATGATACGACATACTTAACTCGTGTGTGACCATCTCCCACTCCAGACACCAAGCCATTGATTGGTGTGCGCTTAAGTCCCAATAATTGAACAGTTGCTTCCGTAATGAAGGAAGCCTGTGAACCTTGATCGATTAATGCTCTTATAAAATACGAGGATCCGTTTACTGATATAGTCCTGACTACTGCCGTGGCTAACAAAACGTCGCACGGTGAAAAATCTTTGGAAAAGTTGGTTGATATTGATAAGTTCTCTCGAGGTTGTGTGTGTGGTTGTGATTCTTCTTTCTCTACTTTGTCAGTTCCCTGTGTTTCTCTCTCTATATGCAATAATGAATGATGACGTCGTCCACAACGTCTGCAACTCTGTGATTGATGACATCTCCTAACTCCATGCGTCGGTGCAAGGCAATTAAAACATAATCTTTTTGTTTGAACATACTCAGACCGTTCTTTAGGTGTGTATTTTGCAAATTGTTTGCACTGGTAAAGAGCATGCTGTTCATTGCACATTACACACGTGATATTCTTTTTATTATATTCTACTGCTGAATGTAACGCTTTTAATGACCGCTGTGTCGTCGACTTAGCTCCTTCTAACATCTCCATAGTCCTAAATCTTGTTTCCATAAACTTCTTAAGCTGTTCCCATGTTGGCAACTCCTCAGAATCAGTTTGACTAAGCTGAAGCTCCCATTGCTTGCGTGATTCTTGGTCTAATTTAGATACCACCATATGATTGATGATAACATCCCACGAACTCGTGTCAATTTTAAAATTATTTAATGATTTTAAACACGCAGATGTCGTATCCAATAAATGTTTGGTGGCACTTGCTGACTCCGAGTTGATTGCTTTTTGTGCAAATAGCCGCTTTAGAACTTCATTCGTATTGAATCTCTTATTGTTATAACGTCTGGTTAGTTGCGACCAGGCTTCGTCATAATTGGTGTCTGTTGTAGACAAATTCTTCAATACATTTTCAGCCTCCCCATGTAAGCAGCTCTTAAGATAGTGTAATTTTTGAACCGCACTCAAATTGGTGGTCTTATGGATGAGTGACAAAAACAAGTCGTGGAAAGACTGCCACTCTTCATAACCACCTGAAAATTTTGGTAGATGGATCTGCGGTAGTTTCACTTCACAGCCTGACACAGAAACCGTCTGCGGACTTGTCGATGAAGTCGGCGTAGCGTTAATTTTTTTCAAATCTTCCTTCATTTTAGTCTTATAATCAACATAAACTTCTTCAAATTGTTCATATTCATCTTCCGTAAAATATGCTAATTTTGCTTGCTCATGTTTATCTGCTATTCTTACAATTTTGGTATGATTATTCTTGAAATCTTGCCATAGGGACTCTAATGTTTCGGTTCTCGTTTCAATATATGAAGAACTAATTCTTGTCTTCGGGGACTTAGAATAGTTTGAAAAAGCCTTGTTCAGTAGTTTAAGTAGCTCATCTTGGCTTAGAACTAAAGACTTTATATCTGAAGACATCTTGGATTAAATCGTAAAGGTGAGAATTTTTGCAAGTGTCTGATAAATCAATTACGATTTTTCTAAGTCCATGAAATCACGAAAAATATTACAAGTCCAAAACACCTCAAAATTTTTCTAAGTCCATATAATAAATTCACAAAAATTTTACAAGTCCAAAACACAACGAAATTTTTCTAAGTCTATAGAATAAATTCACGAAAATTTTACAAGTCCAAAACACAACGAAATTTTTCTAAGTCTCTTAATGTATAAACTGTAAAATTTTACAAGTCTTTGAAATTACCACGAAATTTTTCTAAGTCCAATAACGTATAACTCGAAAATTTTACAAGTCTTTGAAATCACTGCACTTTTTCTAAGTTAATTTACTCACAGTTTTAGGGTCCAAAGTCCAACCAAATTTACTTAACTTCCCGGGTTTCGGCACCATGTACAATTCACTCACTACTACAAGGGAACTGTTGCACTACTAATAAAACCACTTTATACACACAACTTGATATATTGGTAAACTCAAATAAATTAAAGGTTCAATTAACTTATACGTTTTGAATAGAGAAAAATTATAGTGCGATGTAAAAGACTAGTGCTGCCATCTAGTAATATTTTACTACAACAAATATTGGTTCTAACAAGCAGGTTTTCCAGCGATGGTTCTTAGATATGTTTTATCAAAATCGGTTCAGCCGTTTCAAAGTTATCCGCTCTTTTGTTAACTGTGGTAGGGATCTTAGACGCGTAATGGGTATTTACTTTACTTTCAAACCTAGATGTGACCTAAAATTTGAAACATCCATGTATGCTATATAACTATGCAAGATTATGGAATTTTTGGTCTGATGCTGCAGCCAGGAAATCCAGCACACTAGTACACTCTTGAAAAAATAATAGCAGGTATGTCGTGTTTGGATTCGTTTTGATCAGTATTTGATTCTACATACAATGCAACGGTGGCAAGACGATGAGCTGATGCTGCAGCCAGGATATCCAGAACAATAGAACACTCTTGAAAAAATAATAGCAGGTATGTCGTGTTTGGATTCGTTTTGATCAGTATTTGATTCTACATACAATGCAACGGTGGCAAGACGATGAGCTGATGCTGCAGCCAGGATATCCAGAACAATAGAACACTCTTGAAAAAATAATAGCAGATATGTCGTGTTTGGATTCGTTTTGATCAGTATTTGATTCTACATACAATGCAACAGTGGCAACACGATGAGCTGATGCTGCAGCCAGGATATCCAGAACACTAGAACACTCTTGAAAAAATGAAAGCAGATATGTCGTGTTTGGATTCGTTTTGATCAGTATTTGATTCTACATACAATGCAACGGTGGCTACACGAGGAGCTGATGCTGCAGCCAGGATATCCAGAACACTCTTGAAATAAGATCAAAGATGATTTAAAAATTGTACTTATCATATTTAACTTCTTTTGTAACTAAGTTTAAAAATTTTATAATAAAAATTAAATTAAAAATTTATATTATTCGTGCCATCCATCAACTTCTATAATTAAAATATGTATAGGTATTACTAAATCGAATTTGATGGCTCAACGATAGGTATTATTTTTGACTTTTTAAATGTCCGCTTTTCTTTTTTGCGTCGGGGGTTTTTTTAATTTTTAATTTAATTTTTTGAGTTCTGTGTTAATATTTAAAAACATATAAGAGACTTACTTTAGTGTTATTATCTATTCTGTGGTTTCGGCAAATAAAAACGTATCTTTGTAGAGAAGAAGACAAACAACCGTACTTATAAAATGTCAAAGTTTGTTTGGATGTGTGTGAAGATGTTTGTTAATCTTTCACGCAAAATCTACTGAATGGATTTAGAAGTAACTTTATAGTAATAAAGCAAACTAGCTGTTGTGTTGTAGCGGATTCGCCCGCGTTCCCAAGGGATCTTATCTTTTCCCGGGATACAAAGTATCCTATACCTATCGTTCTCTAAAGTCCCATCTCTCACAAAAGGTAACAGAAAGACAGACATGGATAACATGAGAATAACATGTTTTTAAAGTTATTTTGTGAAACCGCTGGGGACAGCTAGTCATTGTATAAAAATCTTGGTTCATATTTCAGACCCAGATAATTGAAGCACCAAATTCAAGAGAAGTGTTTGAGGATGTGCTGAAGAGACTCCAGTCTTTAGGAGACAGGGGGAGACGAGTTCTGGTCAAACTACACGAGTCCTTGGGGGTTGAGTATGAGGAACAGGTAATTGCATGTAGCTTTCATTTTAACCTCCTTCTTCTTTTTCTTGTCCTTATCCCACGCTAGGTGTGGTCGGCACAACACGTTTCCTCTTTCACTCCGCTCTATCACTAGTCGTCTTAGTACTCACACCTTTCACAAACATATCATTCTTCACGCAGTCCATCCATACTTTCTTCGGCCTTACTCTACCTCTATATCCATCCACACTTTTATTTTAACCAACTAAATAAAATACTGGTCAAGTGCGAGTCGGACTCTCGCACCGAGGATTCCGTACAAACTTGTAGAGTTTGTTTATCTCGAGAATCAATCTCGAAGGTTTTCCGTTTTTTCTGATTTAATTGTTGTCTTGGGAAAAATGAACCTATCTATCTAATTTGATTGCAGGCTCAAACCGAACCTTCAAACATAATGTCATCAGTGATAGGGAGCGACGAGGAGCTGGACCGATTGCGACAAGTTCTAGTCGAAGCTATAGATGAAGAAAAGAGTAGACCTCAGAGACAACGTAAGTTTCAACTAAAATCAAAGCAAGCAGGTGGGTCACCTAATGCTAAGAGACTACCGTTGCCTACAGACTTTAGCAATACCAGGGGACTTGTCAATGTTTTGTCGATTATTTACAATACCTCAAAAACAACTGGCTCTCAAGTGCAACTGCCGGAATACACCGATAGGTGCTTAGCGACAGATTATCCTTACCCTTCTTAGGATGATAATCTGTCGCCAAGCACCTATCGGTAGCCGAGTAGTAAAAAATACCTACCCTACGACCATGCCATGATATCCTCACCGAAAGCTATAAAATAAAAAAATAGTAGGATTCAAACCCGAGCTTTCGTCTTTTACTAGGTTCTTGACAGATTTTCAACTAGCCAGCCTATAACCAAGCCTCGCGAAATAATAGTTTAGTTTGAATTAAAAATTGATTTGCGAACCCAGCTTATACTGTTTCATCATTTGTCATCAGAAAATCGTCGTGATGCAAGAGACCAAGCAAGAGCGAAGAGGGAGCTGATGCTGGGTCAGATCGAGCTGCAGAAGCAGTTCAATGAGGACGACGAAGCCAGGGATTATGCTGCTGAAGAAGTAGGTATCTTTATTGTAAGAAATATGATTACAAGTATATTATTGGAATGGAAGTTCATTCACGCGGCTTACAGTAGAGTTAACTGGTGGAAATGGTCACGTAAGAAAACAGCGTTATGTCAGGGTCTTAGAAGTTTATTATATTGCAAGCTATTATGTCTATGCAATAGTAGCTATTCCCTGCGTTCCCGAGAAACGTTTCCCGGGATAAAAGTACCTATGTTGCATTCTAGGATATAATCTATCTATGTGCCAAGTTCCATCAAAATCCGATCAGTAGTTTTTGCGTAAAAGAGTAACAAATATCTACACATCCAAACAAGTGAATGTTTGTTTTAACCCGGCGAGCATGAGGTGAAAAAAAGTTACATTTAGAATGAGGCAGGGTACAACATACCCATAGTTTGCTGTACCATAATATAGTTCTTGAACAATCAAAACATGTTCTTCTATCACAGGGTCTTGAACCAGATGGTTACGCAGAACACCACGATCAAGTGAACGAGACGACACCCTTCGACATGAGCAACTCGGAGTTCTGGTCATCATTCTCCAGCAGCGAGGAGGCCCTGCTCGAGTGCGAGGGTCTGATCCTCAACCTGCCTCTAACTCCTCACAGCGCCTGCCACAGGGGCGCGTCGCAGGACGTCACGTTTTCAGCTGCGAAGGCCAATGCACTCACTTATAGGTAAAGGTTTTGAAACACCTACAATGAGCTTGAGCTTTAAAGGTGAGGAAACCATAGCACGGTGGTAGGGTACTTTGTAGTACCCGACTGGCTGGCTCATGGTGAACATCTGTTACCAAGCGCCTATCGAGATGTTCTGACGGTTTTACTTGAGAGCAAGTTGCCTTTAAGGCATTGTAAATAAGGTGCACAACACATTGGCGATCCCCCTGGTATTGCTAATGTCTATACGGTTACCATCAGGTGACCCGCCAGCCTGCTTGTCACTTGTGGTATAAAAAAATAACCATTTAACTTATCACAACACCCGAACCCACTCGTTACAGAGTTACTGGACACATCAATGGTGGTCAAAAGGCTGAAAAGGCACCACCTTGTCTGACTGGGAGGTGCGGCACTGGCCGCCCCACCATAACGCCATCCTCTGCTCACTAAAGATTCGCTTATGGTCAGACGACCGATCGCAAATAGTTAACACATATTAAAAATAAAAATAAAACTTATCGCAGGGTACCAGCAAATGGCTACTACTTCTTCGTGTTCAACTCCGAGAATGAGGTGCAGAGGAACTTCATCCGAGCTCGCTTCGACCTCCAGAAGACGAGGTACGACGTGGCTCGCACGAAGCTTAGGGAATGTACCAACAGCACCGACAGGTGTGACCTGTCTTTGGATATGTTTTCTAGTCAAAAGGTAATACACCACACCACCTAGACAAATACCCCGATTCATGCTCAGTAACTGAATTTAAGAAATCAGTGCTATACATATTGTGTTATTTTTTTAAATAATGTGTATTTACAAATTTAATTAATTGACTTACTCTATTGAATTAGGAAATTCTCGTAATAGTAGATGTAATTGGTGTATAAATACTGGTGTTATAAACGCCTGATGTGACTTAAGAGCAATAATATTCATCTTGTGACTAACTTCGATATTCTTTAGCATAAAGTAAAGATGATAATATGGAACAAAAAGTACCTTCATCACTATAGGTACTACAAAAAAGATCTTAAATTAAAATTGATTGATATATTTGCTTTACTCTCCAGGTGGTGTTAGAATTACCCTTAAGAAATAATGATTCTCTATGGAACGAGCAATTCGTCATAATAACCGAGTGCGAACCGAGAACTTCAATCTACATGACCTGCGTTATTGCTGTGCCGATTTTGATAATATTATTCGCTTTCCAATAATATTGTTGGTGATGGATCATTTCAAATGAGGGTAAAATTCGAGGTTTGAAAAACAGGTTTTTTTCATTACACTTTTTTTTAAAGTGTAGATACAGTAAATATGACAGTAGTGAAAGACGCTAGACAGTGCCATTTTGTTATTTAAGTTTGTTGTTAAAGACACAGTTAAGTCAGGTAAGTTGACTAAAAATTATGAATATTATTTAATTAATAGTTTAAGTTAAAAAGAGCCGGCCAGAGTTGAGTACAAAAAGGATAATTTTATCTATAATAGATCAGTCAAAAACAAGTCATTATTTTGTTGAATTTAAAGCGATGATAGCTCAGTGACGTTGGATATATATCGTGAGGAAACCATAGCACGGTGGTAGGGTACTTTGTAGTACCCGACTGGCTGGTTACCACCCTCAAGTTGCCAAGCACCTTTCGGTGTGTTCCGACAGCTACACTTGAAAGCCAGTTCCCATTTAGGCATTGTGTGCTTACCACCTTCGTTCACATCTTCACTTACCATGGTGATATTGTGGTCGAACACAAGCTTATCCAAAGTAAAAATAAAATTGCTATAAGAATTAAAAGAATTAGAAAATTAGACAATGAATTTAATTAGAGAACGTAGGTATCTTTTTATACATGTATCTTTTTGTAATCATTTAACTACTGCGTTTGCATTAACTGTGGTCAAAGGCACCCGAGTCACCCGACGATGTTTCAAACGTAATTCAATAGACAATAAGTGGCCTATTAATGGGATATTACTTTTACTTTACGACCATTTTTTCCTCTCTACGATTTTAGTCCGGCATTATGATAAAAACAGTAATTTACTTAATTATACTCGTATGTTGGTTGATTACACTATGGTTTGAATTGATCTTTAGTTAAGTATTATTTGTAACTGTTAACCTTGCATTGTTGCCGAATGCCGGTTCTTCTCATTTGAACCTTCAAGAGGCCATTATACCGGTATGATACCGGTACAAACTGCAGTTAATTTGACTTTGACTTTTGAACCCTGCCGTTCTATATAGTAATCATACATACTTATTACGACTAGGTAATAAGTCCGTTGTAAAATTTATTACGTCACTATTTTGTTTCCGCCACAACACGCTAATATTTATTAGTGGTACTACGATGGATGAAAGTTGTTTACAGACTGAGTTGTAAGTAGGTATTAAAAAAATCTTAGTAAAAACTATTTGTAAAAGCAAGCTTTATTTGGTATTCTTTTCATCAAACCCTTTTGATATCCAATCCATGCCATGGAGTGCACAAAAAATAACTAGTCCGCCATCTTGAGCCGTCAGCCATATTGGATTTAAAATGACGTCACTGTACAATGCATGGTTAGCTACCATGCATTGTCATCCAAACTAAACGTGTGTGCAAAATTTCATCTCAATCGGTTGAGGGTTCGAAGTTCCAAGTTTATCGAAGCTTTTTTTTAGTAAAAGGAATCATGTAAACTAATATTTAGTCAAACAATTCACTATATGTATAAATGTTTGTAAAATGTTTATTTGCTGGTTATAATATTATTTTCAATCCATCTTTTGAGACTTAATCTACGTTTAAATTCCAATTAAAGCTTTGATGTAATCCACCCTTCATATAACATTTTTTTCCTTTTGAAATTTGGGAGATAATTTAATGTAGGTAACATTAGGCACTTTAATGTAACTTACATTAATTAAATCATGACAGCAGCCTCTGACCTATAAATGCACTTATCATTTGAAAAAATAGAGATTCCCGAAATATTCAATGATATTAGAAGCAACTCTTACCGGTTAAAGCTCCCTCTTTTCCACATTGCAGCCTCCCGGTAACGCGGCACCTCAATACAAAAATAATTAATTAGTTTTAACTATACTTACATCATTAAATCCAGCTCTCCGCACTATCCGTGTGTACCTATGTAGGTACTGTAGGGCTACCAGCAGCGAGCCGATCTTCTCTTTCACCGGTCCCGTAGAGTAGGTACCTTCAGTCACACCTGTCTATACATTGCGGTTGACATGACGTAAAACTGGATAAGTGGCATCAGATTTAAACGCAATATTATATTGCCTTAAGTATCTACCTTGATCAAAATCTTAAATATACAGACAGACAAATATTGCGTCTTATAATAATACTAAAATTTACTCGCTTTTTCGTGTATGGAATTCGTTTATGGCAGGATCGATCGGTTGCATAGCTTATTTTCTTCCCCAGGTTAGTTATCTCCATAACAAACATCAAAATCTCTTCAGCAATTAGGCCATGAAAACCAAGCAAACAGATAGAGTTATTCACATTTATAATATTGGTAGAGATGTAGGATCTCAAATTACTATGCATGTAGACTAAAATTATCGATTGTCTGCAATAAATCTATCGGTTCCACATCACTGGATATTATTATAATCTAGACCAATTCTATACTGAACACAATAGGCCTTATTCATCATACAATGTGGCTATTACCGTCTTGGATTAGTGATTAGCTGAGTATTAACCTATTATTACAAAGTTGTTTGTTTACTTTATGGAGAAGTGAGGTGGCATTGAGTGTTGGCTTAAATTGCAACTTTTCTCATTGTGTCAATTCATTACAATATTTGTGTATTTATTTCAGCTTTAAATAAGCAATGAAATGCATCAATCCAACTAAAATTTATCGGTTAGGTTTCACACGTTTTCAATCGTGATATTCGTGCTTATCCCGACAATGAATTCTTCAAATTCAATTAAAGGGAAGTTTTTGTGTTTCAAAAAAATATTTATTTCAATCGGTTCACAATCATCAAAATAACACTCAATAAAACATACTTTTGAAGACCTCTTCCTTTTTATGAACTCCGTAAAAAAAGCAAGTTCTTCCAACAGTTGCGATGTAGATTCTGTGTTTTGCGCTACGAGTATGTAAATGCAAGACACAATCTACATCGCGCTATCGAAGTTTTATTCGCGATCTACATACGAGTTAATTATGTTACTCGAAACATCATCCAATGGCTGAATACAAAGCCTGGCCCAATAACATCCTCAAACAATTCCTAGAGAAAAATCCCACACACACCCAAAAACTGAAATCAACAAATTCAATGGAGCATAAAGGTGACCGACCATTGAAGCGTAGACGTGCCTTCAACGATTCCGTATTACATTTACATTGAACTGAGGTAAAGCCTGGTAATCGTGTTAGCGGTGTTACTCGGTTATTAGTGGGGTGACCGGGCGTTTGGTATTTCACGCATGTGAAGGTTGGAGTTGGTATTTTATCATATCTTGTATAGGATTACATGTCTTTAGATTGATTAAAGACATATTACCCACATTAACGAATATTAAATTGATGACAATGCTTGGGTGTAGCGCTCGCTCTTGCAGGACACATATTATTATCCTCTCTCTCTGGGGTCAGTCCCTCATGTCTGAGGATCTTGGTCAGCAGTAGAGTTGCATCTGGAGCGGATGATTTGCCTCCACCGGTTTCTGTCCAGCGATTATTATCCTACTAATATTATAAATGTGAAAGTTCGTATTTTTGGATGTTTGTTGCTCAATCAAGCAATAATGGCTGAACGGATTTTTCCACCATGTTTCATTGGACACAGGTAGATCATATTCTGGAATAAAACATACTTTTTATCCCAGAAAATGATAAGATCCCCTAAGAATGCGGGAATCCCCAGTTCGTTTTGAAAAGAGTAATTGCTTTAATTTTTAGTAGCAACA
This sequence comes from Ochropacha duplaris, assembly GCA_951361185.1. NCBI lineage: Eukaryota > Metazoa > Arthropoda > Insecta > Lepidoptera > Drepanidae > Ochropacha > Ochropacha duplaris. Next base: position 7,256,465 of record OX592712.1, on the reverse strand, counting down.
AAGCCGTCTGCTAGTAAAACCTCAGACGACACGAAGTCTTGTTTGTTAGGATGCTATTCCTCTTGGAACTTACCAACTATACTTATATCCTACATAACCCATGGTTATCCTATCCATAACAAATGACTATCAATCGATCCACGACGCCGCGCGCCGTCTCGATCTCCGTTCAGTAACCCCCGCGCCCGTCGTGACTGCTTACTTTTTTGCTATCAAAAAAAATAACCGTACTCAAAGCTAATTGCAGTACATATCTTTCATTTGCACTAAACAAAAAGCCTCACTCACGTCAAATCATAGGCTCGTGCATTATAAAATTCATAATAATAAGTCGGGGTACGTTTGACGCTGAGTTGACGTTTTAACGTCAGTGTAGCGTCTCTCCAACGCTAGATACCACGTTATTTATTACACGTTATTAATGAATATTTTTTATTTTAAATAATTAATTCTTCTCCTTGAATCTGGACCGATTTTGAAATTATTTGTGTGTGTTGAGTTGAGTAGGTTTAGATTCACAAATTTCCACGGTAGTTTTTAGGGTTCCGTACCCAAAGGGTAAAAACGGGACCCTATTACTAACACTTCGCTGTCTGTCCGTCTGTCTGTCTGTCTGTCACCAGGCTGTATCTCAAGAACCGCGATAGCTAGACAGTTGAAATTTTCACAAATTATGTATTTCTGTTGCCGCTATAACAAAAAATACTAAAAACAAAATAAAATAAATATTTAAGGGGGGCTCCCATACAACAAACGCTATATTTTTGCCCTTTTTTGCTCGATATCAATAATGGCACCAGGTAGGCACTTGAAATATTCATCAATCAGTTGTATTGTTACTTTAATAATAAAATTAAAATAAAATAAATGTTTAAGGGGGGCTCCTATACAACAAACGTGATTTTTATGCCGTTTTTTGTTTTTTTTATTTTTTATTTAATTTTAATTTACAGGTTTTACTTAAAAATAGAATAAACTAAGTGCCTAAAAACCTTATGAGTTTGTGCAAGCACTGAACATTCGTCTCATCCTAGCTTAACAACAAAATTGATTAGTTGTATTAAAAATGTGGGTAGGTAATACAATTTTTAATACAGTTGCTCAAAAAGTGGTGTATTACAGGGACGTATAGCGTTCGGGATGTGGGCTATTACATACTAGTGCTTTTTTTTTACCTTTACCGAACTCGTGCGTCTCTTTCCCAACTGTCAAAATAATGTCTATTAAAAAGAAAAACCAACCATGAAGTTTTTACTAAAGAGTTTTTGTGATTCATACAAATACGTATGTTTCTAAAAAGAAGCTACTAATTTATTTCAATATCAGATTTAATGATTTAATTGAATGAGTTAGGTTAGGTTTCATTTCATTTCATCTCATTAAATTTCATTTTCATTTCATATCAATAAAAAAAATATACTGAAGACTAAGCTGTATGGATAGTTCCCTTTGGGTGAAGAAAAAAAAACTCTGCTTATATTCTACGGTTGGCGCCATTTTCCAGAAATTTTCTTTGCGAGTTTAGTTGTTTGTTGCACAAAATGAGTAATTTTGACCCTATTTTTTTGAAATTAACTCCACCGGAATCACTATAATTGCACAAACATTGTATGACAAATAAGAGGAAGGACCTCTTAAGATACAGGTTACCCTAGTTTAAGAGGCAGGGTTGTAATCTTCTTGTGTACAGATTTCTACAGCATAATTGATTGATCTATCATTGTTTTTACACTTGTATATTTTTTTGGTGAAATGTAACATAATGTTAATCTGTAACCTTCCTAATTAATAAATTATTATTATTATTATTATTAATATACATGAACAATCATACGAAATTAATAATAGTTTGTCTCAAACAGTAAATATGCAACCTAAAACTTCCCCAGTAAGTTTAAAAAACTGTACCAATTTCAATGTACATGTGTACTATAACTTTTATAAGAAATAAATGATTAGTTTATTGTGTTTTTATTATTTTATTAAATTGCTTCATTTTTTCGCAACTGTATTAAAAATAGTCGTTCAGTACACTTGCGGAACCGTCATTGCAACTTGTTCCGACTGTCAACCCTCGCCTTCGGCTGCGCCTAGGCTCGGGTAGACATTTGTCGGAACTCTTTGCAATGACAGCCTTTCCGCACTTGTAATGAAATATACTATTAAATTAGTGGTGATCTAGTGTAATGAATCCTATACAGGCTGATTGAAGTTTAATAAATAATTAAATAGCACTTTTATATGATTTTTATATTTGAGTTATATTTATTGATTTTTAATTATTTGTGTAATACTTTGGTTTGGTTCAAGGCAGGCATCGTCTGTCAGTTCAGCTGGTTATTAAATACATACAATTCAACGGGATAAAAAAATGCATGTAATTGAGTAGGTGTCTCTTTATTTTATACATAAAAGAAAAAGTCCTAAGCTATATAATTTTCAACCTCATTACAGGAAGCCAAGGTTGTGTTTTCGTTGTTATATTAGGATTTGGGACATAATTAGGTACGTACATTATTAATAATTAGGTATGTTCTTACTTTGATATCAATTAAAAACATTGTATTATTAATGATTGATTATGTTATCTTTATGAATATACTTACTGTTACTATACTAACAAAGGTTTTAGTTATAACTTTAAGAATAATAAGTAATAATACATTTGATGTAAAAATATTCTTTATTTTCATAGTTACATTATTAATAATTATTATAATATGTACAAAATATTGTCCGCTCAAAGACGTACACGTGGATTAGGCAGGTATGACTGGTAGGAAGTGAATTCTTACATTTATTTACTAAATACTTACTAAAATTAGAGTCCGGATTTGCACGTTTAGACAATGTACCTATAGGTACTATAGATGCAATAAGTATAGAAACTAGTACAAAAACTAGTATCTATTGCATGCCTTTTTTGGATTACAATATATTTTTTTATTAAAAAATACTTTTATTAGTTACTTACACTTGTTCAGATAAAGTAGCAAGATAAATGTACACATTAACGCTTTATAACTATAAAATAACTGGATACGTACTAAGTTTAGTATTAAATACTAAATTTAGTAGTATATTTACGAAGTTATTTAAATAGCTTTATTAAACTGATATTTAGGATGGTTATTCTCAATTGAAAGCAATAATTACTTGTTTTAATAAGATACTAGTTTCTGAGTTTCTGATGCTAGGTACCTACTAGTTTTAATAAGATACTAGTTTCTGATGCTAAATACCTACTAGTTTTAATAAGATACTAGTTTCTGATGCTAAGTACCTACTAGTATTAATAAGATACTCGTTCTTACTTACACCAATTACTGTAAACTTTATTTGGACACCGATCAAGAGCTCGTGTACGAATTACATCGAAATATTATTTGTTATTATTAATTAAGAGGCTGTCATTGTGATACTAGTCATAAATGAGATATTGTTATTATAATAATAATGTTATTAATAATAAATTTATTACAAAATTATTTGGTCTTAATTTATTTTACAATACTTATCTAAGACGGTACGGATAGATACCTACTACAAACATTTTTATTGATGGTAAGTTTTAAATTATTTAAAGTAAAATGCATTTGTATAAAGACTAGCATGCATCCTCATAATTTTTAGGGTTCCGTACCTCAAAAGGTAAAAAAGGAACCCTTATAAGATCACTCTCTTGTCCGTCTGTCTGTCTGTCCGTCTGTCCGTCTGTCCGTGTGTCACCCCCAATTATCTCAGGAACGGGTAGATTTAGGAAGTTGAAATTTATACCAAATACTGAGGTCTATAGTCCCTATTAGGTGTATAAAAATCAAGGTCCTGAGTCAACACCATAAAAAGGTATGAGCAAATTTAGATTTTCGTGAAAACTTGTAAGTACCAAAATTTACCTTAATTTTCAACTTTTTTTATTTTTCGGAATTTTACCTTTACTTAAAGGACAAGTAAAGGAAAAATTGGGTCGTAAACCTATATGGTACTTCCCGTTGACCTAGAATCACGAAATTTGGCAAAAAGCAAGGTCTTACAGCACAAATAAAGCAAAAATTCCAAAAAGTTTAAAAGTTGAAAATTAAAGGTGTTCCCATCATACATACATAGTACCACATAAGTTGACCTCTGAGTTGTATGGGCGCTAATACAATTTAGAGGTCTAGCTTAATTGGCACCAACTTCAAATAAGGTAATCGAAAAAATCCTCGAGACTCCATTACCGTGATGAAAGAACAAGTTTACAAGTTTGTACGGAACCCTCGGTGCGCGAGTCCGACTCGCACGTGACCGGTATTTTTTATAATGTTTGTATTGCTGAGTTTATTAGACTTGTGTAAACATTATTTTAGTTCGTCCGTACCGTGTCATGAATAAATAAACAGAAATCCCGGTCGGACTTCTGTCGACGTAAAGTTAACCTAATTCTATTTACCATAAAACTGAGTTTTAAATAGACATTTCATTTCAGGCCAATGCCTTTTGGTAATACGCCTAAATTTACAGAGCAAGCACTTCTCATAAAGTAAATAGGTAATACAACTTAGTATTAGAGTAATTTCTTAAAAGTAATTCGAATAAATAATAATTTTCTTAAAATCTATATATTAAATCATTGCTTTCATGATATCGATAGTCAAACAAAACATCGATTGACAACTCACTCACATGCTATTCATTACATTCTTGGTAGTCAATTTCTGAAGTGACATTTGTGTACGAAAAAAACCAAAATGGCTGGCTTTTAAATAAATATTCCATTTACACATAATAAATATGACTCCTATAGTCAGTACATTTAATTTTGACCATAAACTATTTTTTTCATTGAAATTGACCAACGACTGAGCGAAGCGAGCGTATCTTTCTAAATGTTCCCTTAAAAATCTTTTATTACGGTAGATTTTATAATAAACATTATTTCGAGGCACAAAAAATTGCATCAATTTAGGTTGTTCATGCAATGCAAATTACCATCGAAGCAGCTATAGAATACCTAGAACTAGCCTTAGGCAAAGTGATTCAAAGATCAGTCAAACAGCTAGGTTAAGCAACGGTATCGGGCCGATAGATACAATACGAGTAAGTAGTCGCGTGCTTAAAACATGGGCTTGGAATGGGTGACCAGATATTCGACTAGATACGAGCCTAGAACGTGGTGAAAGCCGAGAAATATTAAAATCACTGCCGATTCGATCCTATGGAGTTATTGATTTAGGGTTCCGTAGCCAAATTGCTGAAAACGGAACCTTATGATTTGGTCATGCGTCCGTAAGGTCTGTTGACTAGCGATATTAACCTGTCAAACAACTCGTCAACTCATTCAAAATTTCAAAATTCGCGGGCAATTTTCAAGTAAATGTCATTGTCCCGATTGTCCCATTTGAGAACCGGACTTGAGGTGCGGACTGTGAAACCCCTACTGTCCCAAGAAAGAGCGATCACAAAAGTAACTTTATTCTTCATAGTATTTTTGAGAAATACTTTAAAATACAAGCTAAAAGTTACTGAGTGCGGGTGATTATGCACGCATTTGGTTGATTTTTAAGACTAAATTGTCATAATGTCATGTGTAATTGTCATAAAATCTTTTAAAAAAATCGGTTAGAGATAGATAAAATATTTACAATTTATAATTACAACATAATTAATTAGGTTAAGTACAATACGATCAATGAATAAATACAATACATAGGTACAAGGTTTATGGAGAGGTCATTTTAAAATATTATCGTTATCCAATGATCATCTCATCTATATCTACATCAAATGAACGAGTTATATCTCGAATGATTTTTCCAAATTATTATATTCAAACATGTAGTAAATCGAGCGTTATGTTTAAAGCGTAGCGTTTTTAGGGTTCCGTACTCAAAGGGTAAAAACGGGACCCTATTACTAAGACGTCGCTGTCCGTCCGTCCGTCTGTCTGTCACCAGGCTGTATCTCAAGAACCGCGATAGCTAGACAGTTGAAATTTTCACAGATGATGTATTTCTGTTGCCGCTATAACAACAAATACTAAAAACAGAATAAAAGAAATATTTATGGGGGGCTACCATACGAGATTTTTTTGCCATGTTTACGGAGCCCTTCGTGCGCGAGTCCGACTCGTACTTGGCCGGTTTTTACTCCAGACGCGTGTCGGAGCTGACTTCAAATTTTTTTGGAACCAAGTTTTTTTACACGTCCACACTGACAAGATACCTACGATTGAGAAGTTTGGGAACGAGCGTCTATTTAATGGGTGCACTAATTATATAATTTATTGATCTCGTTGAATATAATATTATTAGTAATGAAATATTATAATCAGTAAAATCTAGGACTGCTCCAAATAAATAAGCACACGTACCTACGTAAATTAGTCGAGTTATGTAGCACATCGGCATTGAGGGAGTATTTAATTAACATGCAATCATGTTCAGATCTTTACTTGTACTGGTATCTCTTAATTGGTATAGCACCTTTTAACCACTTAAAGCTAGCATTCTTCTAATTAAATTGATTTTGAAGTTAAAAATGCTTAAGCGTGTTAGGCGATTTTTTGATAAGTAAAATCTTATGAGTTCGCGTCACCCGCATGCTGTAATAGCAGCTATGTCAATGAAGTGGTATTATATTTTGTATTGGGCTGGCATATCATAATATGCTTTTAATAAATACGTAAATCACACTAATGTTAATGATTTCAATTTACCAATCATAAAATAAAATGTTTGATTAATCTATTAATTTTAACATCCAAAAAAATACACAGTTATAATTTCATATTTTAAAGTTTTCAGTGGGAAGTCTTCAATTACTATTTCTTCTTATTTCTTTTTTTATAAAGCTGTCCAGAAATAAAGCAGCATACAGACGGTTGTAAAACAATAAGCACCTTTATTCATATTCATTTATGCGCGTGTAAGTAAGTACTACTACATAAACAAACTAAAATATGAATGACGACAATGCTTGGATATGTAGCATTCGCTCTTGGAGGACAAACCCTAGCCTGTTATGAAAAGAATATCTGATTGCCGAGTTCATTGCCAGTTATTCTTCGCCACAGATAATGCGTTATATATTTTTAATAATGCCTGCCGTAGCTTAAGTTTGGTTAGAGTTAGAAATTCATAAGAGCCTTGTAAAATTCATCCTTATTGTGGTTTTTAATTACAAATTTAATTTCTGATGGCGTATATTTATGACGTCACAAGTCAGTACCTATTTCATACAAAACCCCATAAACTATCGATTTAACATAAATTTAATAAAAAATATACTGTAACAGTAGGTTTAGTAAAATTACTAATGGAAAACTTAAATCCTAATCTATAAAATTCCCGAGTCACAATTTTGGTCCGCGACAAAGACTGACTTATCTAGGTCCGCGATGAACTCCGAAACTACCGATTTTATCCTGGAATAAAGGATAGGATACGTTTTATCCGGGATAAGATAAGATCCCACGGGAACGCAGGTGAAACCGCGGGGACCAGATAGTTATATGTCGATGTTTTATAACAGCTTTTTTTATAGTTTCCCTGTTCCTTCTAAAAACCAGTCTCCATATCTATGCTTCGTTATTTCGTCCTTTCATTCCGTCATTTATGCAGTTCCTAAGACATATCCAACCACCTCTTCTCTACTACACACATTCGTGACTCTTTTAGATAATACTTAGACATTACTTTAGCGTTTCCTCAACACATCTCACTATCGCCTGTCCAGTTTCCATATGACTTGCTACTTTGAACCTATTACTCTCACTCATCATTGTTTATGTTTTGTACGTTACGGCATTTCAATATCTATGTTCTTTACGGAAGACTTTTATATCTAGATCTCTTAGATTATTAAGCCTCTACAATATCGGGTATCTAAGATTTCTGGATGTTTGTTACTATCCGGATAATCTAACTGTTAGAATGTGACATGACAATATTTCTTATCACAGTTATCTGAATAAAACTAGTATTTCTAAGTACCTAATAATTTTATTGATGATAATACTAATGGGAAGCCAATAAGAGCTTTAGTTTGAGTTCTCTACAGCTTAAATTTGAATAATGTTATCACTATTTTACATTGTACGTTCCATCGTCTGCAGAACCTAAATCCAGACATTCGTCATTGAAACAGTCATTAGCAACTATTTAAATACCTAACAACAACATAATGAAAGCATGTGCGGATATTTGGATCATACAAAAACACTCGAGCTACTTAGTTACCCAATGGCTCAGTATATTTGAGGTTGGTTATACATACCTGCGAAAATAATGAATTCTGTTCTCCTATCAAGAAGAATGAAAGCAAACGGTTTGTTAGCCACAAAGTCTATATTTGCTTTATCATGTTTTATTAGAAAATCAGCAGACGCCGTAACACCTTTTTCAGTCACCTCAATATCAGATATTTGTGTCATTAAAGACGCATGGATATTATAATCACTTATACCTTGCAGCTCAGCTAATTCTGGATGGAAAATCCTAGTGACGCCCATATCGTAAAGTAATTCTGGAATATTGTCTACGCTTGATGTGATCCTAAATCTCGGGAGCTTAACATTCACTAATTTTGTACCTTGCCGTTTAAACATATTGAAAATTGACGACAGTCTTATTTTTTTTAACTCGTAAAATATATCTCCACTCCAAGAATTGTTTCTTGGTTTGAATACAAGCATCGAGAACCTGTCGTTTTCACACGGTAATTCTAAAACAGTAGCGTTTATCAATGGGAAATCAGTAACATTGAAATAATCAATTTTATTCATCATTCTCACTTCACCTAGTTTAGTAACACCTTTTTCGTCGTAGAAAGGTTCGATTTTCGTATAAGACGGATCGAAAGGCTTCTTCCACTGATTTTTAAAATACATTGTATCACTCAATATTAATACTGTGTAATTAAAATCCTCGTAATAAACAGTTTCGGGAATAACACCGTCAGTGGCGTCCGAAATGAACCTGTTTACTTTCATCGCAGATTTTCTTGGGTTATTAAAATCAAGGAGCATCACTTTAATTCCGTACATCTTTTCGACGTCATGTTTATAAGATTTTTTAACCGCCATCAACTGATCGATAATCATAACACCTTTCTTCTTCGATTCACGTCTCAAATCCATATTAATACTTTTCACAATATCACTTAACTTTTTTCTGAAACACCGATTTCTGTTGTGTCTTGTTATTTTTCTGATCTCCGATAAAGTACTGCCTCTGGCGCCTTCCGCGAACGCATCCAACTGCAGCCAAGTGGACAGGGGTGAGAATACGAAATGTCCATCCGTTTCTTGAGTGACTCTATCGAGAATATTCACAGAGAACACATAAGCTGGCCGCTTCAAAAATAACATCGCAGATTTTTGACTGCAGTAATATTTCTGCCCGAAGGTCGATAAATATAGTGTTGAAAGAAGGAATATTTTTAAATGCATCGTGTTAAAGGTTCGTACACATTTGTTATCAAACAAACACTCGCTTGTATCGATGCCGGCCGACTACTGAATGAACTACGGACGCTGAGCGGAACTTGCTCTAAAGGCAGCCGCAGATGTGTCTGTGTCAGTCTGTCTAACTGGCGATAGTTCGTGTATCGATGGGGCGTTAACACACGCGATTATTCATTTTTAGAGTTCCATACTCATAAAGCAAAAGGGACCTTGATGATGAATAACATACATATCTTTCTCACTTATCCCTTAAGATTGCTTAATAACAAAAGCCTTTAAATTTGAGACAGGAGACAGTTTGGTTTAACTTGTACCATGTAGGTAACATGGTGCTATGAACAGACATTGTAAACAGATAAGTTATTTACATAAAGGTTTAAAGGAAAGATAAAATAAGTACCTATATTCAAGGTAAAATTATAATACTTCAACAAACGAAAACATCCAACAATGTGACACAATATACAGTTTTATATTGTAGTTTAAAATTCAAGGTGATAGTTAAATGTATTTTCTACATAACTCGTTTTTAGGGTTCCGTACCTCAAAAGGTAAAAAACAGGAACCCTTATAAGATCACTTTTTTGTGCGTCTGTCTGTCCGTGACTGATTATCTCAAGAACGGGTGGACCTAGCAAATTGAAATGTATACCAGATAGTGAGGTCTATGTATAGTCCCTATTAGGTGTATAAAAATCAAGGTCCTGAGTCAACACCATAAAAAGATATGGGCAAATTTAGATTTTGGCGAAATCTTTTAAGTACCAAAATTTACCTTAATTTTCAACTTTTTTAATTTTTCGGAATTTTCCCTTTACTTGTGCTAATTCTAGATCAACCGGAAGTACCCTATAGGTTTTGGGTCAAAAACCTATATGGTAGTTCCCGTAGACCTAGAATCACGAAATTTGGCAAAAAGCAAGGTCTTACAGCACAAATAAAGGAAAAATAAAAAGAGTTGAAAATTAAAGGGTGTCCCCATTAGGGCATGTAATATCGGAAGGTTTTCAATTCCGATACTGATTTCCGATATTAGATCTTAATATCGGAATTCCGATATTAATATCGGAATTTCGTTAATTGTTTAGAAATTGCACAAATTCGGTATGAGGTTAGGTTGAGTGCAATAAAAACCATTTTTAAATCGAATTCTTTAATTTGGTTCAAACATTGGTTTCTCATTATTTTCCTATACTTCTTATTAATTAAACTAACTGACTCAGAATCAACAAATCTTCCTAAATTTTAAATGTGCAAGCAAAATCAACAATTAGGAACAAAAATATTTTAATATGTATTTAAAATATTTTTTAAATATTTTTGTTATGTATGTAAGTATGACAGAGCTGATGTAGCTGGCATGAACCCCGTTATTTTTCCGAGTCCAAGATTCTTGAATTCAAAACCTCCAAAAGCTCTGCAATGAAGGTTTATGTTCATATATCTCCTGTTTCGAAGAGAGGTCCTCTCGTTGAGAGTCATTGTAAATATTTCTCCCTTTTCCTTCATGAGCGTTATCTATGGTTTCTCATTTGATTTGTTCGGCATGTTCAAGAACCATTTTCTCAATAGTATTTGACGTTTTCGGTAAGTCGTATCCACGTTTCTTTGAAGAGTTGCCGGAGATCTTGACTTTCAGAAAAGAATCTGAAACTTGCACCATCTAAAGCGGTCATTCGAGAAATAATAGCTTCCATTGATTCTGAAGACCTGAAGTCATTAGTTTCCGTTTCTTGAGCTTGGGTGTCTGCTCTTGTGATGAAGTTGTTGATGTGCTTGAAGCACTCTCCGATGAAGGGGTTCCAACTGCAGTGATGTTTGCGTGCACAGTTCGTAAATGTGTGTGCAAGCATGTTGTAGATCCACCAGTAGTTTTTAGTTTTTTATACATATCTGGCACTTAGCTGTTTGGCCGTCATCCGATTTATGAAAATGATCCCATACATTTGATGAGTGTTTGTTCAGAAATTCTGAGTATGTGTCTTTATTTTTTGATGAAGCCCTGCAAAGAAAATAATTGTTTTATATAATGGTGCTCCTTCACCGCGAGCTTTCTTTCGCCTTAGCCTGTAATGTAACAGTTCACGATTCGATTTTGTACGGGAATAAGTGGTACTTTAGTTGTAGTTTTGTACTTACATCGTAGCTACATAAAACACAAACAAACACTTCTAAACTTATACAGTTCATGAGCGCAACTGATCAAACTGTACTCTGTGAAACGTCTGATCGACAGGATATTTTTTTCGTTTGTGCGTCGCAAGACGTACCGCGCAGGTAAAGATAACAGTATTATTGTTCTCGTATCGCATGCTTAGCGAGCTGGCATCAGGATTACATAATAAAGGGCCTAATACATCTTAAATAGATGAACTAAACGGCGTCCGTGTGGCAGGCCTTGGAGTGACTGTACAGTCCGATACGGAAGCGACAGCAGCGTCCACATTTTTGGCACCTATACTGAGGACCGCTTGATGGCTGAGTTAGTGAAGCGACTCTAGTGCTCATGTGTTTCTTCTCACGCTTGGCCGCAAAATTCTGAAACCAGCACCTATAGTGGGCCCCGCATCCATCAACCAAAAACCTCCTCCACCCGCTGCGGTTGCCAGCCAGGTCCTCCCACTTCCCAGGCTTGATCCCGAAAGCCACCATGTCGCGTTTAGTGCAGTCCTAGAAACGTAACATGAGTATTTCCACCTTTCTCTTGGCGAAAGCAACTTCGCTAAATAGGGCACGTCTTGGTAAACGAGTGGCACCCATGCCCCAGCCAACTCAATCTTCGTTGTTTAAGCACTGGGAAGCTGTGCAATTCCAATCAGGACTACATAAGGATCTAAAATATAGGTTTAGTTTAAAACTCAAAATGTAGAAAAAATTGTCCGATATCGATATTGGATCACTCAGTATCGGAATTGTAATATCGGAACTCACGTTCCGAGATTCCGATATTGCGATATTCCGAGATTCCGAGATTCATGCCCTAGTCCCCATACATACATAGACACCACCAATTAAGATAGACCTCTGAGTTGTATCGGCGCTCATACAATTTAGAGGTCTAGCTTAATTGAAACCTACCTCAAATAATGTAATCGAAAACGTAATCGAAAAAAAACGAAAAAAATCCTTGAGGCTCTATTACGGAACCCTCGGTGCGCGAGTCCGACTCGCACTTGACCGGTTTTTTTTATGCCAGAAGTCTGATTATTAGCAGACGGTCACCGGGATGTAAATGCGCTTGCGACCCAATTGCCTATAAGGCAAATGCCGGAACACACCAACAGGTACTTGGCGACAGATTTTCCAACTTGATGATGGTAGCAGCCAGTAGATTACTATAAAGTACCCTACCACCGTGAAAGCAGCAAGCACCGGTCAGTGACTACCGTCGCCTATAGACATCAGCAATACCAGGGGGATTGCTAATGTGTTGAACATGGAACTGGCTCTCAAGTTCAACTGGCGGGACACACCGATAGGTGCTTGGCTTTTCAAAATATGTACATTATTGTAAATAGAAACGTCAACTAAAATCTTCAATAGCGATGTTGACTGATATATCAAATTAGCTTCTATTTATTTAATGTCAAATCGATAATTTATAGAGAGTATAATATGAAATAATGTTTTGTGACGTGAATTCTCTATTTCCGAGTATTTTAAAACGTTTCATACCTACACTATTCAGTGTCAGATAATTATTGAACATAGCCAACACAACATCCCTGTAACTGTGCTAATTAAACCACATCACGCCACAACTGTTAATCATTGTAATTTTTATTGCCTTGCCAAATAAACCTTTAGTGTTCCTTAAAATAAACCGTGATTTGAATATATTTGTGCCAAAAAGTATTCAACGATTAAATTACGGTCGACGTGGATCTACTACGTGTTGCATAACCACAGATATTGTCTGTGTGCATAACCAAACAGGCAAATATTATCATTCGGCCAATGTTACGCAAAGATTATTTGAGGAGGTTCTTTTCAAAACTTGACTATTCCACTTTTTGTGTTTTTTTCACAATCTGGGAAAATAGTTTTGTAGGTAAAGTCATTTTGACGTGGAATAATCTATTTTTGACGAAATCATGCCCTTTATTTAATCTTTTTTTTTCTGGATTTGAATTTTACCAACCAAAAAATAAATATAAAAAAACATACAGACGAATTGAGAACCTCCTCCTTTTTTTTGAAGTCGGTTAAAAATCAGTTTCATCAAAAGTCTTTAGTCCCTATTAGATGTATAAAAATCAGAGTCCTGAGTCAACAAAGATATGGGCAAATTTAGGTTTTTGCGAAAACCTGTAAGTACCATTTACCTTAATTTTCAACGGATCGTACCGTCTCCGCCGGCCTTTACTTCAGCTATTTATAAACGATCGAAAGCTCTATTTAAGGCTGGAACAGACCTGTTTCTGCATCCAACACACCAATCATAAATTAATTCAAACATCATGTCTGTCTGTACACATGGTTGCCACCTTATCTCACCATCTATTTTTTTTAAACCATTTAGATCTTCTAAGAATTATTATCTAAGAATTTAATCTAAGTACCTACCTACATAATTATACAAAAAATTAAAGAGTCTGGTTGTAATTTCAAAATAACAGTTTTTTACTAAAAGCTAGTGAAATTATATAAGGTAGTACTTATAACAAATAAGTCTGTTTGTTCCGGCTAATCTTCGAAACGGCTGGACCGATTTTTACGGGACTTTCACTGGCAGATGTCTGATGTTATAAAACTTAGTCGGACACTCCTGACAGAGTGGTCGTGGTTACGGTAAGTCTCGAGTGGCGGCTCTACCGATGCATCTCCATTTGGCTCTATTGAAAACATTGCGAGAACATTCGGTCATGGTGGAGTGTGTGGTGGACTTTATGAGGTCGGACCATCTAGTCGGGGACCGCCCACGTGGTCTCTTGCCATCCATTCTGCCTTGCACTACCAGACGTTCGATTGAGTCCTCTTTGCGGGTCACATGTCCAAAAAACTTTAGGATTCGCATCTGCACAGTCGATGACAGTCTTTCCTTTATTTTGAGTGTGTCCAAAATCGAAACGTTGGTGCGGTGCGCTGTACACGGAATCCTCAATAACCGCCGCCAGCACCACATCTCCAGCGCATCGATTTTTCTCCGCTCCTTCAGTCTCAACGTCCACGTCTCAGCTCCGTATAGGAAAATGATGTTATAAGGAGTGATTTTATACCTGGAAAAGAAAAAATCCTTCGTGAACGCGGGTGAAACCGCTAAACTATAGGGCGTATTTGATAAGCATTTTAAGTGGTTCGGAGAATTGAGTCTATGCTCAATTGAAGGAGGAAAAACACATATTTTAAGTAGGTAATAGGTAGGTATTTTGGGAAGTATAAGTAATTCTTAGTATCGTGCAAAAAAGTTCATGTAATTATTTGAACGCGCTCGTTGACTCCGCGCGGCAATGGTCGTTTCTCGTAGTCGTATGACAGACAAGTCAAATTTTTAGGGTGCCGTAGATACCTCAAGAGGATAAAAACGGAACCCTTATAGGATCGAGATTGGATTGGATTGAGAGCCAGTTCTCATCTAGGCTTTGTGTGGTCATCATCACTTACCATGGTGAGATTGAGGTTAAATACAGGCTTATCCTAAAGTAAAAAAATATATAAAACACGAATGCGGATTGCAAGCAAGACTTAGACCAATAAACAGCAACACTATGCATTCCCTGCATCTAGATAAATATTGCGGTACTTTTGATACAAGTAATTGCTAAGCGAAACTGGTTAGAACATCGATATAATAAACTAGCTGTCCCCGCGGTTTCACCCGCGTTCCCGAGGGAATTTTCAAAAATTCTTTGATAGCGGATACCTAATCCCTACTTATGAGAATCTATCTGCTTTTCAAATTCATAACATTCATAATTTTCTCAGAGAGTATTATGCTCGTGATTAATCAGTGAATGGTATTTCGCTTTTATAATACAAGAATAGATTAGGCATTAAAATTTTCTTGATTCAATAAATCTGAATCGATATTAATATACTGATTTCGGTAATGAAGCAATTTTTAATGGGAAATGGGAATCAGTACGCAAAAAAATCTACATAGATAGGTAACTAATTTATAATAAATCTCAATTTATTTCAGTCAATTAAGGACGCAGCTATCGAACCCTAAAACTGATATCCAACGCTCACTTGTGACCGGACATTTGATAAAGTTATTCGATCACTATTGATATGGAATATACAATTAAATAAACATTTAATATTTACAACAAATGTACAAAATATACATGCAAATGTACAATTACAATACATAAAAAACATCTTCGAGGCTGCCGCTGCTGCCGATCGGCAAGGTTCCCAGAAGGCTGGCAGCGTTTCCTCTTTGGATGGCCAAGCTGATGCGTTGGCGGAAAAAGCTCCCCGCCCGCCGGTCACCCGATTATTAATATTTTACAATACTTTATGATTACCATAAATCGTTCAAATTTACAGATTTATCAGTAACAATTACACCATTTTCGATATATTTAAAAGCTGACTTCAAAAATCCTATTTTACAACAGTCTGTCTGTTTATCTGGCTATTTGTGCCAGCAAATCTCCGAAAGGTCTCAATTTTAACGGGACTTCCACTGCCAGAACTTTTTACATTTATTTAAAAAAATAATTAGGATGCCGCGTAAAAGAAACCAATGAAGTTATGAACAAAATCCGTAGTATTATTATAGTAGTCGAAAGGCAGGTAGATTCCATATAGGGAGTAGTTATCCACTAAGAAAGGATTTTTGAACATTCAACTGTTCCCTCGAGAACGCGGGTGAAACCGCGCGGGTCAACTAGTACAGAATAAGTGTGATTGTTTTTTTTGTATCAATGTAAATAAATAAGGGACATTCGAAAAAAAACATTACAAATTCCTGACACTTTCGTCTTCTGGCCGCATTCTTGACACATAGCCAAAATGAATTATGTTAATTGACTGAAAAATTACAATGATTGTTGAAGAAGTCGTAAAAAGCGTGCGCCGCCGCGTAAACCAATCCATACTAATACTGTCTGTCTGTTACCTTTTCACGTTTAAACCGCTGAACCGATTTAGATTAAATTTGGTATAGAGATAGATTGAACCCTGGAGAAGGACATAGGATACTTTTTATATCGGGAAAATATAAGATCCCTCGGGAACGCGGGTGAAACCGCGGGGGGGGGCAGCTAGTAAATAAATAATAAATTAAATTCATTAGATAGTAACAAAAACGTTCGCATGTCTCTCATAGACGATACTCTTTAAAACAATTATACTAAATTGTTCATTATTTGTTATTGTTTTGGCTAGATCATATTATCTACAAGCAGACAATAGTTCTGACATCATCCGATGACAACAAACTATCGTCAAAACGTGCAAAAAACCCAGACAAGTCAACTGTGTTAAGCTATAGACATTGGTAGTATAAAATTAATAAAAAAATGCGCAGTTCAAGCGCTTCAGCGCTAGGACAAAGTTCGACTGAAGAAAGACTGAAGAAACTATAGTTCCATTTAGTTTTTTTTAATTCTGGATAAGCTTGTGTTTGACCACAATCTCACCATGGTAAGTGATGATGTGGCCGAAGATGGTAAGCACATAAAGCCTAGATGGGAACTGACTCTCAATTGCAGCTGTCGTAACAACACTGATAGGTGTTTGGCAACAGATTTTCAATTTGAGTGTGGTAGCCAGCCAGTCGGGTAGTACCCGAACTATACTAATGTGGTAGTAATCTGGCTTATAATCATCTATTATATAAAAATTATTTTTAAAAATAAAAAACAAAAACCGACTTCAAAACTGTAACCTATACCTATGTACAAACATAAACTAAAAAGTAAAGAATAATATTTTAATTTCAAAGCAAGAGCCTTAAAGGACAATCAACAAAATTATTGATATTTATATATCTATTTAATATTTATAAATAGTTCTTTTTGGAGTCGGTGCCAGTCAAGAAGAAGGACAGTTTTGAACTGGACACGAAGTGTTCATACGAGAAAACGTCTTACGACACCTCTCCTTACGGTAATGTTCCTTAGGTCTGCGCCGTCGCTCCCCTACTTTTCGAAAGTTTGTTACAAAGGCAGAATTAAACTGTCCTTCTTCTTGGCTGGCACCGACTCCAAAAAGAACTGTTTATAAATATTAAATAGATATATAAATATCAATAATTTTGTTGATTGTCCTTTAAGGCTCTTGCTTTGAAATTAAAATATTATTCTTTACTTTTTAGTTTATGTTTGTACATAGGTATAGGTTACAGTTTTGAAGTCGGTTTTTGTTTTTTATTTTTAAAAATAATTTTATTTTTTAATTTTTAAAGTTTATTCCTTATTATATGTTATCCTAGGCAAAACTAGTTTGTCCTGAAATCGGGTCTGAGCGGTAAAATATAATATATAACTAGCGGGCCCGGCAGACTTCGTCCTGCCCTGAAATTAAAACAAATCTTGGAACTCGATTCCAGCGCCACCTACCGGGTCCAATTGTATTTTAAAACCATCGAAGAACCCATTGAAGTATACACACGAAATTTCATCCAAATCCAAAAAGTCATGCTCAACGACTCAGTTTGATTCACTAAGGTTTATCAAACGAGATATAATTTTTTTCGTTTTTGTTGATTTTCTCAAAAAGTGCTTAATCAATTTCGACAAAATTTAAATGGGACCACCTCTGAAGTATGATCTACCAAACAAAAAAAGAATCATCAATATCTATTCATAATTTGCAGAGAAATCGAGTAACAAACATACAAAAAAAAAAAAAAAAACATACAGACGAATTGAGAACCTCCTCCTTTTTTTTGAAGTCGGTTAAAAATGAATCCCTATTTCCTTGGTCACGGCATCACGCATGAACGGATGGACCAATTTCGCTAATTCTTTTTTTGTTTTGTTTGTTATTGTAAGGAGAAGGTTCTTATGAAATAAAAAACTATAAAAGTTGCGCGTAAAATAAGAAAATTTAAGAAAATATAACCATGGCGTTTGACATAACTGCCAGTTGTGTGACAGTTGGCGCAAATATTGTTTGAAACTGATGGTTCCAAGTTTTTTGTTTTATTTTCATTTCATGGCAGGACAACGTCTGCCGGGCCCACTAGTTAGTTATATTATTCAAATTCATTCAACTGTTACGGCGTGATTAATATCACAGCCATTCAAATCATGATACTTTAGTTATTAGTACTAGACTAGACTAGGTAGGTACTTACCTACTATCATAAATATGAAAGTTTGTTCGTCTGTGAAGATGTTTGTTACTCCTGGACAGATTTTAATAAATTTGGCACACAGTTACGTAATACCTGAAATAACATATACGATACCTTTTAAAAAGGTAAGATGACGAATGAAACCACGGGGGACAGCTAGTGATTCTATAGATTAGGTTCTGCGCTGTTATTTCATATCAGTAAACCCTTGAAATTCAGCCCCGACTCCTGCCTTTGCCACTTCAGTTTGTTCACCCTTCAAGCTATTCATAACTTTGATTCATAATCAATTGGTATTCCCAATGTCGGAGCATTATCTGCAAAACAATATTGAATTTCCAGTAGATAATAAGGTAATTAAATGATAAATAAATTATTGAAAACATCCTGAGATTTATCTCAGTAAATTATAAAAATAACTGACGAAACTTAATGGCTGACTTTATACCTAACTAAGTACCTAATACTATTTCTCAAACAATGATATTATTATAAAAAGGTGTATATAGGTTATGCCTACCTAAGCGCTCCGAAAGCTGGAGGCTAAAGATTAGCCTAAGTTGACCTGTGTCGTGTCGCGTCGCCGGCATCAACGGATGCATTTCACGTACCGAGTGCAATTAAAAGTAAAAGTGACCCAAAAATGCTATCGTGAGTTATTAGATAATTGTAATGTATTATGGATATTCCAATATTAAATTATTTATGTGTGCGTTAGTTAGAGTGCTATTTCTCGGCCATATTTTATAGATCGAATATAGTGTAGGTAATCTGTCTACCTACCTACACCTATATAATATCATTATTCTCAAACCAATTTGCGTCAGGGAATGAAAGATGACCCATAGCCTCGAATCGTCGTATGATTAGATATTCTAATGTAGTGGTAAATAGGTACAAAAAATGTTGCACTAAAAACCGAAAAATTAACTGAATAAGACATGAAATAAAATGGATTTATTTTTGATTTCAACAAAAACTAGTGTATTTTTATACATACAAGCTTAACTGTAACAAACTTTCAACCGATTTGGCATACCTAGTAACATTCTCCGGCGGAAAAATCGATGAACATACATAAAAAAAAATACATACAGTCGAAAATAATAACCTCCTCCTTTTTTGAAGTCGTTTAAATATATTTCGCCCGCGTATATTAATGTCATTGACCTCTGATTCCAGTCTCAACACTATGTGGATCTAAAGGAAGCTTCAATCTCTGGAACATCAACAAATGTTACCTAAATTCAAATTCCAGACATAACAAATAAAACAGTCTCAAATCTTGATGTAGTCTATTACAGTGAGATCTTTCTAATATTAAGAGGAAAGATTTGTATATATGTGTGTATGTTATGTAACGAATACCTAAACTCAGAAATACAATTTAACATCTCTCCGGTACCTAGATTGTATGCCTCAACAACGTATTTACAGTTGACATTATGACCATTTATGTTTTCCGTAACTCCTTCTCAAGGTAAATACATAAATAGTAATAAACCTCTGCTAACAAAAAGTTATTACGCATTATAATACTCAAATTGAATAGACCATTATGAAGTTAGAAGGATATTACATGTTTGGTAACATGAATCATAATTATATTATTTTTATACTCGTACCACAAGTGGTATAAAAGGTCACCTGATGGTAAGTGACTACCGTCGCCGTCGGCCTATAGACATTAGCAATATCAGCGGGAAACCGTCAAGCCATACTTTTAAACCAAGGTGTAGGGTTAGTAAAGTCAGGGCTTAGGGGCTTGGTTTTTCCTGGGATCTAATAACGTTTTTACAGCGAAAGCTTTATGAGCATTGGCCGCCAATTTTACATAAAATATTTTTGGTGGGATTCTTCGTTCAATTTCAAAAGTCCTGACTCCTGAGTCCTGACAGATTACAAAAAATCCGGAATTACTGTTTTATTAAAAGCAAGTTAGACCTATTATCCCACTAATATTATAAATGTGAAAGTTTGGATGGATGGATGTTTGTTAGGTACTCATTTACGACAGAACGGCTGAACGGACCTGGATGAAATTTGGCATAGAAATAGATTAGAGTCTGGAATAGCACATAGGCTTTTTAAATTTTTATCCCGGGAAAAGATAAGATCCCTCGGGAACGCGGGTGAAACCACGGAGGACAGCTAGTTTCCAATAATTTCTCACTGATATTTGCGTCTTATTAGAGACTTAGAACAACAAACTCAAGTAGTTTTGTAGCTCTACTGATTCAAATCTATTGCTAACTTTCCCCGCACTCTCAATAGAGGATTGAGTGAGTGAAATGTGATGTAAATGAAAGTAACTCATACAATTGGTACCGCTACCGAGCTCCCAACTAATCAGCGGCGCTCTTGAATTACACATAAATTGATTATGCCGGCAGTGACTTGCGTTAAAACATCATAAAAGGTACCTACATTATCTTAATTTATCCAACAATGGAACTATGGTTACAATTTAGATTGTAAGATCATGTAGATTAGATTATAGAATTAGATTTCCAGTCTAATCTACATTATCGGAATCAAAAGATGTGAAGGAAAACATCGTGAGCATAACAGCACGGTGGTAGGGTATTTTCTTATTTTTCCCGACTGGCTGGCATCTTCAATTCACCCAATTCCCTTCTAGGTTTTGTGTGTTTATCACCTTTGGCCACACCATCACTTTCTATGGTGAGATTGTGAGCAAATACTACTTTTTTATTAGTATTTTGATCGGTATTATTTGTTAATGAAATGAAATGTGTATTTATCCAAATAGACAACGCATATCCTTCACAGGTACTTATGAGTTATCAGACTTTAAAGCACGGTTCGAAAGGTTGCTTTTGCTGAGAAGAGTCTGCAATAAACTCAACAAATAACTTTATTCAGACAAATATAAAATGATTACATAAGATGTATCCTGCAAGAGCGAGTGCTACATTGTCGTCATTTAAATATTTTTAATCGTCATCAGCCTGCCCTGTTCCCCATTCGGCGCTTCTATCCGTCATATCGGAATTCACATTCCATAAAATGTATAGCCAAATTAAAAAGTACAGGAAATATCTTATTATAGATGCTTGCACCTATTCCTAAAAATGAACCTTGCACTTTATGGAGTCTATAAGCAGAGGTCACAAGTTTGTGCTTATTTGAAAGATCTTCTATGTAGGTAATACCTCTTTGTTTTGTTTTAAAGAAAATCTATTAACTTAAGTATTTAACTCGAAGTAGATTTATAAGTTCAGCATTGCGACAAACCTTTGTGGTTTTTAAAACCTACGTGTATTATTCAAACGATATTAATAAAAATGTCTACTGAACATAGTATAAAACACTGTGTAAAATATGTTGACATCCTTCTCGGTTGAACTGTAACTGCGTTTTAAATAATGACTACAATTTTAGCATACCTAACAAGGGTACCTCTACTAACTACGATTCATTCCCAGGTCATGGTTGTTGTGGGCGTGCCTGAAATATTTAATACTAATGAAATGGTGGTTGTAAGCCTAGTTTTATTCGTTTTGTTTGAGGATCTTTGATTAATTCAATGAGATATTTATGAATTTTGTTAGTTGCATTAAATGCATGTCGTACAACTGCAATTTCGCTACACCATTGCCTAACGGTTTATAGATAACAACTAACTTCCAAATTATATGTATGTGTAGGGCCAATAGTCTTCATATAAAACTGCTGTGATATACGGACAGACGGACAGGACCAAATTATAAGGGTTGCGTATTAGGTGTTATCCATCGCATTTTCGCTAAGATGTTATCATATTATGTCCGCTGGCCGGCCGGCTAAATTTAAATATATGTAAAGTATCAGAAGTCATATGTTTTGTTATCTTACATCACTACTATTAGCTTGGCCTTGAAATAACAGCACTGCACGTACGCGCGTTCGAGTACGCGCGTCGCGTCGCCTACCAATCAATCTATTTTATTTACCTAACTTGTCGCAAACATTTATCGTTTTAAATACATTTTAACACATTTAGTTAGTCAGTTTCATAGACAAGCATACATTATTATACTTAAGCAGACGGTTCTTGACCATAGTGATCTCGAAAACGGGTCAACCGACCGACCGCGACCGTGATTTTTGACGCGTTTGTTGTATGGGAGCATTTATTTTATTTTAATTATTTATTATTAAAGTAAAAATACAACTGAGTATTTTGTGAATATTTCAAGTACCTACCTGTTGCCATTATTGATATCGAACAAAAAAGGGCAAAAAAATCGCGTTTGTTGTATAGGAGCCCTTAAATATTTATTTTATTTTGTTTTTAGTATTTGTTGCCATAGCGGCAATAGAAATACATAATTTGTGAAAATTTCAACTGTCTAACTATCGCGGTTCTTGAGATACAGCCTGGTGACAGACAGACGGACAGACAGCGAAGTCTTAGTAATAGGGTCCCGTTTTTACCCTTTGGGTACGTAACCCTATAAAGCAGGTTTTGGGCGTCTAGAATTTGATCTGTCAGTGTATCTCATCTAGTTACTGCATTTTCATTCTGTCACTGCGGGATACAAAATCCTTGATCCTTAATAAATTTCGCCTATTTAGATAAAGTCTCCAAATAAAATTTCTGTGATATACGGACGTACAAACAGATAAGGTGATCATGACAAAATTATAAGGGTTCCGTTTTTGAACATTTGGCAACGAAGCCCTAATTAACCAAATCAGTCCAGCCTTATTAAAATAAACGTAATATAGTGCGTGCGTGACGGTTTTTTTTGTCGATTAATTCATTAGTCAAGTAACATCTTTAAATTTGTAATAATATAACAAGCACTATGATTAATGGTATTTGAACTTAACCTTCCACCAACATGGCCTCGTAACGGGCTATAAATAAATGGTGGCAGGTGCCTACTATTAAATAGTAGATTGTTATACAAGGGGCTAAAATGGCCCATTATATACGAGGTAGTTTTACTCCCGAGCTTTAGCGATGGACTAAATAGAAACCGAGATTTAATGGGTTTTAGCGCCGTATACTAAACTATTCACTACGATTGCGAAAAAATAAAACAATCCAATACAATATGAAATATGTAGTTTATAATTTCTTTTTTTTGTTTCTTCTGTAGCCGCAACACATTGCATGCATTCTACCAGAGATTTTCAAAATTAAAATGAAGTTCTTTTTTTATGAAACAGTAATAAGTCGAGTCTTTATTCATGATTATTCTACTTATGACTAAAGACTTTTTCGTTTTTGTAGGCTCATTGTCATTTGACACAAAAAAAAAAAAAAAAAAACTTTTTCCCCTAGAGGATGAATTGCTATTTTTTCACCGCTCTGGTACGCTACAATGACGGTCTTTTTGAGCAAGAGGAGTGAAAATGGATTTATAGATCAATTACCTACTTAAATGAGTATTTAAAGTTGTCGTTAAACTGTTCGAGGTTTCACCACTGACTAACAACTATAAATTGCCGAAAGGTATGTGTTGTGGCTGTCCAACCTACATGGTTATTTTTGATAGACTGACTGGTATGACGAGACAAAATGATTTTTAAAATTTGAACCTGACGTTTTTGGAAGACAGAGAAAAGAAAGGAAAAAAGGCAGACAGCCGGACGAGACGTAAAATTAATATAATTTTACTGACCTGACCTGATCAGACAATACAAAGACCGTTCAAGTGGTCCTTCATCGCTAAGATTACTAGCACCTATGATTACTCGAAGTAAGTCAAAAACTAAAGTCAATATGGAAATGGCGACGTCGACTGGCGCTGCGGCGGACGGTGGTCGTGACCGACCACCTTCACGACAAAGCCGCGTGCCTTCGCCGACTCCATCCATCGCTTCTGGTCGAAGTTCGACATCAGCGGTGAGACGGCAGCGACTTTTGGAGTTGGAACTTGAGGCCGCCCAGCAGGCTGCGGACGTCGAAAAGCGAATAGAGAAAAAGCTAATATTAGAAAAATTACGACTACAAACCGAAGCTTTGAATGACGTTTGATAGGTTGTCGTCATGACAACCTATCAAACGCTGGAAGTGTGTATGCCGCGACTGCACGGCCGACACACACGACGAGTGCCTTCCATGCTTCCGAACAGACACGGACTCCCGAAAAATATTATTTGAACAAATTCCTAGCCAGGCAAACATCAATAAAGGAGCTACCTATATTCACGGGTGAGCCTGAAGAGTGGCCAATGTTCTTCAGTCAGTTTAAAGCTACATCTAAACTATGTCAGTACAGCGATGACGAGAACATTGCTCGACTATCTAAATGCCTCAAAGGAAAAGCTCGCGATGCTGTATCGGCACTATTGGTGAGTGCCTCAAATTTAGATAAAATTATTGACACCCTGAAACTTCGTTTCGGTAGACCAGACCAACTTATTGATATTATGCTATCTAAAATAAGAGCCACGCGTGATATAAGGCACGATGACATCAATGCGCTCATAGAGTTCTCAACCTCTGTACAAAATGTAGTGGCCGCCATGAATGCAACAGACGAAGCAGGGCACCTCACTAATACGACTCTGATGAGGGAGATCATTGGTAAATTACCATCACTACTTAAATTCCAGTGGAGTTTTTATGCCAGTGAGAAAGTCGGTAGAAATGCCACGCTGCTCGAGGTATCAGAATGGCTTATGAAAATTGCCAACGCAGCCACATACATTGTGCCAATGGCAAAAACAAGTGATCGACCTGCACCCGCAACGTACCGGCACCCGCAAAATATTCATGCCAAACCAGCCCTTTTTACAAATAACAGAATACGGACCTGTAAGCTCTGTAAAGGTGACCACAGCCTTGATAAATGTTCTGATTTTGAACACATGACAGTTGACGAGCGCTGGCAGTATGTTTCAGAAAATAAACTTTGTTTTTCATGTTTATCTACGACACATCAAATGAAACTATGTAAACATAAAAAAAAGTGTGCATCATGCGAGCGGGTACACCATACACTGTTACACGCCGAGCCTCTCGCGAAATCAACGGCTGTTAATCATGTTTCGGACTTTGACTGCACAGTATTACTGAAAGTAATAAGAGTTTACATCAGTGGACCCGACGGAGAAGTGGAAACTCTAGCTCTTCTTGACGAAGGTTCATCAATCAGCTTAATAGACGGGCACCTTGCGAAACGCGTAGGCGTTTTCGGACCGGCAAGCGCTTTACACTTACAAGGAGCTTCGGGAATGACATCTGTTGAGAATTCGTCACAGCGTATTTCGTTTTCTATTCGCGGTGTAAATAGTAATGAAATATTTAAGTTAAATAATGTAAGATCTGTAAATAATTTAGCTCTACCTATGTACAAATGTAATTACAAACGACTTGTAAATGATTGGACCTACCTTTCCGACTATGTAGACACTGACTGTATGACTGTATATAAACGACCCTTACTACTCATTGGACATGACAACATTGACTTGATCGTCAGCCGACAGGTACTTCAGGGACCGAAGAATGCACCTATAGTATCTGCCACGAAACTAGGGTACGTCATTCACGGTAAGTTACCATCTACCACTCCAGACAGCGTAGCAGTACTTCATCTATGTGCCTGTGATGAACTCAATGCTGCGATCCGCAGATCTTTCTCTACTGAGGATTTCGGTACAAAACCGAGCGTTGACACTCCGCGCTCTCGGGAGGATATGCGAGCGCTGGACATTATGGAGAAGACGACACAACTGGTAGGTGACCGATGGGAGACCGGCCTACTCTGGCGTGATGATAGTACTGACCTACCTGACAGTTATGCCGTTGCCCGTAAGCGTCTAGATGGTATCCAACGAAAGATGAGTAAGTATCCAGAATTTTCAGAGCAGTACAAGAAAAAGGTGGACGAAAACCTGCAAAAAGGGTACATTTCCAAATTGACTGAGGAAGAGAAATTGGTAAAAACAAATAAGACGTGGTATCTTCCGCATTTTGCAGTTTTCAACCCCAATAAGCCAAACAAACTTCGCCTTGTACTAGACTGTGCAGCGCCATCTATGGGTAAATCTTTGAACGACTTTTTACTCAGTGGGCCAGACCTACTCACATCATTGCCTGGTGTTCTCTTAGGGTTCCGCTGTGGTAAAGTAGCAATCATGGGTGACATCCAAGAGATGTTTCATCGCGTCTTCATACGTCATGAAGATAAACAAGCTCAACGAATATTGTGGGGAAACGACCAATACGTTATGAACGTAATGACTTTTGGTGCGGTATGCTCTCCATCTTCTGCGCAGTTTGTGAAGAACCGCAATGCACTTAGGTTCGAATCATTATACCCGGAGGCTGTCAAAGCGATCATTGAACATCATTATGTAGACGATTTTATCTTCTCTGTGTATAGCGACGACGATGCTGTAAAAATAGTCGACGATGTAAATAGGGTTCATGCTGAAGGTGGGTTTAATATGAGAAATTATATGTCCAATTCCAAGCACCTTCTTAGACATCTACCCGAAGACAAATTAGCCACTGGTTGTTTAAAAATGCTTTCAGATGCTAAAGAAGAGCACATCGAACGCGTACTTGGTGTGAACTGGAACCCGGACTCTGATTATTTCACTTTTTTGCTGAACCTAAATAAAGTAGACAACGACATTAAATCAGGTAATAAAAGACCAACAAAACGTGAAGTACTTCGACTTGTTATGTCCGTTTTTGATCCATTAGGATTCCTTCTATTTATTACTGTAAAAGCGCGAATCCTTTTACAAGACATCTGGAAATCACAGATAGGATGGGATGACGAGATTGAGTATAACCATCATGAAAAGTGGCAAGTATGGCTTAAGGAGCTCTTACGTGTAACTACGATCAAGGTGCCGCGCTGGATGTTGACTGATACATGCGTAAATGATGGACCAGTAGAAATACACATTTTTTGTGATGCTAGTTCACGGGCTTTCTGCTCTGCATACCTACGAACAAAAACGACCTGTAATTCTTGGCATGTATCTTTGATTATGGCACGAGCAAGAGTTGCTCCTCTTAAGGTACTAAGTATTCCCCGACTGGAACTACAGACTGCCGTGATGGGAGCGCGTCTCGGTCAAGTTTTGAAGAGGTTTATTAATATGCCATGGCTGAAGATTACCAAGATATGGTACTGGTCAGATTCCAAGACCGTTCTTAGCTGGCTGAGGTCTGACACAGGACGCTTCAAACCTTTTGTAGCACATCGTGTAAGCGAAGTAGCAGAGTTGACGGAGATTCATGACTGGAGGTGGGTACCGTCGGCTATGAATGCTGCGGATGACGCTACTCGTGACGGTTTAATTGACGATAGCTCTAGATGGCTGCTTGGACCAGAATTTCTACGTCAGCCTGACGTCCACTTGCCTAAAGAAGCAGTAAACGAGATCAAACTTGACGAAGACGATGTAGAAATTAAGGCGGTTTTAGTGATCTCACAATCTGATACCGTCCTGCCTGATGATAATCGCTTTTCAAAATATTGGAGGCTAGTAAGGAGCACAGCTTGGGTTCAGCGAGCATGCTACAACTGGCTAAACAAAGAGAGTCGACGACGAAGAGAGCTGACTTCCGACGAGATTGAGTTAGCTGAGCGACAAGTCCTCAAGGAAAGCCAACATCGAACATTTTCAACGGACATACGAAATTTAAAAAACGCCGGATTCGTCCCCTCTGATAGTGTACTCCGACAATTGAACCCATTTTTAGATGAGAATGGCATTCTCCGTGTTGGCGGGAGGATTAGTGCGGCAGAAGTCGACGATAATATGAAGCACCCCATAATTTTAAATCCTAAAGACAGGATAACTAAACTTCTCCTGATGCACTATCATGAACAGTCTGCTCATACGGGCAGGGAACGTGTTTTAAATGAAGTGAGGAGACACTTCTGGGTGCTTGACGGGCGAACTGCAGTCAAGAGCACATGGAACACCTGCCAAGAGTGCAAAAATAGGAGAGCCAAGCCTTCAACACCCTTAATGGCCGCCTTGCCTATTGCAAGACTTACAGAAGGACACAAGGCTTTTACATGTACCGGTCTTGACTATTTTGGGCCGTTGACGGTAAAGGTAGGTAGACGACAAGAGAAGAGATGGGTAGCCATATTTACCTGTCTGACTGTACGGGCCATCCACATCGAGGTGGTACATAGCCTCAAAACCAGCAGCGCCATCATGGCTTTCCGCAGATTCATAGCCCGACGTGGATGCCCAAAGGAAATGTGGTCAGATAACGCAACTACATTCCGTGGGGCAGACAAAGAACTTCAACAAGCCATTCTTGCCATTGACAAAGACGAGCTGCTGAAGTTCGGCAGCACCAGAATCATGTCTTGGAAGTTCATTCCACCATGTGCTCCTCACATGGGAGGATGTTGGGAGCGCCTCGTGCGCTCAGTAAAGACTGCTCTAAAGGTGACACTCAAGGACAGAGCACCCTCTGACGAAACATTAGCTACCCTGCTAACTGAGGTGGAACAAATTATTAATACACGTCCTTTGACGTACGTGCCTATCGACCATGCAGATGATCTTCCACTCACGCCTAATGACTTCCTACAGGCCAAAGCTGACTTTGGAGACTATCCTTCTGGTTCCTTTGACAATGGAGATCTTCTTCGGCGAAGCTGGCGTGAAGCGCAAAGGCTAGCAGACCTGGTATGGAAACGCTGGGTAAAGGAGTATCTGCCGACTCTTACTCGACGAAGCAAGTGGTTCAACCCTGTCTCAACCGCTCTTGCTGAAGGAG
Source organism: Ochropacha duplaris (assembly GCA_951361185.1). Classification (NCBI taxonomy): domain Eukaryota; kingdom Metazoa; phylum Arthropoda; class Insecta; order Lepidoptera; family Drepanidae; genus Ochropacha; species Ochropacha duplaris. The sequence continues at coordinate 7,227,041 of OX592712.1, read as the reverse complement.
ATGTCGTAATCATTGCAGATGACCAGCTCCCTCGAAACTTGTGGCCTCTTGGGCTTGTCACAAAGCTACATCGAGGGAAAGATGACCGCATCGGAGTAGTTGACGTTAAGACTGGACAAGGACTGTACACGCGACCTGTGACAAAAGTATGTAGATTGGACGTCCACTCCTCATCATGAGTATCAGGCTTCTGATACTGGAGGTGGGGATGTTGTGGCTGTCCAACCTACATGGTTATTTTTGATAGACTGACTGGTATGACGAGACAAAATGATTTTTAAAATTTGAACCTGACGTTTTTGGAAGACAGAGAAAAGAAAGGAAAAAAGGCAGACAGCCGGACGAGACGTAAAATTAATATAATTTTACTGACCTGACCTGATCAGACAATACAAAGACCGTTCAGTATGTGAAAATATGAAGGATATGATGAATAGAATACCTAAGCGTATGAAGTCATCCATCACAATATGATGATAATGGAACTGAACAACCGTGGATACACCTCGGCTAATTTAAGAAGGTTTTTTTTTTTTTTTTTTTGTTGCTGGCAATCATCCTTTTAGGATATTTCTGCCAATGTCAAAGTATTTGAAATGGTCTTGGTCTATTTGTCACAATGTTTTTTTTTACATAAGTTTAAGTATGTAGTCAATACAAAGTCTTTCAATCGCATATATTTTCTTCAGTTTTAATTTCTTCTTTTATGTTATAGTCACATTCTCAAACTCACTGTAATGTCCAGTCCTCGTCCATACATGTCCAGTCAAGCTTTAGTGAAATTGGCGGTTGTTCCACTAAAACATTCACGGACTTTTTGGGACAACCTGGAAAGTCACGATACACGCTTTCATTTCCTTTCACTTCACTTGTGCACTTAGATTGATCATTATTGGATAAAACACCACCGAAATTATTCAATAAAACTCAAAATACACGAATTTAATGAAAATAAAACGAAAACGCAACGTCACTCTGCAAGTTCCCGCCAAAAAGTCTAAGAAGGTTGCAACTGACATTACAACTGACAGGATGATATTTGGATCTGGCAACTGAATGTAAGTAAAAATAGTGTTGCAAATATTTTGATTTGGCAGAAAAATTGTAAAATGTTCTAGGTTTTAATTTTGGATAGCTGACAATACCGCACTGATAATTAAATGGTCACACCTGAGGTGACGTTGTGTACAATTTCCATACTTATATTTTATTGCCCTTTATTTCATTCACTAGCTGTTCCCCGCGGTTTCACCCGCGTTCCCGAGGGATCTTATCTTTTCCCGGGATAAAAAGTAGCCTGTGCTATATATCTCCATGCCAAATTTCGTCCAGATCCCTTCAGCCGTTCTGGCGTAAATGAGTAACAAACATACATCCATCCATCCAAACTTTCACATTTTTAATATTAGTAAGATTAAGTAAGATTATAGACATATCGATAGCTCTACAACGATAGGATGTACAATTTTACAAAATTGTAAAATGTATATGTATGCGGACGATATGTGTATATTCTACGCATCTAAAGATCAAGAGGAAATAGAATTAAAAGTACAAACAGATTTTGAAAATATAACTAAATGGGCTCACGACAGTGGAATTATTATAAACTTATTAAAAACTAAAGGGATGCACATATCGTCTCCGCATAATATTAATGGTGTGAGGTTCTTGAGCCGTGATGGTTTGGTGCTTTGTGGTTTTCGGTGGGCGCTCGTCTCGTTTGTTCGTTGTGGTCGGGTGGCCTGGGCCTGTGGGAGTCGTCTGTGGAGCTGTCGGATGCTCAACTTTGTCATAGTATAATAGTTAGATAAGTATAAATATTGTAAGTGCTGTGTATGTTATAATAAAGTAAGTTATATTTGTATCGAGAGCTTCAACTGCCAACAAACTGTTATGCAGTTTGGCAGATAATAGATTATAGTCATAGTTCAATGAATAAACGTTTTACATACTTTGATTTCTCCCGCAATAAGCTTCAGTAATAAATACAAATTATAATCGTAACACCTAGCTAAAGGATGCACGAGTACTTACTCTTGCAGTGAGGACGTCTGAGGATTAGGAAAAATAATGAGGCGCGACTTCTTGGATGGCTCTATCTATATGTACCTACATACTATTGTTTGATTTTAGTAATCACATAGTAGTTTGACTTCGGAACACCAAAAACCAACACCCAAGAATTATACTGCAGACCTTCTTGTGGTTGTCAATGAGAGGAATGCGTACCCCAGCAGTCGCCAACAGTGGCTAGTCGTGGCAACAGCCATGAATGAGCTAAGATTACCTTATATAATTATTATACCAAGTGACAATAATAATTTTGAATATTCAATAACAAACATTGCCATCACAAAATTTATGATTACATAAATAAAATTAAGTCATCATATAATACGGAGATGTACACTTTATGATAGCTAACCCATTTAAAATCGGTTTGGGACAAGTCGATACCAAGATTTATCGATATTAGCGTAACATCTCAATCAAATTTCCAATATTCGCAACTGCATATACGATATTAATATATCTTAAGATGTACAATTTATCTGGTTAGAAATTTAATTAATCGTGATAATAGTATCGATAAATGTATAATCGATTAAACTCATGTGGCTCAACCCAAGCCACTATGGTGGCTCTTCACTTTCACGATTCAGCGATAACTTTTCGTGGACACTGACATTTGTAAATCTAATGGTATGTGTGAAAAGGTCTTTAAATTCCCTATCCAGTGATATATAATACGTCCGTGTTTGAGACGTCAAATTTTTTTATTTTTTTGTTCAAACTTGCCCGATTTTTTTGCAAGTTGGCAAAAATCATGCTGAGTCATTTTCGCACTCTAATTTCTTATTCATTTTGTATGGGATCAAATAAAACCAAAAAACACATTCTCCAATGATACCTTGACTGTAAGTAATTAGTTTAAAAAAAAAAAAAAAAAAAAAAAAAAAAAAAAAAAAAAAAAAAACAACAGTCAGCTACGTACGTCTCTGTATTACAAAAATCGCCAAATAATCAGAAAGTCGAAATTACGTGAAAAATTTACGATAATTGTGATCAGTATTAAGTCAATATTACGTGAAAGTGTTATCTTAACTATTGATTCAATATAATCTGAGAAAAAGTGAAGTAAAACTGTGACTACAAAATGCCTAAAATCATCTACAAAACGATATAAATAGTACTAAATCATTAGTGAAGTGATAATAAAGTGCTAGATAAACAAAAAATTGACAAAATAATCCAAGTTAATTAGGTAAAAAGTGAATAAACGATAAAACAGTGCCAAAAATAAAACGTTACCTCATTCAAACTATCAAGTGATGATACAACAAAACAGCTGACAGTTCATTGACCTTGACCGAGAAAAAACACTACAATAAGCAGAACACACGTACGTTTTTCGTCAACTAAATAGTGTACCACAATGACTTCAAATAACATAATTAACTAACTAAACTAAAGCACAATTTCAAAACATAAATAGTTAACAGTGTATTAACAAAAACTGAAGATTTTTATGCACACTACCTACTACTACTATTTATCAATTTGAAGGGTGACCTTCTCCTACGATCAATACTTGTCGTTTTAACGTACCCTCATGCTACACTACGACAATTTCGTCACTGAAGCTAATGTTCTGATTGGCGTATCGGTACAGAGCATAAGATTGCCCAAGCGGAAGGCTCATGGTTCGAACCTCAACAAAGTCAGCTCTTTTTGTGGTCATTTCAAGGAGCGACGTACATAAATAATTAATTTTAAAACTATTCATAATAGCCTACTTACTAAATAACAAAAAAAATAAGTTATTATAGTTAAGATATTCATCCACGATGTCTCAAGACAACTTACGTAATATCACGACCAGAACTAAGCGGCTACAAAGAGCAAAATCGACAGAATCACTAAATATTTCTTCTTCATTGGATTTAACAGATTCGGAATTAAATATTCGTAGCTTGGATTTATCTACAGCGATGGATGTGAGTCTAAATGAAATGAAAAACGAAATATATGAATTAAAAGTGCAATTAGAAACAACCACTAATGAACTGGATAATATCAGCGTTTTACCTACCAATAAAACGCTTATTAAGCTATATACTTTATTTGAAACCTAAATCCCACCAAAAACATATTCATGTAAAATGTGGCCAAGACACCATGTGGCTAGCACTGTCAAAAATTAATTAGATCTCATGTATAGCCAAGCTTCTAACTCTACACGCCCTAACTCTACAAGCCCTAACTTCAGGAACTCTACGCCTTAGAAAAATATGTAACTTGGCCATTTCGTTACTACAAAAACGGAAAAGTAATGAACAGTGAATACATTTTTCAATTTGCGCCCATATAAATGTAGTGAAATGGCCAAGTCACATATTTTGACTAAGGCGTAGAGTTCCTGAAGTTAGGGCTTGTAGAGTTAGGGCGTGTAGAGTTAGAAGCTTGGCTATACATGAGATCTAATTAATTTTTGACAGTGCTAGCCACATGGTGTCTTGGCCACATTTTACATGAATATGTTTTTGGTGGGATTTCACTTCTTTTTGTAAGTTGCCACATCACCATATCTTTTTAATTTTTTTTTCTTTTTTTGGGATGTATTTCTTGCACATCAGAGGCGCCTTTTTTTATAGCCCACTCTCTATCTTTGCCTTTTTTTTTTGTTGGTTTACTGTTTAAAATAAGGGATAGATCAGGGCGATACTTGGCTCTGAGGCGATTATATTCAACTATAGCTGACTGTTGTGCTTTAATACTACTAAAGTCAATATTTATAAGGTGAACACCTTGCAAATTAGTCACTCTTGAGAGTGCTACATAAGCCTGCCCACAAGAAAAAGTGGATGACCCAATATCAATGAGAGCATTATTCAAACTTAGCCCTTGACTTTTGTGTATGGTGATAGCATACGCGACACAGATAGGAAACTGTTCACGGTGAACGAATGCTCTATTGATAATTTCAAATTTTGTTTTTACAGGTGCTAGTTCATGTCTAAGACCGTTATTAAAAATTATTACAACTCTTCTTGCTTTATTCTTATCGCTCGGATCCCATTCTACTTTGTCAACAATACCTATAGCACCATTGACAAGACCCAAAGAAACGTCTATATTTCGTTTAAGCATTACTTTCACTCCTTTTTTAATAACTATAGTTCTTTCTAAGCCTGCTGTCATAGAAGCATCCTCTTCATACTTTTCAATGGACTCGCGAGCTCTTTTCACAAGATATCTGGGACAATCGACACTATCTGTGGCTTTAAGTGTAATTTCCTGATTAGGAATAGCTTGCAACATGGCATCATTTAGTTGCTGAGCCATATTTCTAGTTGGTAACAAACAAACTGTATCTGCAGGAAGCCGACTGAGACATTCAGCTATTTCGTGTAATCTACCCTCATTAGAACCTGATGTCAGTGTAATTAAACGTTTGGATAATATATGTCGGTCTTCTTCTGTAGTGATTCCTATTCTTATTCTTAGAAGCATTTCTACGAAGTTCATATCATTCAACTGCCGCATATTTTGTGTTAACTCCTGGTATTTAAAAAGATCTTCCCACAGATTTGGAAAATTAAGAGAACCTATTAGCTTTGTAACTTCTCGAGACGACAGTTTTGTAAAAGGAGAATTTTCTCTAACAGGTGGGAGCTGTAAAAGATCTCCAAGTACTACTATATTCCGTTTACCAAACCACCCGTTTTCTTCATCGATGGTATCAAATATTTCTGCCAGACGCATATGTATATAAGCAAAAGTGATATTTGATATCATTGATACTTCATCGATTATAAATAAAACAACGTCTTTCAAATCCGACCGCAGGACTTGGAGAGCCTCATCAGAAAGTGGCCTGTATTTTGGCGTTTGTTTGTGTTCAACTGGCAATTGCAATAATCTATGAATCGTCAATCCATTAACATTAAAGGCCGCGATACCCGTTGGAGCAGCTACAGCTACTTTTTTATTAAAATGTTTGTGTACCCAAACTTTAAGAATTTTAATAAAAAAACTTTTACCTGTCCCACCAGTACCACTTATAAAACAACGAAGAATTTCGCTTTCATTAGATATCGTTTCCGTTACCATATTAAACACACTCTTTTGATCTCTATTAAGTTTACTTATCATTTCATCTAAATTATTTTCATCTTCGTCATTGTTTATATTATTAAAGTCATTCATCGCATTAACCGCTTCAAGCGCCTCAAAATCTAAGGGATTATCAGGACCTATATCTTCATCATCATTTTCGAACTCCTCATTTAGTTCAGCCAATTTAGTCTCCACAATTTCGAAAGCCTTTTGTAACTGATTTTGTAATTCATTGCGTAAATTGACATGACTCAGTTCATTCTTCATATCATCTTTCGCAAAGTTGAAAGCTTCAGTGTATGATTCAAATCCCATTTTCAAATTTTGTAGATTACGCCATGGTTTAAATAATAAAAGCATCGAAAAATAATACTTTTCAGGCATTTGTTCAACATCGTACATGTAAAAGTTTATAAGATAAGGTCTGTTTCTTTTCTTTAAATAAGTTTTCCCTCCCTCTAACGTATAATACTCAGCTTGTTTAGAAACTGGGCGTGTTTTCACGACATCATAGAATTTAGAGAAATAATACAAGTTTACATTTTCTAACTCTACTGGCCTAGCTGGATATTTATCGTCTATCCACGATTCGTAATATATGTTTGTGGAATCGAGATTCAGCACTGTCATTTCTGCTTTAGATTTGACTCTACGATTGCGGTTCATGTTGACATCTAGCCACCTAATTGTCGTCAGAGGATCAGTGGCAAACAACGGGATACCCAACAATGTATCACTGGCCTCTAATGCACCACACTCGCGATTTGACAACATTCTTAGCCCAATGTTAAACAATCGACTTCTCAAGCTCTTTGTAGAGTTTATGTCATCGAAATCAATCAGTACGTGTGTCTTTTCGGATTTTGTTGTGTATTTAGTGACATAGTAGTTTAGTATAGCAGTTTTTTCGCCTACATATTGGATATCGATATTGCCGTTCCATGCGAGTAATACAGCTGGATTGTAATCATTTATCATCTCAGATTCCTTTTTGCGTACAATATTATATAACCGTTTGTTTGGACAAAGAGCTTTCCTGGCCGCGACTGATTCAGCCGTATCTCTAATAGTAAGAGTATCAGTAACGGGTCGTGGGAAACCAAATCGACACACTGATATAAATCCTTTCTTTGTTTTTTTTCTTCTTATACAATATTTATTATGTTTGTGAGTTTGGTATCCCACAACTCGTTGGTGAATAGTTGGTGCAAGATTTTTTTTAGGTACTTCACATGTGACATACTTGGAAATAAAAACTGCCACCTCATCGATTGGTGAATCATGAAGCACAGGAGCTCCTTTTACCCACAACATCAAATGAAAATGTTGGGCTCCACGAGACTGATACTCACGCCTCCAAAAGTAATGCTCTATTTCTCCAAGAGGTTTACTGGCAGAAGTGAGAAAATCTAATATTGCATGAAATTTAGTATCAATGAAACGAGAAGTGGATACCGGATCTAGGGCTACTAATTCACTTGTTGTCTTATTGGCCATCTCACTCGAGTTGACTTCCAGTAAGTAGTCTCTTAAATCGTCCCACAACCATTCCGACGGACTCATAGTGAGGAACCAAGTGGCTGGTCCATAGTGTTGTGTCATGCAATTCACGTTGTTCCTAGGTTTTTTCCAATACTGCTCAGTATTTCTCAATCTAGCGAATATAGCAGTCAGATCTCCTTCTAATTCATCTTTATTTAACATCTGTAAATACTGTTCAACAGTTATTTTTTGTTTTTGATTGACTGTATTCATTTTAAAAAATATTCCGGAATTTAACTGGCGGACATTCGTGTCGTGCAGTAAAAAAAATAAATATTGTTGATCTAATCTAAATCGTGAATATTTTGACATCAATCTAGCTTTAATATATTCACTTGACGTTAGCTTCTGCGGACGTGTATGAAACTGGCCGTATTTTCCGTCTGGGTATAAATAAGGAAAACATTTCACATCAAGATTCTTGTCTGTAGAATAAATAGGTGCTGTATTAACTGTCTTCATTTGATAGAGATCTGAAATTAATGCATTTTTTCTTTTTTCATACAATGGATATATGGTATACTGCTCGTAATCTATTAGGTTACTATCCTCCGTTATCTGTGTCAAAAATGTATCTAAAACATTTATATTATTTTCATCCTTATTATTATTATTCGTTTCGACTACATATTGTAAATTTTCATTGATTGTTTTAAATAAATGATTAGGGACATTTGGTAATTTTATTTCAGAGTAAAGCGGGTTTACTTGTCTCAGGTAACAGAGTGCCGCATAAACTTTATTAATGTCAACGATATCTTCCCAAATAATCTTAGATTTTGTTGGTCGTCCTCGTATCATTATGTAAAGTTCTTGGTTTATGTTTATAGGATCTTCTGGTTTCGGCAATTTTTTCAATGTTTCCTCTAAAGGCAAAGGTAGATGAAAAGTTCTGCCTTTACATTTTTTCACCATTTCTCGATTTGGCAAAGATTTGTTCGCTACTGGATTCATCGATACAACCACTTGGAACGCTTTTGCACGCTGGATTAAGAGCTTTTCGTAATCATTTAACTGGTTTATCTCCGATGGAATCGTATCGAAAAACAAATCATTAAGTACACATGTTGCTGGAATTTGGTTAGCCCGAATCTTTGCGAGGCATGTATGGCATATATGTAGGCTATGATCAATATTTTTAGAACTATAGTATTCAATAAGCTGTGACCAAACACTTGTAGAAATAGGTTTTCGTAAACGATTTAGATTAGAAATATTCTTTGAACTGTACAGTTTATTACAAGACAGACATTCTAATTTCGGTGTATCTAAACTTTTTTTTGAAAGTAATTTAAATGCATCTTTAAACTCTTTGATAATAGAATCTTCCACAATTTCTTGATGTTCGGAACTTTCAACGGCTACAGTCCCAGGTACGTGATTTTCGTCTAATTCTTTTATTTTCTCCACGATTACAGTTTTTAATGCAGTATCAATTTCTTTTAACGTATCACAATCATTTTGTAACTGATACATTTCTCTGATTAACGTTCTTAATCGTGGAGAATGAGACTTTACATTGTTAATGTAAGAAATATTAGCCTTGAGGCGTCTGTTCAAATATAGTGGATACATTTCTGCTGGTGATTTACAGTTAAACTCTTCAAATATTTTTCTTAGTTTAAATAGTAACTGTTCATCCAAAGCACATATGGCATCATTACAACTCCAGATTAGACCTTTACCATGCTTTTCCGTTTTTTTAAAGACAGCTTTGCCGGTGTCATCAATTGCGATTGCGTTTTGGTAAGTGTAAACTTTATACGTGTACTCTCCATAAAATGGTTCTTGGTTATTTCGATGCTCAAGTTTTCCCAGAAACATTTCAAGTTTTTCATAAATATTTATATTTTCAGGACATCGTTTTAACTTTTCTAAAGCCGACACACATATATTCTTTATTTTTTCAGCTGTTTTTAATAGACTACCCAATGTTTGTTGTCTATTGTAAAGAGACCATTTAACAAGTCTTTCTGCTTCCAGTCTGTTGTTTATTTTAGAACTTAAACTTTTTATTATTTGCTCAACATTTTTTATCTTAAATTGTAATTTTTCGTTTGATCTTTTACGACTAGCTGCTTCGCGGTTAACTTCTGGATGAGAGGCTGAGTATCGTGCAACTGCCTCATGGTGAACCTCTAGATGGGATGCCGAGTATTGTGCTACGGATTCACGATGTTGTTCAGCGTGTGATTGAGTATAACTTAGGACTGTGTTTTTTCTTTCTAAAGGATGATTTTTACGGTACTTGGCTGCAGCTTGACAAATTTGTTCATTTCGTGATAATTCTGAAATTTTTGGTCTTCCTCTCTTTCCCTTATAAGGTCGCTCTGCTGTCTTCGAAGTGGAAACTACGTTATTTGATGTTTGATAAACAGTCATCGGAACGAGAATGTCGTAGTGACCACTTAAAAAACTTCCACTGAATCGCAAACGTTTTACAGGACCGCCGATATGAGAAAAAGTTCCCCTTAAAATGTTATCTTGATAGACCTCAAAAGTGTATGGATAAATTGCGGCTGCAGCCATGAGTTCCGAGGTACCGCCATAAGTGTTGCTATTCAACATATCCTGTAAATAATTGTCGGAATTATTATAGGTTTCCCCAAATTCGGCACAAGTATACAATTTTAGTTCATCCCAGTGGCCTACAACATATCGCACGATAGCAGCCCTGACTTGCGACGCCACCTCAAAGTCTATTTGACCATACATTAAGTATGTCAAGGAATGGAAGAGGCAGGAACCATCTCCTGGCATATTAACCACACGATGACGGCAAGGTCCCAGTTCTAATTGAAGTGAAACTATTTCACAATCCATGTTAACTTTTATATCACTTTGAAAAGCGTCAATGTTCAAAAAATCTAACGAAAATTCGTCTTGTCGAATTTGTTCATTTCTTGATAATTCTGAAATTTTTGGTCTGCCTCCCTTATTTTTTTTTGGTCTCCCTGCTATCTTCGAAGTCGTAACTACTTTATTTGATGTTTGAGAAACAGTCATTGGAACGAGAATTTTTTTTTTAGGTATCCCTGCTTTCTTCGATGTGGATACTACGTTATTTGATGTTTGAAGAACAGTCATCGGAACGATAATATTTTTTTTAGGTCTCCCTGCTTTCTTCGAAGTGAAAACTCCGTTTTTTGGTGTTTGAGAAACAGTATTCGGAACGAGAATATTTTTTTTAGGTCTCCATACTATCTTCGAAGTCGAAACTACGTCATTTGATGTTTGAGAAACAGTCATCGGAACGAGAATATTTTTTTTAGGTCTCCCTGCTTTCTTCGAATTGGAAACTACGTTATTTAATGTTTGAGAAGCAATCATCTGAACGAGAATATTTTTTTTAGGTCTCCCTGCTTTCTTCGAAGTGAAAACTCCGTTTTTTGGTGTTTGAGAAACAGTATTCGGAACGAGAATATTTTTTTTAGGTCTCCATACTATCTTCGAAGTCGAAACTACGTCATTTGATGTTTGAGAAGCAGTCATCTGAACGAGAATTTTTTTTTTAGGTCTCCCTGCTTTCTTCGAATTGGAAACTACGTTATTTGATGTCTGAGAAACAGTCATCGGAACAAGAATGTCGTAGTGACCACTTAAAAAACTTCCACTGAATCGCAAACGTTTTACAGGACCGCCGATCTGAGAAAAAGTTCCCCTTAAAATGTTATCTTGATAGACCTCAAAAGTGTATGGATAAATTGCGGCTGCACCCATGAGTTCCGAGGTACCGCCATAAGTGTTGCTATTCAACATATCCTGTAAATAATTGTCGGAATTATTATAGGTTTCCCCAAATTCGGCACAAGTATACAATTTTAGTTCATCCCAGTGGCCTACAACATATCGTACGATAGCAGCCCTGACTTGCGACGCCACCTCAAAGTCTATTTGATCATACATTAAGTATGTCAAGGAATGGAAGAGACAGGAACCATCTCCTGGCATATTAACCACACGATGACGACGAGGTCCCAGTTCTAATTGAAGTGAAACTATTTCACAATCCATGTTAAATTTTAAATAAATTTCAATCAGTAGGTAGGAAGGAAAATCGACAACGTTCAAACAATCTAACGAAAATTATAAACATTACCTGAAAAAACACTATGCAACTTTTTGCCTATATAAATTTCTAAGAACGAAACCATAGCTCGTTTCAATTCGAGACAACGCCATCTAGTTTTTGAAGTGTAAAAATTACTTGGACTGCCTCTGTTTTTTTTTGTTGCTTATTATTATTATAAAATAATGTAACCCATATTATTATTTTATTATGTTATTTTTTAGGGTTCCGTACCTAAAAGGATTAATAAGATCTCTCTCTTGTCCGTGTGTCACCACCGATTTTCTCAGGAATGGGTGGACCTAGCAAATTGAAATTTATACCAAATACTGAGGTCTATAATAGTCCCTTTAAGATGTATAAAAAACCGGTCAAGTGCGAGTCGGACTCGCGCACCGAGGGTTCCGTACAAACTTGTAAATAGTTCGTTCATCACGGTAATGGTACCGTGATGAAAGAATAATATGGTGAGGTACCTATTTACCTCGAGACTCCATAGTCTCGAGGTATTTTTTTTTCGATTACGTTTTCGATTACCTTATTTATTTTGAGGTTGATGCCAATCAAGCTAGACCTCTAAATTGTAAGAGTACCGATACAATTCAAAGGTCTATCTAATTGGTGGTACTATGTATGTATGGGGACCCCCTTTAATTTTAAACTTTTTAAACTTTTTGGAATTTTCCCTTTATTTGTGCTGTAAGACCTTGCTTTTTGCCAAATTTTGTGATTCTAGGTCGACGGGAACTACCCTATAGGTTTTCGACCCAAAACCTATAGGGTAGTTCCGGTTGACCTAGAATTGTCAATTTTGGTTTAAAGCAAGGTGTTACAGCACAAGTAAAGGGAAAATTCCGAAAAATAAAAAATATTGAAAATTAAGTTAAATTTTGGTACTTACAAATTTTCGCGAAAATCCAAATTTGCCCATATTTTTTTTTTGTGTTGACTCAGGACCCTGATATTTATACACCTAATAGGGACTATTAGACTTCAGTATCTGGTATAAATTTCAACTTGCTAGGTCCACCCGTTTCTGAGATAAAATCTTCGAAAATTTATAGGGTAGTTCCCGTTGACCTAGAATCACAAAATTTTGCGAAAAGCCAAGGTCTTACAGCACAAAGTAACGAAAAAATTTAAAAAATAAAAAAAGTTGAAAATTAAAGGGTGTCCCCATACATACATAGTTGACGCATCCCCTATTTAAGGTGTTGGGGGATAAAAGTTTCATATTTAAAAATTTTTTTGTTGTTTGTGTACTAATATTAGCCTAAATACCAAATTTCAGCTTTCTAGGACTTCAGGAAGTACCATTTATGAATTATGATGATCATCAGTCAGTGACGAAATCGGGGGTTTTTAGATATCAATAAAATCTAAAGTATAACAGCTATGCAATTGAAACTTTATATATTTAATAAGTCTGCTATAGGCATCATATCCTGAGAATTTTGTTTATCTGGTATAATCCAAAGCGAGGTTATAAGGGTTCAAAAATACGACGAAGCGCTTCGAGAAAAGGTAGGTAGTGCCCCTGCGTTTTCGCTTCGCTGGCTTGTCTTGGCGGGGCACTGCCGTGCCCCCAGATAATGAGAGAAGCGAGTCTGTTTCCTAGTAACGAGTCGGTTTTTGAACGAATCTCCCGTTTCCCCCTCCATCCACTAGGCGGCGTGCATTGCAAATTATTAAATATGCTAGTGCGTGCGACCAGTGCTCATTGGGTCTCAAAGTAAATAGCTAATATATGATCTGGTTCTACCAGGCAGAATTAAAGTGTTAGGTTTCAAATAAAGTATATAGCTTAATAAGCGTTTTATTGGTAGGTAAAACGCTGATATTAAGCATTTTACTGTTATTTGAAACCTAAATAATGAGACCTGTTTGTTATCGCCTGGTGGATGGATATTCAACGCCAATGTGATAGAATAATAATAATTTTATATATAATTTATGTAAATTATTTTTACCCGCATAGGTGGGTAGAATAAATAGGAATGTAACTAAAACAATAATGCTCAATTTATTAACATGTATATTGACATAATTTTACATGAATTTCATAAGATTAATAGGTGCTTATACTGAAGTTTAAACAGTTTTGGAAATAAACTAAACAAATAGACCATATTAAATAAAAAGTTGCCTTGCATACATTAGCCGTTTCATAACAATCTTTCATAATGCCATCAACTAAGTATTAAGTTTTAATTTGATTATAACACAGATGTAATGATTAATTAGAAAAACATATCACACAGAAAATATTCATAAATAATTTAATATAAGTACACACTGATATAATTATATAAAGTACCCCCTTTTCTATAACAACAATTAAAAGGTATTTATACTAATCATGTACTGGTTCAAATAGTACAGTCACAGATTCTGATGACTTTGTTGTACTAACTTCACGACAATAAAATTTTGCAAAAGTGTTCTCTGCCCTCCAATTTCCTCGAGCTAATATTTCATCAAGAGGACAATTTTGTACCCAGTGTTTTGATGCTACTGCAGGTCGAACGCTGCCAGGGCTGGCCTTAATACCTGCCTGTACCAGAATCTTTTTAACCCAGCCAGCGATAATGGTACGAGAAGCTGCTTTAGGTATACCACACGTTGTCAAAAATAAGTTACTCTGATTACAATTGGATCGTCTACTCTGAGATAAGGTTATAACCCTTTTTATCCAAAAAATTGGGTCGAGGGATTGATTATCTTTATTCTCAAAGATACGCCAACCAGACTGTCTGTTCGTCACCGAATCAGTCTTCGATCCATATTTAGGCCAGAATATTAATGAGTTACTGGAAAAAATGCAGCTATCGTCATTAATAGTTAATAAGGTTAAATCGTGGACTCTGCGTCCTGAGCACAATAAAAGTAAAATAGCAGATCGAGCTGAGCATTCATATAAACTATTTATATCTACAGATTTCTCTTTCAGCCAGTTAGTTAATAAATCAGTGTCCCATATTGGGGGTTTCTTGGGTTTAACGTTTTGTAAGCAGATTGATTTTAATACCTGTTTAACTAAAGGGTGCGAACTTAAACGATTACTCAGGTTGGGGTCACAGAGAGTAGATACTGCAGATTTGTGAACTAAAATAGTATTATATGCCAGACCGTGCTTTAAATGTAAATCTAACAGAAACTTAGCTAAATCTGAACCATTTGGTTTGGAAATATTAATTAAATTTTTAGTAGCCCAAACACACCACTTTTTCCATATCAACTTATACGATTTCAGTGAGGAATCTCGCCAACTTTTTTGTAAAAAATCTTTTTGATCTTGGGACCAACTTGCTATGCTTTCTGACCACCCCCACATCTCCATACTTCCAGAACCATGTCCTGGGTCATCGACGGGGGGCGTCCCGTTGTGGCATCTATTAGAACTTGGTCCAGGTTGTGGATCGTGAATGGGGGATCGAGAGCTCGGTTTTTCAGATCGGGTCTCCAAAATACTTTCTTCCATCTCGGAGCTACAATGAGGTATATTCCTTCTGCCGAGTTCAGGTGTTGTAACACACGAGGCATCAGGAAAGGTGGTGGAAACACCCACCCCAGAGGATAACTCCATAACCGGCTGAAGGCATCGTGAAGACAAGCCTGTGGATCTGTCACATCCAGTGACCCGTACCTTGGGACTACATGTGCTGCGGCCGATGCAAAGAGATCTATGACAGGTGTACCCCATTTTGAGAAAATTTTCTCTGTTGCCACAGGTAAGAGATGCCATTCTGGTGGATGTGTCAGACGAGAGAGGTGATCTGCTTCGCCGTTGTACCGACCTGGTAGATAGTGTATCTCGGTGTGGACTTTGTATTGATCTAACAAATTCAGAATTTGGTAAGTAAGTTTCATTAGGGACATTGACTTCGTACCGCCTTCGTTCCTTAAGTATGCCACTACAGACTTGTTGTCGCTCTGAATTAATAATGACGAGTCTTTCAGGTGCTGACAGTGATCTCTTAAGACGTATAGGATTGCCAACATCTCTCTTTGATTGGAGTGCAGACTCATCTCTCTTAGAGACCACTGTCCCGACAGCCTCATGTTGTTTAACTGGGCGCCCCAAGCTACACCAGATGCATCGGTTACTAAATAATTTATTACGGGAGGGTAATGAATGGGGGAGAACTTCGCGAGATTCACACACCACCATTGAAGTTCGGTCAATGCCTGCTGAGAGATTGGATAACGATAGCGGGAGTTCTGTCGTAAAAGTACATGGCAATGAGCGAGAAGGCCTCGATGATTCAAGCGCCCTCTGGGTACTGGAAAACTGGCAAAATTTAAGGTCCCGACTATGCTTTGAATCTCTTTTAAGTTTGCAGTCTTTCTGTTGAGAAGACCTAATAACTTTTGCCTTACGCTGGTGCATTTTTTCGCCGGTAGGTACTTTTTGTTTTCGTGACAGTTCCAAACTATGCCCAGATATTGAATGCATACCTGAGGGACTAATATTGACTTTACGTAATTTATTTGCCAACCTAGGTGCTCCAATATTTGAATTGTTTCGTGTATTTGACGAGAGAGAACGTAGGGATTCTGGTTCACAAGTAAATAATCGTCTAAATACACCACCACTCGTATTCCTCTGTCCCTGAGAATCTGTGCCACCCAATTTGACAGGCAAGCAAAAATTTTTGGTGCACATGAGAGACCAAATGGTAGGCAAGTCATTTGGAATAGTTTTTGTCGATAAATTACTCTGAGGAAGCATCTGTGGGCCTTGGCCACTGGCAGGTGAAAGTAAGCATTTGAAAGGTCGATCTTGGCTAGCCAATCTAGTGGTTGTAAAAAATTTGAGATTCTGTGCACATTTATTAAGCGAAACTTGCTCACGTATACGTATTGGTTGAGATTTTTTAAATTGAAAATCGGGCGAACTGAACCGTCGTTTTTTGGTATCAGAAATACTGGGGATACAAAGCTGGGACTGTGATTTGCTGGCTCTAATACTTTCATTTCTAACATTTGATCTATTATTTTGTCCATTTCGTTCGACACGGGAGTTTGAAACGGATGATATTTTAAATTTGGAATTTGTAATGGGGGTCTGGCTATAAAAGGGATTCGAAAGTTTTGAATTATTTTTAAAATCGAATTTGGTGCCTGCAATTCCGCCCACTGTGCTAGAAAATTGGTTAGTTTGCCCGCTTGAAATATCGAGTCAGAATTTACGCTTGGATTGCATGCGTGGTATAGGGTGTCCTGAGAATCTAACATGACCTCGGCTTGTGCTTGGGTATACGTCATGACCTTGAAAATTACGGTTAGATCTCGAACGCGAGGGTCTATTTTGTGGTCTTTGATTACGAGGGTAGTCACCACCCTGCATCGTAAAATTATTATTCAATAGACCCTGTGTGGGTAGTCTGTTTGTAACATCTGTGAAATTAAAGCGAGGGTAGTTCAAACTTTGAACAGGTATTTGTTTGTTTGAATAATAATTAGTAGCATAACTAGGCGGAGCCTGAGCTTGCTGTTGTTGCCGTGCTTGCGCAGCGGTTTTATTTTGTGATGGCAAACGAGGTGGCCAGAATATTTTCGTAATACCGCCAGCTTTTTCGACAGCAGGGGAGAACAATTCTTTTTGAAAAAGATACTCACAGCTTGGCGGAATTTTTCGTAAGCTAGCTTTTACAAATGTGTCTTTCACTGAACGCAAAACCGAGTCACGCCTTTGTTGTATCAATTCTGCTCTATGGCCACACGATAATTGCAATAAATCCCCGGTAATTTTTTGGAAACTACCCTTAATAAAAACTTCATTAATTTTTTCTTGTAACGTTTTTGGAGACAAATCCTGAGCAGAACTTGCCCAGTCAATCAACAATTTAAAACCATTCTGAGCGGAATCGTTATGCTTAATAACGGCTTGAGTTATCGCCGCGAATCCTCGCTCAATTAATGCAAGAGAATTAGATTTATCATATGGTTTAAGCTCATCGTTTGTCTCCAAAAAGTTAAAGCCTGGGGTTGAGCAATACTGCTTCTGGACATCTGCATAGCGCACACTGTCCCAGTTCTCAGTTTCAAAATGCTGCATCGATTTGATTAATTCAACATGAGCGGGTAATGATTTTGGAATTGTTGGTTCTTTAAGGGTAGTGTTTAATGAAAATTCAAAATTTAAAGGGGGCTCGGGGGGAATCAATTCATTATTATCAGTATAAAGCTCCCCACTAACATCCGCACTAACATCAGACTGAACCTCCGCATCAGCGCGATAGTCAGATACATATGTGGAGTGGTGGGTAGGTTGGAATGCAACGCTACCCGAAATAAAATTTTTAATATCGCTTATTTGTTCAGCCAGCGTGCGAATAGCATCATCGGTTTTACGGCGTTTCTTTGACTTCCGTGTAGATACAGCCTTTCTCTTCTTACCTGCCTTTGTATCCGATCGCCGATCGTTAGAGGCAGGACCCGGTGGCACCGGAACTGGTACGGGAGAGTCCGAGCTGGATGAAGAAGAGGAAGAATCTGAGGATTCTCCAGCTACATCTTGCAACTCTGCATCCATTATAGTTACTGAAACTATAATGTTTTATTAAAAATCGAACGGTAACACCGTTATAATTATGAAATTATAGTAGGTAGATCTGATTAGGTATAGGTACTCACCTGAGTACAACCGAACGCCACAAGAAACAAAACGCCAATGAGCACTGGTCGCACGCACTAGCATATTTAATAATTTGCAATGCACGCCGCCTAGTGGATGGAGGGGGAAACGGGAGATTCGTTCAAAAACCGACTCGTTACTAGGAAACAGACTCGCTTCTCTCATTATTTAGGTTTCAAATAACAGTAAAATGCTTAATACGATTTTAGAAAATAATGAATTAAAAAATGTAGTCTCACGTCAACAACAACAAATCAATGCATTGAAACAGATTTGTTCTAGTCCTATGAATCTACAAAAACAACATGTATACTCAGCTAGGAAAAAAAGTAGGCGTACATTAACTGACGAGCTTCGCATGTCCTTTGGAGAGAGTCGACAGACTATTTCAGACAATACGCCGGAAGATGATATGGACGTCTCTTCTCAATCAAATATGGTAAATAACAAGCAAGAATCACCCCAAATATCATCGGTTGAAACATCAGAATTATTAGATGAAGTTATAAAGTCGTCTGAACAAACGAACAACCAACAAGGAATCCAGTATACTCACAGCTCTGATACATCAATCAACACAACACCTGAAATTATCCTGGAACCACCACAAGAATTCAAAACTGGCACAAGCACATTTTCGCAACGCAAAAAAGTTTACATAATAGGAGGAAAACAATGCGTTGGTGTGACTCCTCATTTGATAAAGACTAGACTGCACACGATGTATGAAGACTACCAGTTTATGTCATTTGTAAAACCTGGCGCTACTACAGGAGAAATATTACGCACGTGCAAGTTATTTAATTTTACGGAGGAGGATCAAATTTTGTTATCAGTTGGTCAGCACGACACAAATCCTTTTGAAGTTATGATTGAATTATGTGCTACATTAAAATCACTAGAAAAATATAATGTTTTTGTGTTAGGAGTATGCAATAGTAAATTCTTAAACGAGTCAGAATTAAACAAAATGTTGAAACTAATATGCAAGAATTTTGCAAGAGTTAGGTACATAGATTTAATAAATAACATTCAAGCTAATCCTTTATCTGACATATGTAAAAATATTAATTATGCTCTGGACTATAATTTCTATGAACAAAACTATCTTAATTTTACTAAGCACACTAGAAAGAATATACATGCAACAAATGGTAATAGCAGGAACAGATTCAATATTGATAATTTGGATCGAGATTTGAAAGAGCCTATGATTCTAAAACCCAAAAAAGGCACCATTCCGTACTACTTCCCACCACTGCAGCGACAAAGTGTAAACGAGAATAAAACATTTTTTCGAATCTAAAAAACTTACTAATAACAAAAAAAAATTTCAAATACTTCACCAAAATATAGCCAGTATTTTATCCAAGAAGCAATTATTAGAAGTGGCTTTGTGTGATCTTATCGACAAGAGTATAGATCCAGATGTTATCTGTCTATCAGAAACGTTTGTAAAAATAAATCATGAATCTAATATAAATATTAATGGTTATACGTTAGGTTATTTCTACTCTAGATCAAAAGCTAGAGGTGGAGTCTGTATACTCCTTAAGAAGGGGATAAAATACAACGAGATAAACTTTGTTAAAACGTTCGCGAGCGACAACACGTTTGAATGTTGTGGTGTACATATTCTTGATCCAGAACTGTTTATTATCTGTTGTTATCGCACGCCAAATTCCGGTACAAATACATTTTTCCTAAAAATGGATGAAATTCTACGTAAAGTGTGTCTGATAAATAATAGAAAAGTTGTAGTGGTCGGTGATCTTAACATCAATACAATGAAAAAAGATAGGGACACTCAATATTTGTTGGACTTAGTCAGTAATTATCACCTTAAACTCCACATTGATAAACCAACACGGTTGGAAGCTTGCATTGATCACGTTATAAGTAATATTGAGAACGCCTCAGGAGAATTGTTACATCTGGGCCTTTCTGACCATGATACAGCGCAATTACTAACATTTAGCATAACAAAAAAAACTCGTACTCCCGAAGTAATATATAGAAATAAAAAAGATTACAGCGTAGAAAATATGAAAAAATTTAAAAATTACATGAAGAGCATTTCGTTTTCGGATATATACGACGTAGGTGATCTCGACAAAAGCTTCGATATATTTCATGAAACTTTTAGTCTAATTTACAAGTTGTGTTTTCCCACATTTAGACAAAGAATCTCAAACTTTAATAAAAAAGTAAAGTGGATAACTAGTGGGATAAAAAATAGTTGTAGAGTCAAGAGATTGCTACGTTTTCAATACTACAAGAATAGAACCGCTTCGTGTAAAACTAGTTACCTCAACTACTCTAAGATACTGCGTAAATGCATAGATACGTCGCAGAAAATATTTAACATGCGATATATGAGTAATGCTAAAAACAAATGCAAAGCTTCTTGGTCTTTGATTAAGAATGATAGGGATATGCAACATGAATATATTGATGAAATTAAAATTGACAATAATTTAATAAATGATCCGGAAATAATTGCAAATAAATTTAATGCGCACTTAATAAATTTAACGAATAAACACGGGATGACATCAAAAATTAATACAAATAAATATAATTTGGACAACAGCATTTTCCTAGCGCCTTTTGAAGCTTTTGAAATAAACGCTATCATAAAGTCACTCAATGATACAAATGCAGAGGGATATGATGAAATATCGACAAAAATAATAAAGTTCTGTAATGAAGAGATAACACCGGTGTTAACGCATCTCATAAATGAATCACTCGAGAAGGGTATTTTCCCAAACTCACTTAAACAATCTGTCGTTAAACCACTTCATAAAAAAGGTGATAGAAGAGACATATCAAACTATCGTCCAATAACGCTTGTACCCATTTTTTCAAAGATCTTTGAGAAAGCTATGTGCAAACGGTTGAAAAGTTTTTTGACCAAGTTTAAAATAATCAAAGAGCAGCAATTTGGCTTTCAGGAGAAAAAATCTACTTCCTTAGCAGTTTTTACTTTAATGCTTGAAGTGAACAAAAATGTGGATTCCCGAAAACCTACAACTGCAATTTTTTTCGATATGACTAAGGCCTTTGATTTTGTATCTCATGATATCTTAATAAACAAGCTTGAAAATTATGGAATACGTGGTCCTGCTTTAAACTGGATTAAATCTTATCTCCATTCTAGAAAGCAGTGTGTTGAGATCTCAAAAATAACAAAAGATAATTCTGTAGTAGCGTTTAGATCTGAATATAGGGTGAATGGTTTTGGGGTACCTCAAGGCAGTGTGCTGGGGCCACTTCTTTTCCTATTGTATATAAATGATCTTCCTGACGTTGTTCCCTATCCATGTTTTTTATTTGCTGATGATATATCAGTTATAGTGACATGCACCAATATTATAAATTATGAAAGTGAAGTTAATACAGCAATAAAATTAATTATACAATGGTTAGATAATAATAATCTTAGTGTTAATCTGAACAAAACAAAATATATACAATTTCATAATAAATGTAGTACAACAAAAGCTTTAAATATACAATATAATGATGTTAAGATCAAAGCGACATACGAAACGACGTTTTTGGGGTTAATCATTGATGAATATGCAGATTGGAAGGCGCATGTAGATAAAGTGTGCGGTAAAATCAGTAGATTTGTGTACGTCTTAAATAAATTACGTAAAACTTCAACACAAGAGACAACTCTACTAGCATATCACGGTTATGTGGCATCAGTCCTGAGATACGGTCTTATACTCTGGGGTAATTCGACAGATATAAATAGAGCCTTTGTTTGTCAGAAAAAATGTATCAGAGCTATATGTGGCATACCAAACTATGAATCTTGTAAACCTCTATTTAGAAAACTAAAAATATTGCCATTGCCATGTATGTATATTCTCGAAGTGGCGATGTTTGTTAAACAAAAAAGCGAATTTTTCACGAAAGCTGCTCATATATTTCCAAGAAATACTAGAAACTCCAACAGACTAGTCCTTCCATTTAAAATAAGGACGGCAACATTTTCAAAAAATTGTTACGCCATGTGCATTAAAGTGTTCAATGCCTTACCTACTAATTTGACTGATTTACCAACAAAGTTCTTCCAAACTAGACTCAAGGCATGGCTATATGAAAATAATTTTTATTCTGTTGACGACTTCTTGACTTGCAAATATAAAAAATGACAAAACAATTTGTAATATAATTTAATTTGTATAAATTTATTGACTTAGTGATTGTATATTAAATGTGTGATTAATTAAAATTGAATTAAATCTGAATAATTAAATAAATGTAGTTACTATTTGCACGCCATCATGGCAAAACATGCACGACCTGTTTATATATATTTTTTAAGACCAATGTATACCATGTTTTTAGCAAATAAATGATTATTATTATTATTATTATTATTACATCGATAAAGCAAGGTATCTAGAAATTTACGTAAAATCTTCAAAAAAAGTATTTTTTTTTCCGAACAACGATATTTCCAATAAGATTGTGTTCCGGTCTTATTAGAATGTTACAGTTGGTAGGATTGTTTCCATAGGCAATTTATCTATGATTCTAGAGGTATTTTTTGTTTTTTAAACGGATGAGTGGCTGGGGAGCGCTAAGCGAAAATTTCAAAGTAGGCGCGCGTGTTCGTTTGACAGTTGACATTGCGCCATTCTTGAGGATGTTTGACAGGTTTGTTCGCCTGTCAATAGGTGGCTCTTACTTTGAAATTAAAATATTATTCTTTACTTTTTAGTTTATGTTTGTACATAGGTATAGGTTACAGTTTTGAAGTCGGTTTTTGTTTTTTATTTTTTTACGGAACCCTTCGTGCGCGAGTCCGACTCGCACTAGGCCGGTTTTTTTTGTATCGTTACGTTTATCGACAAGCTCTAGAAGCTGTAAGTGTAACATCATTATTTCTAGAAATTAATAATAATTAATTGTACAATAAAATTAAGTCTGAAATTATTTCGTTGGATAGAAACTCATCAATGCAGAGTTATTACACATGATATAGGTCGGAGATTCACAAACATTTAGATTCAAGTTGCGAAACGGCAGGAAGTCTGGTTTCAGCAAATTATGGGATTAAATATAGTACCTAAAGAAGTTTAGTAAACCTATTTAAACTTATTTTAAGTATAATTGTATAATATTAAATTTAAAAAACATGAAAATAGTTTGTTGTTATTACTTATTGCGATTCAACTTTATTATATACCTAAACTTCATTGTTTTTGTGTCAATTGTCACTTTTTACAAGCTTTTATTGAACATGTAATGTATGTATGTATGTAACCATTTTTGCTCAGGTGGAATCTTGTAACTCAATTTTGAAGCAGATAGGTATTTTCGTTTATACCATATATTTTGACTCTCGCAAGGGAATCAAAACCTACCTATAGATAGGGTACTTCCCGTTGACCTAGAACCATGAAATTTGACAAGAAGCAATGTCATGTAGTACAAGTAAAGGAATAAATCCGAAAACCATACAGTAAAGGAAGTTGAATTTGAAAAAGGATGCCGGTATGACTCACGCGAGTACACTTCTTGCACGTTGCTTCACTTCATTGGAGACTATTGTTTACGTACGCTCCATCTACATTTTTTATTTGTTCTGTGACATACATATTATGATTGCTGAGTAGCTACTGGTTTATGATAAGGAAGTCGTAAATACACTGTTCGCGCGTCTGTCCGTATTACGTACTTATTCAAACTCAAACTCAAACTCAAAACTCATTTATTCAGTTTAGGCCCTGGTAAGGCACTCATGAACGTTACAATTGACTCTACCACCGGTTCGGAATACACTTAAACTGAGAAGACTCCGGCAAGAAACTCAGCAAGGCAATTTTTTTTTAACAGTGGATCTTTCTTACATTTTTATAAGTACATTTAGATACATTTTCAAATATTTTACACTAAGCCAGGGGGATGCAGGTGCAGAGAGAAGCTACTACAACCATATATTTCTGTCTTCCATGTAATGAGCCACCTTATAGTAGGCTTTGTTCATTAACCTAAGTTTAATAAAAATTTTGAATTTATAGTAAGACATTCCAGCTACCTCACGTGGGATCCTATTGTAAAAACGAACACAATTCCCGAGAAAAGATTTATTAACTTTCGCTAGCCTGAATCTAGGGGTCACAATTTTATCTTTGTGTCTTGTATTAAAATTATGATGATTACTGTTTACTTCAAACAAATTTAAATTTTTTCGAACATACATTATATTTTCATATATGTACAGCGAGGGCAACGTTAATATCTTAAATTCCTTAAATTGATTTCTCAGTGACTCGCGAGGACCCAAACAATAGATCGCGCGAATCGCCCTTTTCTGTAAAATAAAAACAGTATCCAAATCAGTCCCTGAACCCCACAGCAAGAGGTTATAGGACATCAGACTATGAAAATATGCAAAGTAAACTAACCTAGCTGTATCTGTTATTTGTCTAATTTTCTTTACCGCAAAAGCAGCCGAACTCAATTTGCTAGCTAAATTTTCTATATGAGGACCCCATTGTAATTTACTATCTAAAGTTATACCAAGGAAAACTGTCTTGTCAACTAGTTCAAGTGTTCTATCATCAACTAGTACGTTGGTGCTGCTCTTAGGAACATTTGGAAGAGAGAATCTAATACATTTGGTTTTGCACGCATTAAGCATAAGATTATTGGTGGCAAACCATTTTGACACTGTTGCTAAGGTCTCATTGAGATGGGTAAGGTCAGCGTCTTTTCTATCTACTCTAAAAATTAGGGAAGTATCATCCGCAAATAAAACTATATCGCACAAGTTATTTATCATGTAAGGCAGATCATTTATATAGACCAAGAACAAAAATGGCCCTAGAATCGATCCTTGCGGTACGCCCGTTTTAACTAAAGACCCTGGGGACGTAGTACAACCGATACCTACTTTTTGTTGCCGACTAGATAAATATGATGATACAAGACAAAGAGCCGTGTCACGGATTCCATAGTGATGAAGTTTTAAAACTAGGGTCTGATGATCCACGCAATCAAAAGCCTTGGAAAGATCACAAAATACGCCGACCGCATCTTGAGAATTCTCCCAGGCCTCAAAAATATGCTTAAGAAGTTTAGCCCCTGCGTCTGTCGTGGATCTCCCTTTAGTGAATCCAAACTGGTTAGTATGCAAAATCCCGTTATGTGTGAAATGAGCTAATAATTGGTTTAAAATTATTTTTTCAAAAACTTTGCTTAGTGCAGGAAGAATAGAGATAGGTCTGTAATTGGAAGGATTATTTTTGCAACCAGATTTAAAAATTGGAACAATTTTACTGTGTTTCATTAAGTCAGGGAAAACACCTTTATCAATGCATTGGTTAAAAACCGCTGCCAGAACAGGTGCTATGCTAGTGATCATAGACTTGATAACTTTAACTGATAATCCCCATAAGTCTTCAGTATTTTTTACATTCAAAGACTTAAAAGCGCTCAAGATGTCGCTAGTTTCAATATACTTAAATGAAAAATTTGGAATATAATTAGAAAAATGTTTTTTAAGTAGACATTCCGCTTTAGTGGGAGATGATGCAAGATATTTTGTAGCTTCAGTCGGAATAGTTGAAAAAAATGATTCAAAAGCAGTAGCTACGTTAAGTTTGTCTGTAATTAGCTTTTCATTTACTTTAAGATTAATTGTTTCACCTTCCTTTTTATTTTTACCAGTCTCCATGTTTATGATCTTCCACCTACCTATCTATATATATATACAATTCTCGTGTCACATTTGCGATGATAGCTCAGTGGTAAGTGACGTCGGATACCGCGGCGAAGGTCGTGGGTTCGAATCCTACAATGAGCTTGAGCTTTCGGTGAAGGAAAACATCGTGATCAAACCACAGCACGGTGGTAGGGTACTTTGTAATACTCGACTGGCTAGCTACCACCCTCAAGTTGAAAATCTGTCGCCAAGCACCTGTTGGTGTGTTCCGGCAATTGCACTTGAGAGCCAGTTCGCCTTTAAGGCTTTGTAATAAGGTGTACAACACATTAGCAATCCCCTGGTATTGCCAATGTCTATTATAGGCGTCATAATTAAATTTACTATTTTTGCCGCCATAACACGTAAATATTGTCAGTGAGACTAGATAAATAATAATTGAATGTAATAGGTGTCAGTTGATTTTGAAAAGAGTAATTGCTGGGTTTATATCACTCTTCTCAGCAAAAGCAACCTTCCGAACCGAGCATTTAGAGTCTGACTATTCACAAGTACCTGTGAATGCCTATTTGGATGAATAAACAATTTCATTTCATTTCATTTCATACTTACTGGTTAGTTTTAGATATTTTTTTCTTGAATATTATTTATGCGGCGTGTATAATATGTAATGTAATGTACCAAACATCCTGACCTATACCACAGAATAGATAATTGTACTAACTATAGGTACCTACACGCCAAATTCAATTCAATGAACATAATGCATTGTAACGCACAACGGACATTACCGTCGAGAAAATGGCGTCGATCCAAATTTTTCCAATATAATGTACAAATGTCTGGGTAATGTGTCTCTGAATTTATTTTTATTTTTGCAACATGAAACTTTAAGGTCAGTACATACATATTTAATTCACTATTAATAATAATTTACAGCTATTAAAGTACCTAGATACTAATGATGAAATGAAATGAAAAAATATTTATTTTACTTTTTTCTACTCAGTCGGTAGTGAGGTACAGGCTTAAAATTCAATTGCAAGATTCGAGCCAAACAAATTATGTATGTAAATAAAAGCTTGCAATAAGAAAACATATGGCTGCTACTAATGAATCCTTTGGCACCGTTTGGCCATGGAACCCTAAAAAATATCACTCTTCAAGTCAAAAGTAAAACATTAACGCTAAAAGTAGATAAATATACCTAACTAAAATATTTTCAAGAAATCATGCTACGAACTCCGGCCTTGTTATCACCAGGTCACATTCGATAACACAGACTCGAGCTTCACAAAATTGTCAGTATAATCTTTTCGGTGGTTGAAATGGCTCGACTCTACTCTCTGTTGCTTCTTTGTGCTTTAACACCATCCATTTTTGGACAATGTACTTATGAACGTGCCGTTAAATACTTAGAGAGGTCAGTCTATGAATTTTCGATCGATTTAGCGTCGAGAATTAATTTAGAAACCGAGAGCCATTTTATTGCATCAACACTGTCGCCATGGTCGCTAATATCCTCACTATCACTCGGCGCATCTGAAGGCACGCTCTCAGAGATTAAAGATGTACTTCGACTGCATCCACACAGATGTTTCAACAACTTTTACTTCGAAATCGTGAGGGATTTGTCTGGAAAAACTGAAGGCAGTGTCCTGGAGAAGAGCTCAGCTATGTTCATAGACGACAGGATGTCTGTGAAGGAGATGTTTAAAAGGAACGTGGAACAATCTGGCGGCTGCAGTATCAGTGTTATGCCTTTCTATGAAACAGCAATTGCTGCAGCAAGCATCAATGATTACGTAAGTCGAATCACACACGAAGTGATCGATGAGATAGTTACACCAAACGATCTGGTAGACGTAGTATTAATCATGATCGACGCTATATACTTCAAAGGGACGTGGAAGGAACAGTTCCCATTCGAAGATACGGAGAATACTCCGTTTTACAATGAGAGAAGTAATCAAATAGGTGAAGTTAATCTAATGTTTGTGAGCAGCATGTTTAACTTGACCTCTATTGACTTAATACATGCTGAAGTACTGGAGCTGCCCTATAAAGGAGGCAGATATTCTATGCTAATCTTCCTGCCCTACAACTTCGTCTCCGTATCAACTGTCTTAGAAAACTTAAAGAAGATCAGCCTTTCGTCCATTTTCCACAAGTACGAAAAAGAAGGACCCTCGACGGTTGCTGTCCAGATACCGAGATTCAAACTAACGTCTGACATTAATAATTTAAAGGAGCTCCTAAATGATATGGGTTTGAAGTCAATGTTTGGAATAGATGCTCAGTTCCCTGGGATATCAGATTATCAGATGTCCGTATCGAATTTCATTCAGAAGGCTGAAATTGAGGTTACAGAAGAGGGTACGACGGCTAGTGCTGTCAGTGAAGCGGCGTTTGAAGTCAGGATGGGTCCTGGTCAGTTTCTGGCTAATAAACCTTTCCTATTCATGATTGTCGATAGAAATTTAAAAATAGCTCTATTTACTGGCGCCTATTCAAAACCTAATATCTATTGATTCAATGTAAAAGCACTTGAGAGACTATTTGGGTACTCATGAGCAATCAGTGTAACAACGTTTTTACATATCTAAATTATAATATTCTATATACTATACTCGTACCATTCATTGTTTAATTTATTATATTCCAGAGTGTTCGTATGTTTTTTTGTAGTTATAAGTAACATTTTATTCCAAGATAAAAACAGAATAAAATAAATATTTAAGGGGGGCTCCCATACAGCAAACGTGATTTTTTTGCCAATTTTACTGAACTCTTTGTGCGCGAGTCCGATTCGTACTTGGCGGGTTTATTATTTCATGGGCGAACACTACCTACTTCTAATAAATAAATTGTTGTCTGACTAGGTATTTGTTGGCCCCACGCTGACTGATGCCGGCACTAGTAATATAGCTAATTAAGTAATTAAAATGCTTAAAAACAATTCAGTTATCAGTTCCTAAAACATTATCTTCGCTCATACGTTGATTGTCTTAATCGAAAGATTTTTTTGCCAATTAAAACGATGTTAATGTCAAAATGACATCATTCGTCAACAAACTAAACATTCCTCTGTGATTTTAAGATCGTTCGTTTACTGTCAACATCATGCACATACCTACATTTGAAATAGACTGTAACTCGTCAACTTTAGAGTTACATTTGAGGACTGCGACCCTGACATTCTAAAAGATTTGGGATAAGTTTGTGTTTGACCGCTATCTCACCATGGTAAGTGATGATGTAACCGAAGGTGGTAAGCACACACAACCTAGATAGGAACTGGCTCTCAAGTGTAAGTGTCGAAACACACCGATAGGTGCTAAGCTGGAAACGCTGCCAGCCTGTTGGGAACCTCGAAGAAGTTTTTTATATATGTATTGTATTCGCATTAGGTTTGCCTGTAAGATAGATGTAAGTTTATGGTAATAAATAAATAAATATTTATTCCACAAATTAAAGTTGTTAAAACAACATTGCTTTGGTCAGAGTAAACTTCACAGGTAATTTTGAATGGATGTCATTATTATTGCACCAGACATGATGTGTCGATGACACAAGGTACTCTGATATATTGACCTCATGTCTATTTGCAAAGATACAAGTAGTTAGCTGTACCAATAAACTAACTGTCAGTTGGCGTGCTCGGTACGGTAAGAACCCTGTCACATAGTTCGTGGGATCGATTCCCATCCAGGACATATTTGTGTGCATGGACATGTCTGTTTGTCCCGAGTCTGGGTGTAGAAGCAGCATCTTCACACACATCCAAACAAACTTTCACATTTATAATATTAGTATGATTTCACGAATAAAACAATAAGAACATGAGACTGCCTACAGACTACAGACACAGTATAAAGATATACTTTATACTGTGCTACAGACTACAGGTAGTAGGCATGCTTTAGGTATATGTATATAATGTTATTTTCGACTTATCACCAAAGGTCCCGGGTTTTTACTGAGATTACGGAGAGCTCATGCATGACGTCCGACGAAATGAATAGAAGCCAGAAAACACGATAAATGCTCAACTACTTTAAATATTTATAACGCCTGGCTTGGTGTGCATAAAACAATTGATTGAAGGCCACAAGTTCATGATGCATACTCTGACGTCAATCTTAGAGCAATTGACTGTGGAATTGCAGCCATTGCAGCCATAGATAATAAATTTTAGACCGTTGATTTTTAGGGTTCCGTACCTACCGCAAAAGGAAAAACGGAACCCTTATAATGAGCCCTTTCATCTATATATATAAAAGAAAGTCGTGTTAGTTACTCCACTTATAACTCAAGAACGGCTGAACCGATTTAGCTGAAAATTGGCAGGGAGGTAGTTTAGAGCCAGGAGAAGGACATAGGATTAAAAAATACGAAAAATTCACAAAAAAAAAAAGAATAACGAAGAAAATTATTTTTGTCATACATTATGTATAGAACGAATTTTTGACATGTCTCGAGATCGGACTGACAGATGGTTTAGTTTCACAATTGGTGGAGCTGGAAACGGGTTCTAAGTTTTATTTTCAGGGCAGGACAACGTCTGCCGGGCCCACTAGTTTGATATAATATGACACAGTAAGGTTTGTAAAACCAATTTATTTTATGTATTATTGGATCACTTTGATCACTGTCAAGACCCTATATCTCGGGAACGCGTGGAGGTATCTAGTTGAAATTAAAACGATATAAGTACTCAAGTTTACAGTCCCTTGAAGCTGTGAAAAAATCAAACTTCTAAATTAACGTAAAAAAAAGACACGGCCTTTTATGCCGCAAAAAACGTATATTTCGATGCTCTCAAGGGAATCAAAAATTTATAGGGTAGGGTACTTTCCGTTGATACAGAAAGAATCATGTTTGGCAATAAGCAATGTCATTTAAGAAAAGAAAAGAAAGAAAGAAAAGTAAATTTATTTAGTACTAGTAAAGGAAAAAATCTGAAAACTATAACTTTCTACATCGGCTACAGCGGAATAAAAAAAACAGGATCGAAAAAAAATTAAAATATCTCCAGACTCGATTCTCGTATTGAACAAAGTATTTACACGCCTACAAGTTTGTACGGAACCCTAGGTGCGCGGGTCCAAATCGCACTTAGCTGGTTTTTTAGGGTTCCGTACC
The DNA here is from genome assembly GCA_951361185.1 of Ochropacha duplaris. Taxonomy (NCBI): domain Eukaryota; kingdom Metazoa; phylum Arthropoda; class Insecta; order Lepidoptera; family Drepanidae; genus Ochropacha; species Ochropacha duplaris. Next base: position 7,195,832 of record OX592712.1, on the reverse strand, counting down.
CAAAGGGTAAAAACGGGACCCTATTACTAAAACTTCGCTGTCCGTCCGTCTGTCCGTGTGTCTGTCACCAGGCTGTATCTCAAGAACCGCGATAGCTAGACAGTTGAAATTTTCACAAATTCGCTATAACAACAAATACTAAAAACAAAATAAAATAAATATTTAAGAGGCCCCTAAATATTTTTAGTGAATAAGAAAATGATCTTATAAGGGTTCCTTTTTTACCTTTTGCGGTACAGAACCCTAAAAAGGGCAAAAAAATAGATGGTACCGGAAGTACCCTATAGGTTTTGGGTCGAAAACCTATATGGTAGTTCCCGTTGACCTAGAATCATGAAATTTGCCAAAAAGCAAGGCCTTACAGCACAAATAAAGGAAAAATTAAAAAAAAAAATACTCAAAATTAAAGGGTGTCCCCATACAAACATACATCCACCAATTAAGATAGACCTCTGAGTTGTATCGGCGCTGATACAACTTAGAAGTCTAGCTTAATTGGCACTAACCTCAATTAAGTAAATGTAAAAAAAAAATGAAAAACTCCTCGAGACTCCATTACGGAACCCTCGGTGCGCGAGTCCGACTCGCACTTGACCGGTTTTTATTTGATACTGTGGAGCCGTGGAGCGCAAGCTAGCTAAATAAAGAAACTGTTTTGAAATGCCATTCAACATCTCCATTATAAATCAGTATAAGCAACTGAACATATTAAACAAATGATCTAACATTTTGGTATGCAAATCTCGTCCGAACGTGCAATAAATTATCTAGAATGATTTGATTGAAATTGTTATGCTCTATACACACTGAAACGAATATTGGCATTCTCATGAAGATGTCAATAAAGTAGTCGGTATTGCTTGCTGGATCTGCATGGTGCATTTTTCATCCAGCGAACACCCCAGGAACACCCCACCAACGTGACGAATTTTAAACAGGTGCATAAGGGTTGCCCGATACTGGCTTATCTTTTCCGACGATTGATGGATTGAAACATAAATAATACGATTGATGGATTGAAACATAAATAATACGATTGATGGATTGAAACATCTATATATATATATATATATAAGTCCTGACTGATCTATCAACGCCCAGCCTAAACCCTTAGACCTAGAAAGCTGATTTTTTTCCCAGGTGTTGACCGAGGAATGAGAACGGATTTTCAACCTTTAAGGGGGTGAAAAAGGGGTTGAAAGTTTGTATGAAAGTCAGTCATTTTTAACCGACTTCAAAAAAGGAGGAGGTTCTCAATTCGACTGTATGTTTTTTTTTTTTTAGATCATGCTTCAGAGGTGGTCCCATTTAAATTTTATCGAAATTGATTCAACACTTTTTGAGAAAATCAACAAAAACAAAAAAAAATATATCTCGTTTGATAAACCTTAGTGAATCAAACTGAGTCGTTGAGCATGACTTTTTGGATTTGGATGAAATTTTGTGTGTATACTTCAATGGGTTCTTCGATGGTTTTAAAATACAATTGGACCCGGTAGGTGGCGCTGGAATCGAGTTCCAAGATTTGTTTCAATTTCAGGGCAGGACGACGACGTCTGCCGGGCCCGCTAGTTATACATATATTATATTTTACCTCAATAATCTCCTCTAATATAAATCCACCTCTGTAATCGCGTAACAAACATAACAACTTTCCAGGTTGTCCCGAGAAGTCCGTGAAAAGTTTAGTGGAATAGCCGCCAATTTCACTAAAACTAGACTGTACTTGTACGGACGACGACTATACTTTACAATGAGAGTGACAATAAAACGTGACTATAACATAAAACATGAATATTTTAAATTAAGAAATGGCTTAAAGGTCAAATACCAAGCCAAAAATCTTGAACTCGCCAAAAAGTATGATGATAGTTTTTTTTTTTTTGCGAAACCAAAGAGCATATAAACACGAAGAATTATATATTCTAAATGGATAGATAACTCTAAATACCTATTTGAAGAAAATCCCTATCAATTGCGAAAAAGAGAACGATAACAACTGCGTTAGGACAATCTCTCTTTCTAATCCTACTTACCCTTAATGAAAGAAAGAGAGATTGTCCCAACGTAGTTATTAACTTTCTCTTATGATTCTTAATAAACACTACGTTTTATTTTTTTTATTTTAAAAGGTTTTTGGCTTGGTATCTAGACCTTTAAGCCATGTCTTCATTGTACGTTTTATTTATGCGAAATGTTTATATTCGAGGTTTAAATCACATATCAGTAATCTGTGGTTTAAATTCTCTTTTCTTTGTGCGAAACGAAAAAACTTAAACTTGATTTCCTCTTTGTTGATTTCCTTGAAACTTTGCAATCAAAGCTTATTATATTTTTCACCAAAGTGGATAAAACCGATAAAACCACTACGTTTTATTTTTCACTTTAGTTCTTTTGGTAGTTTGTGATGTTTTTCGTTATAGTTTCTTATTCCTAATTGCAAAATTGAGATTACAAATGTGAGAATACTTATTTTATTATCTACTAACCTACTATTTATTATGTTATCCAAAGAGGATAATAATTTAATAATCATGATGTTATCTATATTATATACTTCCTAGTAGATCCTAGTTGATTGCAATATACTCTTTGGCAATATTTATTTGCAATTACAGCGTATTATCTCTTATTAGGTTGTAGTTTTGTAGTTGACTGAGTTAAATTGAGTAGATACGTTTACAGTCTTCAGTCTACACAATGATACGTGCAGACTCTTTCAAAAATGACAAAGTTTTAGCTAAACCGTAAGTATAAAATTTAGTTGTTTACTTGTTTTATTAATGTACTGTTTTAGAAACTAAGCGAATAGGCGTTACTTCTATTTAGGGACTATCTCTGGCTTTACTGGGTTCTATAACGAATATGCTTGAATATAGCTATTCAAACTATATAGAGATTAATAAAATCATACTTATATATGAAATATCTAGTACCTAGGCGAATGAGTTTGCTCATGTATGATTATAGGTGCGGGTATGTCAAATTGTTGCTTTAATAAGTTGGGTAGCGGAATTTTTGATTCAATTGTTATCTTATTGTTTAATTAAGTGGGAAGACCATACCACTTCAGAACCCACAGGTTAAGTATTTTGCTAAAACAATTTTTCTTAGAAATTAAACAGCTTGATTTGTCACCCTTAATAACTGTAATTGCAATTCCTGGAATCCTATTATTTTTGTAGGTAATTTTGTGATTGTCCTAACTGTGTACCAAAGGGTGAAACATAGAGAATGCAAAACCAGTTTTGTTCCCTTCAAAAATAACCGAAAACCCTATTCGGTTATTTTCAAATTCAAAGTAAACAACAACAAAACTCATTTCTTTTTTAATACATTATAGGGTTTATAAAAGTTTCATTTCATTTATTTGCATTCCACAATAAAATTATTTTACACCTTAGGTGGTAAATTAGGTTTAGTCAATTTGTGGACCCTGTCGGGCACAGCAACACTTACAATAAACAAGTAGAAGAGAGGACAATTATTACATTTTTATTTAATATGTCATATATTTATTAGTATATTATTTCATTTTTATTTAATATAAAATGAGTGATTTTTAATATTTGTTTTATTAAAAAAGTTTCTTGGCTGTGTGATTAACTAGATAAGATTCCTTTAACAAAATACTTATATAACTTCCAGGGTGTTCTCAGAACTACCGGAGACATATACACTATCTCAGGAGCAGCTTAAGTTCTATGATGTCAATGGTTACCTGGTGATCAAGGAGCTCATAGACTTTGCTTCCTTGTACAGCTACAAGTGAGTTATAATTTTGTAGTACATAAAAGATTTTTATCCCACTAATATTATAAATGTGAAAGTTTGGATGGATGTTTGTTACTCTTTCATGCAAAAACGGCTAAACGGATTTCGATGAAACTTGGCACACAGGTAGATCATATCCTGGAATACACATAGGATACTTTTTACCCCGGGAAAGGATAAGATCCCTTGGGAACGTGGGTGAAACCGCGGGGACAGCTAGTAATAGTATAAATCTAATTTAACTATTTGTCTGATATTGTTATGGCTTTCTTTTTTATTATGTCCGCCGCGTTTTCACCTGCGTTCCCGTGGGCTCTAATCTTTTTCCGGGATAAAAATATAGCCTATGTTACTCAGAGATAATGTAATGTAACTTTCTAACTGCAAAAGAACTTTTGAAATAGGACCATTAGTTTTTAAGTTTATTTATTACATACAAAAATACAAATCTTTCCTCTTTATAATATCACTGTAAATGTAGATAGAGTGAAATAATAATAATTTCATAACCAATTAATAGATGGATAATAATAAGTAGGCTGGGAACTACTTAATAAGAATTGGTTGCACCATCCAAATATGATATGTAACAGTGATATGTTGTATGATACAAAAACATTGTATTGTATTAACAGACAACGTTTCTCACAAATCTGCAACGGTGTCGTGCCAAAAGGGGGCGTTACAATCGTGAAGGAGCCTTCAATAGTCAATAAGGAGCTAAAACCAGAGAATTATGTGAATAAGGTAAGTTTTTGTACCATACAATTTTTTTTGTAGTTTCAACGATATATTTTTCTGTCAGTATGTTAGAGATATTATCTAATTTACTTCTTTTAATCTGTTGACTCGCGACATTAACCTGTCAAACAACTCGTCAACTCGCGCACAGATTACAAAATTTCAAAATTCGCGCCGAATTTTGAAGTTAATGTCATCGTCCCGATTGTCCCATTTGAGAACCAAGTGGTGTGGACTCTGAAACCCTGATTGTCCCAAGAAAGAACTGACAGGTTAATCATATGAAATGAAATGAAAGCGTCCACAGCGCTGGTTTTCAACTTACCCCAGTTCCCGGAGATGTTCGACGGGTGATGCGGACACAAATATTGGGTACCTATTTATACAAAATGAAGTAATAACAGCAATTCTGTGAGCCGAATATTAGTGTTTTTTTAACATTCCTATAATTTTTATTTCACATTTGAATAATCACCAGAGAAGAGACCCATTGTTGTTTTACGGATAATAAAAATAAATAAGTGCCTACTATAGTTTAAGCTAAGTACCAGGATATCAGAAGTTTAGTAGAGTCATCGGTACAGGTAATACAGTGAGGTAAGCTAAAAATATAGTACAATAGTATACCCATACAGTATACAGATGTCTCTTCTCTGTAATTTTTTTTTTCTGATTGGAAAAAAGTGTGAATTAATTTAAACCCACATTTTTTTGTGGGTTTAAATTAACAGTAGGGAATATGCATGTATTTTCTTTATATGTTTATTCAATAGTTAATACCACTATAGGTACACAAGTAAAAAAAAAGTTTTAAATAGCCATTTTGCCGCGCTTGGACAACAGACAAGTAGGGATAGTTTATAGGTTCGGTAGCTTTGACATTTCATTGTTGTCAATTTACCACCGTTTTTTGATAATGGGGCCATAATGAAGAATGTTAACTAATTTTGAATATTAGCTCTCCATATTTTTTGTCAAAAATAAAAAATACAAGTGAAACTAGTGAAAGAATTACTTCGATACGTCAATTAGTGTCCGATTTATAGAAGAAAACGTGCGATGCGGACTCGTACTCGATTTGACGTACTCGTGTGACGCTGTGACGTCATCTCGCAACACTCGCTCATAGCGGAGCGTTGCAAATTGACGTCACATGCGGTCACGTGACTGTTAGCGGGACTCGATTTTATCGTAAGTTTAAATGCCTGTAAAATCAAAACGAATAGGTATTTTTGACTACAACAAAAACTAGTGTATTTGTATACATACAAGCTTTACTGTAACAAACTTTCAACCGATTTGGCATACCTATTAACATTATCCATTCTGAAGTAATAAAGTTTAAAAAATTAAATTTTACGTATATTTGAATAGCATACATATTCACTACCACCGGTAGATGGCGTTGTAATGAGTATTTTAGTGTTTCATTTTCAAGGAAGGACATCATCTATCAGGTCTGTTAAGTACATATATCACATAGATTCATAAACTATTTCCAGATCCAAGATATTCTGTACGATGATATATTCATAACGTACGGACAGCATCCTCGGATGATGCATGTGCTGTCACAAATGATCGGAGACGACATAACCGCCGTCAACTCCATGTTCATTAACAAACCGCCGGGCACAGGGCGACATCCCTCTCATCAGGTAACTTCACTTACTAGTCGTTTCGTGTTCGTGTTTTACACATTTCATATCATCTATATTTGTGGGTGTCTACGCCATCTAGTGTGGCTAGCAAGAATCTTTAAACAACACAAGACGGCACCGAGCGCGTCATTCGACTCCCCCAATCTGCAACTTGTTTTAGCTACCTGTGGTGTAAATCAATAATGTGGTGTAAATCAATAATTATGTATTCTAAATGGATAGGTAACTCTAAATACCTATTTGAAGCAAATACCTATGAATTGCAAAAAAGCGAAAGATAACAACTACGTTGGGACAATCTCTCTTACTTTCAAAGAAAGTTAGAGTTACCTATCCATTTAGAATACATAATTCTTGGTGTAAATAGACGGAGCGATCGCCGTAATATTTTTTTTAGAAGGATTTTGGCTTGGTGTCTATACCTTTATGCCATTTCTTAATTTTAAATATTCTTCTTTTATGCTAAGTCACGTTTTATTGTCACATTCACTGTAAAGTCTAGTCCTACTAGCGTACTACTTACCAGACACCCTGTATAAGAGATAGGATAATTTATATTTTGTTGACAGGCGTTGTTTGTTATTTCAGGATCTATTTTACTTCCCCTTCAGGCCGGCAGAGAAGATCATAGGTGTGTGGACGGCGGTGGACCACGTCAACGTAGACAATGGATGTCTGTATGTACTGCCGGGCACCCATAAGGGTAACGTGCTGCATCCCCATGGAATGTTGCCGGTTTGTCTACATTTTAAGTACATATTAACTTTATATTCACGAATTATATCTATTATTCTGTTATATATACAGGTATCTATCTATGTATCTGAAGAAGAAAGAAAGAAGGCTGCCGCTGCTGCCGATCGGCAAGGTTCAGATTATACTAGTTTTCTGCTCCGCGGTTTCACCCGAGTTCTCGAGAGATCTTATCTTTTCCCGGGATAAAAAGTATCCTATATGTTATTCCAGGATATGAACTACCTGGATGCCAAGTTTCATCCAAATCCGTTCAGCCGTATTTGCGTGAAAGAGTAACAAACATCTTCACACACATCTTCACACACATCCAAACATACTTTCACATTTATAATATTAGTAGGATATTGTCACGCAGGATACATAAAAATTTAAAATAGCGCCATCTATTACTCAATAGCGGAACTACATCACACTATTACCACCCTCTGGTAGCTGCGGTATCCTCCGATGGAGGCAGTTCAGTTTGCGATACAGTGAAGTGAATATAAGTGACTTGCAAGAGAATTACATTGCAAAGAGTTTATAAAAAATATAAAATACTATATATATTAAATGTGACCATAAATACAAAATATATCATACTAGCTGTCCCCCGCGGTTTCACCTGCGTTACTCAGGATATCCAAGATGTCACCTACCCGTCTGCCAAGTTTCATCCAAATCCGTTATATAGTTTTTGCATGACAGTGGTGTTATTAATTTAAAATTCTGGATAAGCTTGTGTTTGACCGCAATCTCACCATGGTATGTGATGATGTGGCCGAAGGTGGTAAGCACACAAAGCCTAAATGGGAACTGGCTCTCAAGTGCAGCTATCGGAACACCGATAGGTGCTTGGCGACAGATTTTCAACTTGAGGATGGTAGCCAGCCAGTCGAGTACTACAAAGTACCCTACCACAAGCTCATTGTAGGATTCGAACTTACGATACAGTGGTAGTGTAACTAATAAATTTAATTCTATTTCCAGGGTTCCAACAAGTTGTACCATGGTTTATTAATGGAAGATGTTTTAGCACCGGTCGATAAGAGGATCCATGTAGAGATGAGTCCGGGAGATACTGTGTTCTTTCACCCTTGTTTGATACATGGATCCGGGCCTAATGTTTCTCAGGTATAATTTTTTTAGTTTATTTGAACAATCTCACCATGGTAAGTGATGATGTGGCTAAAGGTGGTTAGCACACAAAGCCTAGATGGAAACTGGCTCTCAAGTGCAGCTGTCGGAACACACCGATAGGTGCTTGGCGACATTTCAACTTGAGGCTGGTAGTCAGCCAGTCGAGTACTACGAGATAACCCTCCCACCGTGCTGTGGTTTCCTCACGATGTTTTCCTTTACCGAAAGCTCAAGCTCATTGTGGGATTCGAACCCACGACCTTCACTTCATCGGTATGCATATACATTTGCTATGTCCAATACATGGGAAGTAACATGTGTTTTAGAACAAATATTTTGTATGTATTGAATATAATGTTTCTGAATTCGTAGTGCGTAAAAATTGAGCAATGAGAATGAAAATAAATTGTAATGTTTGTCATATAATTAGTGACAAACTTTAGGGGAGATAGGTGGGCCACCTGGCGGGTCACCTGCTACTAAAATGATGATTAGAAGTAATGACGTTACCATTACTTCTTTAAAACACTCTAACACGCATCATTTAAGTATACTTTCTACAAAACCACTCAAGATATGTTTAGGTATATTTCTAATTGTAATTTTTTAGGGTCCGTACCCAAAGGGTAAACTCAAACTCAAATCTCATTTATTCCTCCCTCTTCTTCCGTGTGTGCGAGTTATTTATTTCCTTTAAACAAACTTAAAAATATAAATTTAATTTACGATATTTTCTACGCAAAGTACTAGGAGTGCATACATTCAAGGGTCGAAGAAAAAGCGAGATAATACTTAGGCGTGAGCAAAACAACTACATCAACGTCGGCTCCGTGCAATTATCCTCATCCATCATTGGCTATCAACGGAAACGCCCAACTGCGCAGGAGCAACATTCCAGTGGGAGTGGCAAGTAATATAAATATAGTGGTGTCATATTCACACTAATTACCTTTCTCATTCTAAGGGGTAGTGTACGAATGCCGACGGCTACATAATACGCATAAGAAAATAGGCCTACAGAGATTGCTATAAGTTTGCATGTTTGACTACATTGTTTACCTACTAAGAAAATTTATAATTGCGATCTTGCGAATATTATTGAGAACTACCGTATTAGGTGGACAGTGAGTCTGACAATTTAAAAATGTCTGTCCCGAATTCGCCTAATAAACTGTCAAAAAAACAAAACCCTCCTTCCAAGGGCCAGTCGGATTCGACACCTAACCTCTCGGGTAATAGCGTAGCTACAAGATCATTATTAAAAAGGAAACAGGGGGATGACTTGGAGTATTTTATGGAGAAAATGGAATCTATGTTTTCGGAATGGACTACTAAGCAGGATGCGAAATATGATAAACTTTTACAGAGCATAACGGTTATCCAGGAACAAAACACAGAAATAACAAAAAGTATCGAGTTCCTATCTTTTAAATATGAGGAAATTACGAATCGTTTAATTAAATTAGAACAAAATCAAAAACAGGATAATTTGCAGATTCAGTCCCTTGAACAAAAAATTGAACTACTGGAAAGAAATGCAAGACAATCTAGTCTCGAGTTACGCAATGTCCCAGGTAGTAGGGAGGAAAAACGTGAAGATTTACACAAGATTGCAGTTAACTTGGGTGACTCTTTAGACGTAACCATAAAGCCTTCTGATCTCCGTAATATCCATCGCGGATACTCTAAAGCTGCAGGTGCCAAGCCGATAGTCATGGATTTTGTCTCCGTATCTATGAAAGAAACAATTATGAATGCCTACAAGAACCATAACAAATCAGAGAACGTTAAGTTAACCACAGCTAACCTGAAGATCGAGGGACCGCCGGCAAAGATATTTATTTCTGATTATTTGACTCCCAAAATGAAGAGACTTTACTTCCTCGCTCGGGACTATGCCACTAGTAACGAGTATAAATTTTGCTGTGCAACCCCCGGGGCTGTTTACCTACGCAAAAAAGAAGGTGATCAATCTATTCGACTAAAAAATGAGATGGACCTACAGAATCTTACAACTCAGGCATGACTATATTATTTATTTTTGATTTTTATTAGAAGAAATGTTAGTTTATTTTTGAATTTTTTGCTATTTTTTTCGCAATTTTATAATTCTACACATATTTTTAAAATCCAGTATATGGTGCTTTACACGTCATCTACACTCACTCACAATCACTCAAAACCCTCATTCAACTTAATCAATACACAAAAATTGATCATTTACAATATTATACAACATAAAAATTGTATTGCAAATGTAATTGCAAATATATGTGCTCTAAATCATCTAGTACAAAATTTCATACCTATACTATCATCTTACATTTATCCCTTAGTAAATAACCTTATTAAAATTCGCAGATATTAATACTTTATTATCAAACATTGATAACTACAGCGTAACAGAAACATTTATTTGTGAACCAGAGAAGTGTCATACAGTTATCTCACAACCGTGTTCATATCTAAAAATTTTACAGCAGAATATTCGGAGTGTTAATAAAAATTATAACAGCTTATGTATCCTTTTGAAGCAGATGTCAGTAGATTGCGACATTATTGTCTTATCTGAATGCTGGTTATCATATGTGAATAATCCACCGTTACTCAATAATTATAGCACCTTTACCACCAGTCAAAACTACAACCAAAACGACGGCGTCATAGTTTTTATTAAAAATAACCTAAAGTTTAAGGTAGACGAACCGTCTTTCTTTGAAGCTAATTGTTTAGTAGTTAGTTTTGACAGAGAAACAGTCGTCGTTGCGATTTACCGCCCACATTGTTTTGACAACATTGAACCTTTTCTTAACTCACTCCAGAATCTGTTGTCTAACCTAGAATCTTTCAAAAATATTATCATTGTTGGTGACATAAATATAAATATTTTAGAGCTAAATAGTAATGCTATGAGGTACTTAGATATATTAAACTACCACGGACTGATAACGGCAAATGATTTTCCAACCAGAGGAAAAAGTTGCTTGGATCATGTTATTGTTAAAACAAAATCTAAAACTATTACTTGTATCTTAAAAGCATCTATCACTGATCATGATCCCGTATTATTTTGTATTAAAACAATTCAAGTTCGCAAATATACATACACTAGATATCGACCAAAGCTTAATATTGAAAACCTTAAAAAAGACTGCAATAGCATTGATTTTAGCCCTGTTGTAAAAAACGATGATATTAATTTGGCAACGAACACTTTTATAGAATACCTACAAAAACTTATATTTAACAACTCCATTAAAATTAAAATACCACGTAATAAATGTACGCTAAAACCCTGGATTACTGTAGGTCTTCTTAGATGCATCAGAAATCGAGACAGAATGCATTTTAAACAAAAAAAAGAACCTAACAATGAAATTTTAAAGATAACATATAAACGGTACAGAAATTTCTGCAATGATATTACCAAAAAATGTAAACGACAGTATGAAAAAGACATGTTAAATGAGGCAAAAAAGGATAACAAAAAACTCTGGAATACAATCAAGAACATCACAAGCCTAAATGCGCCTAAAAAGCCACCAAATGAACTACTCACCATTGAAACAACAGTAGAATCCTCCATTAATAAAGTCAATGCCTTCTTTGCAGGCATAGGTGCGGTTTTAGCAAATAATATTCCACTTAACGGCTCGCCGCTACCCTCAAACATACATATTGATAACAATAGCACATGTAACTCTTTTTTCCTCCTCGATACTGATTGCAAGGAAGTTGATGGCCTAATCATGAATCTAAAACCAAGCAGCTCAACTGGCTGGGATGGTATTACCTCTGCCGTTCTCAAAACAATAAAGGATGACATAGTACTACCCTTGACGCATCTGTTTAATCAATGTCTAAAGCAGGGTGTTTTCCCAGACGCATTCAAAAAATCTATTGTTATTCCGATACATAAGGGTGGAAAAAGAGACTGTATTAACAACTACCGCCCAATATCACTATTACCCGCTCTATCTAAAATACTAGAAAAAATTATTAATAATAGACTTACCAACTATCTCGAAGCTAAAAATCTTTTATCTGATGCACAATACGGATTTCGAACTGGCAGAAGATGCTATGATCTCTTTCACAGAATTTATTGTTAAGAAACTGGATCAAAAACAAAAATGCCTTACAATATTTTTGGACCTGGCTAAGGCATTTGATACGGTCTCTTTTCCCATACTTATTAACAAATTAGAGAAAGTTGGTATCAGGGGTACGCAGTTACAGCTCTTTCATAATTACCTTACAGACCGTACCCAACGAGTAAAAATAGGTGATGAGGTTAGTTCTGAGGCATCTATCGGCTATGGAGTGCCGCAGGGGAGTATTTTGGGCCCCACCTTATTTTTGTGTTATATCAATGAGCTATGTCAGCTCAAACTAAAGAACTGCAGAATAATATCCTACGCGGATGATACTACGCTCACTTTTTATGGAGATACATGGGATGATGTTTTTAAACTGGCTCAGGAGGGTTTCAACAAAGTTTGTCAGTGGTTAGCAAATAATTCGCTAACACTCAATTCCACCAAAACTAAATTTATTACCTTCACGATAAGAAACCCTAGTCCTGACCAAAAAAATGACAAGTTTAAAATTACCGCTCACTCATGTCCCATAATCACATCCACCAGCTGTTCCTGTACACCGATAGACTCAGTAAACGCTATAAAATACCTCGGCATTATAATTGATAGCAATCTCTCATATGCAGACCACATACAGATGCTCTCAAATAGAGTAAGAAAATTAGTATATGTGTTTAAACAACTGAGGCATGTAGCGGATACGAAGCTAATGAAAACACTTTATCTAAGTCTATGCCAATCTGTAATCTCATACTGCATTTCATCTTGGGGAGGTTCTACTAAAACAGCCATGTTAATTATTGAGAGAGCACAAAGACTAATCTTAAAAGTTAGTCATTTCAAGCATAGGCGCTTCTCTACCGAAAACCTCTACAAAGAATGTGAAGTCCTAACTGTTAGACAGCTATTTATCCTCTCTGTTATTCTCAGGCAGCACAAAGGTATGACGTACCCAAAAGCTTCAAATGTTTGCAAAAGAAGACACGCCTATGTATGCAACACAGCTAGGGTTAGGACTGTTTTTGCCCAACGATTTTTCATGTACCATGGGGGAAGACTGTACAACAATGCAAACAAAATACATGCAATCTACCCAATGAGCAAACTAAAATGCAAAGGAGTGATCACAAAATGGTTATTGACTCTAAACTATGATGACACCGAAAGCCTTTTGATTTAAATTATAACATATTATTATATTCGATCACTTAATAGTATTACACACATGCACTCACCTTCACACACCACACACACACACACACACACACACACACACACACACACACACACACACACACACACACACACACACACACACACACACACACACACACACACACACACACACACAACACATACACAGCCACACAAGCACATACACTCGCACCATTTATAAATATGTAATATTAATTTTATAATAATCCCTGTTCTGAGGAAGTGGAGACCAGGAGACCCATAGCACAGGGCTTACCTAGTTTGGGCTCCTGTCCTCCCACAATTAATATGTTTCTCGTATTATTGCATTTTATTTGTTTTTTCTTTTGTTGTTACATTAATATTAGGTTTATCTACATTATAAGAAAGTTTGTATCTTTGTGGGAAGAAATAAACTATTATTATTATTCAGTTTAGGCCCTGGTAAGGCACTTATGAACGTTACAATTGACTCTACCACCGGTTCGGAACTCTATGAAATATGATTGCAAGAAACTCAGGTAAAAACGGAAACACTATTACTAAGACTCTACTGTCCGTCTGTCTGTCTGTATGTCCGACCGTCTGTCTGTCACCATGCTGTATCTCATGAACCGTGATAGGTAGACAGTTGAAATTGTCACAAATGATGTATTTCTGTTGCCGCTATAACAACAAATACTAAAAACTGATTTTTTATAAATAAAAACCGCACTTGACCGGTTTTTTTTTATTTAACTATTGTTTGTCTTACTTACTTCTATATCTATTTTTAAGTACAATTAAATAAGACACACACACATGCTGTTTGATCGCTTTAAATTCGCAAATTATTTTTTTGTTGTGTTTGTTATTGTAAGGAGAAGGTTCTTATGAAAGAAAAAAGTATGAAAGTTGCGCGGAACATGAGAAAATTTAAGAAAACTTAACGACCATATTAAATTTTCTAACCTTAATATAAACATGGCATTTGACATAACTGCCAGTTGTGTGACAGTTGGTGCAATTGACAGAATATGCGCCGAAAATATTGTTTAAAACTGATGGTGCCAAGTTTCTTTTTATTTTCAGCCATGGCAGGACAACGTTTGCCGGGCCCACTAGTAAATTAATAATATTAACTGTTGTGTCATTTCAGAATTACCGCAAAGCAATAACGTTTCACTTCGCGAACAGTTCGTGTCAGTACATAGATGTCAAGAACACTGTACAACACAATGCCGGCGATGATATCGAAAAGGAAGCACTAAGGAGAGGATATCACCTGAGTTTCGCCGTAAGCATCCTTATAAAATAATGTTAACATCACTAGCGGTTTCACCCGCGTTCCCGTGGGATCTTATCTTTTCCCGGGACAAAATAAGATAGGCTATGTTCATCAGGGATAATGTAGCTTTCTAATGGTGAAATAATTTTTCTAATCGGATTTCATTGAATATGCTCTGAAACTACTGGATAGGTAGATCATATCCTGGAATAACACATAGTTTCATAGGAATAACACTTCTTATCCCGGGAAAGGATACGATCCCTCGGGAACGCGGGTGAAACCGCGGGGGCAGCTAGTATAGATATATAATCACAAGTGCTACTCGAAGCGTATGTGTTTAGCATTGAACGTGTTTATGTTGTGTTTTTTTTTCTGATGTGATGGCAAAAACGATTTTCTGATTTATTCCTTTACTTGTGCTACATGACATTGCTTCTAGCCAAATTTCATGATTTTAGATCAACGGGAAGTATCCTATAGGTTTTGATTCCCTCGCGAGAGCATCTTTTAAACATAAAATTTAAACGGCCGTATCTTTTGATTGCATTGACTTAGAAGTTTTATTTTTTCACTGCTCCTAGGGTTTGTAGACCTGAGTATTTGATATTAATTTCAACATGATACTTCCACGCGCCCCTGAGAAAATAGGGTCTTGACAGACGGACGGACTTTAAGGCGATGATAGCTCAGTGGTAAGTGACGTCGGATACCGCGGCGAAGGTCGTGGGTTCGAATCCTTACAATGAGCTTGAGCTTTCGGTGAAGGAAAACATCGTGAGGAAACCACAGCACGATGGTTAGGGTACTTTGTAGTACTCGACTGGCTGGTTACCACCCTCAAGTTGAAAATCTGTCTCCAAGCACCTGTTGGTGTGTTCCGGCAATTGCACTTGAGAGCCAGTTCGCCTTTTAGTTAGGGAGCTGGCGAGCAAAATTTCGATATGATCAGCACACTCGGCAAGCGTTATTAATAGTGATATTTATGCCCTAAGAAACATTAAGGACCTTGTCTGTCACCATGATGGCGATGCGTTGTAAAGTT
Organism: Ochropacha duplaris; assembly: GCA_951361185.1. NCBI lineage: Eukaryota > Metazoa > Arthropoda > Insecta > Lepidoptera > Drepanidae > Ochropacha > Ochropacha duplaris. The sequence continues at coordinate 7,180,175 of OX592712.1, read as the reverse complement.
ACAGCGTTTCAAAAATGTTTAAAAAAAAAGGTGTGCTATATTATGCGCACAAGTCTGCCTCTGGGGCTGAAGATCACAGTAACCTTGGAAACACAAAGATTTGAAAAAGCAGACATCCATCCCAATAACTTTTGTAGTAATCAATTTTTTAATTTATTTTTATGATTTAAAAAACTGTATATGAAGTGCGCACTTGGCAGATTTGGACTGTTCGATCAATAACAATGAGAAGAACCACGGAAAAATAGTCTGCCTACATGTTACCTCTGTGTTGTCTTTTGACAGTGTTTCAAAAATGTAAAAAAAAAAAAGTGTGCTATATTATGCGGACACGTCTGCTTGTTCGACTGATGTTTGAATTCCTTATGAACACCAAGAAAATCGATGAGGCAGACTCTCAAGCCTCAGATATTCCAAAGGCAGACTATTTGATTTTTTTTTTCAACTCGACGCTCGCGTCCCACGACCAAACCAAGCAGGTATAGAAATATCCCCATAGTTCCTTTCGTGGTGTCTCTCTTTTATTTGGGAATATGAGTGAGAACGGTATAATTCGGTTCCGACCTTTTCCGTATTGTGAAACTAAATGTATAGAGCGTATATCTATATACAGCCTCCCCTTTTATTTTGCACGCTTTTTCTCTCTCTCTCGCTCTCAGGCACCTCCACCTCCACCTCCAAACGCAGCCCCTCTACCATCGCACGTGGAGAATCCCATCGCAGCTGCTCCTGTACAGTGAAAATTTGGTCAGTTGAGTTCCCGGTCTGCCTCTGGCTTACCACGCCATAATGGAAGAGCCAGAAAAACGTTGTATTTTTTGTCGAACACAAGACTTGAGCAACATCATTTTATTTACAAATAAATCTTTAGAAAAATGTGCGCAGTCGTTGTTAATTCGCAAACAATTTGAGTTAAAATTTTGTGATATCGCGCTACCAGCTGAGATTAGTGACACGGCAGGATATCACCGGCAGTGTTACAGCAATTTCACCGCACTGAAAAGTATCTACAAAAAAAAATGGGCCTCTGCAACAATAACTGCGCCTTCAACATCTGCAGCAGTTGAGATTGCTGAAACATCTACAGAAAATTGTCCACAGGAGGACGAGTCTGCGAGGTAGGAAAAAACTGTACTATAATTTCATCGAAGTCCATTAATTTAACGCGAATAAATTTTTTTTCGCAATGAATAGGGGAAAGGCAAGAAAACTCATTGAGTCAATCCACCCAGCCATTTAAATATTTAAATATCCAATAACACGAAATTCCCAATTCCTCGAAAACATTTCAAGGCCAACGATGATTACATCGGCGAGCGTGTACTGTTTATAAACAGACGGCGACTCGCGTCTGAGGTCTCATCCCGTCCAGTACCGACACTCTGGTGTCTCATCCCGTCCAGTACCGACACTCTCTCACAGCTGAGCGAGCCAAGGCCACAACCGAACGGTTAGCTCCGGCCATGTCTAAGATTTTTGCTCGCTGTGTATTTGATATCAATGTTTTATAATTGTCCTACAAATCGTATGGTTTGTGTGAGAGCGTCTAAAAGCGTATAAAATCACAGTTGATATTTTTAAAAAATTTCAGGCAACTATGAAATTGATTAAAAAAAAAAAAAAAAATGCTCATGCAAGGGATCGAACGCGGTATCTCCGGAGTGGGAGTCCAGTTCTAATTCGTCCTGCTACGATCGTACTTTTGAAATCAATATTGGAAAATACTCCATTGTTATCAGGGTGCTTGACATATACTTAATTATATATATATATAACTATATATAATTATATATAATTATAATATATATATACATACCACCTTTTTGTAGGCCAGTGGGATAGGAAAAAAATAAAACTAGGCTGTTATTGATAAAAAAAAGTTTTCGACATGTTTCGGAGTGGAGGACGCTCCCAAACAAACCATCTATTTTGTAGGACAATTGTTCTTCCCCGGGGCTACCTCCTTTTTCCGTATATTGTAACATTATACAAAATAAACGTTACGTATCGTATGAATCGTAAATGTTTCGAACTTTTTTTTCAGCATAATAAATTCAGAAACAAATGAAGAACAGGATGATCCTGCACACGAAGCAGAAACAACTGGAGAACGAGATAAAGCTGGCAATGAAGAGGAAGTTTGTTTTTTTTGTCAGAAAAGAAGGAAAACGGTGCGAGGGCGGATACAAATGCCCAGAGTATCGAAAGCACAACATTGGCTGGAAACGGTAAAAGATAAAGCGACTGAAATCGATGATATCTTAATGTTAGATAAAATAGCGGCTGTGTCTGAAGCTGTGGGCTATCACCAGTTTTGTAGAATCGATTATTTCACAAAATGCCGACGGAAAAAAAATCAACAAAAACCGCCAACAGCTTGGCATGACAAACGCGATCATCATTCCACTGCGTTCGAACAGTTGTGCAGCTACATTTCATTGCACATTATTCAAAAAAAAGAATTCCTTTTATATAACTTTATCCGATCGGTGTACATAGAATATCTCAATGAAAAATATTTGAGCTTACCGGATGACCGTCCGAATTTCTTTTCAACGCAGCATTTGCCAGAGAAAATTTTAAATACTTTCAACGGCAAAGTTAGATTTTTGACGGTCAAAAATAAAAAGATTATAGCGCCGTTTGAATGTAGTGTTCCACCGAATGTCAACATTTTAGATGAAATCGAAAGCAAAGAAATTGTATACAAAGCTGCAAATGCTGTACGATCTGCAATTTTGAAAATTAAAAAAAAAGATTTTCCGGAGACATTATCTGCACAACATTTTATCGAAGGCGAATGCGAAGCTCTTCCGGATTCTCTTAACGATTTGCTGAAGACAATTATTTGTGGCGACAGCACTCTTCGAAAAGGGCAACACTCGAAAAAAAATCTTATCTCTTCGATAGCACAGGATATCGTGTACGCGACCACGAATGGCAATATAAAGACGTCAAAACACGTGTGTTTGGGAATTGCGATAAAGAGTCTGACGAATAGTAAAAAAATCGTCGATTTGCTAAATCGATTCGGACATTGCATAAGCTACACTGCACTCCTCGAACTGGAAACTGAGGCAACACTGTCCTTAACGAATCGAAACGAAATTTGTCCTGCGGACATAAAGAAGAAACCCAATCTCAGTACAGGAGTTGCTTTCGACAACTACGACCGATTCGTCGAAACACTCACGGGAAAAGATACCCTGCATGACACCGTAGGTATTATCTATCAGAACATCGACGACTCTGAGGAAGAAACACCAACGCCAATAGATGCTCCCACTAACATCGATTCGACCAGTGTCGATCCCGATTCTGGTCAATCTTCGAAGAAAAGAAAAAGGAGAACGTTCGATGCAATACTACCTGAAATCGCGCCTTATGGTAAAAAGCCGAAAATTATCGAGCTTTTTCAAACGCATGTAGCAGAAACACGATTGAACATACCCGAGAATGTTAAAGAGTATAAGTTTTTAAACCACGCGTGGATGTTATCACATGCTTTTGGAGTCACCCCCACGCCAATGTGGGTCGGGTTCAATACTCTTATTTTCGAAGATAAATCTCCAATGCAGAAAGTAGCATACTTAACTCCTATCAACATAACTCCTATCAACTTATCTCCTACAGATACTGCAGTTGTAAAAGAAACCTTATGCGCGAGTAAAACGATCGCTGCAGAATGTGGAGCAGAGTACATACAGGTCTCCTACGATTTACAAGTAGCTAAAGTTGCTTTTGCAATTCAATCTACCGAGAAACCGACCTTTGACAGCATATTTATACATCTTGGAATGTTTCATGTGATGATGGCATTTTTCAAGGCCGTCGGCAAATTCATAGAGAACAGCGGATTGACAAACGTAATGGAAAACGGTGGAATGATTGCCAGTGGTTCAATAAATGGATTTCTAACGGGTACTAATTTCAACAGGTGCAAGAGACAACATCCCATTGCATCATTAGGCTTGCAGATTATCCATTTCAAAGCATTTTTGAGCTCAAAACAAATTACGATTGACGAAAACCTCAAATAAACAATTGATAACTTGAAAAAATCGAAATCCTCTAGTCCAAAGGTTGAAGACGAGCAACTGCGCCAGTTATTAGAAAGTTACGAAAGTTACAGGGAAAAAACCCTTCAAGGCGACCATGGTAAAACGGCTCAGTTTTTCATGATGTACATAAATTTGATAGATTACTACTTGATTTTGGAAAGAAGCATTCGTACGTCTAATTTTGAAATGTTTATGCACATTCTACCGAAATTGACAAATTTATTTTTCATATTTAATCAGCCAAATTATTCTCGAGCAATGGTGCTCTATCGTGAGAAGCTATTGCAGGTGGAAAATACGCATCCTGGATTAAAAGAGGAGTTACAGAACGGTTGTTTAGGTGTGAGAAGAACAAGCAAGTCATTCAACCGAATTCCAATTGACTTGACACTCGAGCAAACAATCAACGCAGATGCAGCGAGGAGTATAACAACTATGACCAACTCTATTTCTGCTCGACAAAGATGGGCAAAAAGCCATGGGCTCCGAACGACTATTATTTCTCACATTTTTAATGAAGCTGGACTGCAAAAGAACGACGACGTAGTATCGGAATTGAAAAAAAGCGTCATGATGAAAAATCAGGAGAGTCTGTCCAATTTTATGACATCCGTCGACGAATATATGAATCCCTTTGATCCAACATTGGACAAGGACAAATTATTCAACATGACGAACGGAGAAGTTGCCACACGTGAAATTGAGGATTTTCTTTTAAATGTTGAAAAAAACGGAGACTTTGCCCGTGAAACCTTCCTCTCCGAATGTAGGAAAGATCCGAAAAGATATGAATTAGCTATTAAAAAAAATAAAGTTCATACTTTTGCCAAGGCCATAAAAAAACAGCGAATCGTCGTTGCGGATAAAGTGAAGGAAGTACGTCTGCAACGAGACTTATTTGGACGTCTGCTGGCATTATCGATGAAAAACAATATTGCCATTGACAAGGTGCTGTGCTATCCGATAACACCTGTGCCTCTATCGCTTTCTCACATGGATGGGACAATCTGTAAGACCGATAAGTCACAATTACTCAAAATACTAGAGTCAAAAGTAATTTCACAAGACCCAGAAAAGGTTGACATCCTAATTATCGATGGATTTTTTTTGATCAATTCACTTAAAGAACTTCCTCGGACGTTCGGTGATTTGTCAAGGAAAGTTTTACATTACATATGCCAAAGAGATGCTGGAAGAATCGATGTAATTTTCGATAGATATTTCACACCGTCGATCAAAGATGCGGAACGCATTCTTCGCGGAAGGACGCAGCATGATTATAAAATTTCTGGACCGCAGCAAGTACGACCTGCCGATTTTGGAAAAGAAATGAAAAACATGAATTTCAAAGAGGCTTTGGTGAATTTTTTCATTCGACATTGGGCGAATCCGGAAATGGCTCCATTTTTTGGAAATAAAATAGTCAACATCAACCATGACGAATGCTACGAATTCCGTGTTGAAAATGACCATGTGATTCGGACGATAAATGAAAATTTATCTTGTGCCATGCACGAAGAAGCGGACACGAAAATAATTTATCACGTTTGCCAAATTCAAATACGCGCGAATGTTGTTATACGCTGCGCTGATACTGATGTTTTAATAATCACCCTCGGAAATATGGAATTTCTGCAGAGCTCTCTCAAGATTTGGATGGATTTCGGTACTGGCAATGCACGTCGGTATATTGATATTTCCAAAATTTACTCAAAGATGGGACCATTGGTGTGCAGTTCCTTGCCTGGTTTTCACGCGATGACCGGCTGTGATTACAATCCCGCTTTTTTTCGAAAGGGTAAAAAAAGACCTTTCGAACAATTATTACAGTGCGAGGAATTGCAAAGAGCTCTCATCACCATTGGGAATATTGATATTGACGCCATTGAGAGCGTTTTTAATGAATTGGAAAAATTCGTGTGTCGTTTGTATAATGTTAAAAAAACAAAAAAGGTCAACGAGGGACGATACGAAATTTTTTTGAAAACGTACGACGTCTCAAACGCTGATACATCATTTAAGCTTTCTCCGCGCAATTTCGACGCTTCAAATTTGCCCCCATGCCGCTGTGAACTGATGGAACACGCACTCAGGACGCTGTACATAACAAAAATTTGGAAAAATGCTCACAAAAAAGATCCTGTTGGTGATTTGGATCCGAATGATTGTGGCTGGGTACAAAACGATAACACCCTGAATTTCAGATGGTTCAAAGGAGAACAACTGCCCCGGTTCTATAGCGACATCATAGAAGAACCCGAAGATCAATCTGGTAAACATTTTTTCGTTCAAATATATGATGTAGATTTCGCGCTACTAAAATGTTAACACGTTGTGTATTTTTCAGACGAGGAGGGAGACATGGATGAGAGCGCCGACATGGATAATTGGCAAGATTCCTCTGATACCAGCGATGACGACGCTTGCTGAATAATATCGTTTTTTTTTTTTAATTCATTGCAAATTAAAAATAAATAAATGGTGTCTTGGTTCAAAATCTACGTACTTTACATAAATAAAACGTGATTTAAAAAAGTTAAAGGCTGTTCCTATCCTGATCCTAATCCTATTCAGATTACATTCAAGCATGCAATTTAAAAAAATTGGCATTCAGAAAAAAAATGATGTACAGCTAAAAATCAGTGAGCAAAGTGTCTGCCACATTTTTTTTCGAATCCACGGAGTCATAGTGAATCGAATGGGCGCACTAAAAACCGCGTGCAAATAATTTAATAGAGATTTTTTTTTTTACATTTTTACAACTCCGTCCCATGATAATGCAGAGTCCTGAATGTCTGCCTCTTCGATTTTCTTCGTTTCCAAGATGGTTGTAACCATGAACTCCAGAAGCATACATGTGCGAATGATTTAATACCCCGATTTTTTTAAGCAACTTCAATCCGCTGTAACGCGAAAACGCAGCGACATAGGACCTTAATTGATTGGACCAAATCAATTCGCAATGATTTAAACTGCAATCCACCTCGACGAAAAATATGTGTAAATCATATAGCGAAATGCTCGCCAGCTCCCTAACTATTTAAGGCATTGTAATAAGGTGAACAACACATTAGCAATCCCCTGGTATTGCCAATGTCTATAGGCAACGGTTGTCACTTACCATCAGGTGACCCGCCTGCCTCGTTGTCACTTGTGAAATAAAAAAATAAAAAAACGGACTCACAATAATGTGATAGTATAAGAGTTCCGTTTTTTTCCTTTTGAAGTACGGCACCTTAAAAATAAGGTAAAAAAATATCATTATATTAGTATAAGGTATAAATTTAGTTAGCGAAAGTACGAGTAATATTATACTTTGTACCAAATATAGCCATGTAGCGACATCTATTGAGCGACGTGATGCTTGATCGGCCGAATGGGTGTGATGTAGCGACATCTATCTACAAATAGATACAGTCCTGGTGGAAGATCTTCCCTTTTCAATGGAGGATTCTAACACATCCATAGCCAAATCAGTTTTGGCTCGGTCGCCTTTAAAAATATATTATTTTATTTTTATATATCATTTTTTTGCAGGACATCATGAAGTTCAGAGCTAGACAAGTAAAAGGCGTGAGGTCCAATCTATAAACGATGTTATTTCAAACGTGTAAAATATGTCTCGCTATAAAATTTAAAGTTTTCTATGAAATATGATTGTAATGTATAATTGTTTATTTGGGTTGGGTAGGCGAGTGGTAGTGGTAGGGTTATGTGATATAATATTAATGTATTATTTAAGTGGATAATTAAAATTCAATCTTTTCAAAACCTTTATTGGGTTTTATATGTTGAAGAATTTTTAGTATTAGACACACTGAGATGGAGTTTTTTCATTTCATTGTAACCCAAATTAGGTTTCGAAAAGATATAATCATCAACCTGTATAATATCTGATCTGTGATGCCTTACATTATATTATTATTTGTTGTATTATTGTTAATTTTTTTTATATAAGTATTTAGTTGGTAAACTTAACCGATAACCTCGAAAGTGCTGTCGCGATCATTTCTAAAAAAAAATTCTATTAAGTATTGTTGCAGTTAGTACCTTGTCCTTTATTGCGTTAATGCATTCCCGCCGTAATTACAGACATTTTTTAAAATTCTGGATAAGCTTGTGTGGTGAGATTGTGGTCAACCACAATTAATAACCATCCCAACTAATGATTGATCTTGAAACTATTGTTCATGACAATTTATTATGATTATACATTTTTTTCGTTTGAATAAATCAATTTAAATGATTGGGCTAATTGTTTTAATACTTTCTCAGTCAACTTAACATCTAATCTTTGCTAATATTATAAAGAGGAAAGATTTGATTGGTAGTGTGCATTGAATAGGCTCTGAAACTACCTACTGGACCGATTTGAAAAATTCTTTCACCATTAGAAAGCTACATTATCCCTGATGAACATAGGCTATATTTTGTCCCGGGGAAAGCTAAGATCCCACGGGGACGCGACGCGGGTGAAACCGCGGAGGACAGCTATTATTTTATATTTGTAACAGTTCTTCTGGTTGCCGGGAATCCCTGAATATCTATCTCCACAGCACAGATAAAAGCTACAAAGCATCGACAATCTGTTCTAGTCCTTATTTTAACTGACAGGAAGGAGAGATATACATTATTATTTTAAAAATTCTTAGTGGAATGAATGGTGTAAAATGATGTTGTGTTTTCATCTAGATACGCGTTACAAAAACATAGTAAACAAACATTTAAATCTACTGTTATCAATTATCATACTGTATCGTTTAAAGTTGTAGAGGTTTGTTTAAGTAATAAGGTATGTAACTTTTCAATTTCACATTTCATTATAGGTATACATGCACCATCTTGTGTCAGTTGTTAAAATTGGTATATAATTGATTTTATATTTAATGGCTTTTGATTCCACTAGATGGCGTTGTGTTAGAAAACATATAGTTGCTGGGCTTCTATTAATATTGATTTAAATTAGAATATTATTAAAAACAATATTAAGATATCAATTTCCATTCAATTCATAATAACATAGTTAACATAACATAAAACTTTTATTTTGATTGAGACTTTCTGGGTTGCTAACTTAATAATTTACATGGCAAGACCAGAAATAGTGAAGCGTCTACGTTTCACTATTTCCGGTAAATATTTTTTTTTTAAATTTTACAATGAATGAGAGATTTAATCAATTATTTATTAATTTTAATACTTCGTTTGCTTTTAGCATGACATTACACAAGGTTAGGTAATATGATTAGGCAAAATAATAATATTGAGACAATCAACTGTATGGTTTCCTATAATAAAACGATGGGGTCTAGTCGATAATTGGATGATCGATAATCATTCATATCTTGTCGATATTATTTGGCTTCCAGGCTAATCTTATAAATATTCACCTGAATCAATCTTATTTCTTTATGTTTTCTACTAAAATTATACATAGTTAGAGATAAATGGTGATTTCATGTTGTGAGAAGTTGAAAAACATGGTATTAAATATATTGTCAAATTTCGTCTTAATTCATTCGGTTCATTCGTCTCCTGTTCGTTTAACAAAGCGGTTGTATTTTTGCTGACTCGTTTTTATATCAACTACCCTCACAATACGAAAGTGTGTTTCTTGTGATAAGAATGTAACGAAGAAGTTACCAGGTTTAGAGTGCATAAAGTGTGGCAAACAATTTCACTGTAGTGCCCAATGTGCTAACCTAATAGCTAAGCAGTTGGCAACTGTTGGCAACTCGAACAATAGCTCCGAGTGGACCTGCCCAGTGTGCTTGGAAAACACTACGAAACGCGGTTCTCTCTTTATACCAGAAGAAAACTCGGACGCGGAAGAAGAGTTGGAAGCAGCAGTGTTGGACAAAATGCCTACTATTAAGAAGCTTCTAAAGACGGTGGAGAAGAATATAGAAAACAGCTAAGTTTAATTACTCACTCTATGAACTTTTTCAGTGAGAAGATGGATGAGTTTAACGAGTGTATGGAAGCATTTAAGGAGAAAATAAAAGATATAGAGAAGAAAAACGCCAACTTCACCAATGAGAATATCAATTTGAAAACTCGTTTGAGTGCTGTAGAGCAAATAATGCATGAGTTTGAGCAAGCTAAACTGTGTAATAATATAAAAGTTGCAGGCATATCGTATGATGAAACTGAAGATCCTATCTCACTAGCTATTGCAGTAGCAGAGAAACTCGAAGTCAAGGATGTACCAGCTAAGACAGCAAAATGGCAGGGGCGTCATCGAACGGAAAAAAATGCTTCTATAATAGTCGAGTTGAAAAAAGGACAGCGGAGTCGTTGGATAGCACGTTCAAAGCAAGTGAAGCTCACACTCAAAGATATAGTAATACAGCCCAATACTGCACACGTCGATCGAAACAAGTAACATCTTCGTAAGGGAGGCTCTAACTACCTACAATACTTATGTTCTATGGCAAGCTAAACAAAATTTTAAAACATAGTCATAAGTATATTTGGTGCAAAGACGGTGTCATAAAAGCGCTTAAAGAGGAAAAATCCAAGGTATTTACTCTGAGGCATACTGACGCTATAGAAAAGCTATTACCTTAAATGCAAATAATTACTTTCACACATAGCTCTTATTGTATACTATTATATAAAAAAAATAATTGTTTAAAAAAACACGCTTTTATAAAAAATCTAACTAAAAAGTAAAAAAATATTTTCAGAAAATGAATTTTAGTGTCAAAAAAAGCATGGGTCAATAAAATAAATCTCAAATTGTTTTATTATCACACAGCTGAGGGGCAGAGACAAACCATAGACATTTTTTGGCTCACAATTTAACTAAAAAATTTATCTTACTTAATATCCAGGAAAATGATAAGATTCCTCGGGAACGCGGGTGAAACCACGCGGAACAGCTAGTATTCTAACTTCTACTAACCTAACCTATCTCCATGCCCAATTTCATCCAGATTCATTCAGCCGTTCTGGTGTAAATGAGTAACAAACGTACATCCATCCATCCATCCAAACTTTCACATTCATAATACTAGCTGTTCCACGCGGTTTCACGCACGGTCCCGAGGGATATTATCTTTTCCCGGGATAAAAAGTAGCCTATGTGCTATTCCAGACTATAATCTAGCTCTGTGCCAATCCGTTCAGCCATTCTGGCGTAAATGAGTAACAAACATACATCCATCCATCCATACTTTCACATTTATAATATTAGTAGGATTAGTATATTAATAAATGAATATAAATTACGGGCGGAAAACTAGTGTAAAATATAACAAAGCTCTTAAAAAAAATCGAATTTTATATTCAGAAAGAAATATCGATATTTCCTGATTAAAAATATCGAAAAATATCGATTATATTGTGAAAACTTATCGATATTTTTTGCCCAAGCCTAGGAAGGATCAGCCATTTTATTATCGTTGCTTGCTGGCTTGGCTTTGTTCCATTATTAATGTGCTACAATAAAATTATTGTCGTTTTTGTGTACAACTTACTAATAAGTAGTGTTTTCGTGTAAAATACCTGTAACGCGTATCTAATTGCTTAGGAAGCTTGTAATATAAATGGAGGATATCAAGATGGCCGTAGTCACTCGTGTCTACTGTATAGCATCCATTACGAGAATACACAAGTTTGCCACGAGGGAGGAATGTGAAATCTCGGAATTATCTATACTACTAGCCAGGAAAGAAAGGCTCTTGCAATCCTTCTCCGAGTACGAAAACTGGCATCTCGAAATAATAACCTTAGATGCCTTGGACAAAGAAAACGTGGAAGACCAAGAAGATAGGTATATCGGGGCCTTGGCTAGATTAAATGATCTTATAGATGGATATAGATCCAAAGAAGACAAAATCCAAAATAATCCTCGATTCTGTGTGCCAACTATTCCGAAAACAAAGTTGCCTAGCATACAATTTAAATATATGTACTTTAATCATCAATTCAACATGTTTACTGCTGTTATCCATAACAAACGGAACCTAGATTATGTAAGTCTTACAACAACTGTAATTATTTGAGAACATTTTTAACGATGAACCTTTAGACAAATACAAATACAGTGAAGCTTTAACAATTTTAAAGGATAGGTATTACAAAAATGACTTCAACCTGTCAGTTTTTTCTTGGGACAATCGGGGTTTCAGAGTCCGCACCACTTGGTTCTCAAATGGGACAATCGGGACGATGACATTACTTGAAAATTGGGCGCAAATTTAGATTTTTTTAAAACTGCGCGAGTTGACGAGTTGTTTGACAGGTTAATCTCGCAAGTCAACAGATTAATGTGAATGATCATATAAGTCACATACTTGAGTAACAACCTGTAACATCCAGTGCAAGTGTCATAAAGGGAATTTGTTTAAAATATAAAACAACACCTTGCTGTTTTAAAAAACCTTTACAACAGGGATCTCATTTTAATTTGTATTCTTTCACTCAAATTAGATGCCTATACTGCAAAGGAATTTACTTTGGATCATTCCCTGAAGGAGAAGGTAATTTTAAAGGAGTTCTTGGACTACCTGGAGTAATTAGCCTAGCAGTCCCTGCTCAAGCAAGTTGGGCATAGCTGTGAATTTGTCCATGTCCAGCCCAACACCTACATGTTCATTATGTAAGTATTCTCAAAATCATTCACATAAATTGTTTAACTGTCCTAAATATATATGACTAGCTGTCTTATATGACTATCTGTCTTCCGCGGTTTCACTCGCGTTTCCGTGGGATCTTATCGTTTCCCGGGTTAAAAAGTAGCCTATGTGCTATTCCAGACTATAATCTCTATGCAAATTTCATCCAGTTCCGTTCAGCCATTCTGGCGTAAAATAGTAACAAACATACATCCATCCAAACTTTCACATTTAAAATATTAGTAGGATTACCTGTAAAAGATAGAATTCATTTTGTAAAATAAATCTAATAAGTCTCACGGTATGTTACTACATGATGATGATGATACATGCAGCTAATATGGTTATAACTAAGCAACCAGTGGTCTTGATAGCTAAAGGTAATTGTAACCAAACTTTGCTCCCTACAGCCAAGGTTAAACTATAGCGAAGCAATGGGACTCAGCTGCACATCAAGGCACTTCTAGACACAGGCTCTCAAGTATCATTTATCACCTCTCAAGTTGTACAAGAGCTAGGGTTCAAACCAAAAGAGAGCAACATTATTATAGTAGGAATTACTAATCCTACTAATATTAGTAGTTACAATAAAATAAGCAACATGGATATGCTCATGGGATGTGATGTGTTTTTTCCAGGTCCTCCTGCCGGAACAGCAGCTCTGCATAGGTGGATGCCAGTGAAGCTTTCGCTCCAGCTCTGCATATTAACTTCACAATTCTACTTCTTGTGAGACAAGCATCAATCAACAAAACATTCAAGCAGTTTTTACAAACCAAAAGGTCTGTAAATATTTCATGAAAACTTTACATAATCACAAAAATGAGAAGACATCTTTTCACATTCTGTGCAATTAAATAATCAGCATTATCAAGTTGATTTGCCAATAAAGGAAGTCAATAATCACTTGGTGATTCTTTCAATCTTGCTCTCAATAGATTTGTAATCAAGAAAAAAACTACATAAAAATGAAACTTTGTTTCAACAGTATAAAAAATCATACATGAAATTATTGACATGCAACATTGTCATTAGTAATAATGATTTTTTAAATTACCCTATTTACTGCCTACCCCATCATGCTGTATTTAATGAGGAGAGAAAATCAACCAAGTTAAGGGTAGTTTTCGATGGTCCCATGTTAACTAGTAAAAGGATATCACTCAAATGATATTCTTGGCAATGTTGTCCAAACAGATTTATTTGAAATACTAATTTTATTTTGTTTTGGTGATCACTGATATCAAGAAGATATTCAGATGTTTTTTTTCTGTTTCGTGGCAATCTGTTTGTCAACAATAAGATGTATTTAAATAAATCTTTTGCATGCTTCATTACAGAACGTCCTGTGGAGAGAGAATCCCAACACAGGTAAAATGTATTCAGTTGAATACACTTCATGTACTGTCTCCAAGAGCTCCAGCTTTCTCGCAACACTGTGTCTGGATGAGCTTGCTTGCCATTTACAAAGATGAACTGCCTTTGCTTCCTTTATTTAAAAAACTGTGCTTTCTTTTATGACATATTATATGCTAACAATAGTTTATGCAAAGTATTAAATGCAAAAGAACAATTAAAACAGATTTTAGGATGGAGTGGTGGTTCAAAAACAAATGGGCATCAAATTCAGAAAAATATTCCTGAAAGAGAGCAACATTTTAATAGTTTAACTTTGAAGAACAAAATGTTAGTTTAAAAACTCTAGGCATTGTTTATACTGTTAAAACTAACCAATTTAAAGTTACCTGTCTTGACAAATTTGGTGACAGACTTGTAACCAAAAGGCAGATGCTCAGTTATATTTCTAAATTATATCATCCAACTTGGTTTGTAGCTCCAATCATCGTGACTGCAAATAGCATCATCCAGACACTTTGGGCTGCAAATATGGGATGGGATTCTCCCTTGACAGGTGATCTGAGACAGGATTGATTATTGTTTGCTTAGTTAAAACTTTGAAAATATGAGTCCTATAACTTTGCAAAGAAACATACCTACTGCACGTGCAATGTCAATACAGCTTATTGGGTTTGCTGATGCTTCAAGCTCGACAGCTTACGGCTGCTGCATTTATTTAAGAGAAATCTATGATGTAGGTAGGACTGCTTTATATTTACTTTGCTCTAAGTCGCTTAACAAGTCACTAATTGTGTCCCGACTCGAAATCAACGTCACACGTCTGCTTGCGAAGTTAGTAAAAGTTCACAAAGCTTTAAATATAAAGGTATACAAAATGTATTTTAACTCGCTGCCTCAAAAATGGTCGCATGGATCGGGACTAAGATAACGCAGCTTAAACGCTTACGTGGCTAACAGAGTGCAGTTCGTAGCACAGTTGTTGGCCGGGCAGACCTGACATTTCGGCAGACTACATCACGCGGGGCGTCGCTCCCCACGAACTTGCAGCTAAAATGTAGTGGAATGGCCCTACTTTTCTACAAATTTATGTATTACTATCTGTCCGCCCCGCGGTATCACCCGCGTACCCCTTTTTTATCCCTTTAGGGTTGAAATTAATTTCGAAGAATCCTTTCTTATTCGTCGTCTTCGTATTAAAAACAACACTTTATTTGTCTCCCCTCCCGTACCCCAGTGACGCCTACATCGCATAGCTAGCCGAGCGGGGTGAGCGGCGACCACGCGACTTACTTACATTTTTAGGGTTCCGTACTTCAAAAAGTGAAAAAAGGAACCCTTATAAGATCACTTTCTTGTCCGTCTATCCGTGTGTCACCATCGATTATCTCAGGAACGGGTGGACCTAGCAAGTTGAAATTTATACCAGATACTGAGTTCTATAGTCCCTATTAGGTGTGTAAAAATCAAGGTCCTGAATCAACACGATAAAAAGATATGGGCAAATTTAGATTTTCGCGAAAACTTGTAAGTATCAAAATTTACCTTAATTTTCAACTTTTTTTTATTTTTTGGAATTTTCCCTTTACTTGTGCTGTAAGACCTTGCTTTTAAACAAAATTGACAGTTCTAGGTGAACCGGAAGTACCCTATAGGTTTTGGGTCGAAAACCTATATGGTAGTTCCCGTTGACCTAGAATCACGAAAGGGACTCCCTCGAGGGAGTAAATAGAAACCGAGTTTTAATGGGTTTTAGCGCCGTGTGTTACACTATACTTTTCACTACGATTGCGAGAAATTAAAACAATCCAATACAATATGAAATATGTAGTTTATAATGTCTTTTTTTGTTTCTTCTGTAGCCGCAACACATTGCATGCATTCTACCAGAGATCGCCGATTTTAGTTCCATTTTCAAAATTAAAATGAAGTTCTTTTTTTACGAAACAGTACAAAAATTAAAAAAAAAACTTTTTCCCCTAGAGGAAGAATTGCTTTTTTTTCTTCGCTCTGGTACGCCACAATGACGGTCTTTTTGAGCAAGAGGAGTGAAAAATATATAAACAATTATGGTGCAAGTCTCATGCTTGTTGGTTCTGGGGCCATTTTGAACAATGTCCTTTCGTAATATATACAGAGTGGTAACGACATTAAATTAAAACACGGTCACTACTAGTCAATCAAAATACTTTGTGATAATTAAATCTGGTATTACATCAACAGACAAAAAGCGAAATTTTCAAACAAACTAATTCCGAAAATAATCTAAACGAAACACAACACTCTTTATTAATATTACCTATTTACCTCAAATGACCTGTAGGCACTACTGGCACAGTTTTAGGCAAAGACCGGCCGCCGCGGTTCCTTTGTAGGTGTATTGTTTCATTCATGCAAGTAGGCATCGACGCCCGCGCAGCGCGCTAATAATGATTTTAACGCTATGGTTAGAAGGTCTAAATTTCATCAACCGACAATTTCTGAGCCGCACATTTTATTTGATTGTGTTTTAAGCATGTAGGTAAATCTGAATTTTGTTCCGTCTAGCTACTCTAGCTAGGTGAATGACATCGTTGCGTAATCGTTATGAATTCACCGCATGTGTTAAAATGATTAAAGTGAAAATAATTTCCTGTGGCTATACCGTTCAATGTAATTTGATGAAACTTGGTGTACGAACTACTAACGTGGTACCCAATATGTGGTTTAAATTAATGTCGTTACATCGTCACCACCCTGTATATAAATAGAAATATATTTTTTTTTAATATATATACTCTCTCGACTTATATAACTTCGTTGCATCCGGGTGTCCCTTGACACCTCTCAAGTTTTTTTTTTTTGTTTTGTTTGTGTGGTGTTTTATCAGGTATTTGGATTAATAATAGTGTAAAATATGGAAAATATTCACTGTGAAAGTTGTTGTGGTGTGTCTATAGAGAAAACAAAAATATGCGTTTTCAAAACTATGTTTCAGTGATAAAAAAAACTAGTTATCGTGAAAGGTCGTTGTACCGGATTTACAATTAAGTTAAAGGTAAAGTGAATCGTAAATTCAATACAAAATAGTATGATTCAATGGGACGATAAATTGATCTAGCTAGGTTTAATTTTAAGAAAACGTCGTTTTACCCGTTTTTTCAGGCAACGAAATACTGCTACAATATCATTAGAATACCAAGGTAAATTTCGCAAATAACTGATAGGTTATATTAGCTCTGGGGGAAATCGGGCGACACTCAATTTAAAGTATCTCGGTTCTAGACCAGACAATTTTTTCTTTTTTTTTGCAAAGCTCTGTCATCCAGGTACTCATTATTAAATCGACAAACCAAAACCAACATGCAGGATTTTTGGTGAGATTATAGCTTTTAAAATGTCTTGCCTACCCAGTCTAAAAACTCTGTGCACGCCACTGGCTGTCTGTTACCTCTTCACGCTTAAACCGCCGAATCGATTTAGATGAAATTTGGTATAGGGATAGTTTGAGTCCCGGGAAAGAGCATAGGATAGTTTTTATCCCAGAAATCACCCTTTAAGGGGGGTGAATGTTTGTATGGAATCTTTGGGCTGTCGAAAACAAAAACGCGTTATTGTATGGGAGCCCCCCTTAAATATCTATTTTACTTAGTTTTTTGTATTTGTTGTTATAGCGATACAACAAAAATACATAATTTGTGAAAATTTCAACTGTCTAGCTATCGCGGTTCTTGAGATACAGCCTGGTGACAGACAGACGGAAAGACAGCGAAGTCTTAGTAATCACCATAAAAAAAATGTGTAGTCTATTTTTGTCTCATTTTGTATAGAACGACTATTTGGACATAATATCTCGAGATCGGATTGGCAGTTGGTTAATTTCATAATTGGTGGCACTGGAATCGGGTTCTACGATTTATTTTCAGGGCAGGACGCCGTCTGCTGGGCCCACTAGTCTATACTAATATTATAAAGAGGAAAGATTTGTATGTAAGTATGTTTGCAACGAATTGGCTCAAAAAGTACTGGACTGATTTTAAAAATTCTTTTACCATTTGAATGCTACATTATTCCAGATTAACATAGGCTATATTTTATCCCGGGATAAGATAAGATCCCACGGGAACGCGGGTGAAACCGCGCGGAACAGCTAGTTATTGTTGTTATCTGCTTTAAATGTAAAATATTGGTTGATAAATGGCCTAAGACATGTCAAAAAACCTTGTTCATAAATTGATAACGTGTTTCAGATTGAAGGATTGAAGCCTCGAAGCAGTTAATGGGTTCCTCACCAGCTCAGAGAGTTACTAAAGCACATCCATTTGATAAAGTAAGTATTGACTACGCGGGACCTTTAACTATAAAGCAATCCAGGATAAGATGGTCTGTCATATCATTAATCCAAGTCAAAAGGCTACATTTGTCTATTTGTTTGCTTCACAATGAAAGTAGTTCATTTGGAATTCGCATCGGTTTTGACTACCACAATTTCTTTGTTTCGCGTGTTTAATTCAAATCAATTTACTTATCTACGAGATGTGTACTGTTGTCTACCAAATAGAGGCAATATTAAATTCCAGACCTCTGTTACCTTTGTCATCAAATTGTAATGATTTTACGCACTTCACCCCGGTTAACTTCCTGACATTAATGAGAGGTATCCAAAACATGATTTTACGGATGTTCCAATTACTAGACTTAGGCTGTGTTAAGTTACGTACGACTATAATCGTACAATCATTTTGGAAAATAAATACTACTTGAATAACCTACAATGTAAACCAACAAAACTTTATTTAAAAAAGCTTTGGATTTAGAGTGACGTCACATTATTTTTCTAGTTAGGCCGTGCTCACTTTGGAAGCGTTTTCGTACGAATTTTACTGGTGCGTAACATATGCGAACACGCACGAACAATCCCAACCTTCCAGGTAAGTATACTATAGGAGCGCTCATACTGGGTGCGAGTTAGTCGTACGTATACGTACGTGTAGTGGCTAGAGTCGATAATTTTTGAAACAAAAAAAATAGGATATAGGTATTCAGAAAAAAAAATCTAAAACTTGGATATTTGAATTTTTCACATAAATTATCTGAAAACTTATGTGAAAGAAGTGTAAATATAAAAGTTGTAGATCTTTTTATTGCCTACTTTTATTTTAAGCTTTACCTTATTTTATTTAACTTTTTCTATAGGACTTGTAGTTTTGCCGGAAATTGAGATATACAGTTTTTCACCCTTAAACCCCCCTCCCTTCCACATCCCGACCTCAGATCGCCCGTAATTTATTTTTCCTTTCATTTTTAGGGTTCTGTCCCTCAAAAGGTAAAAAAAGGAACCCTTATAAGATCACTCTCTTGTCCTTCTGTCTGTCTGTTTGTCCGTCTGTCCGTGTGTCACCACCGATTATCTTAGGAACGGGTGTACCTAGCAAGTTGAAATTTATACCAAATACTATTAGGTGTATAAAAATCAAGGTCCTGAGTCAACACAATAAAAAAAATTTTTACACAACAACTCTTTTACAGCACAAATAAAGGAAAAAATCTAAAAAATAAAAAAAGTTGAAAATTAAAGGTTGTCCCCATACATGCATACATACATAGTTACCACTTACCACCAATTAAGATAGACCTCTGAGTTGTATCGGCGCTCATACAATTTAGAGGTCTAGCTTAATTGGCACCAACCTCAAATAAGGTAATCGAAAAAAAAATTTTAAAATCCTCGAGACTCCATTACCATGATGAACGAACTATTTACAAGTTTGTACGGAACCCTCAGTGTGCGAGTCCGACTCGTACTTGACCGGTTTTTTGTTATATTCTCTTCCTTTTTCAATGGGTTTCATCCTACTATTTTTTTACCATTTTCAAAGGCTTCTGCACTGGTCTATAGTTCCGGCGTCCGAATCCAATCCGAACTTGTTGGGATTTTAAACACGTTCGTGCGTAAAAATGGATGTTGAAAAATGTATTACCTCTTTTTACGGACCTAAGTGTTTGTGTGATCTGGGTGATTCAAGTTACCACTTACCTGATGGTGATACTACTTCCATAATAATATGATGAAGTTGTTTAACAAAATATAATGTTACTGTTACCAGCTATTTTTGGCAAATCACTAGAAAAATAAACAGTTGATCTATCCTTGTAACAGCTATGGTTATTTAAAAAAACCGGCCAAGTGCGGGTCGGACTCGCGCACCAAGGGTTCCGTACAAACTTGTAGGTGTGTGTATATAGTTTGTTCATCACGGGAATCGAGTCTGAAGACTTTTTCAGATTTTTTTCCGATAACGTTGTTTTTTTTCTGATGTAACAAATTTATGGTTACGGATTTTTTCCTTTACTTGTACTACATGACATTGCTTATTGCCAAATTTCATGGTTCTAGGTCAACAGGAAGTACCCTATAAATTTTGATTCCTTTCGGGACGTCGAAATATAGGTGCGATTATTGCGGTATAAACGGCCGCATCTTTTTACAAGCTTTTATTCAACTTGCAATGTAATTACTAGCTGTCCGCCGCGGTCTCACCCGCGTTCCCGTGGGATCTTATCTTTTCCCGGGATTAAAATATTAGATTAGAAGATAAAAGTCCTATGTGCTATTCTAGACTATAATCTATCTCAATGCCAAATTTCATCCAGATCCATTCAGCCGTTCTGGCGTAAATGAGTAACAAACATCCACCCATCCATCCAAACTTTCACATTTATAATATTAGTAAGATTAGTGGGATGTTTGTTCGAGTGGAATCTTGCAACTCAATTTTGAAGCAGACATGTTTAACCGATTGAGCTGAAATGTTGTATACACGTTTAGTTTGGATGAAAATGTCGTCTCTCATTAGATTCATTAGAATCTGACAATTCATAAGCGCCTGTGATGGCCTATTTGGATGAATAAACATTTCATTTCATTTTAATGCATGGTTAGCTGTGTGACGTCATTCTAAACCCAACATGGCGGAACATCTAAGATATCGGACTATTATGTTTTAATGCACTCTTACGATGTGGGTATCAAATGAAAGAGCTTCCTGATAATAACTCGAAAAATAAAGTGACGTCACTGTAAATCAAATGCTTGTTTTTAAAAAAGATTTTTAACTTATAATTTTATTTATAGTCGGTTAAAATGAAAGCATGTAAGATTAATTAAAAAAAAATTATTTCCCATCAACATTAAAGTAAGTAATTAGCGTTAAGTTAGTTGGCCATCTCTGTATGTAAAATGTTTGCAATTATTTACTTGGAATTTACGTGTTTAAACTCTGTTTACATTAAATAATAATAGATGAAAACCATATTGTTAACAATAGATAACATATAACCTAGGTACTTAATTATTTAAAATAGTTGCATAATTACATATGTCTGGATTACACTGTAATGTTAACCTAATCTGTCGTGGCCCCCAATATGTTGGTAATATTAAGGTTTATATTTCTGTAATATTAAGATTTATATTCATGGCAACACTGTAACTACGATTAAGAGATTCTGTGTACACGAAAAAAGCTGTTTGCTATTGTTTTTCGTTCTAATTAATTAAAAGTGTGACACGACAAGTCTTGTTATTTTCGCCATTACGAATCCCTAACTGCAGCGCAATATTCTACAGTGTTCCCTTTCTCATGTTACCTCTTCCCCTTCTGGGGCATAACGCCACAGTACATGACTTCACATCGGGCTTCTGTAGTGCTTGAACTGCATTATTCCTCATGCTCTCCTAATGCCGTGCCAGGTCTGCGAACTCGCGCAGTGCATCGAAGTTGTCTGGGGTCCGAATGAGTTCCTGGTGATAAATTGGTCTTGGTGCGTCGACTCTTACTGTGATCTGATTCAGCATCTTGGCTCTAGCGTCCGCGTTCAAGTCACATTCCCAGAGTGCGTGATTCCGGCTTTCGCAGGAGATTCGCAAAGTGCCACGTATTTCGGTTCAACCCAGTCCAGTTTCTGCCTCACTGCAACGTCGGGAAAGAACTCTTACAACTCGCTTCCGAAGAATCCCATCGCTCCTGCCAAAGTACAACGACCTTGTTCCTTACCTCGGTCCTTAGTTCCTTGCACTCCAGCGGGGCCAGTTGGACCCTCCTCCGTAATTCGTCCCGAGCGAAGGACCTCCAAGTCTGGCTGGTAATACACCCGCTAGCACAGGTGTATCGACGACCAATCTTATTAAAAAAATATTTTTTATACAAAATCGCACTACCGGCGTAACAGTCCGTCTTGACTTCGTAATGTACGTGTTCGGATTGTTGTGGTTAATTTCTGAAGTTTTTGTCTGCTGTTTTTAATCTATCTATTGATACCATTGTTTCCTTATCTCTAATCTTAATGGCATATGCTTTATCCATTCTTCTTATCACTGGGAATGGTCGTTCATAAGGAGGTGTTAGACTTTTATTCTTCTATGTCTCATCGCACTAATACATGTGAGCATTCTTTGAGCTCGAGATGAATGAAAATGATTTCATTTGAGTGGTGACCTTAATATTTTTAACAAATTGTAGAGGTTTGATGTGATGTTTCGAAAAAAAAATCCAGAAAGTCTTCTAGGTGCGCCATATTTCATCTCCTCAACGTTAGATTCCTTTGTCATGAGCGCTCCTTTTAAAGTTCTATGAAATATCTCTCATTTCATTTGATTGTGGCTGATAAGGCGTCGTCTAAATTTTCTATTCTCCCAAAAATTGTGAAAGTGATTCAAATATTCTTAAATCGAATTATCGACCTTGATCTGCAGTAGTGCGTAACGGGCATCCGAATCTTGATATCGTCTCAGATAGTATGCAAGCTATCTTCAACAGAATCACTTCCAGCCATAAAAAAAATAATTTAAAATATAGAAAACCCACTGCGTTAATAAAAAAAAAGATGGAAACAAGATGACCTATTTCCAATACCTACTGTAAACAATTAATGCAGTCGGAGGCATCGTCTTAAATTTTATTGTGGAATGCGGAAGCGCAATGTTTTTTTTTCTTCAAATTCTTATTGTCACAAAGTCTTATTAATTCTTGGTCATTATGTTGGCATCTTGCTAAATCAGCAGAATTAATCGGTGACAGTATATCAATTTGTTCTATACGTGATAGTGGATCTGCTACAATATTATCACGTCCGCTTTATCATCATCATCTCAGCCGAAAGACGTCCACTGCTGAACATAGGCCTCCCCCAAAGTTTTTCCACTCCGCTTATGTTTTGAATATTGGTGTAATATTGCAAATTAAAATCCAATTGACGTACTCGCCGTGGCGTATCGTTTGATGATGTATTTGGGGAAAATGCTTAAGTCAAAGGTCGATGATCTGTGAAAATTGTAAACTCTAATGTCCGTAATCCGAGCAGCTCTTTATCGAATGTTTAGTTTTTTTTTTTTAGAAAAATCTTAATGATTCCCAATTACGTCCGGACTTATGTTGTAGAACAGGTAGAACTGGCGTCGGTCATAAGTGCCAGTGGGGCAGTGCAGGAGGGATAAACTGTCAAAAATGCGTTCTATGTGTTTTCCTTGCATTTATCAAAAGCTTTTTCGGCCTCTGTTGACTAAAGAATAGGGGAATTATCGTTATGTTTAGAGTCGTGCAGGTAGTCGTCTAGAATATTTTGATAGTCAGCGGCGTTCGGAAGGTTATTTCTATAAAAATTACTCATGCCTAAAAATATCCTTTATTCCTTGATTGTCTTCGGCTTAGGAAATTCCATTATTGCCTTGTACTTTTCCTCAGTTGGGCGTATATCTTGGCTCGTTATGTGATAACCTAAAAAATCTATTTCGCTCGTGAGAAAGTCACATTTTTTGAGATAAATAGTTATTGCATTCTCCTGTAAGTGTTTGAAAACTGTGTCCAAATGCTGACAAAGCGAAAGCTCATTTTCATAGCATCAGTAAATGAGCTTTCGCTTTAAGACAATCGTCAACAAAAACGAATACGAAGTCTAAATCTCTAGAGTCCATGAATCGTTGGAATGTTTGCTCTGCATTGCGTAGACCAAAAGGCGTTCTTATATATTCAACAAGTCCAAAAGGAGTGATAATAGCAGTTTTTTTCATATCTTTGACAGGAATACAGTGGTAGGGCTTCTGAATATAAATTTTGTTGAAGATAAAAAATCTTCAGCTTCTCTAATATATGTATAAGTGAAATCGGTTAATCGTGGAATTGAATATTTATCAGGTACAGTCGCGTTATTGAGCATTCGATAATCTCCACATGGTCTCCATTTACCATTCTTTTTCTTGACTATGAGCTCGATATCCAACAGGCATTTGACAGACCCTACCGACAGCTACTTCACGATCCTGGAATCCTATTTGTCTGAAAGGATATTCTACGTTAAAGAAGCTGGAGAAAGCTCAGATTTTATGGAATCAAGGATCCCCCAAGGATCAGTACTTGGACCTACTCTGTACACACACAGTTGATCTACCAACTTCACCTGATGTCACTAGGGCAACGTTTGCTGACGATACAGCACTACTTGCGAGTGATAAATACCCAAAGCGAGCATAAGTGATAAGTACTTCAAACTGCACTAACAAAAGTGCATAATTGGCTCCAGGACTGGAAAATCAGAGCAAGTGCTGCTAAATCAGTACACATAACATTAACTCTTAGACAGGGCAACTGCCCACCAGTGAAACTTGGAGATAGCACTCTACCACACAGACTGTGTCAAATATCTGGGTATGCATATTGATCGCCGCTTAACATGAATACAACACATTAAAGCCAAAAGATATGAGATCTCAACCAGACATAGAAATCTTTATTGGATGTTAGGACGAAATTAAAAATTGTCACTGGACAACAAGCTTCTAATATATCAGACAATTATAAAGCCGATCTGGATGTTCAACTATGAGGCTCTGCAAAAGACTCCACCATACAAAGAGTACAAAACAAGATTCTGAAGTCTATAGCAAACGTACCATGGTATATCACCAATGCCGAACTGCACCAACACCTGTCAATCAATACAGTGAAGGAGGAAATACGAAATTCCTCTGAAAAATATAAGAAACGGCTAACAAAACACCCTAATGAACTGGCGCGCCAGTTGACCATCCAAGTCAAGCGATACAATATCCTAGAGCTACATAACCGATAGTACCAAATATGAGTTGATGCTCTTACCGGAGAGCCCACTCTGCACGCGAACAGCTGAAACATCACATCCGCTCATAGTCCCAGGACTGATTGCTGATTACATAACAACACAAAAAAAATGTGCAAAAGACTAGCCCACGGGCTATCCGAAGGGCGACAAATATCAAGCTCTATCATATTTTGAAATTCATTTTCAGCAATATGATATTTATCGGGAGGTAATTTTCTTGCACGTGCTGATACAGGCGGTCCTTTAGTGATAATATGATAATGATTCGTAATATCCTCGTATTTTTAAGTAAGCGTTATTTCACTATATGTCTTGATTTTTGTACGTTTAGCGGCATAAAGTTGTTCATTTTGTATAAATGAATGTCTCTGTGGCTTGCCAATAACTGAAATGTTCGCTCCCGTGTCAATCAAAAATCTCATACCACTTTTTCGGTTGGTAATAGTGAGGCGGTTGGACGGGTGAATAAGCACAGATCCGCCGTAGTCTGTGCTTTAATTAGTTTCACTGGTCCCTTGAGTTTATATTCGTGATTCCAATCACATGGCTTATTACATTTTCTTGCATACTTTAAGTATTTATTGTGGTAGAAACAAAGGTGTCTTCTTTCCTGTCTGTATACTCTTGTACTCGACCTCGATAATAATAAATTTTATTTGTACTAAAATTCAAGTTACAAAAATGAAATGAATACCAACAATAAAAATCGACAGGGAATATTGACGATTATAATAACTATAAGTGCTACGTCGATAGTCTCAGCGATCGCGCTGGATTGAGCTTAGTTCCAATTGCATTTTATACCTTTAAACGAGCAATTCTTGTATATATGTATGCATATAAATATATAATCTGAATCTGGGAAACGGCTCCAATGATTTTCATGAAATTTAGTATGCAGGGGGTTACGGGGGTGAAAAATCTATCTAGCTAGGTTTCATTTTTAGAAAACGTCGTTTTATTAGTGTTTTCACCCAATTTAAATCTGCTACAATATCATTAAAATACGAAGGTAGATTTAGCTTCCATCTACAAGATTGAAATAGCTCAGGGGGAAATAGAGCGGACTCTAGTCCAGAAGTCCCCCGAATCGAGTCCACAGGACTGTTTTTTCCCCTTTTTTTTTTCTAGTTCCTTCTTATATGAGAAAAAGTAATTTAAAAAAAAACGAGCAACGCTCGGTCACCCAGGTACTTTTTGCTAACTGTGCTAATATGCATGTCATTGCGCCGTCGTCTATTTTGTTTATATTTTCGTTAATAGCTGATGCCTCGCCTCCAATTCGTTAATATTTTGTCAGTGATCTGGCTAATCTTGTTGATTTCCATGTCCTCTGTGTGTGACAGCTGTACTATTGGGTAGTAGTTGTGATGGTTTTTGGTCGCCGAGATCTATTTCCGACAATATTTGTGAAAGGGGGCTAGACGGAAAAAATTCTTACGAAATCACCGACACTTTAATGTCGATGATTTTTTGTGTCGGTGGCAAAAGTCACCGACCGCTGTGCGGCGTGCGCATGTTTCTCTGTCTATCTCTTTCTCTCTCTCTATCTCTCTTATAGAAAGCAAGCCAGATATTGTCATTTCTATTTATATATACAGGTTGTCCCAGAAAATAGTGTCAAGCGGAAGCCCAGAGGTAGAGCACCTTTAGAGGTACCCGTATCACTCCATGTATGTTCCGCGATTTTTCGTAGTTTACGAGTTATAACTTCTTTTAATTTTTTATACCCAATTCCGATTTCCAATACATTTTTAGTCGCAGTCAGGCGAGTAGTTGAGATACAGGTCTGAGTTTTTTTTCTTAATTACCTGAATAATAGACCTAGTAGATGCATAAACTTTTGTTACCAAAATTGTGACCAATAAGCTTTAAAAAAAAAGCAATGTGCAATAAGTGGAAATTCAGATTTTATCTAAAATGTTTGAGGACATTTTAATAATAAAAGTTACATAAAAAGCAATTTGCAAAAAGTGGAAATTCAGATTTTATCTAAAATGTTTGAGGACATTTTAATAATAAAAGTTACAAAACTTTTTTCTTTCTAACCAATTTTAAAAACTTGTCCATTTTATCAGCTATGTATCCTGTAAATTTCATTGAGCTGTCTTTACAGCTTCCGACTCAAAATTTGATCTAAATAACACAAAGTCAAAATTTTAAATTTGAATGGGTGAATGGAAAAGATATTAAAACTTAATAATTGTTGTTTAATGTGTCTTAATGTCACATTTTTTTAAAAATTTCATTCTTCCTGCTCTATTGAGACTCTACATCTTCTAAAGAAGTTCTCTTTTGGTCTTATGAATGCCATTCTATTGTTTTTCCCTGTTTCCTCTGCATCTCTCAATGTCGATCTTAATTCTGGTAAATTTCTTATTTCTTTGGCGTACACTCATTCTTTATTGTAACCCCAAACGAAAAAGTCAGTGGGGTTCAGGTCTGGGGACCCTGCTGGCCACGCAAGAGACCCACCGTGACCAATCCACATTTCAACCAATCTTTTATTTAAATATTGCCTGACAATCGACATGTGGCAAGGTGCACCGTATTTTTTAAATGTCATGTTTCTGCGCAGTTCTAAATCTACATAGTAGAAATATTGTGAAATATTTGAAAATGTATCTAAATGTACTTTTGAAAATGTAAATAAAAAGAAAGATCCACTGCTGAAAAAAATTGCTTAGCTGAGTATCTTGCTGGAGTCTTCTCAGTTTAAGTGTATTCCAAACCGGTGGTAGAGTCAATTGTAACGTTCATAAGTGCCTTACCAGGGCCTAAACTGAATAAATGAGTTTTTGAATTGATTTGATTTGACATCTTCTAATAATCCATTTAGGTCTTGTTCTAAAAAGATTAATTGAAATTTGGATTGATCACGGTTTTTGCGTGGCAGATACCGTCCCCAGATCTTAACCCCATTGACTTTATCGTTTGGGGTTACTATAAAGTATGAGTGTATGCCAAAGAAATAAGAAATTTAACAGAATTAAGATTGATATTGAGAGATGCAGAGGAAACAGTGAAAAACAACAGAATTCATAACACCAAAAGAGAACTTCTTTAGAAGATGTAGAGTCTGAATAGAGCAGTAATAATAAAATTTAAAAAAAAATGTGACATTAAGACACACTAAACAACAATTATTAAGTTTTAATATCTTTTCCATTCACCCATTCAAATTTTTAATTTCGTTTTCCGTTTACTCTGTGTTATTTAGATCAAATTTTGAGTCGGAAGCTGTAAAGATAGCTCAATGAAATTTACAGGATACATAGCTGATAAAATGGACAAGTTTTTAAAATTGGTTAGAAAGAAAAAAGTTATGTAACTTTTATTATTAAAATGTCCTCAAACATTTTAGATAAAATCTGAATTTCCACTTTCTTGCAAATTGCTTTTTTTTAAAGCTTAATGGTCACAATTTTAGTAACAAACGTTTATGCATCTACTAGGTCTATTATTCAGGTAATTAAGAAAAAAAACTCAGACCTGTATTTCAACTACTCGCCTGACTGCGACTAAAAATGTATTGAAAAGCGGAATTCGATAAGAAGTTATAACTCGTAAACTACTAAAAATCGCGGAACATACATGTAGTGATACGGGTACCTCTAAAGGTGCTCTACCTCTGGGCTTCCGCTTGACACTATTTTCTGGGACACCCTGTATATTATAGATATGGCCAGCTTTATACAGATAGCAGCCAGATACAGGATGTAGGTAATTATATACAGGTTGTCCCTGGAAGTATGGATCAAATCGAACAGGGGCGTGGGCAAGGTAATTTCCAAACTTTTTAACTCTGTGAATGTCGGTCCAATTTTTAGGGTTCCGTACCTCAAAAGATAAATAAAGGAACCCTTATAAGATCACTTTCTTGTCCGACTGTCTGTCTATCCATGTGTCACCACCGATTTTCTCAGGAACGGGTGGACCTAGCAAGTTGAAATTTATACCAGAAATTTATAGATCAAATTTTGAGTCGGAAGCTGTAAAGATAGCTCAATGAAATTTACAGGATACATAGCTGATAAAATGGACAAGTTTTTAAAATTGGTTAGAAAGAAAAAAGTTATGTTACTTTTATTATTAAAATGTCCTCAAACATTTTAGATAAAATCTGAATTTCCACTTTTTTGCAAATTGCTTTTTTTTAAAGCTTATTGGTCACAATTTTAGTAACAAAGGTTTATGCATCTACTAGGTCTATTATTCAGGTAATTAAGAAAAAAAACTCAGACATGTATCTCCACTACTCGCCTGACTGCGACTAAAAATGTATTGAAAATCGGAATTGGGTATAAATTAAAAATAAAAAACAAAAACCGACTTCAAAACTGTAACCTATACCTATGTACAAACATAAACTAAAAAGTAAAGAATAATATTTTAATTTCAAAGCAAGAGCCTTAAAGGACAATCAACAAAATTATTGATATTTATATATCTATTTAATATTTATAAACAGTTCTTTTTGGAGTCGGTGCCATTCAAGAAGAAGGACAGTTTTGAACTGGACACGAAGTGTTCATACGAGAAAACGTCTTACGACACCTCTCCTTACGGTAATGTTCCTTAGGTCTGCGCCGTCGCTCCCCTACTTTTCCAAAGTTTGTTACAAAGGCAGAATTAAACTGTCCTTCTTGGCTGGCACCGACTCCAAAAAGAACTGTTTATAAATATTAAATAGATATATAAATATCAATAATTTTGTTGATTGTCCTTTAAGGCTCTTGCTTTGAAATTAAAATATTATTCTTTACTTTTTAGTTTATGTTTGTACATAGGTATAGGTTACAGTTTTGAAGTCGGTTTTTGTTTTTTATTTTTAAAAATAACTTTATTTTTTAATTTTTAAAGTTTATTCCTTATTATATGTTATCCTAGGCAAAACTAGTTTGTCCTGAAATCGGGTCTGGCCGGTAAAATATAATATATAACTAGCGGGCCCGGCAGACGTCGTCCTGCCCTGAAATTAAAACAAATCTTGGAACTCGATTCCAGCGCCACCTACCGGGTCCAATTGTATTTTAAAACCATCGAAGAACCCATTGAAGTATACACACGAAATTTCATCCAAATCCAAAAAGTCACGCTCAACGACTCAGTTTGATTCACTAAGGTTTATCAAACGAGATAGATTTTTTTTCGTTTTTGTTGATTTTCTCAAAAAGTGCTTAATCAATTTCGACAAAATTTTAATGGGACCACCTCTGAAGTAGGATCTACCAAACAAAAAAAGAATCATCAAAATCTATTCATAATTGGCAGAGAAATCGAGTAACAAACATACAAAAAAAAAAAAACATAGACGAATTGAGAACCTCCTCCTTTTTTTTGAAGTCGGTTAAAAATTAAAAGTTATAACTCGTAAACTACGAAAAATCGCGGAACATACATGGAGTGATACGGGTACCTCTAAAGGTGCTCTACCTCTGGGCTTCCGCTTGACACTATTTTCTGGGACAAAAAAAACATTTCTAATTATATATATATACAGGATATATATATAAATAGAAATGTTTTTTTTTTTTATATATATATATATACCCTCTCGACTTATATAACTTCGTTCCATCCGGGTGTCCCTTGACACCTCTCAAGTTTTTTTAAATTGACGCTGTTCTGATTCCTCATGGCAATCGATTAGGCGTACTTTGATGACCTTATACTTCTCTGTGGATGGCGGGGAGGTAATGAGTTCAATAACCTGGAGTATTTCGTCCTTTGATAGCTTCGTTACAACCGTGTAGTACTAGTAATCGTCGCCGTGCTTCTGTGGTGCTAATATGGCTTATAGTTGCGTAAACCATAATCTGAGTTGGTCCCTCCAAAACTCTGGAATGTGGGATAAAATGGTGGTTCCAGCTGATACTTCCAATGTTTCTTGTTGACTGCTGCTTGATTTGCAAGGTGACTGAGTCATGTTGTTTGTTTTATTTTGAGGTTGGTTTTTTATTTGTTAATAATTATTTTATTAACATTTGGAAATGTTAGACTGCCATGTATATATACTCCGAGTAGCTCTTTTCAATTCCTATCGAATGTTGAGTTAAATTGATTTTTTTTGAGAAAAATCCTAATGGTTCCCAATTACGTCCGGACTTATGTTGTAGAACAGGTAGAACTGGCGTCGGTCATAAGTGCCAGTGGGGCGGTGCCGGATGGATGAACTGTCAAAAATGCGTTCTATGTGTTTTTCTTGCGTTTATCAAAAGCTTTTTCAGCCTCTGTTGACAAAAGAATAGAGGAATTATCATTATTTTTAGAGTCGTGCAGGTAGTCGTTTAGAATATTTTGATAGTCAGCGGCGTTCGGAAGGTTATTTCTATAAAAATTACTCATGCCTAAAAATATCCTTTATTCCTTGATTGTCTTCGGCTTAGGAAATTCCATTATTGCCTTGTACTTTTCCTCAGTTGGACGTATATCTTGGCTCGTTATGTGATAACCTAAAAAATCTATTTCGCTCGTGAGAAAGTCACATTTTTTGAGATTAATAGTTATTACATTCTCCTGTAAGTGTTTGAAAACTGTGTCCAAATGCTGACAAAGCGAAAGCTCATTTTTATAGCATCAGTAAATGAGCTTTCGCTTTAAGACAATCGTCAACAAAAACGAATACGAAGTCTAAATCTCTAGAGTCCATGAATCGTTGGAATGTTTGCTCTGCATTGCGTAGACCAAAAGGCGTTCTTATATATTCAACAAGTCCAAAAGGAGTGATAATAGCAGTTTTTTCCACATCTTTGACAGGAATACAGTGGTAGGGCTTCTGAATATAAATTTTGTTGAAGATAAAAAATCTTCAGCTTCTCTAATATATGTATAAGTG
Source organism: Ochropacha duplaris (assembly GCA_951361185.1). NCBI lineage: Eukaryota > Metazoa > Arthropoda > Insecta > Lepidoptera > Drepanidae > Ochropacha > Ochropacha duplaris. The sequence continues at coordinate 7,148,184 of OX592712.1, read as the reverse complement.
AAATCGGTTAATCGTGGAATTGAATATTTATCAGGTACAGTCGCGTTATTGAGCATTCGATAATCTCCACATGGTCTCCATTTACCATTATTTTTCTTGACTATGAGCTCGATATCCAACAGGCATTTGACAGACCCTACCGACAGCTACTTCACGATCCTGGAATCCTATTTGTCTGAAAGGATATTCTACGTTAAAGAAGCTGGAGAAAGCTCAGATTTTTATGAAATCAAGGCAGGTGTCCCCCAAGGATCAGTACTTGGACCTACTCTGTACACACACAGTTGATCTACCAACTTCACCTGATGTCACTAGGGCAAAGTTTGCTGACGATACAGCACTACTTGCGAGTGATAAATACCCAAAGCGAGCATAAGTGATAAGTACTTCAAACTGCACTAACAAAAGTGCATAATTGGCTCCAGGACTGGAAAATCAGAGCAAGTGCTGCTAAATCAGTACACATAACATTAACTCTTAGACAGGGCAACTGCCCACCAGTGAAACTTGGAGATAGCACTCTACCACACAGACTGTGTCAAATATCTGGGTATGCATATTGATCGCCGCTTAACATGGATACAGCACATTAAAGCCAAAAGATATGAGATCTCAACCAGACATAGAAATCTTTATTGGATGTTAGGACGAAATTAAAAATTGTCACTGGACAACAAGCTTCTAATATATCAGACAATTATAAAGCCGATCTGGATGTTCAACTATGAGGCTCTGCAAAAGACTCCACCATACAAAGAGTACAAAACAAGATTCTGAAGTCTATAGCAAACGTACCATGGTATATCACCAATGCCGAACTGCACCAACACCTGTCAATCAATACAGTGAAGGAGGAAATACGAAATTCCTCTGAAAAATATAAGAAACGGCTAACAAAACACCCTAATGAACTGGCGCGCCAGTTGACCATCCAAGCCAAGCGATACAATATCCTAGAGCTACATAACCGATAGTACCAAATATGAGTTGATGCTCTTGCTGGAGAGCCCACTCTGCACGCGAACAGCTGAAACATCACATCCGCTCATAGTCCCAGGACTGATTGCTGATTACATAACAACACAAAAAAAATGTGCAAAAGACTAGCCCACGGGCTATCCGAAGGGCGACAAATATCAAGCTCTATCATATTTTGAAATTCATTTTCAGCAATATGATATTTATCAGGAGGTAATTTTCTTGCACGTGCTGATACAGGCGGTCCTTTAGTGATAATATGATAATGATTCGTAATATCCTCGTATTTTTAAGTAAGCGTTATTTCACTATATGTCTTGATTTTTGTACGTTTAGCGGCACAAAGTTGTTCATTTTGTATAAATGAATGTCTCTGTGGCTTGCCAATAACTGAAATGTTCGCTCCCGTGTCAATCAAAAATCTCATACCACTTTTTCGGTTGGTAATAGTGAGGCGGTTGGACGGGTGAATAAGCACAGATCCGCCGTAGTCTGTGCTTTAATTAGTTTACCTGGTCCCTTGAGTTTATATTCGTGATTCCAATCACATGGCTTATTACATTTTCTTGCATACTTTAAGTATTTATTGTGGTAGAAACAAAGGTATCTTCTTTCCTGTCTGTATGCTCTTGTACTCGACCTCGATAATAATAAATTTTATTTGTACTAAAATTCAAGTTACAAAAATGAAATGAATACCAACAATAAAAATCGACAGGGAATATTGACGATTATAATAACTATAAGTGCTACGTCGATAGTCTCAGCGATCGCGCTGGATTGAGCTTAGTTCCAATTGCATTTTATACCTTTAAACGAGCAATTCTTGTATATATGTATGCATATTAATAAATCTTGTTAGTATGTAAAATTGTTTATTCCAATCTGTCAATTGAGATATACACTTTTTTATATAGACTCGTAAAGAGGTTTGCAATATACCACATCTCTCCCCTCCTAGCTGTTGTGGATCAAGGGTGCACCCAAGAGTTGGTCGAGGTGTCGGCGCCAGACTTCACCGTTGTCGGTGCGAACTTCGTAGTGTAGTTGGCCCAAACGTTTTATGATGCGTCCAAACTGCCATCGCTGCGTGGCACTCGTGTAGTCACGAGCTTGTACCCGATCGCCTTGGTTGAACTCTCTGACATTGACCTCCTGGCGCTTTGGTGCGGTTTGCTTTTCTTTTCTCAAAAACATAGCATGTAGTGCCGTGCGTATTTCTCTGCCAAACATAAGCTGGTACGGAGTTTGACCATTAGCATTTGGCGTCCGTCGGAGACGAGTTTACACTGTCACTAATTTCTCTACTAGGCTACCTCCTTCCCCCTCTACGCTTCGTAAGATTCTCTTAACTGTCTGCACAAAACGCTCAGCTTGCCCATTGGTTGCAGAGTGGTATGGAGCGGAGGTCTTATGAATGATCATACAATCTTTTAAGTATTTTTCGAACTCTTCCGAAACGAACTATCGACCATTGTCTGAAACCAAGACATGAGGTGTCCCAAAGGTGCAAAATAGTTCTTTCAATTTTTGTATGCACCAAGAGCTTGTAGTTGACTTGGTTGGTATAATCTCAGTCCATTTTGAGAATGCATCTACAATAATTAAAAGTTGGTGTCCGTGCACAGGTCCAGCGAAATCAATATGAAGTCTTTGCCAGGGGCTATTTGGCTGTTCCCAATGGTGCAGTGGTGCTTTTTCTGGTTCATTTTGTTGCAATCTACAGGTTCTACATGACTTGACTTTGGTCTCAATCTCGTTGTCAATTCCTTTCCAGTATACGAAACTGCGAGCCAATAGCTTCATCTTTACAATGCCTGGGTGACCGAGGTGTAGTTCGTCTAGCACTTGTTCGCGTAGTGCTTTTGGAATTAAGACTCGTGATCCTCTCAATAAACAACCATAATGCAAAGTAAATTCATTGTCCATGTAACCAAGTGTTTTTAGTGATTGGCCAGTTTCTAATGCGTGTAGCAAAGATGTACAGTCGGCGTCATTTCTTGTTTCAGTTGCTATGACATCTGGATTAATATTAATGGTATGGATTTGCTGAAATTGAAAACTGTAATTCTGTTCAATTCTGTTGGTCTTGGTGTTTTCTATTGGAAACCTGGATAAATAATCAGCATTTGAGTTGTTCGCCGAAGTTCTGTATTCAATTTTGTAGTCAAATCCAGATAAGAAGTGAGCATAGTGAAACAGCCTCATCGTACTGATTGCTGGTAGCGTTTGATGTGGGTGGAAAATTACTGTCAGTGGTTTATGGTCTGTAACGAGGATGAATTTCCGACCGTAACAATAGTAGAAAAACTTTTTCAATCCCCAGTGTATCGCTGTAGCTTCCTTATCGATTTGACTGTAATTCTTCTCGCTAGCAGACAGCGTTCTCGAAGCGAATGCTATAGGTCTTTCTGATCCATCTGGAAGTCTATGTGACAGTACTGCCCCGAGTCCCAGTGGGGATGCGTCTGTTGAAAGCACTAACGGCTTCTTAGAGTCAAAGTGTATCAGTACTCTTTCACTTACAATTTCTTTCTTTATTTGTATAAAAGCTTGTTCACACTCTGCAGACCATAGGAAGCTTGATTCTTTCTTTAGTAAGTTGTTTAGTGGGTTCGTGATCGATGCAAAATTTGGTATGAATTTGTTGTAAAAATTTGCTATCCCAAGAAATGTTCTTAATTCTGCTGTATTGGTTGGGTGTTGTGTTTTTACTATTGCGTTTATCTTGTCCCTGTTTTTGTGTAGACCTTCTTTGTCGATAGTGTGTCCAAGGTAATTTATACTTGTTTGGAAAAAATTGCACTTGTCTTTGTTTACTCGAAGGTTACTTCCTTTTAGTTTATCGAGTACGAGTTTGAGTCTCTGTAATAGTTGTATTTTGTTAGCTCCTTGTATAATTATATCGTCGAAGAAACATTTAACGCCTTCTAGGCCTTTTAACAGTTTGTCCATGAACTTCTGCCATAGGCTTGGAGCGACCTTAACTCCGAACATGAGCCTATTTACTCTGTAAGTTCCTTTATGTGTACTGAGTGTTTGTAGCATTGCGCTCTCTTCATCCATCACCATGTTTAGGTACGCCTGAGTTATATCTAGTGCACAAAATAGTTTACCTCCATTCATCTCTGTGAAAATATCTTCAATCATAGGTATTGGATATTGTTCATCTTGTATAATTTTGTTTAGGGTAACCTTATAATCAGCGCATAATCGGATATTCCCATTAGGTTTGACAACTGGTACTACTGGAGTACCCCACTCAGAGTGGTCAACTTTCGTGATGACACCATGTGTGCATAGTCGCTCTATTTCTTCATCTACTTTGGTTTTTAAAGCGTAAGGTATTCTACGTGGTCTAATAAAAATTGGCTTAGAGTTCTCTTTCAGGTTTAGGTGTCCTCTGTAATTGGGTATTTCGCCCGTTTCGGTCGTTTCTGAAGACTCTGAAGACTGATGTCTTGTAGAGCTCCAAAAGCTGGTCTAATTCTATGTTTTCAGTAGGTTGTATTGCTTTTATGTCTGCTAAATTAAGTTCTTTCATCCAGCTGCGGCCAAAAATGGGGTCAACGTTGTTGTTGATAACGTACAGTTTTCCGTGGAATTCTTTTCCTTGGCATCTGCATTGAACGTATGCCACGCCTGTTGGGTTAATTACTTCTCCCGTGTAAGTTCTGAGTTTTAAATTTGTCTTAAAAATTCTTTTTCCAATGTTTAGTTTTTGAAAGTCTCGTAATGACATTGAAGTTAGTGTAGCTCCAGTGTCAAATTCCATTTTTATCTTAACGTTTTCAATATGTACCGTTACCATATATTTTTCAGATGATTCTTCAGATATGATATTAATATCATTCCAGTCATCATGATCACCTGTCATTGAGTCTTCTAATAGGTTCGTATTAAGTTTATTCTTGTTAAGACTCGCATCAGATTGGCGCTGAAAGCAAACGCGGGCTAGGTGACCGACTTTATTGCATTTATGGCATGTAACATTTATAGCGCCACATTTGTTTAACTCGTGATTCGCAGCACCACAGCGGAAGCATTTCCCTTTTAGATCGTTAGGTGTAATTTGTCTTGGACTTGGTCCTGGTCCAGCCGGTCTCTTGTAGGGGGTGATTTTGTTGATGTGGTCACTACTGGTACTTGGTTGTTCATTAGTAATCATTGTTGCGTTTTCTGCCTTACCCATTTCAATAGATATCGCAATCTGTGTCAGTGATTTGAATGTATATACTGTTCGGTCTTGTAAGATTTTTGTACGTGCATCGCTATCTTTCAACCCCCTTATAAATTGTACAGACAAAAAGCTTTCTGATGTATTTTTCAGACAGTGTTGGCAATTGAATTCACAGTTAGTGGTAAGTTTCTTCAACTCTGCGGCGTACTGCGCTACAGTTTCATCAGCTTTTTGCGTTCTTGTTATGAATTTATGTTGTAGCGCCCATTTGCTAGGTTTTGGGTCTAAGTAGTCTTCAAGTATTTCAGTAATATCAGTAAATGACATATTCATTGGTTCTTCCGGTAATGTTAAATCGCAAAGTTTCTCGTGGAGCTCTGGTGATAATGTTGACAGTAAGATATTTGATTTCATGTGTGCTTCCGATATGTTATTCAATCGAAAATATACTTCTAGTCTTTTTTTGAAATTGTTGAAAGTTTCTGATTGTTGTAGGGGTTGAAATTGTATCTTCGGTGTATTTCTATGCCTAGATTCAGTTTGTTTTATGTGTTGTTGGCCATGTTGCTGACCTCCATTCTGTGTCTGTTTTGTTAAAAGTGTTGTTGTTATCGTTGTATGAAGTTCTTCGAACTCGTACCTGTATTCTTGTTCTTGATCATAAGCGTCATCGTCCTTGTCGTCGACGGTTTTGTTCTCGATTTTTTCTTGTACCTCCCGTATAGCCAGGATCGTCTCCTTCAGGCTCTGGAAGCGAGCAGTAATGTCTTCGTCAGACATCGTTGCCCTCTGATCGACATGTGTGTCGAGTCGCGTGAGCATCCCGCGTAGGGTGCCACGATATTTTCTTAGTTTGTCCATATCATTATCAATTTACACAATGTTTATTTGGTTTTTGCTCGTCGCCAATAATAAATCTTGTTAGTATGTAAAATCGTTTATTCCAATCTGTCAATTGAGACATACACTTTTTTATATAGACTCGTAAAGAGGTTTGCAATAATAAATATATAATCTGAATCTGGGAAACGGCTCCAATGATTTTCATGAAATTTAGTATGCAGGGGGTTTCGGGGGTGAAAAATCTATCTAGCTAGGTTTCATTTTTTGAAAACGTCGTTTTATTAGTGTTTTCACCCAATGTAAATCTGCTACAATATCATTAAAATACGAAGGTAGATTTAGCTTCCATCTACAAGATTGAAATAGCTCAGGGGGAAATAGAGCGGACTCTAATCCAGAAGTCCCCCGGATCGAGTCCACAGGACTGTTTTTCCCCCCCTTTTTTTTCTAGTTCCTTCTTATATGAGAAAAAGTAATTTAAAAAAAAACGAGCAACGCTCGGTCACCCAGGTACTTTTTGCTAACTGTGCTAATAATGCATGTCATTGCGCCGTCGTCTATTTTGTTTATATTTTCGTTAATAGCTGATGCCTCGCCTCCGATTCGTTAATATTTTGTCATGGAGGGATGAACTGTCAAAAATGCGTTCTATGTGTTTTTCTTGGCCTCTGTTGACCAAAGAATAGGGAAATTATCATTCGTCTAAAATATTTGGATAGTCAGCGGCGTTCGGAAGGTTATTTTTATAAAAATTAATCATGCCTAAAAATATCCTTTATTCTTTGAAATTCCTCTCCTTGGCTTAGGAAATTCCTCTCCTTGGCTCGTTATGTGATAACCTAAAAAATCTATTTCGCTCGTGAGAAAGACACATTTTTTGAGATTAATGGTTATTACATTCTCCTGTATGTGTTTGAAAACTATGTCCAAATGCTGACAAAGCGAAAGCTCATTTTCTTAGCATCAGTAAATGAGCTTTCGCTTTAAGACAATCGTCAACAAAAACGAATACGAAGTCTAAATCTCTGGAGAGTCCTTGAATCGTTGGAATGTTTGCTTTGCATTGCGTAGACCAAAAGGCGTTCTTATATATCCAAAAAGTCCAAAAGAAGTGATAATAGCAGTTTTTTCCACATCATTGACAGGAATACAGTGGTAGGGCTTCTGAATATAAATTTTGCTGAAGACAAAAAATCTTCAGCTCCTCTAATCTATAATAATTAATAATAATTTAATAATTTATTTCCAAAAACTTTACAATCTTTTTGTCAGCTTAATGTACTTAATATTGTTTCGAGACGTGATTTGGCCTCTGACTCTCAAACTAGGAAACACCTGTGTTTTGAGTCAATCAGTGGATTCTCGCTCTAACTATTAATGTACCCAAAATGTAGCACAGAGTGTCTGAGATGCTCAAAGACCATCGTGAGCAATGCGTCGAGGGTGGGGTCGCCATCACAGTCTCTGAGCGCGACGAGCGGACGCCTCTTCTTTGGCTCTGAGACACGCAGGCTCGGGGGCACCGCCCTCGAGGGGGAGGGTCCTCCGCACAGAGTTAACACAAAAAGTAAAAGGCAAAACAAGTAAAAGACAAGTACAGTAAAGATTATTTTCACAACACTAGTGAGCTGTTCGTGTATTAGGCTTAGAAGAAAAACTTTAATGGTGCAGTCTATGCAAACGCACCACTAGTGTCACTATCACTGTCACTTATTATGCCAAACGTCAATGTTAGACGTAAAACGTCAAACATCAAATGTCAATCTTACCAATTAAGATGGCGTCCAATTCGCACTTACACTAGAAAAACTTCACTATCGCACTGTCACAAGGGTCACTTTCCCGTACACTCGCCCGCCCAGCCAAGGGGTTGGGGGGGCACACGTCTCGCTTCTCACTCGCGCTCCAATATGGTCCTACGGGACGGGTAGTACAATGGCCGAAACTTTGTCGTGACGTCCGTCCTCGACAAGAGCCAGCGACGAATTAGTCGATAGGGACATAATTCCACCTTCCTTCCCATAGCCTGACCAACCTTGCGGTCATACAAGCCGAATCACGGGGATCGCAAGGTACATGACGGTGCCACCCAGCTTTACCCCTACAAAGTGTGGAATTCCCTGCCCGCAGGTTTTACGTGCAAACAGGGTTTGACCACACGTTGTCCCCTGCTAACACCCCGAAAGGAGGTGCGCGAATCGGATCCTTTTTCTGTCGGTGCTGATTAGCACAGAGACGACACATTGACGGACTTCGTCGTCGGGTTCTGCAGTCGCTTGAAGTTTGCGCTGTCGTTCCCGCCGTCATTTGGTGCTCCGCATCCTGTGCCATTCGTTGGCAAAGCGCCGCAGCCGTGCGAAGTTCCCCTCCGTGCTGACCAGTTCCTGAAAATAAACCGGTCCCACGTCCGTCCTTTCAAACGGTCTGCCGTCAGATCCGGGTTTGATGAGGGGGGGGGGACCCCCGGGGGAGCTGACATGTCAAAATATACAGAACACTACTAGTATATCGGATGCAAACAATAAAAAATAAAATAAAGTTATATACGCTTAATAAACGCTTGACAAACGTCAGATGCTAAACGTTAACGTCAACGTCAAATGTCACTGTCACTATAAACTAAAAAATGGCGTCCAAATCGCACTAACACTAGAAAAACTAAGAATTAAGGTAGAACTGGCGTCGGTCATAAGTGCCAGTGGGGCGGTGCCGGATGGATGAACTGTCAAAAATGCGTTCTATGTGTTTTTCTTGCGTTTATCAAAAGCTTTTTCAGCCTCTGTTGACAAAAGAATAGAGGAATTATCATTATTTTTAGAGTCGTGCAGGTAGTCGTTTAGAATATTTTGATAGTCAGCGGCGTTCGGAAGGTTATTTCTATAAAAATTACTCATGCCTAAAAATATCCTTTATTCCTTGATTGTCTTCGGCTTAGGAAATTCCATTATTGCCTTGTACTTTTCCTCAGTTGGGCGTATATCTTGGCTCGTTATGTGATAACCTAAAAAATCTATTTCGCTCGTGAGAAAGTCACATTTTTTGAGATTAATAGTTATTACATTCTCCTGTAAGTGTTTGAAAACTGTGTCCAAATGCTGACAAAGCGAAAGCTCATTTTTAAACGACTTCAAAAAAGGAGGAGGTTATATGTTCGACTGTATGTTTTTTTTTTTTTTTTTATGTATGTTCATCGATTTTTTCGCCAATTGTCAAGCGATTTTCAAATATTTTTTTTTGTTTGAAAGAGTATACTTCGGCGGTGGTCCCATTATCACCAAGTCAGGATCTGATGATGGGATCCTGGCGGAAAACGAGGGCAACCCTCAAATTTTATAAGAATTGTCAACCGATTTTCAAAATTCTTTTTTCATTTGCAAGAGTATACTTCGGCGGTAGACCCACTGTCACCAAGTCAGGATCTGATGATGGGATCCTGGCGAAAATGAGGGCAACCCTCAAATTTTATAAGAATTTACAGTATTTTTCATTCATATACGTACTTATCAAAGCTATTTCTATCTGGTAGTCATCATCTTATGTTGCAGAGCTGATGATGGAAGGTACAACTCCTTAAAGGTTAGGATTTAGGCAAAAATCTGTAAATATTATGGGCTAATATTTATAATTCATATACTTTCTAAAGCTATTCAGATATTTGCATCTGGTAGTCAGCATCTCATGTTGCTGAGCTGATGATGGTAGGTCAAACTCCTTAACGGCTAGGAGTTAGGGGATATTTCTTTAAATATTATAGTCACGTTTAGACTCGTATCGTCGTCTCTTTGTATATTCAAATGAGCTGATGATAGAAGGTAAACTCTTTATCGGTTAGGAGTTAGAATATACGTTGTCCTAGATATGAAATGAAACGCAATATCAAGTAGCTGCTGAGAAAGAAGCCTTAATCATTTAGGATGAATATTCTTTATTTTCATTAAAAGTTAATCTATTTATGTATTCCCTCATCTAATAGCGTGATGTTATTTAACTTATAGGCTTTCTCGATAAATGGGCTATCCAACAATAATATATTTTATGTAGTTACTGAGATTAGTGCGTTCAAACAAACAAACAAACTCTTCAGCTTTCTCATATTAGTATAGATAATGCAAATTAATAATAGGCTTAATTTGCTCGAAAACAATTAAATATTTCTTGAAAACATTGAAATATAAAAAATGAAAAAATAAAACTTTTTATAAAAAAATAAAAACGACTTCAAAAACCGAAAAATAAACTGAATAAGACATTAAATAAAATGGACAAAAAATATTTCAATAACTAAATAGACCAAAAACTTTACTTATGTAAACTACCTACGCACCTATTCAAATTATTATTCTATAAATACCTTTTGATCTGTTTGAAGTCGGTGCCAAGCCCAAAAATACAATGAAAGAAATAATAAATGCCTTCACAAGCACTTATGAATTGTAAGATTACCTACTTTCGCCAGATGGCAGTTCAGCCTCCCAGGGTGGAAATTAATTAATCCCTGGTTTCGGGAACTCATTCTATCTGCGGGCGGCCAGCGGTCAACCGTTTCACCGGGTCTCCCTAACCGCACGCCAACATGCTGTGCCTGCACTACTCAATAGCGACTCCACAATACCAACCAACCACCGCAGGAACACAACACCACTTGAGGGCAGTGTTATTTGGCAGCAATATTCTGTAAGGTTGAGGTACTAGCCCAGTCAGACGGCCCCATTTATGAGCAGATGTTATGCTATGTCCTACCTCCTCAAACCGCACGAAGCCTATTAAACCTGTTAGGCTTGGCACCGACTTCAAACAGATAAAAGGTATTTATAGAATAATAATTTGAATAGGTGCGTAGGTAGTTTACATAAGTAAAGTTTTTGGTCTATTTAGTTATTGAAATATTTTTTGTCCATTTTATTTAATGTCTTATTCAGTTTATTTTTCGGTTTTTGATTATAGCATCAGTAAATGAGCTTTCGCTTTAAGACAATCGTCAACAAAAACGAATACGAAGTCTAAATCTCTAGAGTCCATGAATCGTTGGAATGTTTGCTCTGCATTGCGTAGACCAAAAGGCGTTCTTATATATTCAACAAGTCCAAAAGGAGTGATAATAGCAGTTTTTTCCACATCTTTGACAGGAATACAGTGGTAGGGCTTCTGAATATAAATTTTGTTGAAGATAAAAAATCTTCAGCTTCTCTAATATATGTATAAGTGAAATCGGTTAATCGTGGAATTGAATATTTATCAGGTACAGTCGCGTTATTGAGCATTCGATAATCTCCACATGGTCTCCATTTACCATTATTTTTCTTGACTATGAGCTCGATATCCAACAGGCATTTGACAGACCCTACCGACAGCTACTTCACGATCCTGGAATCCTATTTGTCTGAAAGGATATTCTACGTTAAAGAAGCTGGAGAAAGCTCAGATTTTTATGAAATCAAGGCAGGTGTCCCCCAAGGATCAGTACTTGGACCTACTCTGTACACACACAGTTGATCTACCAACTTCACCTGATGTCACTAGGGCAAAGTTTGCTGACGATACAGCACTACTTGCGAGTGATAAATACCCAAAGCGAGCATAAGTGATAAGTACTTCAAACTGCACTAACAAAAGTGCATAATTGGCTCCAGGACTGGAAAATCAGAGCAAGTGCTGCTAAATCAGTACACATAACATTAACTCTTAGACAGGGCAACTGCCCACCAGTGAAACTTGGAGATAGCACTCTACCACACAGACTGTGTCAAATATCTGGGTATGCATATTGATCGCCGCTTAACATGGATACAGCACATTAAAGCCAAAAGATATGAGATCTCAACCAGACATAGAAATCTTTATTGGATGTTAGGACGAAATTAAAAATTGTCACTGGACAACAAGCTTCTAATATGTCAGACAATTATAAAGCCGATCTGGATGTTCAACTATGAGGCTCTGCAAAAGACTCCACCATACAAAGAGTACACAACAAGATTCTGAAGTCTATAGCAAACGTACCATGGTATATCACCAATGCCGAACTGCACCAACACCTGTCAATCAATACAGTGAAGGAGGAAATACGAAATTCCTCTGAAAAATATAAGAAACGGCTAACAAAACACCCTAATGAACTGGCGCGCCAGTTGACCATCCAAGCCAAGCGATACAATATCCTAGAGCTACATAACCGATAGTACCAAATATGAGTTGATGCTCTTGCTGGAGAGCCCACTCTGCACGCGAACAGCTGAAACATCACATCCGCTCATAGTCCCAGGACTGATTGCTGATTACATAACAACACAAAAAAAATGTGCAAAAGACTAGCCCACGGGCTATCCGAAGGGCGACAAATATCAAGCTCTATCATATTTTGAAATTCATTTTCAGCAATATGATATTTATCAGGAGGTAATTTTCTTGCACGTGCTGATACAGGCGGTCCTTTAGTGATAATATGATAATGATTCGTAATATCCTCGTATTTTTAAGTAAGCGTTATTTCACTATATGTCTTGATTTTTGTACGTTTAGCGGCATAAAGTTGTTCATTTTGTATAAATGAATGTCTCTGTGGCTTGCCAATAACTGAAATGTTCGCTCCCGTGTCAATCAAAAATCTCATACCACTTTTTCGGTTGGTAATAGTGAGGCGGTTGGACGGGTGAATAAGCACAGATCCGCCGTAGTCTGTGCTTTAATTAGTTTCCCTGGTCCCTTGAGTTTATATTCGTGATTCCAATCACATGGCTTATTACATTTTCTTGCATACTTTAAGTATTTATTGTGGTAGAAACAAAGGTGTCTTCTTTCCTGTCTGTATGCTCTTGTACTCGACCTCGATAATAATAAATTTTATTTGTACTAAAATTCAAGTTACAAAAATGAAATGAATACCAACAATAAAAATCGACAGGGAATATTGACGATTATAATAACTATAAGTGCTACGTCGATAGTCTCAGCGATCGCGCTGGATTGAGCTTAGTTCCAATTGCATTTTATACCTTTAAACGAGCAATTCTTGTATATATGTATGCATATAAATATATAATCTGAATCTGGGAAACGGCTCCAATGATTTTCATGAAATTTAGTATGCAGGGGGTTTCGGGGGTGAAAAATCTATCTAGCTAGGTTTCATTTTTAGAAAACGTCGTTTTATTAGTGTTTTCACCCAATTTAAATCTGCTACAATATCATTAAAATACGAAGGTAGATTTAGCTTCCATCTACAAGATTGAAATAGCTCAGGGGGAAATAGAGCGGTCTCTAATCCAGAAGTCCCCCGGATCGAGTCCACAGGACTGTTTTTTTCCCCCTTTTTTTTTCTAGTTCCTTCTTATATGAGAAAAAGTAATTTAAAAAAAAACGAGCAACGCTCGGTCACCCAGGTATTTTTTGCTAACTGTGCTAATAATGCATGTCATTGCGCCGTCGTCTATTTTGTTTATATTTTCGTTAATAGCTGATGCCTCGCCTCCGATTCGTTAATATTTTGTCATGGAGGGATGAACTGTCAAAAATGCGTTCTATGTGTTTTTCTTGCATTTATCAAAAGCTTTTTCGGCCTCTGTTGACCAAAGAATAGGGAAATTATCATTTGTCTAGAATATTTTGATAGTCAGCGGCGTTCGGAAGGTTATTTTTATAAAAATTAATCATGCCTAAAAATATCCTTTATTCTTTGAAATTCCTCTCCTTGGCTTAGGAAATTCCTACCGCCTCGATATTTTTTCCGCCGACTCTTGGCTTGTCGTTTCCAATAATAACCCGGCGTCTCGGCGGCGAACGGGCCAGGGACTGCCTAGGAGAAAAGCCGCTGGCCCGCTCCTCCAAAAGCGCCTCAAAGTGGTCGGGGGGGGGGGGGGGGGGGAGGGTTCTCCGCAGGCGCGGACATGTTGCAAAACTACAAGCCAAGCACTATTTTATGAAGAGTTAACACAAAAAGTAAAAGACAAGTACAGTAAAGATTATTTTCACAACACTAGTGAGCTGTTCGTGTATTAGGCTTAGAAGAAAAACTTTAATTGGTGCAGTCTATGCAAACGCACCACTAGTGTCACTATCACTGTCACTTATTATGCCAAACGTCAATGTTAGACGTAAAACGTCAAACATCAAATGTCAATCTTACCAATTAAGATGGCGTCCAATTCGCACTTACACTAGAAAAACATCACTATCGCACTGTCACAAGGGTCACTTTCCCGTACACTCGCCCGCCCAGCCAAGGGGTTGGAGGGGGGGGGCACACGTCTCGCTTCTCACTCGCGCTCCAATATGGTCCTACGGGACGGGTAGTACAATGGCCGAAACTTTGTCGTGACGTCCGTCCTCGACAAGAGCCAGCGACGAATTGGTCGATAGAGACATATTCCCACCTGCCTTCCCATGGCCTGACCAGCGGAGCAACTCGACACAAGTCCGTCCTCGACAAGAGCCAACGACAAATACGAGTCGATAGGGACATAATTCCACCTTCCTTCCCATAGCCTGACCAACCTTGCGGTCATACAAGCCGAATCACGGGGATCGCAAGGTACATGACGGTGCCACCCAGCTTTACCCCTACAAAGTGTGGAATTCCCTGCCCGCAGGTTTTACGTGCAAACAGGGTTTGACCACACGTTGTCCCCTGCTAACACCCCGAAAGGAGGTGCGCGAATCGGATCCTTTTTCTGTCGGTGCTGATTAGCACAGAGACGACACATTGACGGACTTCGTCGTCGGGTTCTGCAGTCGCTTGAAGTTTGCGCTGTCGTTCCCGCCGTCATTTGGTGCTCCGCATCCTGTGCCATTCGTTGGCAAAGCGCCGCAGCCGTGCGAAGTTCCCCTCCGTGCTGACCAGTTCCTGAAAATAAACCGGTCCCACATCCGTCCTTTCAAACGGTCTGCCGTCAGATCCGGGTTTGATGAGGGGGGAGGGACCCCCGGGGGGGCTGATATGTCAAAATATACAGAACACTACTGCAAACAATAAAAAATAAAATAAAGTTTTTTTCACCAATCCTCGTCCAACAGCGCCGCAGTTACAAATGAAAAGTTTAACATATGTAATGAAATGAAATGAAATGATGAACAATATTTAAGTTATTGCGCTCAGCCTTTGTCGTAATATAAACCCTCCCCAGACACTCCGTTATCGTCAGTAACTCTAGTGTCTATAACCCCAACTAAGCTACTTGTAGCTTGGTCATAAATGTGTATATTGCCGGCTAACAATGTAGCAATACGTTTCTTATAAATTAATGGCAGATACATGGTATCATTTGTCAACTTAAAACTATGTATAAAATTATTAATGTCAAAATAATACATTGCGTCACTATGACGATGACATAGATTGTACATTGTCATATTCATATCATATATATGTTTATTCTGTTCCTGGGATAACAGATTAGAATATGGAAAGGCACATATGACAAATTTACACTTATGTTGGCTGTGCAAGTCAAGCAACTTGTTTAAATTATTGATGATTTCCTGTTTTTGCACCGATAAACTATCTCCATAGAGTATAATTACTGTAGTATCCTTATTTAATTCTTGTGATCGAACATTATCTATTAAATGTTTATAAGGAGCACCGGGATAACATTTATTAATTACCTTTTCTTTTAATTCTTTATTTAAGATAGTTCCGAAATTTTTCCCGATTTTGTCACATATAACAATCGTTTGTTTTATTGCGTCCTGTGGTGGCTGGTTTTGATCATCTGATTGACTAATATCTACCTCTTTACTTATTTTCTGTGAAGCAGAACTAGAACTAAACACGCCGCTCGAACAGTTGCAATGATTATTATTTATCAGTGAGTTAAGACGCTCACTATTATATTCGCTTAATTTTATAAGATCGTCGGCAGCTGTTATGTGTTCATTTATTTGTAGCTGAGCCATACTATATTGTTTAGTTATTATTTCTAAGGAACGCTTAAGATTGTCTATTTCCTCAAGAAGATGCTGAGTATTACTTTCATACAAATTCTTACACTGCTGATTTCTAATACTATACATTTCTAATTTGCGTAATAAATTAAAACGCTCTTTTTTTAACGATATATTTGATTTCCGAGTTAGTTTTAGAATTTTTAAGTTTTTTTGAGATTTTTTGATAATTTTGTTGTATTTTATATATTTCTTTAATTTATTACGGCTACTAAAATGAATCCCTTTTGGCGTATTAACGTGCATACTATATTCATTATCTGACGTCAAATCAATTGTAGGAAGCAGCTCACCAGAGTTGACATCTGAGGGACAGGCCAGTAACTCATCATAAAGGCTACGAGTCGCGTCACCTTCCCGAGAAAATTTATCAGTCTCAAGTTGGAATATAGACTTATTAGCATCATTTAGGCTGATCTCTAGTTCAGTGATGCGACTCAGAGCCTTCACGTGTATGTCACTACACTCTCTAAACGAATCCACCTCGACCTGGAGCTGATTACACCGATCAACGACGTCCACGTACTTAATATCTAATTTGGCGAGATCTATTTTTAATTCCGTATTCTTTTTGACTATGGTTTGGATTTCCTCCTCGCTATCATCTCGTTCCTTCATGAGCCGGTCACAAAGCTCCTGAGACTTTTTTAGTTCCTGGAGGGCCAACTTCAGCTTGTTTTCTGCTTCTTTGGCTAGTGCCATGCGGGTCATCATTTTTAAACTCGGTGTCGCGGCGAGCGTGAAAAGATAGAAAGAAGAAGTTAATAAAGAAAATAAAATTTAAAAATGTATTAATTATATAATCAACAGTAAAAATATACAATTAAAATACAAGAATAAATATTATTTGAAACAAAAATAGAAGATCTCTTCTGCTTATGAGGGACGCTTGACATATAGTTAAGCGCGCAAAGAGTTCAAAAAAACTATATATTTACAATAATTGATAATAAATGTATATAAATAAATAAATAATTGATTAGGTGTGTTTCAATAATTCACTCAGTTGCTGAAATTATAAACAGCCACTTAGTTAACAGCTAAGTGTACAGAGCAAATAATTTGAAACGAATATAATTTATACTTATATAAAATATGTAAATTGAATATAATAATAGTTTAAATTGTTTTAATTTAATCAATATAAATAGAAAACAAAAATATCATAAATAAAATCAATATATAAATAATAATTCCCGATCGGAGGCTCGATCCAGCGACCGTTAGACGATTACGATCTTATGAGTAGCAGTTCTGCCAATTAAGCTATTTGGTTACAATAGTCTTAGTTGAAATATTGAATGACATACAAGTAAATTCTAATTTTTATCAATTTAAAAGGAGGTATATCGAATACTTTTTTTTTAAGACTGACCACAATTTCTATTATAGACTAGTGGGCCCGGCAGACGTTGTCCTGCCCTGAAATTAAAACAAAACATAGAACCCGATTCCAGCGATTCCTACCGTGTCCAATTTGTGAATCTAAACCATCTGTCATCTGTCAGCCCGATCTCGAGACATGTCAAAAAGTTATTCTATACAAAATGTATGACAAAAATAATTGTCTTCATTATTCTTTTATAGTTATTCTGCTATTCCGGGCGAAGACGAATCTAACAAATCAAAAACCATGAAAATCGGTCCAGCCGTTCTCGAGTTATAAATAGTGTAACTAACACGACTTTCTTTTATATGTATAATTAACTGAGCAGAGAACAATGAGTAGCTGTCAAACAATGTATCACGCAACGGCGCCATCTTTGAAACTTTTTTTTCACAATTTCACAGTGAACACAATACCGGTTTGTCACATGAAATTAACTGAGCAGAGAACAATGAGTAGCTGTCAAACAATGTATCACGCACCGGCGCCATCTACTTAAAATGTTGGTTTGTCCTGAATTTTTCCTGAATTTTCTTTGCTATAAACCTCACGGAGCCCGAGATCTTTCCAACGAATGCAAAACCGTGGAAATCGGTTCGTGCGTTCTGGAGTTATAGCGTCAGGAAGGAAAACCCGACTTATTTTTATATAGTAGACTAGTGGGGCCGGCAGACGTTGTCCTGCCCTGAAAATAAAACTTAGAACCCGATTCCAGCGCCACCAATTGTGAAACTAAACCATCTGTCAGTCCGATTTCGAGACATGTCAAAACGTCGTTCTATACAAAATGTATGACAAAAATAATTTTCTTCATTATTCTTTTTTTTTTTTGTGAATTTTTCCTGAATTTTCTTTGCAATAAACCTCACGGAGCCCGAGACCTTTCCAACGAATGCAAAACCGTGGAAATCGGTTCGTGCGTTCTGGAGTTATAGCGTCAGGAAGGAAAACCCGACTTATTTTTAAACGACTTCAAAAAAGGAGGAGGTTATATGTTCGACTGTATGTATTTTTTTTTTTTTTTATGTATGTTCATCGATTTTTCCGCCAATTGTCAACCGATTTTCAAAATTTTTTTTTGTTTGAAAGAGTATACTTCGGCGGTGGTCCCATTATCACCAAGTCAGGATCTGATGATGGGATCCTGGGGGAAAACGAGGGCAACCCTCAAATTTTATAAGAAATGTCAACCGATTTTCAAAATTCTTTTTTCATTTGAAAGAGTATACTTCGGCGGTAGTCCCACTGTCACCAAATCAGGATCTGATGATGGGATCCTGGGGAAAATGAGAGCAACCCTCAAATTTTATAAGAATTTACAGTATTTTTCATTCATATACGTACTTATCAAAGCTATTTCCATTTGGTAGTCATCATCTTATGTTGCAGAGCTGATGATGGAAGGTACAAATCCTTAAAGGTTAGGAGTTAGGGGATATTTCTTTAAATATTAAAGTCACGTTTAGACTCGTATCGTCGTCTCTTTGTATATTAAAATGAGCTAATGATAGAAGGTAATATCTTTATCGGTTAGGTGTTAGAATATACGTTGTCCTAGATATGAAATGAAACGCAATATCAAGTAGCTGCTGAGAAAGAAGCCTTAATCATTTAGGATATATATGCTTTATTTTCTTTAAAAGTTTATCTATTTATGTATTCCCTCATCTAATAGCGTGATGTTATTTAACTTATAGGCTTTCTCGATAAATGGGCTATCCAACACTAATATATTTTATGTAGTTCCTGAGATTAGTGTGTTCAAACAGACAAACAAACAAACTCTTCAGCTTTCTAATATTAGTATAGATAATGTAAATTAATAATAGGCTTAATTTGCTCGAAAACAATTAAATATTTCTTGAAAACATTGAAATATAAAAAATGGAAAAATAAAACTTTTTATAAAAAAAACAAAAACGCCTTCAAAGGCAAATGTTGCACTAAAAACCGAAAAATAAACTGAATAAGAGATTAAAATAAAATGGGAAAAAAATATTTCAATAACTAAATAGACCAAAAACTTTACTTATGTAAACTACCTACGCACCTATTCAAATTATTATTCTATAAATACCTTTTGATCTGTTTGAAGTCGGTGCCAAGCCCAAAAATACAATGAAAGAAATAATAAATGCCTTCACAAGCATCGCCAGATGGCAGTTCAGCCTCCCAGGGTGGAGATTAAGTAATCCCTCACTCTATCTGCGGGCGGCCAGCGGTCAACCGTTTCACCGGATCTCCCTAACCGCACGCCAACATGCTGCGCCTGCACTACTCAATAGCGGCTCCATAATACCGCCGGTCCCTCCGCCGTCAGCACAGTGACTCCTCTAAGGAGCTCTGGCAACCTTACTCACCGCAGGAACACAACACTTGGCAGTGTTATTTGGCTGCGATATTCTGTAAGGTGGAGGTACTTCCCCAATCAGACGGCCCCAATTATGAGCAGATGTTATGCTATGTCCTACCTCCTCAAACCGTACGAAGCCTATTAAACCTATTAGGCTTGGCACCGACTTCAAACAGATCAAAAGGTATTTATAGAATAATAATTTGAATAGGTGCGTAGGTAGTTTACATAAGTAAAGTTTTTGGTCTATTTAGTTATTGAAATATTTTTTTCCCATTTTATTTAAACTCTTATTCAGTTTATTTTTCGGTTTTTAGTGCAACATTTGCCTTTGAAGGCGTTTTTATTTTTTTTATAATTATATAGTAGATTTTAAATAAAAATTATTAGTATTAAACACTAAAACGTCTAAATAGTTAAATCCCTTGTTTACACCGTGATATTTATTTATTTGAAATCAGCCACTGGGTTTAAATTTGCTAACGTTCACGGGCACTGGGTATTACTCTAAAATTTTTGCACTTGCCGTTTACAGATCACAAAACGAACAATTACACGTATTAATAATGATGTACTCAATCAAATTATTGTATTTTCATAAGATTACTACAATATCTTATTTAATTTTTTAATACAGTTGCTCAAAAAGTGGTGTATTACAGGGACGTATAGCGTTCGGGATGTGGGATATTACATACTAGTGCTTTTTTTTTACCGAACTAGTGCGTCTCTTTCCCAACTGTCAAAATAATGTCTATTAAAAAGGAAAACCAACCATGAAGTTTTTACTAAAGAGTTTTTGTGATTCATACAAATACGTATATTTCTAAAAAGAAGCTACTAATTTATTTCAATATCAGATTTAATTGAATGAGTTAGGTTAGGTTTCATTTCATTTCATCTCATTAAATTTCATTTTCATTTCATATCAATAAAAAAATATACTGTAGACTAAGCTGTATGGATAGTTCCCTTTGGGTGAAGAAAAAAAAACTTTGCTTATATTCTACGGTTGGCGCCATTTTCCAGAAATTTTCTTTGCGAGTTTAGTTGTTTGTTGCACAAAATGAGTAATTTCGACCCTATTTTTTATTTATTTATATATTGCACAATGTACACAAAAATAACAATAGTACAGGTAAACTTATAACTATCATTAAAATTACGTACATGGACCCTGTTAGGGTGTAGCAAAAAAAATAGCGAAATAAAATTAAATTTTTCGAATTAACACCACCGGAATCACTATAATTGCACAAACATTGTATGACACATATACATGAACAATCATACGAAATTAATAATAGTTTGTCTCAAACAGTAAATATGCAACCTAAAACTTCCACAGTAAGTTTAAAAAACTGTACCAATTTCAATGTACATGTACTATAACTTTTATAAGAAATAAATGATTAGTTAGTTGAGTTTATTGTGTTTTTATTATTTTATTAAATTGCTTCATTTTTTCGCAACTGTATTAAAAATAGTCGTTCAGTACACTTGCGGAACCGTCATTGCAACTTGTTCCGCACTTGTAATGAAATATACTATTAAATTAAATTTACGGAGCCTATGTTGCTTGACTGAATGACAGCTGTCTGAGATTAAGCGCCGTGACCGTAGAACGGCCGCGCGAAAACCCGTGTTGCGACTGCGAAATATTACGATACAGACAGGGAGCACAAGAAACTATCACGCGCTCGAGAACTTTGCCTAATATGGGCAGAAGGGTAATGGGTCTATACGCCCTCGGGTCTGATAGAGGCTTGCCATTGCCCTTCGGCAGAACAATGAGCTTCCCGGTCTTCCAAAGGTCGGGGAATACCCCTTCCGCTATACAGATACAAAACATTTGCCACATCTCGTCGGATGACGCCTTCCAAGCCCACTTCACAATGATCGCTGATATACCGTCCATCCCGGGAGCAGTGTTAGGAATTTGCACCGGATGACTTTCCACGGTGCTTTTTTCAGGTGCTGGTGAGTCTCGTAAGTGTGAGGTCCACGTTTGACATACCGTTGGGTCCGAAAAACGTGGGCGGTTGGTCTGGTGCATTATGTAGCTGAAGATTCCGTCCGAGGATAAAGCCCTCCATCTGGTTCTTCCTGTACTCAGTGTCTGGTCCTCGACCGGTGTATTGCCTTCTCTCGCAGTACCACATTGGGGAGTGTGCGTTGCTGTCTACTCCGATGAGCACCCGCTCACCAGACAAGCGTTGAAGCACACCCTCCAACTGATGTCGTGACTGTACTGAAAATACGCAGCGATCAGGTGAACAGAGAAATTCTTGTGCGCGACATGGACTACGGCGCAGAACTCGTTGCTGAGGTGGTGTAATAAGGTGCAGGCGACACCACGATTTGCAACGAAGACGCCAGCCTTAGGGTTGTTGCCATACTGCAGAATGCCGGGGCGGCTATGATATTGCTCTTGAACTAGTAGTATATCAAGCCTGTGGGTGTTCGCCATCAACGGCAATTCGGCGGTAGCAGAATCCGAAGCCTGGAGATTAAGCTGCCCTAGACGCATGTGAAAGTCACTATGATCCATACTGTAGCATGTTGGCGACCTGTTGTTCGGCATGGTGACGAGCTGGGCAGTTAGCCGCAGCCGTGGCGTGCGACGATGCATCCTTGTACCTTAACTTCTTGCAGGTGGCGCAACACGGATTCTTCGACTGACATTCAGCCGCCTTGTGTCCGGTCTCTCCGCACTTCCCGCAAGTCATTACCGTTGCACGGCAATATTTTTCAGGTTGCCCGTACTGCTGGCACTTGTTGCAGCAAGTGACACGTATGTGGTCACATATCTCCGCCTCATCCCAGCCGATGTAAACCTGGCCGAGGAATACAAGCTTGTCCCGCAGTGGCATCGAGCATTCCAGCACTGCGAGAATCTTTGGACCGAACCTCTTTTTAACAGCCACCTTGCAGCTAGCCTGGAACTTTTCAGCGGGCCATTCGGGGTCTTCTGCCAAGTTTATTTTATGCAGGTCAGTAAGTAGCTGGTCATCAGTCACTTCAGTTCGCAGGTATCTGAGCGAAACCCTGGGTTGACGGGATTTGGGGTCCGACGCTTTTAAAGACGGGGGAGCCGCTGCCTTCAGTTTTTGGGCAGCCTCGGCCGTGGTGGTTCTCACCACCACACCCGAGTTGCCGACCATGCGGACACTCTGCACTCTGATCCCTTCGGTTCCCGGCTTGATCGCCTCTTGTAGGGCCTTCTTTGTTTGTTCCGACGATTTAATAGCTTCGTCGGCCGGGTAAAACAGAACGGCTGGTCCTTTATTCGCCACTGGGAGGGGGGGCTATCCTTTTGGCACCTTTAGCGCTCCGGCATACGATGCTGTCTGGGAATAGAGGGGGCCACGATGCTAGGTTGGGGCGCTTATGCAGGCCGTTTTGCCATTTCTAACTCCATGGATGTGCACTTTAGCTTCATAGCGCTGACCTGGTGTTCAGTTTCCGCCAACCTTATTTCTAGGGCCGCTACGACTGCGAGTATGTCCTGGCTATGGCATGCTATGGTTGACTTGTCAGTCAAATGTAGCTTATTGGTAACATTGGCTACCCCAGATATTCCCTTAACGATAAAGATAAAGATAAAAAAGCATTTATTGGACACACACACATAAAAACAAAAAAAAAACAGAAATTAAAAGTAAGTTACACATTATGTGGGTCCAAATGGCCCCAGCTCAGCCTATGCTGCAGATAACTACAGCGCTGATTTTCGGCTGAAGCCACGGGTGATTCACGGACGTGCGGACGGACAGCGCTTACGTACGAATAATCGTAATCATATTATGATATACTATACCTATCCATACATATACATATATCTACAAATAATAATAATTTATAAACCCAAGACAGTATCACTCAGGGTATACATATATACTACATATATTTTATAATATAATAAAATAAAATAGGAAATAATATAAAGTAAACATATAAGTGTTGATATAAACGTAAACCTCTAAGTGTTGGATTTCTGAACGTTTATGAGTATATTTTTAAACTTAGACCTAAATGTAGTGATACTTGTTGACCTACGTAGAGGAGGGGGTATATTATTCCAACACTTAGTGGCGCTATACTTAAAACTACCTCTAAATGCTGCTGACTTATGGCGAGGAATACTGAGCACACTAGCTGGTGCACGAGAGGCACATTTACTGTTCTCACTCAGCCAAACAAGTTTAGAGAAGAGATACTCTGGCTTTTCCGTGCAAACTACCCCAAATAGAAGAGTGGCCAGATGTAAGTCCCTCCGATACTTCATTTTGAGTATATCAGCATTATTAAGAAAGGGGGTGACATGACTTCTAGGTGGGACATCAAAACAGAAACGTGCACATGCGTTTTGCACCCTTTGTATGAGGCCTGCTGTTCTGGCTAATAGTCTCGGGCCATAGACCGAATCAAGGTAATTAAATTTTGACAACACTAATGAGTCCACCAACTGTATACGCAGATCGACACTAAGATGGCTTCGTATCTGATATAGCACCTTTAGACGGTAGAAGCAGTTCCTAACTATATCCGTGATATGACGCTCGAATCGTAACTCTTCGTCCATGACCAGACCAAGATTACGAGCCTCCTGCACGGCGCCATGGACTACATCCAGGAGTTCTAATTTAGATTTCCCTGACAAGTCACCACTCTGCGCTGTAGTTGACGGCTTAATGGCGGAGTCCGGGGCTTGCTTCCTCGAAGTTACTCTACGACGAACCGCTTCCTGGACATCCTTCGGCGATGTCAGGGTGCGCTTCATGGAGATTGGGACCTTCAGCTTCCAGCTCACTTATTTTGCGGGCCATTTCCTCCTCAATGAGGTGCTGCTGCAGCCTTTGGGCATCCTCGTCATCGGCCAAGGTGGCCGATGGGACCTTAAACGGTTGTCAGTAAGCGGTTCGTGTAATAAGCGATGATAAAATTAGAAACTCCAATTTGAATCGGAACTACTGAGTATTTAAATTATACAGATATTCAAAATTATACAAATGTACACAATCAGAGTCGGCACCAACAATTGGAACGGATATCAATTTAAGTTACCAACGCTATTCGGACCGTAGACCACTAACGTGAATCGGAACGCAACAGACAGATGTCAAATGAACGTCACTTGACACTGACAGATGTCAGTGCCAAACGTCACCTGTCACCCGTCACACGTCAGCTGTCAAACGAGAACGTGGTCGCATGAGCACGTGGTTAACCTCTCTAACCTATAACCACATGCACGGCTAATCACAGTTTATTCATTAAATTTCAATAAATATGGCAAGTGATTTAATCACAACACAATAACAATGGAAGTCTACTATTAACCCAATTAAATTGGGCAATATTGCGACCCCAAAGGCCTGCTATGGATTACAAAGAATCACTTACCAAATGTCCGGCCAGTTAATTACTAATCTTTGTTTAAACGGCACAATTACACAGCACAATATAATTATACAAATATATCGAATCAACACAAAGTACTAGATTCTAGAGAAAACCCAAATCTATGCACACTGCTAATTCGCACGCGCACCTTCGTCGCACGTCCGTCCGCTACGGTGTCCGAGCGCGAAGTTTATTTTATGCAGGTCAGTAAGTAGCTGGTCAGATAGGGTCGATAGGGACATATTCCCACCTGCCTTCCCATGGCCTGACCAACCTTGCGGTCATACAAGCCGAATCGCGGGGATCGCAAGGCACATGACGGTGCCACCAGCTTTACCCCTACAAAGTGTGGAATCCCCTGCCCGCAGGTTTTACGTGCAAGCAGGGTTTGAAAACACGTTGTCCCCTGCTAACACCCCAAAAGGAGGTGCGCGAATCGGATCTTTTTATCTGTCAGTGCTATTGCACAAAACGACACTCTCACGGACTTCGTCGTTGGGCTGTCCTCCAGTTTTCAGTCCAACCCAGTCTTCAGTCGTGCAGTCTGCTCCGCCTCTTGTGCCACTTACTCCCGTCTTGCGAAGTTCGCCTCCGTGCGGACCAGGTCGTGGTAATAGACCGGGCCCGCCTCAGTCCTCTCCAAGCCATCCATCATCTCCCGCCTCTCATCCTCATACAATGGACATCTCCATAACACATGCTCACGATCCTCGTCTCCCGTACCACAGTCACAAGCGCCCGAATCGCTTAATGCCATGTCATGCAGTCTCGTACGGAAACACCCATGCCCTGTGAGGAGCTGGGAAGTCACGTAGTCTGGCTCGACCCATGTGGCCGCCAGACGCCACCGCACATCCGGGAAGAACCGGTACAGCTCTCTGCCTTTCTGGTCATTCTCCCAGCGTTCCTGCCAAAAGTCAATGATCGCCGCCTCAATGCCTTCCTTACGGGACCTAAATTCCCTACTGGGGTACCCCTTACGCGCCTCGCAAAGTTCCCCCGCCCTACGGACCTCAAGATCGGCAGGCAGCACACCGGCCAGTACAGGCAAGGCAGCCGAACTCGTGGAACGGTAAGCCTTCGTCAACAGTATCAGCGCCGGCCGCTGAGTCCTCAGCAGCGGACTACGCACGACGTGAAAGGACACACGCCGATACCACACTGCCGCGGCATATGTTACCGTGGCGACGAACGTGCCCCGATTTAACAGTCGCAGACCTCGGTATCGGATCCCCCACGAGGAGGACGATACCCGCGACACCTTACCGAAGCATTTCACCGCCCTCTCACTAACGCATGCCGCGCAAAGGACAAGCCTGGTTCGAGTACCACCCCTAAAACCGTCGCTTCGGTCACGCTCCTTATCGAGTCACCACCCATCTTTATGGTGGGTGGTCTCTGGAACTTCCCTTTGCAAGTCATACTTTCAGACTTAGTCGCAGAGAATTCCAGTCGCTTTCGGACCCCCCACGCTGACACCGAGGCTAATATTGCCTCGGCCGCGCGTTCAATTCCCGCGCGGGACTGTGACTCGATCAGGACCGTGACGTCATCCGCATATGCGGTGAGCGAGGTATGTTCGGGAAGTGGTAGTCGCAGCTATTCGTCCATCAGTACGTTCCACAGCGTGGGTCCCAACACGGACCCCTGTGGGCACCCCATCGTGGACCTCTTCCAAACTACGTGGTTTCCGATGAATAGGCCAACCCGGCGCCCATTGAAGTAGTCCGCCAGCATTCGGTAGATGTTTGGCGGACAACCCTCCTGCTTCGCCTTGACCAGGATCATCGGCCACCACGCATTGTCAAAGGCCCCGGAGATGTCCAGGAAGATCAGCTGTACGTAGTTCGCCGCTGAGCCGTGCACCGCATCGATGACACTGCCGAGCGCGGTGACCGTCGACCGAACCTTGGAGAATCCATGTTGGCGGACAGACACTCCGCGCTGTAGCCCAGGGGCGCACCAGAGCATTGCTCTCTCCAAAACCTTCCCCAAAACCGGCAGAAGGGTGATTGGTCGGTAGGCCTTGGGGTCGGTGAGCGGCTTATCATTCCCCTTTGGCAGGACAATCAGTCCACCCAACTTCCACACTGAGGGAAAGACCCCCTCTATCACGCATCGTCCCATCACGTACGTCAGTTCAGCCGCTCCTACTTTCCATGCTTGCCATACAATCTTGCTTGTTATACCGTCTATTCCCGGCGCGGTATTCGGCAGTCCCCGTACGATGGCTCCTAGCGCCTCACTCGATATAGGAAGCGCGTCCGAGCTCGTTGGTACACAGGCTGCCGCGACTCTTACCTGAAAATGATACGCCGTGTCGGTCAACGGGTTGTCGTCCGGACACAGCGCCTTCAGTATCCCCATCGCCGAGTCAGCCTTGTTAAGGCGGGATGCCGTGCCGGTGGCTATGTTGGCGATTCCGTCCAGGGCATTTCTAGTTCGGCCTAAAAGTTCCAGTTTAGAAGCGCGCGCCAACGACGTTCCATCACCTTCCAGATCTGTCGGTGTCGGAGCGGCAGCCTCATTCACAGAAGATGAAGACGGTCCCGGAGATGTCGATCGGCCGGTGGTGGTCAGGATTCCACCAATGGGGGGCACCTGACTGGACCGCAGCCGCGATTTCTTTTCGGCGTTTTTTGTCGCAGGCTGCTCCGGTGGTGAATCTCGTGGCCGCTTCTCGGCGGCTTTGTCCGTCTGCTGGGGTCCGGGGGGGTCATTAATCGCTGGTGGGGGGGGGGGAGAGGCGTCTTGGCGGCGAGCGGGCCAGGGACTGTTTGGGAGAGAACCCACTGGCACGGTCCTCCAGTAACGCCTCAAAACGGTCTGCCGTCAGATCCGGGTTTGATGAGGGGGGGAACTTCGCACGGCTGCGGCGCTTTGCCAACGAATGGCACAGGATGCGGAGCACCAAATGACGGCGGGAACGACAGCGCAAACTTCAAGCGACTGCAGAACCCAACGACGAAGTCCGTCAATGTGTCGTCTCTGTGCTAATCAGCACCGACAGAAAAAGGATCCGATTCGCGCACCTCCTTTCGGGGTGTTAGCAGGGGACAAAGTGACTGATGACCAGTTACTTACTGACCTACACAAAATAAACTTGGCAGAAGACCCCGAATGGCCCGCTGAAAAGTTCCAGGCTAGCTGCAAGGTGGCTGTTAAAAAGAGGTTCGGCCCAAAGATTCTCGCAGTGCTGGAATGCTCGATGACACTGCGGGACAAGCTTGTATCCCTCGGCCGGGTTTACATCGGCTGGGATGAGGCGGAGATATGTGACCACATACTAGCCACTTGCTGCAACAAGAAGGCAATAAAGGAGGCCGAACTGGCATATTATTGTTCCATTGCCGAGTCTGGAAACAACGATCCATGGGGAGCCGCATACCGCGAGGCAAGTGGGCGAACGCGCCCCCCACCAAACGTTCTGAACGGTATCAAGCTAGTTCAAGGTTACACCGAAACCTCTGGGGTAACCATGAATGGCCTGCTACAATCACTGTACCCGGACGATAGTGTCGCTGATGACAATGTCTACCACCGAGAGGTTAGAGTCGCCGCTGCGTTCTCCCCCCGGGGGGGGGGGGACTCAACAACACCTGAAAAAAGCACCGTGGAAAGAGTCATCCGGTGCTTACCTAACACTGCTCCCGGGATGGACGGCATATCAGCGATCATTGTAAAGTGGGCTTGGAAGGCGTCATCCGACGAGATGTGGCAAATGTTCTGTATCTGTATAGCGGAAGAGGTATTCCCTGACCTTTAGAAGACCGGGAAGCTCATCGTTCTGCCGAAGGGCAATGGCAAGCCTCTATCAGACCCGAGGGCGTATAGACCCATTACCCTTCTGCCCATATTAGGCAAAGTTCTCGAGCGCGTAAACTTTGGGGCTTTTGATAACGCGTGGTGGCCAATGATCCTCTTGAAGGTGAGGCAATGCGGTGCGCCGCCCAACATCTATCGTATCCTGGTCAGTTATTTTACAAACCGCCGCGTGGGACTCCTCACCGGGGACCAAGCGGCATGGAAGACCTGCACCATGGAATGTCCACAGGGTTCAGTTCTAGGCCCGACATTATGGAATCTCCTCCTCAAGGACCTCCTACTGTTGCCCGTGCCGAACAAGGTTCACTTGGTTGCCTACGCCGACGACGTGACAATCGTAATAGAAGCAAGATCGCGCGCGGAAATAGAAAGAAAGGCCCAATCTACGTTGAAGGACATATCCAAATGGGGGACCCGCAATCGGCTGGGTTTTGCCCCGGGAAAGTCCAAGACGATGACGTATAAGGGAAAGTTCGCGAGACCGCCAGTTATTCGTTTGAACGACGCTTCTGTTACGAGTGTGAGTCAGGCTAAAATTCCAGGCGTGACCTTGGATGATGCAAAGTCCTACGTGCCGCATGCTGGAATTATCGGCGAGAGCGCAGCAAATTGCTTCGGGAAGATAGCGAGAGTTTCCGCATCAACCTGGGGTGTCAAGTTCCGTGCCCTTAGAATCCTGTACTCAGTGACCTATGTGGCTACGATTACCTATGCGGCGGCCGTATGGTACAAACGCTCTTCTAATTTTGCAGTGAGGAGAGCACTGCTTCGGACACAAAGACCGGCACTCATTTTACTGACGAAGGCTTACAGGTCGACTAGCTCAATGGCGTTACCAGTGCTAGCGGGCGTATTACCAGCCGACCTGGAGGTCCTTCGCGCGAGACGATTTGCGGAGGAGAGTATCCAACTAAACTCAAAGGAGCGCAATAAACTAAGGACCGAGGTAAGGAACGAGGTCGTTGCACTTTGGCAGGAGCGATGGGATTCTTCGGAAGACGGACGCGAGTTGTACGAGTTCTTTCCCAACGTTGCGGTGAGGCAGAGAATGGACTGGATTCAACCGGAATACGTGGTTTCCCAGATCCTCACCGGGCACGGTTGTTTCAGGCAGCGTCTCCATAAGATGGCGCTGTGCGAGTCTCTGACGTGCCCATGCGGTGAGATAGATGAAAGCCGAAATCACGCACTTTGGGAATGTGACTTGTATGCGGACGCTAGAGCCAAGATGCTGAACCAGATCACAGTGAGAGGCGACGAACCAGGACCCATTTACCACCAGGAACTCATTCGGACCCCAGACAATTTCAATGCACTGCGCGAGTTTGCGCACACCTGGCACACCATAAGGAGTGCATATGAGGAATAAGGCAGTTCAAGAACTACAGCAGCCCGACGCGAAGTCATGTACTGTGGCGTCATGCCCCAGAAGGGGGAGAGTTGACATGAGAAAGGGAACACAATTTAATTTGTAGGGAGCCAGCGAAAATGTGCGCGTGAAAGAGCCTCGAGCAAGTAACGCGCACATCTCCCGATGATTCGGTCAGTATGCCGCGAGGCAGGTATGACCATGAGGAGGTGGAGGAAGTGTCCCATCTTCGCCGTTGGCTCTTGTCGAGGACGGACGTGTGTCGAGTTGCTCCGCATATCCCCACTCCAAGCGCCACGATAATGTATCGGCCATTTTCCTACCCGTCCCGTACTATATTGCGGATTCCCCCATATACGGCCGCGGCCATATTGGAGCGCGAGTGAGAAGCGAGACGTGTGGGCTCCATCCAACCCCTTGGTTGGACGGGTGAGTGTACGGGAAAGTGACCCTTGTGACAGTGCGATAGTGACGTTTTTATAGTGTTAGTGCGATTTGGACGCCATTTTTCTTTTTTTTTTTAGTTATAGTGACAGTGACATTTGACGTTTTGCGTTTGACGATGACGTTGACGTTAACGTTTGGCATCTGACGTCTGTCAAGCGTTGTCAATAATAATAAGTGACAGTGACACTAGTGGTGTGTTCAGAAGAACTGTTGCGGAAAAAAAATTCTCAAGTCTGAAACACGAACTCATCTTCTTATATATATGTGAAACAAAGCCAAAACAGTTTCCACGATTTAATACTAACATTTACGCAGAAAACGAAAAAAGAAGTTAAAAACGGCTCAACAAACTAAGTCTTAGCAGAATCTAATAGAATCTTAACACAACCAAAAACAAAATAGTTAACCAATTAAAATATAATAATAATAATTTGAATACAATTAAAAGTAAACGGCCAAAAGGTAGGTGGTAGGTACAAGTACTATTTAGTCAACATACGAGTAAGTAACACTATGTATATACTTTTTATATCTATATAATAAATTATAGTAATAAGAAATTATAGTATCAGTTTGAAAATTTTTAAATTTGTACGCAAGTCTCTTAGTAAATTTATTTTGAATTCTAACATTATAATATATTTAGAGTAATTAGGGTTCCACACAGTCGAGGCGTATTCTAATTGCGGCCTAAACAATGCATTGTATAATGTGATAAGCGTATTAGGATTCCTAAATTCACATCCTTGACGGAATATAAATCCCAACAACTTAAATGCTTTAGTAGAGGATTGTATGATATGTGATTCAAAATATAAACCGCTATCTAGTTGTACACCCGAGTCTCTCACCTCATTAACTCTTTGCAAAGTATTATTAAAAAGACAATAATTGAGAATTATTGGTTTTTTGCATCTTGAAAAGGTGATAACATGACATTTATTAATGTTCAAATGCAAGTTATTAAGTGTACAGTAATGACATAATTTATCTAAATCACTTTGCATGCGGTAACAGTCAGCGTCAGAACGTATAACACTAAACATTTTTGTGTCATCAGCATATAATAGTATACTAGAATTTCGGAAACATTTTAGGACGTCATTAATAAATATATTAAACAACAATGGCCCTAGGTGAGAGCCTTGGGGTACACCAGAAGTAGTAGGTATGAAACTAGAAATAAAACCCTTTACTGAAACTGCTTGTGTCCTATTTAAAAGGTAAGATGTTAGCCAACGAAGGAGATCGCCGTGTATACCAACACATTCAATCTTTGCAATTAGTAAATAATGTGAAATTTTATCAAAAGCTTTAGAATTGTCAGTATACACAGCATCTACCTGGTACCCATTATCCATTGCATCAAGGACTACATCAAGAAATTCATTCAGATTTGACTCAGTAGAACGCCCATCAATAAAACCGTGTTGATTGCTAATAAGATACGGGCGTATAGTGGGATACAAAACGTCATAAACAATTTTTTCAAAAAGCTTTGGGAGCACAGATAATTTAGAAATACCACGATAATTACGGATATCATGTTTGTTACCACTTTTAAAGACTGGAACTATTAATGATTTCTTCCACACATCTGGCATAACACCACACAATAGTGATAATTTAAATAAGAATGATACTGGAGTCGCCAGTGGCTTACAGCATTTCTTTAGAAATAAAGGTTTTTTTTTTATTTGGTCCACTAAACTGGACATTACACACAAACCTTAAGAATAGAAACTAAAATATACAGACATACACACAATAATGAATTAATAATTCCTAAACGAGATTCTTGAAAAATGCTAATAGTACTAATAAGTATGAATACATAGTTAATATGGACATAGTTATAATATAAATAAATACTAAGTTGACTGACAGGCTAAGTTGGTTCTATGACGTGAGTATATCTTTTTAACCGACTTTAAAAAAAAGGAGGAGGTTCTCAATTCGTCTGGATGTTTTTTTTTTGTATGTTTGTTACTCGATTTATCTGCCAATTATGAATAGATTTTGATGATTCTTTTTTTGTTTGGTAGATCATACTTCAGAGGTGGTCCCATTTAAATATGGTTGAAATTGATTAAGCACTTTTTGAGAAAATCAACAAAAACGTAAAAAATTATATCTCGTTTGATAAACCTTAGTGAATCAAACTGAGTCGTTGAGCTTGACTTTTTGGATTTGGATGAAATTTTGTGTGTATACTTCAATGGGTTCTTCGATGGTTTTAAAATACAATTGGACCCGGTAGGTGGCGCTGGAATCGAGTTCCAAGATTTGTTTTAATTTCAGGGCAGGACGACGTCTGCCGGGCCCGCTAGTCATATATTATATTTTACCGCCCAGACCCGATTTCAGGACAAACTAGTTTTGCCTAGGATAACATATAATAAGGAATAAACTTTAAAAATTGAAAAATAAAATTATTTTTAAAAATATAAAACAAAAACCGACTTCAAAACTGTAACCTATACCTACGAGTACAAACATAAACTAAAAAGTAAAGAATAATATTTTAATTTCAAAGCAAGAGCCTTAAAGGACAATTAACAAAATTATTGATATTTATATATATATTTAATATTTATAAACAGTTCTTTTTGGAGTCGGTGCCAGCCAAGAAAGACAATTTAATTCTGCCTTTGTAACAAACTTTCGAAAGGTAGGGGAGCGACGGCGCAGACCTAAGGAACATTACCGTAAGGAGAGGTGTCGTAAGACGTTTTCTCGTATGAACACTTCGTGTCCAGTTCAAAACTGTCCTTCTTCTTGGCTGGCACCGACTCCAAAAAGAACTGTTTATAAATATTAAATAGATATATAAATATCAATAATTTTGTTGATTGTCCTTTAAGGCTCTTGCTTTGAAATTAAAATATTATTCTTTACTTTTTTAGTTTATGTTTGTACTCGTAGGTATAGGTTACAGTTTTGAAGTCGGTTTTTGTTTTTTATTTTTTATAGAATTGACACATGTATGAAAGATATCTATGTCATTACAAATGTTATTATAAGACGGACACATTCTATACAATGACGAGTGCTGGCCATAGTTTGCGTGGCAGTATTGAAGATGGAAAGTTTTTCTATTCTGGACACGGCTAGAGGAACGAGGGACATTCAATTGAATTTTTGCAAGTAAGTGGGGACTGTAAATATTTCCGTTTATGATTCTATACAAAAACACAAGGTCGGTCATATTTCTCCTGTGTTCAAGCTTGGTCATTTTAAAATGGGCGAGTCTCGATTCATAAGATTCTAGACGGCGACAGAGATTGTGGGCATATGATAGGTGATGGAGAAACTTTTTTTGAAGCTTTTCAATTCTCGCAATATGCACTGCATATGAAGGACACCAGACGGGACTACAGTATTCTAACAAACTACGGACATAACAGTTAAAAAGAGTTATAGGTATTACAGGATCTTTAAACAATTTTGTTTGGCGTAGTACAAAACCAGCCAAGCGAGCTCCCTTTTTAACCGACTTCAAAAACAGGAGGAGGTTCTCAATTCGTCTGTATGTTTAGTTTTTTTTTTTTTGTATGTTTGTTACTCGATTTCTCTGCCAATTATGAATAGATTTTGATGATTCTTTTTTTGTTTGGTAGATCCTACTTCAGAGGTGGTCCCATTTAAATTTTGTCGAAATTGATTAAGCACTTTTTGAGAAAATCAACAAAAACGAAAAAAAATCTATCTCGTTTGATAAACCTTAGTGAATCAAACTGAGTCGTTGAGCGTGACTTTTTGGATTTGGATGAAATTTCGTGTGTATACTTCAATGGGTTCTTCGATGGTTTTAAAATACAATTGGACCCGGTAGGTGGCGCTGGAATCGAGTTCCAAGATTTGTTTTAATTTCAGGGCAGGACGACGTCTGCCGGGCCCGCTAGTTATATATTATATTTTACCGGCCAGACCCGATTTCAGGATAAGCTAGTTTTGCCTAGGATAAAATATAATAAGGAATAAACTTTAAAAATTGAAAAATAATAAAATTATTTTTAAAAATAAAAAACAAAAACCGACTTCAAAACTGTAACCTATACCTATGTACAAACATAAACTAAAAAGTAAAGAATAATATTTTAATTTCAAAGCAAGAGCCTTAAAGGACAATCAACAAAATTATTGATATTTATATATCTATTTAATATTTATAAACAGTTCTTTTTGGAGTCGGTGCCAGTCAAGAAGAAGGACAGTTTTGAACTGGACACGAAGTGTTCATACGAGAAAACGTCTTACGACACCTCTCCTTACGGTAATGTTCCTTAGGTCTGCGCCGTCGCTCCCCTACTTTTCGAAAGTTTGTTACAAAGGCAGAATTAAACTGTCCTTCTTGGCTGGCACCGACTCCAAAAAGAACTGTTTATAAATATTAAATAGATATATAAATATCAATAATTTTGTTGATTGTCCTTTAAGGCTCTTGCTTTGAAATTAAAATATTATTCTTTACTTTTTAGTTTGTTTGTACATAGGTATAGGTTACAGTTTTGAAGTCGGTTTTTGTTTTTTATTTTTAAAAATAATTTTATTTTTTAATTTTTAAAGTTTATTCCTTATTATATGTTATCCTAGGCAAAACTAGTTTGTCCTGAAATCGGGTCTGGCCGG
Source organism: Ochropacha duplaris (assembly GCA_951361185.1). NCBI lineage: Eukaryota > Metazoa > Arthropoda > Insecta > Lepidoptera > Drepanidae > Ochropacha > Ochropacha duplaris. Next base: position 7,112,825 of record OX592712.1, on the reverse strand, counting down.
TAAAATATAATATATAACTAGCGGGCCCGGCAGACGTCGTCCTGCCCTGAAATTAAAACAAATCTTGGAACTCGATTCCAGCGCCACCTACCGGGTCCAATTGTATTTTAAAACCATCGAAGAACCCATTGAAGTATACACACGAAATTTCATCCAAATCCAAAAAGTCACGCTCAACGACTCAGTTTGATTCACTAAGGTTTATCAAACGAGATAGAATTTTTTTCGTTTTTGTTGATTTTCTCAAAAAGTGCTTAATCAATTTCGACAAAATTTAAATGGGACCACCTCTGAAGTAGGATCTACCAAACAAAAAAAGAATCATCAAAATCTATTCATAATTGGCAGAGAAATCGAGTAACAAACATACAAAAAAAAAAAAAAAAAAAACATACAGACGAATTGAGAACCTCCTCCTTTTTTTTGAAGTCGGTTAAAAAACAAAAACCGACTTCAAAACTGTAACCTATACCTATGTACAAACATAAACTAAAAAGTAAAGAATAATATTTTAATTTCAAAGCAAGAGCCTTAAAGGACAATCAACAAAATTATTGATATTTATATATCTATTTAATATTTATAAACAGTTCTTTTTGGAGTCGGTGCCAGCCAAGAAGGACAGTTTAATTCTGCCTTTGTAACAAACTTTCGAAAAGTAGGGGAGCGACGGCGCAGACCTAAGGAACGTTACCGTAAGGAGAGGTGTCGTAAGACGTTTTCTCGTATGAACACTTCGTGTCCAGTTCAAAACTGTCCTTCTTCTTGACTGGCTAGAGGAACGAGGGACATTCAATTGAATTTTTGCAAGTAAGTGGGGACTGTAAATATTTCCGTTTATGATTCTATACAAAAACACAAGGTCGGTCATATTTCTCCTGTGTTCAAGCTTGGTCATTTTAAAATGGGCGAGTCTCGATTCATAAGATTCTAGACGGCGACAGAGATTGTGGGCATATGATAGGTGATGGAGAAACTTTTTTTGAAGCTTTTCAATTCTCGCAATATGCACTGCATATGAAGGACACCAGACGGGACTACAGTATTCTAACAAACTACGGACATAACAGTTAAAAAGAGTTATAGGTATTACAGGATCTTTAAACAATTTTGTTTGGCGTAGTACAAAACCAGCCAAGCGAGCTCCCTTTTTAGCGATGTAGTCAATATGTTCACGAAAGTCTTAACTTTTTGTCCATTATAACACCTAGGTCGCGAATACTTGTAACCTCAACTATAGAAATATTGTCAATTAAATATGTGACAGGTACAGAGTTCCTTTTTCTTGAGATTTTTATGTGAAAGCATTTAGTTGGATTTAGCACCATTTTGTTATGAGCACACCAATCAATTTAGATAGGTACTTTTCAACAGTGTTTTGTGAAAATTGTACATTATCAATAAGAATAGTACAGTCAGCATCATAAATATAGTGGCAGTCAATAGTTCCAAATATACCGCACCATCCAAAATATCCATAAATACGTACTCATTCCAAGCGATCAAATTGTTCAGGCCATCTACTGTATACAAATATACCGGAGCACCCACAACGCCATATACTTGGTAACATTCAAACCGCCGTTAGTACAGCAACGTCCAGAACGCCGAAGGTTTCTAAGCATCCAAAGTAGCCAAAAATACGGGACACATAAGAAAATTGAACCTTATTTACCAGTAAGTACGGTTGAATACTGGTCAAATCATTTTAATAGGTTAGCCACGAAACCAGTACCAAAATATTAAAACGTGAGACAGATATATGCCAGTTATGACAGTTCATGGCTCGGAACAATAATTAACATGGAAGCCGGGCTAAAATAAGAAATGAAATGCATATACTTTACCTTTTTTTACTTTCGACGTTAATAATGCGTAGGAAAGAGACATATAATACCGTTCTGTTTCGTTATTATGCAGGTTGTCACAAGCTATTTTTGGCTAGTGATGGGCTTATCATCGATATTTTCGTGTCGATATAAGTCATCAAAGCAAACAAGTAAATATAGTTAGTACTAGCTGTGCCCGCGACTTCGTACGCGTGGAATAGTGACTTTGGCCATATCTTTTGGTTTATTTTGGATTAACAAATGTTCGACGTGATTCTTTAAATTGACATAACTTTTTTATTTAAGAACCGATTGACATGAAACAAACACTAAATGTTAAGTGAGGCTTACCACAATATATTAGTGAAAACCACATCCGAATACGCCATTTCTGAGATTAGCTTGCACAAATAGACAAAATTCTAACGATCATTGTTTTGGGTGCTATTGCGTTGATAAAGGACCCAATAATATTTTTTCTCATATATCTTTCATGTACAGATAGCGATCCGTTACATTTTTATTATTTGTACCTATAGATAGAATAGTTTTCTATTATATATTTTTTAATTAATATAGTTTATCCTTTTCTTAACATTCCCATGTTATTATAATTTATTATCAGTATAGGCGCTGGCTGTCGACGGATAATCTGCCAAGTGTGGCTGTGGTTTACTAACGGATTTACCACGACGGAACTTCGGCGTCGGAATATCAGTCAAGTGTGGTAGGAAAGAGACGATAAGAAATTGACACAAGTATAAATGAAACTACAATTATTAATCTAATGTCTTTATTAATAATTAAAATCCATACTAATACTAATTTACTAATTAATATTATAATTATAAAATATTATAAATGCGAAAATGTGTCTGTCTGTCTGTCTGTTACCTCTTCACGCTTAAACCGCCGAACCGATTTAGATGAAATTCGGATAGGGATTGTTGGAGTCCCGGGAAAAAATATAGGATAGTTTTTATCCTAGAAAAGGGGGTGGAAGTTTGTATGAGAAAAACCTATTGATGCACTGACTCCATTTCATTTTCATTTCACCATCATTAGGAAATCTGCAACAGTATTGAAATGATTATCGATAACCATTTTTACATCACTAGTAACCTATACTTGCGACAATTTTATTTTTGAGAAAAATCATAAAATAAAGCAAATACGTGAATTCTTTTGAGTAGATAGGCATAAAGTACTATTTTTATTTATCGACTATCACTTTTTTTATTTCCAATATTGAAAAATATATCTCTAAACTCACCGATGAAATGTTTACGTTTCGTTCTCATTTTCTTTTCTCGAACTATGGGCTTTACACCCTTCAACAACACAAGACATCTTGTCCAGGGCACTGTACACCTCTCGTATATACTTTCTGGCCACGTTCTCAGACAGAAATTAATAATTAACTCGCTTTTTTCACTTAGTAAATTCGTCAAACTCCCGACTCGTATCAACAAAACATAAAACTACAAAATTAAGTTGATAGCCAACGTAAGTCTTTTGACGTCTTGGATATAACTTTTGTATTTGTTAGCATTATAAGAGGGCCAAAGAGGACCATTTGACATTTTGCTTGTGACACGTTCAAAAATAATAAAAACAAACAGCCATGTTTTGTTTCATTCCCACATTACGATATGCTAATTGACATAAATGAATAAACTATATAGTACTCGGTTTTTATTTTAGCCCGGCTTCCATGCTAGTTATTGTTCCGAGGTTCATGGCATATATCTGTCTCACGTTTTAATTTGTCACATTATTGCGTGGACTGCGTGGTTTTTCGCATCTATACGTTTCAATATTTCGCCTAGTTAGCTGTTAGTTACGATGGACCAGTGGTTTAGTAGTAACGCTGTCGAGTCATGTGTTCTGGGTTCTAATCCTCGAATAAGGTGCTATTTGCATTTTTTTAAAAGTCGTTGTTTTATTTTAATTTGTAATAGCTACTTATACATAAAAGGCAGTATTCCTTTAATACTTGTTAACATAGACGTAACTCACTACAAAACTAATAAATGATATTATTTGTTTTGTAGTGAGTTCCGTCTAACGCAATAAAATATACACATATTATAATTGTGAACGAATGTTTTATTAAAAAACACTTGCAAATATAATAAGTAACTTAAAAATAACAGATTTCTTAATTGTTTTTGAACTTAAACGTAATAAATAATCCGTAAGGAAACATAGAAAAAACATTCAGTACCGCGTATATCCTCCTTCAGCAATAATAACGTCAGATAAACGTTGACGCATGGACTGCACCGTATTGGAGCAAAAGATATTTCCTCGTAAATATTCCCATACCTCTATAACGTGTTTTCGTAACGATTCTGTGTCCCTAACCCTACTATTGTCCCAAAGTTGAATCATCTTCCCCCAAACATTCTCTATCGGGTTGAGATCAGGACTGAGAGGTGGAAATACTATTTGCTTCAGTGACTCTTTAGTATCAGGCTCATTTAAATAGTTTCGAACTATTCTGCAGTTGTGCACCGAACTGTTGTCTTGTACGAATCGGACGGTTTCATTGGGGTAGAATACCTGCGTGGTGGGTACCAAGACGTCACTTAAAATCTCTTTGTATTTCTGCGCATTTAATCTCCCGCCGACTTCAATCAGTTCACCTGGACCAGCTTTGGACATCCAGCCCCAAAATCCTAATGTTATTCTTCCACTTCTATTATTTGCTAGAACATTGTTTTCGTCGTATCTTGTATTATTCATTCTCCATAGCGACAGCCGCCCTCGAGAAGTAGAACAAAATACCTTTTCATCTAAAAATACTACATTTTCAAAATTGTAATTCAAATATCTACGTGCAAAATCCAATCGCTGGGCTTTATGCCTTGGTGTAAGGAAAGGTTTTTTAGCTGGTATCCTGTGACTCAAACCACCCTCTTTTAAACGTCTCCTTATTGTGGTTTGTGACAGCCACGAAGTAAAGAACTTCTTTACTCCGTGGTGACAACCTATATTCAGTTGCCAAATCACGCGAATTAATAAAACGGTCGTTACGAGCCCGCTGCTGTATGCTCTGGTCTTCGACGACGGTTGTTCGACGAGGACGTCTAGTGGTCACATGATTCTGGAGACTACCTTCCGTATTCCGTCTCTCAATCCATCGGTAGACTGTATTCCTCTAAAATAACAATTACTTATATATTAGTATAGTAATATGTACTACTTATAATGGTAACAGTGAAGCAAAAAACAGTCAACTTACGGTTAAGCCCAGTTCATTTGAGATGTCTGTTACGGACACACCTTCTTGTTTTAAATGAATGATTTTATGTTTCATTTCGTCAGTGATACGCATTGTGTTTATTTTGAGGCGGACTAGTATCTACAACTATTACTTATAATCAAATTAGATTGCAATGACAATTACTCTTTGATGACAGTGACATCATGCACTTAACAGTGTAAGTAGACACTAGAGATACACTTGACGTTAAATTGAATTTTATTTTTTAATTTAAGCAAAATGGGCATCATCCTCTTTGGTTTTATTGGGTATCTACTCAACAGCTTTGAAAATGAATAGTTGTACATTTTGTTTGAGCTCTATTGCGTTCAAAATAAGATTCAATTTTCTTATGTGTCCCGTATTTTTGGCTACTTTGGATGCTTAGAAACCTTCGGCGTTCTGGACGTTGCTGTACTAACGGCGGTTTGAATGTTACCAAGTATATGGCGTTGTGGGTGCTCCGGTATATTTGTATACAGTGGATGGCCTGAACAATTTGATCACTTGGAATGAGTACGTATTTATGGATATTTTGGATGGTGCAGTATATTTGGAACTATTGACTGCCACTATATTTATGATGCTGACTGTACCAGAGTCCCTCAAAGTGGGTATAGTGTTGGGGTATACATCATCAGAAAAAACAGACTGAAAGAAATTACTAAAAAGATTCGCAGTAGATTGACCATCCGAAATGAACTCATTATCTAAGTGCATAGTGTCAGGAATACCGTTGCTATTTTTTTTCGATGAAATGTACGACCAAAAATATTTTGAAGATTGGCGAATATTATCTTCTGCACAGGTAATAAAGGAGTCGTAGCATTTTTGTGACATAACTTTAAATTCACGTCTATTGACGAGTACAATTCATAGTCGCTAATTCTCCTATACGTTTTCCATTTTATATGTAACTTATTCTTTTTATTAAGGCGACGATATACGTGAAATGACGATTTTCGATCTCAGATTTCTCTGCATTCTTTATTGCAAGTGATGTATAAAAAATATATGTTAAACTAGAGGATATACGACATAAAATGTTTTTATTCAAATTTTAATTTTATCATCGAGAACATCAGAAAAAAAATCGCGAATATGAGCCTTTTTGAAATTTCGAACATATTTTTCTCCTATATTACGGATTCAAATAACATGAAATTAATTACAGATATTTTTACACCTAAAACAAATAGAACTGTCTTGTTGTTTTTTCAAAAAAAGTAACTGTTATTTTTTAATTAAATTTATACTCGATTTTTAACTCGGTGACAGCTTTGGTCCCCTAGCTCGCCCGTCATTTCAGTGCGGGACGCGACGTTGTGCTGATCGGACCTGTGCTACTTTTTTCTCCACTCGATACAATATCATAAATGGTGTAATTAAAGCAGTGTTGTATATTTTAGCTATACATCGCGATGCGGTTGCTAGGGCTCGTCCATTAATTAAGCGATGTTTTTTAGAAACTTTTAAAAATGTTTCATGGTATTTTAGCTGAGGCGTCGAAAGTTCGTTAGTTTGTAGAACTACTCATATAGTTTATTATAGTATTAGTACGTACCTACCTTTAGAAAAAATATGAATTCATCAAGTTACTTTTTTTTGCAGTATTCGAAATCCACACGTATGAAAACATATTATAGCGAATGCTAATAATTAAAAAAACCTATATATTACATAATAAAAATAAATAAAGTCATTTTTTTTAAATTATTACTTCGAAATATATTATACATATAGTAGCGGGACCGGCAGACGTCCTGCCCTGAAATTAAAACAAATTTAGAACCCGTTTCCAGCGCCACCTACCGGGTCCAGTTGTCAGACCATCGAGGAACCCTTTGAAATATACACACAAAATTTCATCCATATCGGTCCAGCCGTTAAGTGACAAACACACGTACAGAAGAATTATATTTAATAAGATAATAAAAATAGATTTTTTGATAACCAACAAACTTGAAATTGTTGTTGGACTCACCCTAAGTTTTATGAGGCACTGGAGTAACCATAGCTTGTACAATTCGTCAAATATACTTTGCAACCTGTGATAGTTGAAATTGGACCTTATCGAGATAAGGTTCATTGTCACGTAACTCCTATAACTATTACGTTTCAAGCTGTATTATGAACTTTTAAAATATCTATTTTGTCTCGATTCGAGTTGCGAGGGAGAGCGTTGCGCGTTCTTTGTGAGGGCGCGCGAGGGGTGCAGCGCCAATCGAGCAAGGTCATTCGCGTATATCATCACCTTAAACAATTTAATCAGCGGACGCGAATACCAGACAGGATATCTATCTTTATTTTTGAAAGTTTTTGTAGGGACACATAACTCAATAATATTATTAATTATAGAATAGAAATCACGTATAGCACAGTAAATGTCCATATTATTTATACAAGGTTCCCAATTAATCTTATTCAATTCATGATTAATTAATTCATAATCTGCAGCGTAAAACCGACGCACCAAACGAGGTGCGGAGCTAATGCAGTTTCCATTTTTTGCCACATTGACAATTAATGAGAGTGAAGGGGTCACTTATTATTATTGACAACGCTTTACAAACGTCAGATGCCAAACGTCAACGTCAATGTCACTGTAACTATAAACTAAAAATGGCGTCCAAATCGCACTAACACTAGAAAAGCGTCACTATCGCACTGTCACAAGGGTCACTTTCCCGTACACTCGCCCGCCCATCCAAGGGGGTTGGGGAGGCCCACACGTCTCGCTTCTCACTCGCGCTCCAAAATGGCCGCGGCCGTATATGGAGGAATCCGCAAGATAGTACGGGACGGGTACTAAAATGGCCGATACTTTATCGTGGCGCTTGGAGTGGGGATATGCGGAGCAACTTTTTTAAGGCGATGATAGCTCGGTGGTAAGTGACGTCGAATACCGCGGCGAAGGTCGTGGGTTCGAATCCTACAATGAGCTTGAGCTTTCGGTGAAGGAAAACATCGTGAGGAAACCATAGCACGGTGGTAGGGTACTTTGTAGTACCCGACTGGCTGGCTACCACCCTCAAGTTGAAAATCTGTCGCCAAAACACCTATCGGTGTGTTCCGACAGCTGCACTTGAGAGCCAGTTCCCATCTAGGCTTTGTGTGCTTACCATCTTCGGCCACATCATCACTTACCATGGTGAGATTGTGGTCAAACACAAGCCTATCCAGAATAAAAAAAAAAAAAAAAAAACTCGACACACGTCCGTCCTCGACAAGAGCCAACGACGAAGATGGGACATATTCCCACCTACCTTCCCATGGCCTGACCAACCTTGCGGTCATACAAGCCGAATCGCGGGGTTCGCAAGGCACATGACGGTGCCACCAGCTTTACCCCTACAAAGTGTGGAATCCCCTGCCCGCAGGTTTTACGTGCAAGCAGGGTTTGACCACACGTTGTCCCCTGCTAACACCCCAAAAGGAGATGCGCGAATCGGATCTTTTTATCTGTCAGTGCTATTGCACAAGACGACACTCTCACGGACTTAAAAGTCCTCCAGTTTTCAGTCCAACCCAGTCTTCAGTCGTGCAGTCTGCTCCGCCTCTTGTGCCACTCACTCCCGAAGCGCCGCAGTCTTGCGAAGTTCGCCTCCGTGCGGACCAGGTCGTGGTAATAGACCGGGCCCGCCTCAGTCCTCTCCAAGCCATCCATCATCTCCCGCCTCTCATGCTCATACAATGGACAGCTCCATAACACATGCTCACGATCCTCGTCTCCCGTACCACAGTCACAAGCGCCCGAATCGCTTAATGCCATGTCATGCAGTCTCTTACGGAAACACCCATGCCCTGTGAGGAGCTGGGAAGTCACGTAGTCTTGCTCGACCCATGCCAGACGCCACCGCACATCCGGGAAGAACCGGTACAGCTCTCTGCCTTTCTGGTCATTCTCCCAGCGTTCCTGCCAAAAGTCAATGATCGCCGCCTCAATGCCTTCCTTACGGGCGCGCCTCGCAGAGTTCCCCCGCCCTACGGACCTCAAGATCGGCAGGCAGCACACCGGCCAGTACAGGCAAGGCAGCCGAACTCGTGGAACGGTAAGCCTTCGTCAGCAGTATCAGCGCCGGCCGCTGAGTCCTCAGCAGCGGACTACGCACGACGTGAAAGGACACACGCCGATACCACACTGCCGCGGCATACGTTACCGTGGCGACGAACGTGCCCCGATATAACAGTCGCAGACCTGAACCAGATCACAGTGAGAGGCGACGAACCAGGACCCATTTACCACCAGGAACTCATTCGGACCCCAGACAATTTCAATGCACTGCGCGAGTTTGCGCACACCTGGCACACCATAAGGAGTGCATATGAGGAATAAGGCAGTTCAAGAACTACAGCAGCCCGACGCGAAGTCATGTACTGTGGCGTCATGCCCCAGAAGGGGGAGAGTTGACATGAGAAAGGGAACACAATTTAATTTGTAGGGAGCCAGCGAAAATGTGCGCGTGAAAGAGCCTCGAGCAAGTAACGCGCACATCTCCCGATGATTCGGTCAGTATGCCGCGAGGCAGGTATGACCATGAGGAGGTGGAGGAAGTGTCCCATCTTCGCCGTTGGCTCTTGTCGAGGACGGACGTGTGTCGAGTTGCTCCGCATATCCCCACTCCAAGCGCCACGATAATGTATCGGCCATTTTCCTACCCGTCCCGTACTATATTGCGGATTCCCCCATATACGGCCGCGGCCATATTGGAGCGCGAGTGAGAAGCGAGACGTGTGGGCTCCATCCAACCCCTTGGTTGGACGGGTGAGTGTACGGGAAAGTGACCCTTGTGACAGTGCGATAGTGACGTTTTTATAGTGTTAGTGCGATTTGGACGCCATTTTTCTTTTTTTTTTTAGTTATAGTGACAGTGACATTTGACGTTTTGCGTTTGACGATGACGTTGACGTTAACGTTTGGCATCTGACGTCTGTCAAGCGTTGTCAATAATAATAAGTGACAGTGACACTAGTGGTGTGTTCAGAAGAACTGTTGCGGAAAAAAAATTCTCAAGTCTGAAACACGAACTCATCTTCTTATATATATGTGAAACAAAGCCAAAACAGTTTCCACGATTTAATACTAACATTTACGCAGAAAACGAAAAAAGAAGTTAAAAACGGCTCAACAAACTAAGTCTTAGCAGAATCTAATAGAATCTTAACACAACCAAAAACAAAATAGTTAACCAATTAAAATATAATAATAATAATTTGAATACAATTAAAAGTAAACGGCCAAAAGGTAGGTGGTAGGTACAAGTACTATTTAGTCAACATACGAGTAAGTAACACTATGTATATACTTTTTATATCTATATAATAAATTATAGTAATAAGAAATTATAGTATCAGTTTGAAAATTTTTAAATTTGTACGCAAGTCTCTTAGTAAATTTATTTTGAATTCTAACATTATAATATATTTAGAGTAATTAGGGTTCCACACAGTCGAGGCGTATTCTAATTGCGGCCTAAACAATGCATTGTATAATGTGATAAGCGTATTAGGATTCCTAAATTCACATCCTTGACGGAATATAAATCCCAACAACTTAAATGCTTTAGTAGAGGATTGTATGATATGTGATTCAAAATATAAACCGCTATCTAGTTGTACACCCGAGTCTCTCACCTCATTAACTCTTTGCAAAGTATTATTAAAAAGACAATAATTGAGAATTATTGGTTTTTTGCATCTTGAAAAGGTGATAACATGACATTTATTAATGTTCAAATGCAAGTTATTAAGTGTACAGTAATGACATAATTTATCTAAATCACTTTGCATGCGGTAACAGTCAGCGTCAGAACGTATAACACTAAACATTTTTGTGTCATCAGCATATAATAGTATACTAGAATTTCGGAAACATTTTAGGACGTCATTAATAAATATATTAAACAACAATGGCCCTAGGTGAGAGCCTTGGGGTACACCAGAAGTAGTAGGTATGAAACTAGAAATAAAACCCTTTACTGAAACTGCTTGTGTCCTATTTAAAAGGTAAGATGTTAGCCAACGAAGGAGATCGCCGTGTATACCAACACATTCAATCTTTGCAATTAGTAAATAATGTGAAATTTTATCAAAAGCTTTAGAATTGTCAGTATACACAGCATCTACCTGGTACCCATTATCCATTGCATCAAGGACTACATCAAGAAATTCATTCAGATTTGACTCAGTAGAACGCCCATCAATAAAACCGTGTTGATTGCTAATAAGATACGGGCGTATAGTGGGATACAAAACGTCATAAACAATTTTTTCAAAAAGCTTTGGGAGCACAGATAATTTAGAAATACCACGATAATTACGGATATCATGTTTGTTACCACTTTTAAAGACTGGAACTATTAATGATTTCTTCCACACATCTGGCATAACACCACACAATAGTGATAATTTAAATAAGAATGATACTGGAGTCGCCAGTGGCTTACAGCATTTCTTTAGAAATAAAGGTTTTTTTTTTATTTGGTCCACTAAACTGGACATTACACACAAACCTTAAGAATAGAAACTAAAATATACAGACATACACACAATAATGAATTAATAATTCCTAAACGAGATTCTTGAAAAATGCTAATAGTACTAATAAGTATGAATACATAGTTAATATGGACATAGTTATAATATAAATAAATACTAAGTTGACTGACAGGCTAAGTTGGTTCTATGACGTGAGTATATCTTTTTAACCGACTTTAAAAAAAAGGAGGAGGTTCTCAATTCGTCTGGATGTTTTTTTTTTGTATGTTTGTTACTCGATTTATCTGCCAATTATGAATAGATTTTGATGATTCTTTTTTTGTTTGGTAGATCATACTTCAGAGGTGGTCCCATTTAAATATGGTTGAAATTGATTAAGCACTTTTTGAGAAAATCAACAAAAACGTAAAAAATTATATCTCGTTTGATAAACCTTAGTGAATCAAACTGAGTCGTTGAGCTTGACTTTTTGGATTTGGATGAAATTTTGTGTGTATACTTCAATGGGTTCTTCGATGGTTTTAAAATACAATTGGACCCGGTAGGTGGCGCTGGAATCGAGTTCCAAGATTTGTTTTAATTTCAGGGCAGGACGACGTCTGCCGGGCCCGCTAGTCATATATTATATTTTACCGCCCAGACCCGATTTCAGGACAAACTAGTTTTGCCTAGGATAACATATAATAAGGAATAAACTTTAAAAATTGAAAAATAAAATTATTTTTAAAAATATAAAACAAAAACCGACTTCAAAACTGTAACCTATACCTACGAGTACAAACATAAACTAAAAAGTAAAGAATAATATTTTAATTTCAAAGCAAGAGCCTTAAAGGACAATTAACAAAATTATTGATATTTATATATATATTTAATATTTATAAACAGTTCTTTTTGGAGTCGGTGCCAGCCAAGAAAGACAATTTAATTCTGCCTTTGTAACAAACTTTCGAAAGGTAGGGGAGCGACGGCGCAGACCTAAGGAACATTACCGTAAGGAGAGGTGTCGTAAGACGTTTTCTCGTATGAACACTTCGTGTCCAGTTCAAAACTGTCCTTCTTCTTGGCTGGCACCGACTCCAAAAAGAACTGTTTATAAATATTAAATAGATATATAAATATCAATAATTTTGTTGATTGTCCTTTAAGGCTCTTGCTTTGAAATTAAAATATTATTCTTTACTTTTTTAGTTTATGTTTGTACTCGTAGGTATAGGTTACAGTTTTGAAGTCGGTTTTTGTTTTTTATTTTTTATAGAATTGACACATGTATGAAAGATATCTATGTCATTACAAATGTTATTATAAGACGGACACATTCTATACAATGACGAGTGCTGGCCATAGTTTGCGTGGCAGTATTGAAGATGGAAAGTTTTTCTATTCTGGACACGGCTAGAGGAACGAGGGACATTCAATTGAATTTTTGCAAGTAAGTGGGGACTGTAAATATTTCCGTTTATGATTCTATACAAAAACACAAGGTCGGTCATATTTCTCCTGTGTTCAAGCTTGGTCATTTTAAAATGGGCGAGTCTCGATTCATAAGATTCTAGACGGCGACAGAGATTGTGGGCATATGATAGGTGATGGAGAAACTTTTTTTGAAGCTTTTCAATTCTCGCAATATGCACTGCATATGAAGGACACCAGACGGGACTACAGTATTCTAACAAACTACGGACATAACAGTTAAAAAGAGTTATAGGTATTACAGGATCTTTAAACAATTTTGTTTGGCGTAGTACAAAACCAGCCAAGCGAGCTCCCTTTTTAACCGACTTCAAAAACAGGAGGAGGTTCTCAATTCGTCTGTATGTTTAGTTTTTTTTTTTTTGTATGTTTGTTACTCGATTTCTCTGCCAATTATGAATAGATTTTGATGATTCTTTTTTTGTTTGGTAGATCCTACTTCAGAGGTGGTCCCATTTAAATTTTGTCGAAATTGATTAAGCACTTTTTGAGAAAATCAACAAAAACGAAAAAAAATCTATCTCGTTTGATAAACCTTAGTGAATCAAACTGAGTCGTTGAGCGTGACTTTTTGGATTTGGATGAAATTTCGTGTGTATACTTCAATGGGTTCTTCGATGGTTTTAAAATACAATTGGACCCGGTAGGTGGCGCTGGAATCGAGTTCCAAGATTTGTTTTAATTTCAGGGCAGGACGACGTCTGCCGGGCCCGCTAGTTATATATTATATTTTACCGGCCAGACCCGATTTCAGGATAAGCTAGTTTTGCCTAGGATAAAATATAATAAGGAATAAACTTTAAAAATTGAAAAATAATAAAATTATTTTTAAAAATAAAAAACAAAAACCGACTTCAAAACTGTAACCTATACCTATGTACAAACATAAACTAAAAAGTAAAGAATAATATTTTAATTTCAAAGCAAGAGCCTTAAAGGACAATCAACAAAATTATTGATATTTATATATCTATTTAATATTTATAAACAGTTCTTTTTGGAGTCGGTGCCAGTCAAGAAGAAGGACAGTTTTGAACTGGACACGAAGTGTTCATACGAGAAAACGTCTTACGACACCTCTCCTTACGGTAATGTTCCTTAGGTCTGCGCCGTCGCTCCCCTACTTTTCGAAAGTTTGTTACAAAGGCAGAATTAAACTGTCCTTCTTGGCTGGCACCGACTCCAAAAAGAACTGTTTATAAATATTAAATAGATATATAAATATCAATAATTTTGTTGATTGTCCTTTAAGGCTCTTGCTTTGAAATTAAAATATTATTCTTTACTTTTTAGTTTGTTTGTACATAGGTATAGGTTACAGTTTTGAAGTCGGTTTTTGTTTTTTATTTTTAAAAATAATTTTATTTTTTAATTTTTAAAGTTTATTCCTTATTATATGTTATCCTAGGCAAAACTAGTTTGTCCTGAAATCGGGTCTGGCCGGTAAAATATAATATATAACTAGCGGGCCCGGCAGACGTCGTCCTGCCCTGAAATTAAAACAAATCTTGGAACTCGATTCCAGCGCCACCTACCGGGTCCAATTGTATTTTAAAACCATCGAAGAACCCATTGAAGTATACACACGAAATTTCATCCAAATCCAAAAAGTCACGCTCAACGACTCAGTTTGATTCACTAAGGTTTATCAAACGAGATAGAATTTTTTTCGTTTTTGTTGATTTTCTCAAAAAGTGCTTAATCAATTTCGACAAAATTTAAATGGGACCACCTCTGAAGTAGGATCTACCAAACAAAAAAAGAATCATCAAAATCTATTCATAATTGGCAGAGAAATCGAGTAACAAACATACAAAAAAAAAAAAAAAAAAAACATACAGACGAATTGAGAACCTCCTCCTTTTTTTTGAAGTCGGTTAAAAAACAAAAACCGACTTCAAAACTGTAACCTATACCTATGTACAAACATAAACTAAAAAGTAAAGAATAATATTTTAATTTCAAAGCAAGAGCCTTAAAGGACAATCAACAAAATTATTGATATTTATATATCTATTTAATATTTATAAACAGTTCTTTTTGGAGTCGGTGCCAGCCAAGAAGGACAGTTTAATTCTGCCTTTGTAACAAACTTTCGAAAAGTAGGGGAGCGACGGCGCAGACCTAAGGAACGTTACCGTAAGGAGAGGTGTCGTAAGACGTTTTCTCGTATGAACACTTCGTGTCCAGTTCAAAACTGTCCTTCTTCTTGACTGGCTAGAGGAACGAGGGACATTCAATTGAATTTTTGCAAGTAAGTGGGGACTGTAAATATTTCCGTTTATGATTCTATACAAAAACACAAGGTCGGTCATATTTCTCCTGTGTTCAAGCTTGGTCATTTTAAAATGGGCGAGTCTCGATTCATAAGATTCTAGACGGCGACAGAGATTGTGGGCATATGATAGGTGATGGAGAAACTTTTTTTGAAGCTTTTCAATTCTCGCAATATGCACTGCATATGAAGGACACCAGACGGGACTACAGTATTCTAACAAACTACGGACATAACAGTTAAAAAGAGTTATAGGTATTACAGGATCTTTAAACAATTTTGTTTGGCGTAGTACAAAACCAGCCAAGCGAGCTCCCTTTTTAGCGATGTAGTCAATATGTTCACGAAAGTCTTAACTTTTTGTCCATTATAACACCTAGGTCGCGAATACTTGTAACCTCAACTATAGAAATATTGTCAATTAAATATGTGACAGGTACAGAGTTCCTTTTTCTTGAGATTTTTATGTGAAAGCATTTAGTTGGATTTAGCACCATTTTGTTATGAGCACACCAATCAATTTAGATAGGTACTTTTCAACAGTGTTTTGTGAAAATTGTACATTATCAATAAGAATAGTACAGTCAGCATCATAAATATAGTGGCAGTCAATAGTTCCAAATATACCGCACCATCCAAAATATCCATAAATACGTACTCATTCCAAGCGATCAAATTGTTCAGGCCATCTACTGTATACAAATATACCGGAGCACCCACAACGCCATATACTTGGTAACATTCAAACCGCCGTTAGTACAGCAACGTCCAGAACGCCGAAGGTTTCTAAGCATCCAAAGTAGCCAAAAATACGGGACACATAAGAAAATTGAACCTTATTTACCAGTAAGTACGGTTGAATACTGGTCAAATCATTTTAATAGGTTAGCCACGAAACCAGTACCAAAATATTAAAACGTGAGACAGATATATGCCAGTTATGACAGTTCATGGCTCGGAACAATAATTAACATGGAAGCCGGGCTAAAATAAGAAATGAAATGCATATACTTTACCTTTTTTTACTTTCGACGTTAATAATGCGTAGGAAAGAGACATATAATACCGTTCTGTTTCGTTATTATGCAGGTTGTCACAAGCTATTTTTGGCTAGTGATGGGCTTATCATCGATATTTTCGTGTCGATATAAGTCATCAAAGCAAACAAGTAAATATAGTTAGTACTAGCTGTGCCCGCGACTTCGTACGCGTGGAATAGTGACTTTGGCCATATCTTTTGGTTTATTTTGGATTAACAAATGTTCGACGTGATTCTTTAAATTGACATAACTTTTTTATTTAAGAACCGATTGACATGAAACAAACACTAAATGTTAAGTGAGGCTTACCACAATATATTAGTGAAAACCACATCCGAATACGCCATTTCTGAGATTAGCTTGCACAAATAGACAAAATTCTAACGATCATTGTTTTGGGTGCTATTGCGTTGATAAAGGACCCAATAATATTTTTTCTCATATATCTTTCATGTACAGATAGCGATCCGTTACATTTTTATTATTTGTACCTATAGATAGAATAGTTTTCTATTATATATTTTTTAATTAATATAGTTTATCCTTTTCTTAACATTCCCATGTTATTATAATTTATTATCAGTATAGGCGCTGGCTGTCGACGGATAATCTGCCAAGTGTGGCTGTGGTTTACTAACGGATTTACCACGACGGAACTTCGGCGTCGGAATATCAGTCAAGTGTGGTAGGAAAGAGACGATAAGAAATTGACACAAGTATAAATGAAACTACAATTATTAATCTAATGTCTTTATTAATAATTAAAATCCATACTAATACTAATTTACTAATTAATATTATAATTATAAAATATTATAAATGCGAAAATGTGTCTGTCTGTCTGTCTGTTACCTCTTCACGCTTAAACCGCCGAACCGATTTAGATGAAATTCGGATAGGGATTGTTGGAGTCCCGGGAAAAAATATAGGATAGTTTTTATCCTAGAAAAGGGGGTGGAAGTTTGTATGAGAAAAACCTATTGATGCACTGACTCCATTTCATTTTCATTTCACCATCATTAGGAAATCTGCAACAGTATTGAAATGATTATCGATAACCATTTTTACATCACTAGTAACCTATACTTGCGACAATTTTATTTTTGAGAAAAATCATAAAATAAAGCAAATACGTGAATTCTTTTGAGTAGATAGGCATAAAGTACTATTTTTATTTATCGACTATCACTTTTTTTATTTCCAATATTGAAAAATATATCTCTAAACTCACCGATGAAATGTTTACGTTTCGTTCTCATTTTCTTTTCTCGAACTATGGGCTTTACACCCTTCAACAACACAAGACATCTTGTCCAGGGCACTGTACACCTCTCGTATATACTTTCTGGCCACGTTCTCAGACAGAAATTAATAATTAACTCGCTTTTTTCACTTAGTAAATTCGTCAAACTCCCGACTCGTATCAACAAAACATAAAACTACAAAATTAAGTTGATAGCCAACGTAAGTCTTTTGACGTCTTGGATATAACTTTTGTATTTGTTAGCATTATAAGAGGGCCAAAGAGGACCATTTGACATTTTGCTTGTGACACGTTCAAAAATAATAAAAACAAACAGCCATGTTTTGTTTCATTCCCACATTACGATATGCTAATTGACATAAATGAATAAACTATATAGTACTCGGTTTTTATTTTAGCCCGGCTTCCATGCTAGTTATTGTTCCGAGGTTCATGGCATATATCTGTCTCACGTTTTAATTTGTCACATTATTGCGTGGACTGCGTGGTTTTTCGCATCTATACGTTTCAATATTTCGCCTAGTTAGCTGTTAGTTACGATGGACCAGTGGTTTAGTAGTAACGCTGTCGAGTCATGTGTTCTGGGTTCTAATCCTCGAATAAGGTGCTATTTGCATTTTTTTAAAAGTCGTTGTTTTATTTTAATTTGTAATAGCTACTTATACATAAAAGGCAGTATTCCTTTAATACTTGTTAACATAGACGTAACTCACTACAAAACTAATAAATGATATTATTTGTTTTGTAGTGAGTTCCGTCTAACGCAATAAAATATACACATATTATAATTGTGAACGAATGTTTTATTAAAAAACACTTGCAAATATAATAAGTAACTTAAAAATAACAGATTTCTTAATTGTTTTTGAACTTAAACGTAATAAATAATCCGTAAGGAAACATAGAAAAAACATTCAGTACCGCGTATATCCTCCTTCAGCAATAATAACGTCAGATAAACGTTGACGCATGGACTGCACCGTATTGGAGCAAAAGATATTTCCTCGTAAATATTCCCATACCTCTATAACGTGTTTTCGTAACGATTCTGTGTCCCTAACCCTACTATTGTCCCAAAGTTGAATCATCTTCCCCCAAACATTCTCTATCGGGTTGAGATCAGGACTGAGAGGTGGAAATACTATTTGCTTCAGTGACTCTTTAGTATCAGGCTCATTTAAATAGTTTCGAACTATTCTGCAGTTGTGCACCGAACTGTTGTCTTGTACGAATCGGACGGTTTCATTGGGGTAGAATACCTGCGTGGTGGGTACCAAGACGTCACTTAAAATCTCTTTGTATTTCTGCGCATTTAATCTCCCGCCGACTTCAATCAGTTCACCTGGACCAGCTTTGGACATCCAGCCCCAAAATCCTAATGTTATTCTTCCACTTCTATTATTTGCTAGAACATTGTTTTCGTCGTATCTTGTATTATTCATTCTCCATAGCGACAGCCGCCCTCGAGAAGTAGAACAAAATACCTTTTCATCTAAAAATACTACATTTTCAAAATTGTAATTCAAATATCTACGTGCAAAATCCAATCGCTGGGCTTTATGCCTTGGTGTAAGGAAAGGTTTTTTAGCTGGTATCCTGTGACTCAAACCACCCTCTTTTAAACGTCTCCTTATTGTGGTTTGTGACAGCCACGAAGTAAAGAACTTCTTTACTCCGTGGTGACAACCTATATTCAGTTGCCAAATCACGCGAATTAATAAAACGGTCGTTACGAGCCCGCTGCTGTATGCTCTGGTCTTCGACGACGGTTGTTCGACGAGGACGTCTAGTGGTCACATGATTCTGGAGACTACCTTCCGTATTCCGTCTCTCAATCCATCGGTAGACTGTATTCCTCTAAAATAACAATTACTTATATATTAGTATAGTAATATGTACTACTTATAATGGTAACAGTGAAGCAAAAAACAGTCAACTTACGGTTAAGCCCAGTTCATTTGAGATGTCTGTTACGGACACACCTTCTTGTTTTAAATGAATGATTTTATGTTTCATTTCGTCAGTGATACGCATTGTGTTTATTTTGAGGCGGACTAGTATCTACAACTATTACTTATAATCAAATTAGATTGCAATGACAATTACTCTTTGATGACAGTGACATCATGCACTTAACAGTGTAAGTAGACACTAGAGATACACTTGACGTTAAATTGAATTTTATTTTTTAATTTAAGCAAAATGGGCATCATCCTCTTTGGTTTTATTGGGTATCTACTCAACAGCTTTGAAAATGAATAGTTGTACATTTTGTTTGAGCTCTATTGCGTTCAAAATAAGATTCAATTTTCTTATGTGTCCCGTATTTTTGGCTACTTTGGATGCTTAGAAACCTTCGGCGTTCTGGACGTTGCTGTACTAACGGCGGTTTGAATGTTACCAAGTATATGGCGTTGTGGGTGCTCCGGTATATTTGTATACAGTGGATGGCCTGAACAATTTGATCACTTGGAATGAGTACGTATTTATGGATATTTTGGATGGTGCAGTATATTTGGAACTATTGACTGCCACTATATTTATGATGCTGACTGTACCAGAGTCCCTCAAAGTGGGTATAGTGTTGGGGTATACATCATCAGAAAAAACAGACTGAAAGAAATTACTAAAAAGATTCGCAGTAGATTGACCATCCGAAATGAACTCATTATCTAAGTGCATAGTGTCAGGAATACCGTTGCTATTTTTTTTCGATGAAATGTACGACCAAAAATATTTTGAAGATTGGCGAATATTATCTTCTGCACAGGTAATAAAGGAGTCGTAGCATTTTTGTGACATAACTTTAAATTCACGTCTATTGACGAGTACAATTCATAGTCGCTAATTCTCCTATACGTTTTCCATTTTATATGTAACTTATTCTTTTTATTAAGGCGACGATATACGTGAAATGACGATTTTCGATCTCAGATTTCTCTGCATTCTTTATTGCAAGTGATGTATAAAAAATATATGTTAAACTAGAGGATATACGACATAAAATGTTTTTATTCAAATTTTAATTTTATCATCGAGAACATCAGAAAAAAAATCGCGAATATGAGCCTTTTTGAAATTTCGAACATATTTTTCTCCTATATTACGGATTCAAATAACATGAAATTAATTACAGATATTTTTACACCTAAAACAAATAGAACTGTCTTGTTGTTTTTTCAAAAAAAGTAACTGTTATTTTTTAATTAAATTTATACTCGATTTTTAACTCGGTGACAGCTTTGGTCCCCTAGCTCGCCCGTCATTTCAGTGCGGGACGCGACGTTGTGCTGATCGGACCTGTGCTACTTTTTTCTCCACTCGATACAATATCATAAATGGTGTAATTAAAGCAGTGTTGTATATTTTAGCTATACATCGCGATGCGGTTGCTAGGGCTCGTCCATTAATTAAGCGATGTTTTTTAGAAACTTTTAAAAATGTTTCATGGTATTTTAGCTGAGGCGTCGAAAGTTCGTTAGTTTGTAGAACTACTCATATAGTTTATTATAGTATTAGTACGTACCTACCTTTAGAAAAAATATGAATTCATCAAGTTACTTTTTTTTGCAGTATTCGAAATCCACACGTATGAAAACATATTATAGCGAATGCTAATAATTAAAAAAACCTATATATTACATAATAAAAATAAATAAAGTCATTTTTTTTAAATTATTACTTCGAAATATATTATACATATAGTAGCGGGACCGGCAGACGTCCTGCCCTGAAATTAAAACAAATTTAGAACCCGTTTCCAGCGCCACCTACCGGGTCCAGTTGTCAGACCATCGAGGAACCCTTTGAAATATACACACAAAATTTCATCCATATCGGTCCAGCCGTTAAGTGACAAACACACGTACAGAAGAATTATATTTAATAAGATAATAAAAATAGATTTTTTGATAACCAACAAACTTGAAATTGTTGTTGGACTCACCCTAAGTTTTATGAGGCACTGGAGTAACCATAGCTTGTACAATTCGTCAAATATACTTTGCAACCTGTGATAGTTGAAATTGGACCTTATCGAGATAAGGTTCATTGTCACGTAACTCCTATAACTATTACGTTTCAAGCTGTATTATGAACTTTTAAAATATCTATTTTGTCTCGATTCGAGTTGCGAGGGAGAGCGTTGCGCGTTCTTTGTGAGGGCGCGCGAGGGGTGCAGCGCCAATCGAGCAAGGTCATTCGCGTATATCATCACCTTAAACAATTTAATCAGCGGACGCGAATACCAGACAGGATATCTATCTTTATTTTTGAAAGTTTTTGTAGGGACACATAACTCAATAATATTATTAATTATAGAATAGAAATCACGTATAGCACAGTAAATGTCCATATTATTTATACAAGGTTCCCAATTAATCTTATTCAATTCATGATTAATTAATTCATAATCTGCAGCGTAAAACCGACGCACCAAACGAGGTGCGGAGCTAATGCAGTTTCCATTTTTTGCCACATTGACAATTAATGAGAGTGAAGGGGTCACTTATTATTATTGACAACGCTTTACAAACGTCAGATGCCAAACGTCAACGTCAATGTCACTGTAACTATAAACTAAAAATGGCGTCCAAATCGCACTAACACTAGAAAAGCGTCACTATCGCACTGTCACAAGGGTCACTTTCCCGTACACTCGCCCGCCCATCCAAGGGGGTTGGGGAGGCCCACACGTCTCGCTTCTCACTCGCGCTCCAAAATGGCCGCGGCCGTATATGGAGGAATCCGCAAGATAGTACGGGACGGGTACTAAAATGGCCGATACTTTATCGTGGCGCTTGGAGTGGGGATATGCGGAGCAACTTTTTTAAGGCGATGATAGCTCGGTGGTAAGTGACGTCGAATACCGCGGCGAAGGTCGTGGGTTCGAATCCTACAATGAGCTTGAGCTTTCGGTGAAGGAAAACATCGTGAGGAAACCATAGCACGGTGGTAGGGTACTTTGTAGTACCCGACTGGCTGGCTACCACCCTCAAGTTGAAAATCTGTCGCCAAAACACCTATCGGTGTGTTCCGACAGCTGCACTTGAGAGCCAGTTCCCATCTAGGCTTTGTGTGCTTACCATCTTCGGCCACATCATCACTTACCATGGTGAGATTGTGGTCAAACACAAGCCTATCCAGAATAAAAAAAAAAAAAAAAAAACTCGACACACGTCCGTCCTCGACAAGAGCCAACGACGAAGATGGGACATATTCCCACCTACCTTCCCATGGCCTGACCAACCTTGCGGTCATACAAGCCGAATCGCGGGGTTCGCAAGGCACATGACGGTGCCACCAGCTTTACCCCTACAAAGTGTGGAATCCCCTGCCCGCAGGTTTTACGTGCAAGCAGGGTTTGACCACACGTTGTCCCCTGCTAACACCCCAAAAGGAGATGCGCGAATCGGATCTTTTTATCTGTCAGTGCTATTGCACAAGACGACACTCTCACGGACTTAAAAGTCCTCCAGTTTTCAGTCCAACCCAGTCTTCAGTCGTGCAGTCTGCTCCGCCTCTTGTGCCACTCACTCCCGAAGCGCCGCAGTCTTGCGAAGTTCGCCTCCGTGCGGACCAGGTCGTGGTAATAGACCGGGCCCGCCTCAGTCCTCTCCAAGCCATCCATCATCTCCCGCCTCTCATGCTCATACAATGGACAGCTCCATAACACATGCTCACGATCCTCGTCTCCCGTACCACAGTCACAAGCGCCCGAATCGCTTAATGCCATGTCATGCAGTCTCTTACGGAAACACCCATGCCCTGTGAGGAGCTGGGAAGTCACGTAGTCTTGCTCGACCCATGCCAGACGCCACCGCACATCCGGGAAGAACCGGTACAGCTCTCTGCCTTTCTGGTCATTCTCCCAGCGTTCCTGCCAAAAGTCAATGATCGCCGCCTCAATGCCTTCCTTACGGGCGCGCCTCGCAGAGTTCCCCCGCCCTACGGACCTCAAGATCGGCAGGCAGCACACCGGCCAGTACAGGCAAGGCAGCCGAACTCGTGGAACGGTAAGCCTTCGTCAGCAGTATCAGCGCCGGCCGCTGAGTCCTCAGCAGCGGACTACGCACGACGTGAAAGGACACACGCCGATACCACACTGCCGCGGCATACGTTACCGTGGCGACGAACGTGCCCCGATATAACAGTCGCAGACCTCGGTATCGGATCCCCCACGAGGAGGACGATACCCGCGACACCTTACCGAAGCATTTCGCCGCCCTCTCACCGAGTGATAACGCATGCCGCGCAAAGGACAGACCTGGTTCGAGTACCACCCCTAAAACCGTCGCTTCAGTCACGCTCCTTATCGAGTCACCGCCCATCTTTATGGTGGGTGGTCTCTGGAACTTCCCTTTGCAAGTCATACTTTCAGACTTAGTCGCAGAGAAGTCCAGTCGGTTTCGGACCCCCCACACTGACACCGAGGCTAATATTGCCTCGGCCGCGCGTTCAATTCCCGCGCGGGACTGTGACTCGATCAGGACCGTGACGTCATCCGCATATGCGGTGAGCGAGGTATGTTCGGGTAGTGGCAGTCGCAGCAAGTCGTTCATCAGTACGTTCCACAGCGTGGGTCCCAACACGGACCCCTGTGGGCCCATCGTGGACCTCTTCCAAACTACGTGGTTTCCGATGAATATTGTCATTGTCAAAGGCCCCGGAGATGTCCAGGAAGATCAGCTGTACATAGTTCGCCGCTGAGCCCTGCACCGCATCGATGACACTGCCGAGCGCGGTGACCGTCGACCGACCCTTGGAGAATCCATGTTGGCGGTCAGACACTCCGCGCTGTAGCCCAGGGGCGCACCAGAGCATTGCTCTCTCCAAAACCTTCCCCAAAACCGGCAGAAGGGTGATTGGCCGGTAGGCCTTGGGGTCGACGAGCGGCTTATCATTCCCCTTTGGCAGGACAATCAGTCTACCCAACTTCCACACTGGGGGAAAGACCCCCTCTATCACGCATCGTCCCATCACGTACGTCAGTTCAGCAGCTCCCACTTTCCATGCTTGCCTCACAATCTTGCTTGTTATACCGTCTATTCCCGGCGTGGTATTCGGCAGTCCCCGTACAATGGCTCCCAGCGCCTCACTCGATATAGGAAGCGCGTCCGAGCCCGTTGGTACACAGGTTGCCGCGACTCTTACCTGAAAATGATACGCCGTGTCGGTCAACGGGTTGTCGTCCGGACACAGCGCCCTCAGTAACACCATCGCCGAGTCGTCCACGCCATCCGCGAAGCCCGACAGCAGTTTGGTGGCGTTCGTCACGTTGGACGGTGGTCGACGCCGACCACTCGCCACCCTGTAAGCCAAACCCCACGGATCAACGTTGCCGGTCTCGGCGATGTCCCTGTCAAATTTCAACTCCGCTTCCTGCATCGACCTTCTATATCCCGCTCGTAGTCTGTTGGATTCCTCACGGAGGTCTAACTCGCGCTGTCCGCCTTTCGCTCTAGAATTCTGCCATTTCCGACGTGCCCTGCAGTATGCCCGGCGTTGCCGGTCGAGTGCAGGGCTCCACCATTCGTATCCGGATTCATCCCTCTTCGTTTTGGTCCCTAAACATTTCAATGATGTGTCTTTCAGTATGTCAGTGTACTGCTGGCAGAGCTCTGCTGCCGGCGACCCCGTTGTCAACCCTCCTAACCTACGGTGCAAAGTAGAGCCGAAACGCTCCCAATCCACACCCCGATCCCGGAAAGACATCGGCTCTTCTCCTAGCGACGTTGCTTGGTGGCGCGGAGAATCTCGGGGGTCCACGGCAAAGGAGATCAGCAGATGGTCGCTGTCCGCCACGTCCTCGTGCACCACCCAATCGCGCACTGTCGGTGTAGCCCTGGTGGAGAGTGTGAGGTCCACGTTGGACTCACCATTGGGGCTCCGAAACGTTGGTGGTTGGCCCCCCACGTTGTGCAGCAGCAGCCCATTGGACAGGATGAACCCTTCCATGTGTTCTTTCCTCCGAGTGACTTCCGCGCTTCGGCCGACGTAGTGACGGCGCTCGCAGTGCCACATCGGGGAGTGTGCGTTGGAGTCCATCCCGATGATGACCGCTTTGCCACGTAGTACCCGCAGAACGTAGTCCAGGTGCGCTAGGTGCACCTCGATGTTATGACTGTACTGCAGGTACGCCGACACGACGTGTAGATTGATATGGGGGGCCAGGAGATGCACGACGGTACAGTGAGCAGTGGAGAGGTGGTGCAGGACGGCGCACGATATTCCCGCTGAGAAGACGGCGACTCCGGCCTTCGGGTTGCTCTGCGATTCCATCACGTAGTGCTGTCCCGGGTATTGTTCCTGGACTAGCACCACCTGCAGGCCCATCTCCCGCGCGATTGCGGGGAGCTCTTTGGTTGCCGTTTCCTTGCCTTGGAGATTGACCTGCCCTATTCTAGTGCTTGATTTAGCAGCCATATTGGGTTGTTGCTACCCACCTTTCTTCGGCATGGAGGCGCGCAGAGCAGGTCCTAGATGCCGTTTTATGGTCCGTGCATTTCTTGCCGAACTTATGGCATGTGGCGAATTTGTCTGCCATCGCTTTGCAGGTGTCTGCTCGGTGCCCTGATTTACCGCATTTGCCGCACGTGACGGCGTCCGCTCTGCAGTGCCGTTCCGGGTGGCCGTACTGGTGGCACTTGGTGCAGCAGGTGACCACCACATAGTCTTCCACCCTGATGCTGTCCCAGTCTACGTATACGTAGCCCCTCGCCACTAGGATATCCCGCAGGGCCGTCTCACACTCCAGGACAACAGTTGTTTAGGAGTCCCCTCTGCGTGACTTCTTGAATGCCAAACGGCACAGCTTCTTCAGGCGATCCAGGGGCCACTCTATGCTGTCCTTGAAGTTCTGCTCGTACACTTTTGGGAGTAGCTCATCCAGGTTGGGGTCGCCGTCGCAGTTGCAGAGGGCAACCAGGGGCTTAGTCCGGGGTTCGGAGACGCGCAGACTTTGGGGCACTGCCTTCGTGATTTTTTCCGCTGCCACTTTGCTTGTAGTTTCAAGCAGCACACCTGCGTTTCCCACCCTTTTCAGGCGGGAAACTTGGACCCCCATCTTAGCCGGATCTACGGATTTTTTAAGCTCCGCTTTTGTTTCTTCTGCCGTCTTAAATGAGTCCGGTTCTGCAGGGTAAATTGTAAGGAGTGGGCCCTGTTTTGCCGGCATCTGCTGCGTTTGGCCGCGTGGCAGTCTGAGCGCGGATGCGTAGCTCTGTATGGGTGCGGGTACTGCTGCGCCAGTGGCGCCCGAGGCATGTCGCACTCCTTGGGCCCTGAGGTTGGCCTCCGCACTTCGCAGCTCCGCGCGGCACGTTGCCGCCTCCGCCTCAGCTAACCTGAGTTCAAGGGCGGCCACAACTGCCAGTATTTCTAGGCTGAACCCGTTGATAGCCGCTGTGTCGGCTTTGTTCAGGCGAGATGCCGTACCAGCGTCTATACTGGCTATCCCGTCCAGGGCTGTCCGGGTCCTTTGGAGAAGTGCTTCCTTGGAGGCGTTCGCCAGTGAGTCCTCCTCGACAGTCGCAGTTGGGTTGTTGACTGGAGTTGCTGTCGTGTTCGTCGCAGTCTGGGGCCCTGGAGAAGTCGGGCGGCTGGCGGTGGTGAGGATTCCACCGATGGGGGGCACCTGACTGGACCGCAGCCGCGATTTCTTTTCCGCATTTTTGGCGGTCGGCTGCTCCGGCGGTGAATCTCGTGGCCGCTTTCCGGCGGCTTGGTCCGTCTGCTGGGGTCCGGGGGGGTCATTACTTGCTGGTGGGGGGGGGGGGGCGTCTTGGCGGCGAGCGGGCCAGGGTCTGTCTGGGAGAGAACCCACTGGCACGGTCATTCGACGTATATCCGTCAGGGGCTGATAAGGGGGCCAAAATGCAACAAACTGAACCCCCCATATGTATGGCCGAAATTCAATAGTTTTCGAGATATTTGAATTTTAAGGGTTTTTCGATATTTACCCAAAATTTGACATGTAATTCCAAATAAATAAAAAACTACATATTTTAATGGGTACCATTAAAAATGATGTTGTAGCTGGCACTTCAATTAAGCTATTGGCATAATTAAAGCTACATAATTTAACAAAATAATTAAAATAATGAGCGATTTAAGAATAACATCTTACCAATATTTTCATTTTACGCTTCAAAAATATTCTCTCGTCACAAAAAAATCTATGACATTAATCGTACAAATAACTTAAAAAACTTGCCTATTCTGTAAGCTTTCCAAAAAGGTATAAAAGTCAATTTTAAAATACATACCTATTGAGTAGCGTAATTAGAGACACAATAGAAAGACAATGAGCGAGCGAACGCCGGCGTTCGCTCGGGGTTTAATGAATTAATAATTCGTGGCATGGCATGTGTTTGAATCGGCGCGGGGTGAGAAAGGGTCATTTGTATTTGTATGAAATAAAATGCATTAAAAAAAGTACGTCAAATTTTATTAAAAATTTTACACATCTTGTTCAAAATGAGCCCCTCGATTACGAATGCAGGTTCGAATTCTCTTCCTAACTTCGGTTTTCGTCACTCTTGATGTGAACGTTGTTCTCATCTGTTGCGCTGCGTTTATTATTCGCTGTCGAAGTTCTTCGACTGAATTTATTGGGGTCACATAAACTAAGTCCTTCATATGACCCCAAACGTAAAAATCAAGTGGTGTGATATCAGGGCTTCGTGCTGGCCACGGAATTGGCCCTCCCCTCCCAATCCATCGGTTTGGATATCTCTCGTCTAGCCACTGTCGGACAGCAATCCGGTAATGTGCTGGGCAACCATCATGTTGAAACATGAGGCTGTTTTTTATTTCTTCGGGAACATCCGCCAACAAATCGTCTAGGTTGTTTCTCAAAAACTCCTCGTAATTTTCGCCGTTCAAATTTTGGGGCAAGAAATGAGGGCCCATCAAATAATTGTCAACGACACCCATCCATACGTTCAGGGAAAATCTCATTTGCGACGTAGTTTCTTTTAGTTTTTTTGGATTCCTGCCTGCTTTAGGTGCCCAAAAATGTATGTTATGGTAATTCTTTATACCATCCCGGTCAAACTTTGACTCGTCAGTCCACAAAATATTTCTTAGGAAATGTTCTTGGTCAGC
Source organism: Ochropacha duplaris (assembly GCA_951361185.1). Lineage (NCBI taxonomy): Eukaryota > Metazoa > Arthropoda > Insecta > Lepidoptera > Drepanidae > Ochropacha > Ochropacha duplaris. Next base: position 7,084,072 of record OX592712.1, on the reverse strand, counting down.
GTCAGCGTTTAACATAAACCGAGAAAATTCAAGTCGCCTGGCAGGATCTCCCTCGTGCAATTTTTGGACAGGTTGATAATGGTACAGGTGTCTACCTGATAGATGTACTACCGACCACACTTTCCACTGGGACATACCGAGCTGTCTTGCAACAATGTTCGTTGAGATGTTTGGGTCATCAATAAAACACTGAAGAATGGTGTCTTCTTCGTCAGCCGTGTACCTTCGAGGTCTGCCAGCGTTGAATTGTGCTCTCTGAACACTGCCAGTTTCAGACAATCGTCGATAGGTGCTCCCGAAAACAGTAACGTGGGGAAGTCGACGATCGGGAAAGCGGCGTTGGTATTCTCGCCGAGCTGCAGCCGCGTTTCCATCGACAAAACCATAACAAAACAATATGTCTGCGTATTCGTTATTAGAATACGAAGCCATGTTATCCGAAATAACAATGATAACAAATTAACGCGATGAGAGATTGGTTAATAGCAAGATAACAACACACGTGCTTGCGCGGCGTAGAGTCGAAACTTACTAAGGAAGGCGACGCGAGCGCAGCAGGTATGTAGGTATGTATTTTAAAATTGACTTTTATACCTTTTTGGAAAGCTTACAGAATAGGCAAGTTTTTTTTAATTATTTGTACGATTAATGTCATAGAAATTTTTGTGACGAGAGAACATTTTTGAAGCGTAAAATGAAAATATTGGTAAAATGTTATTCTTAAATCGCTCATTATTTTAATTATTTTGTTAAATTAAGTAGTTTTAATTATGTCAATAGCTTAATTGAAGTGCCAGCTTGTGAGACGTGTGGGCTCCCCCCAACCCCTTGGTTGGACGGGTGAGTGTACGGGAAAGTGACCCTTGTGGACAGTGCGGTAGTGACGTTTTTCCTAGTGTAAGTGCGAATTGGACGCCATCTTAGTTGGTAAGAGTGACATTTGACGTTTGACGTAGTAAGTGACAGTGACACTAAGTGGTGCGTTTAATTGGTGCGTTTAATTGGTGCGTTTAATTGGTGCGTTTAATTGGTGCGTTTAATTGGTGCGTTTAATTGGTGCGTTTAATTGGTGCGTTTAATTGGTGCGTTTAATTGGTGCGTTTAATTGGTGCGTTTAATTGGTGCGTTTAATTGGTGCGTTTAATTGGTGCGTTTAATTGGTGCGTTTAATTGGTGCGTTTAATTGGTGCGTTTAATTGGTGCAGTCTAAAGTTCTTCTTATAAGCCTAATACACGAACAGCTCACTTGGTTGAAAATTATCTTTGTTTTACTTGTCTTTTAGTTGTTTCTTTTTCCTTTACTTTGTGTTATTCCTTAATACAATTGTGCTGGTAGTCTAGCAACATGTCTACGCCTGCGGAGGACCCTCCCCCCCCCCACAAATCGGGAGTTTGCGGTCGACCAGTTTGAGGCATTCAGTTTGAGCACGTTTGAGCACGGACAAGGGGAATCCGACTGTCTAATTAAAACAAAGCATTGCGATGGCCCTCGCGGGTGTTGACGCAATGTGATTTCTGCCCAGTGCTCTGAATGTCAACGTGAAGAAATTCAAGCAAGCGCGGGTAAACGGCGGGAGTAACTATGACTCTCTTAAGGTAGCCAAATGCCTCGTCATCTAAATAGTGACGCGCATGAATGGATTAACGAGATTCCCACTATCCCTATCTACTTCGCGCGCGGACACCGTAGCGGACGGACGTGCGACGAAGGTGCGCTTGCGAATTAGCAGTGTGCATAGATTTGGGATTTATAGTGGATCTAGAATCTAGTACTTGTGTTGATTCGGTATATATATTTATATAATTATATTGTGCAGTGTAATTGTGCCTTCGTCTTCGACTTCGTCGTTGGCTCTTGTCGAGGACGGACGTGTGTCGAGTTGCTCCGCATATCCCCACTCCAAGCGCCACGATTAAGTATCGGCCATTTTTCTACCCGTCCCGTACTATCTTGTGGCTACCTCCATATACGGCCGCGGCCATATTGGAGCGCGAGCGAGAAACGAGACGTGTGGGCTCCCCCCAACCCCTTGGTTGGACGGGTAAGTGTACGGGAAAGTGACCCTTGTGGACAGTGCGGTAGTGACGTTTTTCTAGTGTAAGTGCGAATTGGACGCCATCTTAGTTGGTAAGAGTGACATTTGACATTTGACATTTGACGTTTGACGTTAGACGTAGTAAGTGACAGTGACACTAGTGGTGCGTATGCATAGACTGCACCAATTAAAGTTTTTCTGTTTAGGATAATACACGAACAGCTCACTTATATACATAGAAAAAAAAACTTTATCTTATTTTATTTTTGTATTTTTGTTGGTTGCATCCAATACATTTGTAGTGTTGGTTCAAATTTTGATATGTCAGCCCCCCCGGGGGATCCCCCCCCCTCATCAAATCCGGATCTGACAGCAGACCGTTTCGAGGCGTTACTGGAGGACCGTGCCAGTGGGTTCTCCCCCAGACAGTCCCTGGCCCGCTCGCCCCCAAGACGCCCCCCCCCGGACCCCAGCAGACGGACCAAGCCGCCGAGAAGCGACCACGGGACTCTCCACCGGAGCAGCCTACGGCAAAAAACGCCGAAAAGAAATCGCGGCTGCGGTCCAGTCAGGTGCCCCCCATTGGTGGAATCCTGACCACTGCCGGCCGATCGACATCTCCGGGACCGTCTTCATCCTCTGTAAATGAGGCTGCCGCTCCGACACCGACAGACCAGGAAGGTGATGAAACGTCGTTGGCACGGGCTTCCAAGCTAGAACTTTTAGGCCGAACAAGAAATGCCCTGGACGGAATTGCTAACATAGCCACTGGCACGGCATCCCGCCTTAACAAGGCTGACATCGCGGCGATCAATGGCCACAGTCTGGAGATCTTGGCAGTGATGGCTGCCCTTGAACTGAGACTCGCCGAGGCGGAAGCGGCAACATGCCGCGCGGAGCTCCGATACGCTGAAGCGAAACTGCAGGCACAGGGAACACCGCATGCCACGAGGACGGAAACAACAACTGTGGGGCAAAGCTATGCCTCCGCCTTGAGACTTCCGCGTGGCCAGACGCAACAGGTGCCGCCGAAACAAGGCCCATTACTGGCCATATATCCCTTGGAGCCAGGAAACTTCAAAACGGCTGACGAAACAAAGGCGGAACTCAAAAAGTGCATCGATCCGGCTAAAATGGGGGTCCAAGTACAGCGCCTAAAAAGAGTGGGAAATGCAGGTGTCTTACTTGAAACAACCAGTAAGGAGGCAGCGGACAAAATTAGTAAGGCGGTGCCCCCGAGCCTTCGGGTATCGGAACCAAAAACAAGGAGACCCCTGGTCGCCCTCCGCAACTGCGACGGCGACCCCACCCTGGATGAGCTGCTCCCAAAAATATATGAGCAAAATTTCAAGGACAGCATGGAGTGGCCCCTGGATCGCCTGAAGAAGCTGTGCCGTTTGGCGTTTAAGAAGTCACGCAGAGGGGACTCCAAAACTACAGTTGTCCTGGAGTGCGAGACGGCCCTGCGGGATATCCTGGTGGCGAGGGGCTACGTATATGTAGATTGGGACAGCATCAGGGTGGAAGACTATGTGGCGGTCACCTGCTGCACCAAGTGCCACCAGTACGGCCACCCGTAACAGCACTGCAGAGCGGACGCCGTCACGTGCGGCAAATGTGGCGGGTCAGGACACCGCGCGGACACCTGCACAGCGGTGGTCACTGCATGCGCGACATGCAAGAAGTTCGGTAAAAAGAGCTCTGACCATGCGACAGCCTCCAAGACCTGCCCCGCGCGTATCCACGCAGAGGAGAGATGGATTGCCACAACCCAGTATGGATCATAAGGCAGTAATAAAGATAGGGCAGGTCAACCTTCAGGGCAAGGAGACAGCTACAAAGGAGCTCCCCGCAATAGCGCGGCAGATGGGGCTGCATGTTGTCCTTGCCCAGGAGCAATATCCGGGCCAACACCACATGTTGGAAAGTCAGAGCGATCCTAAGGCTGGGGTTGCTGTCTTCTCGTCGGGAATCTCGTGTGCCGTCTTGCACCACCTATCTAACACCCACTGCATTGTCGCGCATCTTCTGGCTCCCCACATAGATCTTCACATAGTGTCTGCATACCTGCAGTACAGTCACAACATCAGCGGCCACTTGGCGCACCTCGACCACGTACTGCAGGTGCTACGGGGGAAAGCTGTCGTCATCGGGATGGACTCCAACGCGCACTCCCCGATGTGGCACTGCGAGCGCCGGCATTATATCGGCCGAGGCGCAGAGGTCACTCGGAGAAGAGAGGAAATGGAAGGGTTCATCCTGAGCAACGGACTGCTGCTACACAACGTGGGGGGCCAACCATCAACATTCCGGAGCCCAAATGGTGAGTCAAACGTGGACCTCACCCTCTCCACTAGGGCCACACCGGCAGTGCGCGACTGGGTGGTGCACGAGGACATATCCGACAGTGACCACCAGCTGATCACCTACGCTGTGGACCCCCGGGCATCTCCGCGCCACCAAGCAACGTCGCCAGGAGAAGAGCCGATGTCCTTCCGGGATCGGGGTGTGGATTGGGAGCGCTTCGGCTCAACCTTGCACCGTAGGTTAGGCGGGCTGACAATGGGGCTGCCGGCAGCAGAGCTCTGCCAGCAGTACACTGACATACTGACAGACACATCACTGAAATGTTTAGGGACCAAAACGAAGAGGGATGAATCCGGATATGAATGGTGGAGCCCTGCACTCGACCGGCAACGCCGGGTATACTGCAGGGCACGTCGGAAATGGCAGAATTCTAGAGCGAAAGGCGGACAGCGCGAGTTGGACCTCCGTGAGGAATCCAACAGACTACGAGCGGGATATAGAAGGTCGATGCAGGAAGCGGAGTTGAAATTTGACAGGGACATCGCCGAGACCGGCAACGTTGATCCGTGGGGTTTGGCTTACAGGGTGGCGAGTGGTCGGCGTCGACCACCGTCCAACGTGACGAACGCCACCAAACTGCTGTCGGGCTTCGCGGATGGCGTGGACGACTCGGCGATGGGGTTACTGAGGGCGCTGTGTCCGGACGACAATCCGTTGACCGACACGGCGTATCATTTTCAGGTAAGAGTCGCGGCAGCCTGTGTACCAACGGGCTCGGACGCGCTTCCTATATCGAGTGAGGCGCTGGGAGCCATCGTACGGGGACTGCCGAATACCGCGCCGGGAATAGACGGTATAACAAGCAAGATTGTGAGGCAAGCATGGAAAGTGGGAGCGGCTGAACTGACGTACGTGATGGGACGATGCGTGATAGAGGGGGTCTTTCCCCCAGTGTGGAAGTTGGGTAGACTGATTGTCCTGCCAAAGGGGAATGACAAGCCGCTCACCGACCCCAAGGCCTACCGGCCAATCACCCTTCTGCCGGTTTTGGGGAAGGTTTTGGAGAGAGCAATGCTCTGGTGCGCCCCTGGGCTACAGCGTGGAGTGTCTGACCGCCAACATGGATTCTCCAAGGGTCGGTCGACGGTCACCGCGCTCGGCAGTGTCATCGATGCGGTTCAGGGCTCAGCGGCGAACTACGTACAGCTGATCTTCCTGGACATCTCCGGGGCCTTTGACAATGCGTGGTGGCCGATGATCCTGGTCAAGGCGAAGCAGGGGGGTTGCCCGCCAAACATCTACCGGATGCTGGCGGACTACTTCAATGGGCGCCGGGTTGGCCTATTCATCGGAAACCACGTAGTTTGGAAGAGGTCCACGATGGGGTGCCCACAGGGATCCGTGTTGGGACCCACGCTGTGGAACGTACTGATGGACGACTTGCTGCGACTGCCACTTCCCGAACATACCTCGCTCACCGCATATGCGGATGACGTCACGGTCCTGATCGAGTCACAGTCCCGCGCGGGAATTGAACGCGCGGCCGAGGCAATATTAGCCTCGGTGTCAGCGTGGGGGGTCCGAAACCGACTGGACTTCTCTGCGACTAAGTCTGAAAGTATGACTTGCAAAGGGAAGTTCCAGAGACCACCCACCATAAAGATGGGCGGTGACTCGATAAGGAGCGTGACTGAAGCGACGGTTCTAGGGGTGGTACTCGAACCAGGCCTGTCCTTTGCGCGGCATGCGTTATCACTCGGTGAGAGGGCGGCGAAATGCTTCGGTAAGGTGTCGCGGGTATCGTCCTCCTCGTGGGGGATTCGATACCGAGGTCTGCGACTGTTATATCGGGGCACGTTCGTCGCCACGGTAACGTATGCCGCGGCAGTGTGGTATCGGCGTGTGTCCTTTCACGTCGTGCGTAGTCCGCTGCTGAGGACTCAGCGGCCGGCGCTGATACTGCTGACGAAGGCTTACCGTTCCACGAGTTCGGCTGCCTTGCCTGTACTGGCCGGTGTGCTGCCTGCCGATCTTGAGGTCCGTAGGGCGGGGGAACTCTGCGAGGCGCGTAAGGGGTGCCCCAGCAGGGAATTTAGGTCCCGTAAGGAAGGCATTGAGGCGGCGATCATTGACTTTTGGCAGGAACGCTGGGAGAATGATCAGAAAGGCAGAGAGCTGTACCGGTTCTTCCCGGATGTGCGGTGGCGTCTGGCGGCCACATGGGTCGAGCCGGACTACGTGACTTCCCAGCTCCTCACAGGGCATGGGTGTTTCCGTAAGAGACTGCATGACATGGCATTAAGCGATTCGGGCGCTTGTGACTGTGGTATGGGAGACGAGGATCGTGAGCATGTGTTATGGAGCTGTCCATTGTATGAGGACGAGAGGCGGGAGATGATGGATGGCTTGGAGAGGACTGAGGCGGGCCCGGTCTATTACCACGACCTGGTCCGCACGGAGGCGAACTTCGCAAGACTGCGGCGCTTCGGGAGTGAGTGGCACAAGAGGCGGAGCAGACTGCACGACTGAAGACTGGGTTGGACTGAAAACTGGAGGACAGCCCAACGACGAAGTCCGTGAGAGTGTCGTTTTGTGCAATAGCACTGACAGATAAAAAGATCCGATTCGCGCACCTCCTTTTGGGGTGTTAGCAGGGGACAACGTGTGGTCAAACCCTGCTTGCACGTAAAACCTGCGGGCAGGGGATTCCACACTTTGTAGGGGTAAAGCTGGTGGCACCGTCATGTGCCTTGCGATCCCCGCGATTCGGCTTGTATGACCGAAAGGTTGGTCAGGCCATGGGAAGGCAGGTGGGAATATCCCTATCTACTTCGCGCGCGGACACCGTAGCGGACGGACGTGCGACGAAGGTGCGCTTGCGAATTAGCAGTGTGCATAGATTTGGGATTTATAGTGGATCTAGAATCTAGTACTTGTGTTGATTCGGTATATATATTTATATAATTATATTGTGCAGTGTAATTGTGCCGTTTAAACAAAGATAACGGTCCGAATAGCGTTGGTAACTTGAATTTATATCTGTTCCGATTGTTGGTGCCGACTCTAATTGTGTACATTTGTATAATTTAAATACCTAGTAGTTCCGATTCAAATTGGAGTTTCTAATTTTATTATCGTTTATTACACGAACCGCTTACTGACAACCGTTTAAGGTCCCATCGGCCACCATGGCCGATGACGAGGATGCCCAACGGCTGCAGCAGCACCTCATTGAGGAGGAAATGGCCCGAAAAATTAGTGAGCTGGAAGCCCTCGAGGCAATGGGCCAGGAAGCGGGCATTCGCCCAAGGCACTCATTATCCAGAACTCCGCCTCACGGCTATAGCACCCCGCCCCCAATGGTAGACGTACCTATGGCAGAGGAGGTCCCAGTCTCCATGAAGCGCACCCTGACATCGCCAGAGGATGTCCAGGAAGCGGTTCGTCGTAGAGTTACGTCGAGGAAGCAAGCCCCGGACTCCGCCATTAAGCCGTCAACTACAGCGCAGAGTGGTGACTTGTCAGGGAAGTCTAAATTAGAACTCCTGGATGTAGTCCATGGTGCAATTAAGGGAATATCTGGGGTAGCCAATGCTACCAATAAGCTAAATTTGACTGACAAGTCAACCATAGCATGCCATAGCCAGGACATACTCGCAGTTGTAGCGGCCCTAGAAATAAGGTTGGCTGAAACTGAACACCAGGTCAGCGCTATGAAGCTAAAGTGCACATCAATGGAGCTAGAAATGGCAAAACGGCCTGCATCAGCGCCCCAACCTAGCATCGTGGCCCCCCTCTATTCCCAGACAGCATCGTATGCCGGAGCGCTAAAGGTGCCAAAAGGACAGCCCCCCATCCCAGTGGCGAATAAAGGACCAGCCGTTCTGTTTTACCCGGCCGACGAAGCAATTAAATCGTCGGAACAAACTAAGAAGGCCCTACAAGAGGCGATCAAGCCGGGAACCGAAGGGATCAGAGTGCAGAGTGTCCGCATGGTCGGCAACTCGGGTGTAGTGGTGAGAACCACCACGGCCGAGGCTGCCCAAAAACTGAAGGCAGCGGCTCCCCCGTCTTTAAAAGCGTCGGATCCCAAATCCCGTCTACCCAGGGTTTCGCTCAGATACCTGCGAACTGAAGTGACTGATGACCAGCTACTTACTGACCTTCACAATATAAACCTGGCAGAAGATCCCGAATGGCCCGTTGAAAAGTTCCAGGCTAGCTGCAAGGTGGCGGTTAAAAAGAGGTTCGGTCCAAAGATTCTCGCAGTGCTGGAATGTTCAATGCCACTGCGGGACAAGCTTGTATCCCTCGGCCGGGTTTACATCGGCTGGGATGAGGCGGAGATATGCGACCACATACGTGCCACTTGCTGCAACAAGTGCCAGCAGTACGGGCACCCAGAAAAGTATTGCCGTGCAACGGTAATGACTTGTGGGAAGTGCGGAGAGACCGGACATAAGGCGGCTGAATGTCAGTCGAAGAATCCGTGTTGCGCCACCTGCAAGAAGTTTAAGCACAAGGATGCATCGTCGCACGCCACGGCTGCGGCTAACTGCCCAGCTCGTCACCACGCCGAACAACAGGCCGCCAACATGCTACAGTATGGATCATAGTGACTTTCACATGCGTCTAGGGCAGCTTAATCTCCAGGGTTCGGATTCTGCTACCGCCGAATTGCCGTTGATGGCGAACACCCACAGGCTTGATATACTACTAGTTCAAGAGCAATATCATAGCCGCCCCGGCATTCTGCAGTGTGGCAACAACCCTAAGGCTGGCGTCTTCGTTGCAAATCGTGGTGTCGCCTGCACCTTATTACACCACCTCAGCAACGAGTTCTGCGCCGTAGTCCATGTCGCGCACAAGAATTTCTCTGTTCACCTGATCGCTGCGTATTTTCAGTACAGTCACGACATCGGCCGACACCTCGAGAACCTGGAGGGTGTGCTTCAACGCTTGTCTGGTGAGCGAGTGCTCATCGGGGTAAACAGCAACGCACACTCCCCAATGTGGTACTGCGAGAGAAGGCAATACACCGGTCGAGGACCAGACACTGAGTACAGAAAGAACCAGATGGAGGGCTTTATCCTCGGACGGAACCTTCAGTTACATAACGCACCAGACCAACCGCCCACGTTTTTCGGACCCAACGGTATGTCAAACGTGGACCTCACACTCACTACGTGTTATCGCGCCATCTATGCGCTTGCGGAGTTATCCAAACAACCGGTGTGAAGTGAGAGCCGCACCGGGACAATCAACGGGGGAAGAGGGCGCCACGGTCTCTTCGCAGCATGCGCGAACTTCATACAATTACACATAACAATTCATCTCCATTCTACACATTTTTTTTGATGTAAACTTTATCGATCATTAAACGTTTTAAAAGTAAAACAAAAATAAATCAATCATTATCAACTTGACCTACCAAAGCATCACGGCGCTAACATTTTGGTCCTTCGAGCCGGATCTACGCAGCCAGGACCAGCAGAGGAAAGGTCAAGCCGCATCCCATCCACATTCGAATTTGTGCTAATATTGTGCTGTATTTGGTGTAATTTCAGTTTTTTAACGATAAGTTCGTTACTCGTGCCCATCTATCTGCGCTCCGCTGGTGATATTTAAACTGTGAGTGGCTTCTGCTTCTTTATAAATCATCGAAATGAGTGAGGACAGCTTTAATGAGGCTGATAATAACATGAGCGTAGGAGATTTAAAAAAGCAAAGGGGTTCCATCAAGGGTAGACTAACGTTATTTGAAAAATTCGTTACCAGATTTGAAAATGTCACTTAGTCAGATAGGCAACAAGCAGAATTATCATTACGTATTGAGTCTGTCTCGAGTTTATTCAAGTCATTTAACATAATTCAGGACAGAATTGAACAAATTTTAGATGACGACGAATTACAATAAAATTATTTTTAAAAATAAAAATCAAAAACCGACTTCAAAACTGTAACCTATACCTATGTACAAACATAAACTAAAAAGTAAAGAATAATATTTTAATTTCAAAGCAAGAGCCTTAAAGGACAATCAACAAAATTATTGATATTTATATATCTATTTAATATTTATAAACAGTTCTTTTTGGAGTCGGTGCCAGTCAAGAAGAAGGACAGTTTTGAACTGGACACGAAGTGTTCATACGAGAAAACGTCTTACGACACCTCTCCTTACGGTAATGTTCCTTAGGTCTGCGCCGTCGCTCCCCTACTTTTCCAAAGTTTGTTACAAAGGCAGAATTAAACTGTCCTTCTTGGCTGGCACCGACTCCAAAAAGAACTGTTTATAAATATTAAATAGATATATAAATATCAATAATTTTGTTGATTGTCCTTTAAGGCTCTTGCTTTGAAATTAAAATATTATTCTTTACTTTTTAGTTTATGTTTGTACATAGGTATAGGTTACAGTTTTGAAGTCAGTTTTTGTTTTTTATTTTTAAAAATAATTTTATTTTTTAATTTTTAAAGTTTATTCCTTATTATATGTTATCCTAGGCAAAACTAGTTTGTCCTGAAATCGGGTCTGGCCGGTAAAATATAATATATAACTAGCGGGCCCGGCAGACGTCGTCCTGCCCTGAAATTAAAACAAATCTTGGAACTCGATTCCAGCGCCACCTACCGGGTCCAATTGTATTTTAAAACCATCGAAGAACCCATTGAAGTATACACACGAAATTTCATCCAAATCCAAAAAGTCACGCTCAACGACTCAGTTTGATTCACTAAGGTTTATCAAACGAGATAGATTTTTTTTCGTTTTTGTTGATTTTCTCAAAAAGTGCTTAATCAATTTCGACAAAATTTAAATGGGACCACCTCTGAAGTAGGATCTACCAAACAAAAAAAGAATCATCAAAATCTATTCATAATTGGCAGAGAAATCGAGTAACAAACATACAAAAAAAACATACAGACGAATTGAGAACCTCCTCCTTTTTTTTGAAGTCGGTTAAAAACAATTAGAGTATAGAGAATCGTTTGAAGATCAATATTTCAGTATTATGTCTGTTGCTAAATGTTTAACTGACATTGTTAAAATTAAAAATGAAAGTGATAATTCTCAGTGTTCAAGTGCGCATCACAGTAAATCTATAGCCATTAAATTACCCGAGATCAAGCTTCCCTTATTCGACGGTTCATATGATCACTGGCTCGAGTACAAGAATTCATACTTATCTATGATTCATAAACGAAGCGATTTAGACGCGATACAAAAATTTCATTATTTAAAATCTTCACTAAATGGATCAGCTCTTCAAGTTATAAGTGCACTAGAGTTCACAGCCGCTAATTATTCCCACGCATGGGAACTATTAGAAACTAGGTACCATAACAGTAGACTATTGATTCACAATCACGTTAAGTCGTTGTTTACTGCACAATCTATTAGCAAAGAATCCCCGCTGCAAATCAGGAAGTTAATTGATACTGTATTACGTAACTTACGAGCGCTTAAATCCTTAGACGAGCCCACGAATGCGTGGGACACTCTCGTTGTTTATATAATAGTTTCAAAACTAGATGCATCCTCGGAACGCGAGTGGGAGAATTATAAGGGTTCGATTTCTAATGATTTGCAAAAGGGCAAGATTAAGCTGGATGATTTGTTAACCTTTTTACGAAATCGTGCTGACATGTTAGACGTGATACAAACAAATAATTCGAAACCCACACAAAATCAAAATTCTAACAGTTCGTCAAATAACAAGAAGCATACGAACCCCGCGCAAACCTATAAAACACAGAGTTTTATATCGACGCGTAACAACGCGAACGGTAAATATGATAGATCAACGCGTCAATGTGTAATGTGCGGTGACAATCACGGGTTGTATGCTTGTTTTAATTTTCTCAATCTGACAGTAGCAGATAGAATAAAATTAATCGACAGTAAACGTTTATGTCGAAATTGTTTACGTGTCGGTCATCCAATTTCAGAGTGCATGTTTGGACCGTGCAAGCAGTGCCAGAAAAAACACAATAGTTTACTACATATCGATAGCTATAATAACAATGCATCTATACCGGCTACCTCAGCGGCGAGTGCGCATAATTCACAGTCAGCTGATAAGGAACCGGTTTCGGTCGTATCGTGTGCTTTGAATTCTATACATCATGCCAATGTTGTATCAAGCAATAATACGTTTTCATTACAAACGCCTCAGGTGTTATTATCCACTGCCCTAGTCGAGGTCATGGATAATAATAATGACTATCGCACAGCCCGAGCGCTTTTAGACTGCGGTAGTCAGAATAGTTTCATTACAGATAATCTTTTTAAAAGTTTAAACGTATTGGGAATACAGTCCACTATACGTATATCAGGAGTGGGACAGTCGGTCTCACAATCGAATAAATTATGCGATATTAATATGCGATCAAAAACAAATAATTTTAATAAGCAAGTACGTTGCTTTGTTTTGCCGTGCATTACGTCAAGTCTACCGTCGATGTATATTGATAGGGACTCACTCCGCATTCCAAACGAATTGTGTCTTGCAGATCCTACTTTCAATGAGCCGTCAGAGATTGATTTGTTGCTAGGCGCGGATGTCTTTTGGGATTTGTTGGACCAGGGTCGAATTCGATTGCCTAACGGACCATATCTACTTAAATCAAAGGTTGGGTGGTTAATTTCAGGTCCATTTCCTATTAAAAACTCACGAGTAAATAAAAATGTTCATTGTAATTTTGTTCAAACATCACAAATCGATACACAATTACGAAAATTCTGGGAACTCGAAGAAGTTAGCCAATCGAATTCTATTCTCACCGAGGACGAACGTCAATGCGAAGAATCCTTCGTGAACACTACTCAACGGGACAGTAGTGGTAGGTTTTCAGTACGAATACCGTTAAAGGAATCAGCTGATGCGCTCGGTGACTCATACGAACAAGCAAAATCGCGATTCTTGTCGTTAGAACGCAAGCTCGATCGATCACCTTCTTATAAAAAGATGTACAGTGATTTCATGCGTGAATATATTGACTTAGGGCATATGTCTCCAATTAATGGTTACTCGCGGCCACATTACTTTCTCCCTCATCATGGAGTATTTCGTGAGCATAGTACCACAACAAAATTGCGCGTAGTATTCGACGCAAGTGCTACTACTACTTCGAATAAGTCACTGAACGATATTCAGTTGATAGGGCCGCCACTTTAAAATGATATTCTCTCCATTTTTCTGCGTTTTAGACAGTACAAGTATGTGGCCTGTGCTGACATAGAGAAAATGTACCGACAAATCTTAGTACAGCACGACCAGCGTAGCCTTCAACTTGTATTGTGGCGGGAAACCCCATCAGATGAATTAATCGTATATCAACTCAATACTGTCACCTACGGAACATCGTCGGCACCGTACCTAAGCATGAGATGTTTACGGCAACTCGCACAGGAGACAGATGATAGGGTAATCGCGAAGATTATAAATGAAGACTTTTTCGTCGACGATCTAATTTGCGGGGCCGATGACCCTATTATTCTGTCTAATATATGTGAGAAAACTTCACAAGTTTTGAAATCGGCCTGTTTCACATTACGGAAGTGGACATTTAATCACGACGTAAACATTAAAACATCTAAGGAATTAGCGATCGGAGAACATTGTCAAAATAAAACACTCGGTCTAGGATGGCAAGTCAATACCGATGAACTTCATTTTACTACTAACTTGGAAAATAATTCAAATTCAAAGATCACTAAGCGTAGTATGATGTCTGTGATTTCACAATACTATGACCAAAGGAGTTTTTCAAATCGGTGTGTTCAGAGCGTAGGGTATTTAGGTCAGATTTTATATCATTTACCGACGTTGATAGTTGCCTCAATTCGGTCATCCTTATATCATTTAGGTTGTCTTTGATCTCACAAATGGTACCACTGATACTGATCTTGAAGTCTTGAAACGCATTCATCATTTTGTCTGAAAGTGAATCTATCAGCAGAGAAACACCAGCTTCTTCAGGATCATTGGCCACCACGCGTTATCAAAAGCCCCAGAGATGTCCAAAAGGATCAGCTGGACGTACTTTTCGTCACTGGTATCTGCAATCGAGTTTATACTATTAAGCGCCGTGACCGTAGAACGGCCGCGCGAAAACCCGTGTTGCGACTGTGAAATATTACGATACAGACAGGGAGCACAAGAAACTATCACGCGCTCGAGAACTTTGCCTAATATGGGCAGAAGGGTAATGGGTAAGATAGATAGGGATATAATCCCACCTTCCTTCCCATGGCCTGACCAACCTTGCGGTCATACAAGCCGAATCGCGGGGATCGCAAGGCACACGACGGTGCCACCAGCTTTACCCCTACAAAGCGTGGAATCCCCTGCCCGCAGGTTTTACGTGCAAACAGGGTTTGACCACACGTTGTCCCCTGCTAACACCCCGAAAGGAGGTGCGCGAATCGGATCCTTTGTCTGTCGGTGCTGATTAGCACAGAGACGACACATTGACGGACTTCGTCGTCGGGTTCTGCAGTCGCTTCAAGTTTGCGCTGTCGTTCCCGCCGTCATTTGATGCTCCGCATCCTGTGCCATTCGTTGGCAAAGCGCCGCAGCCGTGCGAAGTTTCCCTCCGTGCTGACCAGTTCCTGAAAATAAACCGGTCCCACATCCGTCCTTTCCAAGCCATCCATCATCTCTCGCGTTTCGTTCTCATACAAGGGACAGCTCCACAAAACATGATCTCGGTCTTCATCAGCCATACCACATTCACATGCGCCCGTATCGCATAGTGTCATTTCATGAAGTCTCTTCCGAAAACATCCATGCCCTGTGAGGAGCTGGGACGTCACATAGTCTGGCTCGACCCAAGTGGCCGCCAGACGCCATCTGATATCCGGGAAGAAACGATACAGCTCCCTTCCTTTCTGCTCCGTCTCCCACCTTTCCTGCCAAGCGGCTATGACAGTCGCTGTGATGCTGCGTTTCCGGGCCGCAATCTCCCCACTGGGGCACCCCTTACGCGCCTCGCAGATCTCCCCCGCCCTACGGACCTCCAGGTCAGCCGGCAATTCACCGGCCAATACAGGCAAGGCAGCCGAACTCGTGGAACGGTAAGCCTTCGTCAGCAGTATCAGCGCTGGCCGCTGGGTTCTCAACAGCGGGCTACGCACTACGTGGAAGGACGCACGCCGATACCACACTGCCGCAGCATACGTTATCGTGGCGACAAAAGTGCCCCGGTACAACACTCGTAGACCTCGGTATCTGATCCCCCATGAGGATGCAGATACCCGTGACATTTTCCCGAAGCATTTCCGCCCCTCTCCCCAATCGATAACGCATGCCCCGCGAAGGACAGACTTGGCTCGAATACCACGCCCAGAACCGTCGCCATCGCCACGCTTCTGATGGAGTCACCGTTCATCTTGAGAGTGGGTGGTCTCTGGAATTTCCCCCTGCAAGTCATAATTTCAGACTTGGCTGCCGAGAAACCCAGTCGATTTCGGACCCCCCCACTCTGACACCGAGGCTAATATTGCCTCGGCCGCACGTTCGATTCCCGCGCGGGACTATGACTCAATCAGAACCGTTACGTCGTCTGCATATGCAGTAAGCGAGGCATGTTCAGGCAGTGGCAATCGCAACAGGTCGTCCATCAGTAAGTTCCACAGCGTGGGTCCCAACACGGATCCCTGTGGACAACCCATAGTGGACCTCTTCCAGACTACATGGCCCCCGATGAACAGGCCCACCCGGCGCCCATTGAAGTAGTCCGCCAGCATCCGGTAGATGTTTGGCGGACAACCCCCCTGCTTCGCCTTGACCAGGATCATCGGCCACCACGCATTGTCAAAGGCCCCAGAGATGTCCAGGAAGATCAGCTGTACGTAGTTCGCCGCCGAGCCCTGCACCGCATCGATGACACTGCCGAGCGCGGTGACCGTCGACCGACCCCTGGAGAATCCATGTTGGCGGTCAGACACTCCACGCTGTAGCCCAGGGGCGCACCAGAGCATTGCTCTCTCCAAAACCTTCCCCAAAACCGGCAGAAGGGTGATTGGCCGGTAGGCCTTGGGGTCGGTGAGCGGCTTGTCATTCCCCTTTGGCAGGACAATCAGTCTACCCAACTTCCACACTGGGGGAAAGACCCCCTCTATCACGCATCGTCCCATCACGTACGTCAGTTCAGCCGCTCCCACTTTCCATGCTTGGCTCACAATCTTGCTTGTTATACCGTCTATTCCCGGCGCGGTATTCGGCAGTCCCCGTACGATGGCTCCCAGCGCCTCACTCGATATAGGAAGCGCGTCCGAGCCCGTTGGTACACAGGCTGCCGCGACTCTTACCTGAAAATGATACGCCGTGTCGGTCAACGGATTGTCGTCCGGACACAGCGCCCTCAGTAACCCCATCGCCGAGTCGTCCACGCCGTCCGCGAAGCCCGACAGCAGTTTGGTGGCGTTCGTCACGTTGGACGGTGGTTGACGCCGACCACTCGCCACCCTGTAAGCCAAACCCCACGGATCAACGTTGCCGGTCTCGGCGATGTCCCTGTCAAATTTCAACTCCGCTTCCTGCATCGACCTTCTGTATCCCGCTCGTAGCCTGTTGGATTCCTCACGGAGGTCCAACTCGCGCTGTCCGCCTTTCGCCCTAGAATTCTGCCATTTCCGACGTGCCCTGCAGTATGCCCGGCGTTGCCGGTCAAGCGCAGGGCTCCACCATTCGTATCCGGATTCATCCCTCTTCGGTTTGGTCCCTAAACATTTCAATGCTGTGTCTGTCAGTATGTCAGTGTATTGCTGGCTGAGCTCTGCTGCCGGCGACCCCGTTGTCAACCCTCCTAACCTACGGTGCAAGGTAGAGCCGAAACGCTCCCAATCCACACCCCGATCCCGGAAAGACATCGGCTCTTCTCCTGGCGACGTTGCTTGGTGGCGCGGAGAATCTCGGGGGTCCACGGCAAAGGAAATCAGCAGGTGGTCGCTGTCCACCACATCCTCGTGCACCACCCAATCGCGCACTGTCGGTGTAGCCCTGGTGGAGAGTGTGAGGTCCACGTTGGACTCACCATTGGGGCTCCGAAACGTTGGTGGTTGGCCCCCCACGTTGTGCAGCAGCAGCCCATTGGACAGGATGAACCCCTCCATGTGTTCTTTCCTCCGAGTGACTTCCGCGCCTCGGCCGACGTAGTCCATCCACCCTGATGCTGTCCCAGTCTACGTATACGTAGCCCCTCGCCACTAGGATATCCCGCAGGGCCGTCTCACACTCCAGGACAACTGTAGTTTTGGAGTCCCCTCTGCGTGACTTCTTAAACGCCAAACGGCACAGCTTTTTCAGGCGATCCAGGGGCCACTCCATGCTGTCCTTGAAATTCTGCTCATATATTTTTGGGAGCAGCTCATCCAGGGTGGGGTCGCCGTCGCAGTTGCGGAGGGCAACCAGGGGCTTTCTAGTCCGGGGTTCGGAGACGCGCAGACTTTGGGGCACTGCCTTCGTAATTTTTTCCGCTGCCTCTTTGCTTGTAGTTTCAAGCAGCACACCTGCGTTTCCCACCCTTTTCAGGCGGGAAACTTGGACCCCCATCTTTGCCGGATCCACGGATTTTTTAAGCTCCGCTTTTGTTTCATCTGCCGTCTTGAATGAGTCCGGTTCTGCAGGGTAAATTGTCAGGAGTGGGCCCTGTTTTGCCGGCATCTGCTGCGTTTGGCCGCGTGGCAGTCTGAGCGCGGATGCGTAACTCTGTGCGGGTGCGGGTACTGCTGCGCCAGTGGCGCCCGAGGCATGTCCCACTCCTTGGGCCCTGAGGTTGGCCTCCGCACTTCGCAGCTCCGCGCGGCACGTTGCCGCCTCCGCCTCAGCTAACCTGAGTTCAAGAGCGGCCACAACTGCCAGTATTTCAAGGCTGAACCCGTTGATAGCCGCTGTGTCGGCTTTGTTCAGGCGAGATGCCGTACCAGTGGCTATACTGGCTATCCCGTCCAGGGCTGTCCGGGTCCTTTGGAGAAGTGCTTCCTTGGAGGCGTTCGCCAGTGAGTCCTCCTCGGCAGTCGCAGTTGGGTTGTTGACTGGAGTTGCTGTCGTGGTCGTCGCAGTCTGGGGCCCTGGAGAAGTCGGGCGGCTGGCGGTGGTGAGGATTCCACCGATGGGGGGCACCTGACTGGACCGCAGCCGCGATTTCTTTTCCGCATTTTTGGCGGTCGGCTGCTCCGGCGGTGAATCCCGTGGCCGCTTTTCGGCGGCTTGGTCCGTCTGCTGGGGTCCGGGGGGGTCATTACTTGCTGGTGGGGGGGGGCGTCTTGGCGGTGAGCGGGCCAGGGACTGTCTGGGAGAGAACCCACTGGCACGGTCCTCCAGTAACGCTTCAAAGCGGTCTGCCGTCAGATCCGGGTTTGATGAGGGGGGGGGATCCCCCGCTGGCGCGGACATGTTGCTAGACTACCAGCCAAGCACTATTTATTAAAAAGTAACACACAGTAAAAGAAAAGAAAAAGACAAGTACATAAACGATAATTTTCACAACACAAGTGAGCTGTTCGTGTATTATGCTTATAATAACTTTAATTGGTGCAGTCTATGCAAACGCACCACTAGTGTCACTGTCACTTACTACGTCTAACGTCAAACGTCAAATGTCAAATGTCAAATGTCACTCTTACCAACTAAGATGGCGTCCAATTCGCACTTACACTAGGAAAAACGCCGAGATGACGTGCAGGTCGATGTGGGGGGACAGCAGATGCACGACGGTGCAGTGGGTGGTTGACAGGTGATGCAGGACAGCGCATGATATCCCGCTGTTAAAGATGGCGACTCCGGCCTTTGGTTCGCTCCCGACTTCAATCATGAAGTGTTGCCCTGGATACTGTTCTTGAACTAGAGTTGCATCTAGTCGTTGTTCCAGGGCGATCGCCGGGAGCTCTTTTGTTGCCGTCTCCTTACCCTGTAGGTTTATCTGGCCCATTTTTATTTTATTTTTATAAGCCATAGTTGGTTGTGGCTACCAATTTTCCCTCAGCATGGACGCGCGCGGGGCACTCCTTTGAACCAGTCTCGTGGTTTGCGTGTTTTCTGCCGAAAACCTTGCACGTGGCGCATATAGTAAGCACCGACGAGCACGATGCTGCCCGATGCCCCTTGTCACCGCAGAAAGGGACATATTCCCACCTGCCTTCCCATGGCCTGACCAACCTTTCGGTCATACAAGCCGAATCGCGGGGATCGCAAGGCACATGACGGTGCCACCAGCTTTACCCCTACAAAGTTTGGAATCCCCTGCCCGCAGGTTTTACGTGCAAGCAGGGTTTGACCACACGTTGTCCCCTGCTAACACCCCAAAAGGAGGTGCGCGAATCGGATCTTTTTATCTGTCAGTGCTATTGCACAAAACGACACTCTCACGGACTTCGTCGTTGGGCTGTCCTCCAGTTTTCAGTCCAACCCAGTCTTCAGTCGTGCAGTCTGCTCCGCCTCTTGTGCCACTCACTCCCGAAGCGCCGCAGTCTTGCGAAGTTCGCCTCCGTGCGGACCAGGTCGTGGTAATAGACCGGGCCCGCCTCAGTCCTCTCCAAGCCATCCATCATCTCCCGCCTCTCGTCCTCATACAATGGACAGCTCCATAACACATGCTCACGATCCTCGTCTCCCATACCACAGTCACAAGCGCCCGAATCGCTTAATGCCATGTCATGCAGTCTCTTACGGAAACACCCATGCCCTGTGAGGAGCTGGGAAGTCACGTAGTCCGGCTCGACCCATGAGGCCGCCAGACGCCACCGCACATCCGGGAAGAACCGGTACAGCTCTCTGCCTTTCTGATCATTCTCCCAGCGTTCCTGCCAAAAGTCAATGATCGCCGCCTCAATGCCTTCCTTACGGGACCTAAATTCCCTGCTGGGGCACCCCTTACGCGCCTCGCAGAGTTCCCCCGCCCTACGGACCTCAAGATCGGCAGGCAGCACACCGGCCAGTACAGGCAAGGCAGCCGAACTCGTGGAACGGTAAGCCTTCGTCAGCAGTATCAGCGCCGGCCGCTGAGTCCTCAGCAGCGGACTACGCACGACGTGAAAGGACACACGCCGATACCACACTGCCGCGGCATACGTTACCGTGGCGACGAACGTGCCCCGATATAACAGTCGCAGACCTCGGTATCGAATCCCCCACGAGGAGGACGATACCCGCGACACCTTACCGAAGCATTTCGCCGCCCTCTCACCGAGTGATAACGCATGCCGCGCAAAGGACAGGCCTGGTTCGAGTACCACCCCTAGAACCGTCGCTTCAGTCACGCTCCTTATCGAGTCACCGCCCATCTTTATGGTGGGTGGTCTCTGGAACTTCCCTTTGCAAGTCATACTTTCAGACTTAGTCGCAGAGAAGTCCAGTCGGTTTCGGACCCCCCACGCTGACACCGAGGCTAATATTGCCTCGGCCGCGCGTTCAATTCCCGCGCGGGACTGTGACTCGATCAGGACCGTGACGTCATCCGCATATGCGGTGAGCGAGGTATGTTCGGGAAGTGGCAGTCGCAGCAAGTCGTCCATCAGTACGTTCCACAGCGTGGGTCCCAACACGGATCCCTGTGGGCACCCCATCGTGGACCTCTTCCAAACTACGTGGTTTCCGATGAATAGGCCAACCCGGCGCCCATTGAAGTAGTCCGCCAGCATCCGGTAGATGTTTGGCGGGCAACCCCCCTGCTTCGCCTTGACCAGGATCATCGGCCACCACGCATTGTCAAAGGCCCCGGAGATGTCCAGGAAGATCAGCTGTACGTAGTTCGCCGCTGAGCCCTGCACCGCATCGATGACACTGCCGAGCGCGGTGACCGTCGACCGACCCTTGGAGAATCCATGTTGGCGGTCAGACACTCCACGCTGTAGCCCAGGGGCACACCAGAGCATTGCTCTCTCCAAAACCTTCCCCAAAACCGGCAGAAGGGTGATTGGCCGGTAGGCCTTGGGGTCGGTGAGCGGCTTGTCATTCCCCTTTGGCAGGACAATCAGTCTACCCAACTTCCACACTGGGGGAAAGACCCCCTCTATCACGCATCGTCCCATCACGTACGTCAGTTCAGCCGCTCCCACTTTCCATGCTTGCCTCACAATCTTGCTTGTTATACCGTCTATTCCCGGCGCGGTATTCGGCAGTCCCCGTACGATGGCTCCCAGCGCCTCACTCGATATAGGAAGCGCGTCCGAGCCCGTTGGTACACAGGCTGCCGCGACTCTTACCTGAAAGTGATACGCCGTGTCGGTCAACGGATTGTCGTCCGGACACAGCGCCCTCAGTAACCCCATCGCCGAGTCGTCCACGCCATCCGCGAAGCCCGACAGCAGTTTGGTGGCGTTCGTCACGTTGGACGGTGGTCGACGCCGACCACTCGCCACCCTGTAAGCCAAACCCCACGGATCAACGTTGCCGGTCTCGGCGATGTCCCTGTCAAATTTCAACTCCGCTTCCTGCATCGACCTTCTATATCCCGCTCGTAGTCTGTTGGATTCCTCACGGAGGTCCAACTCGCGCTGTCCGCCTTTCGCTCTAGAATTCTGCCATTTCCGACGTGCCCTGCAGTATGCCCGGCGTTGCCGGTCGAGTGCAGGGCTCCACCATTCATATCCGGATTCATCCCTCTTCGTTTTGGTCCCTAAACATTTCAGTGATGTGTCTGTCAGTATGTCAGTGTACTGCTGGCAGAGCTCTGCTGCCGGCAGCCCCATTGTCAGCCTGCCTAACCTACGGTGCAAGGTTGAGCCGAAGCGCTCCCAATCTACACCCCGATCCCGGAAGGACATCGGCTCTTCTCCTGGCGACGTTGCTTGGTGGCGCGGAGATGCCCGGGGGTCCACAGCGTAGGTGATCAGCTGGTGGTCACTGTCGGATATGTCCTCGTGCACCACCCAGTCGCGCACTGCCGGTGTGGCCCTAGTGGAGAGGGTGAGGTCCACGTTGGACTCACCATTTGGGCTCCGGAATGTTGATGGTTGGCCCCCCACGTTGTGTAGCAGCAGTCCGTTGCTCAGGATGAACCCTTCCATTTCCTCTCTTCTCCGAGTGACCTCTGCGCCTCGGCCGATATAATGCCGGCGCTCGCAGTGCCACATCGGGGAGTGCGCGTTGGAGTCCATCCCGATGACGACCGCTTTCCCCCGTAGCACCTGCAGTACGTGGTCGAGGTGCGCCAAGTGGCCGCTGATGTTGTGACTGTACTGCAGGTATGCACACACGATGTGAAGATCTATGTGGGGAGCCAGAAGATGCGCGACAATGCAGTGGGTGTTAGATACGTGGTGCAAGACGGCACACGAGATTCCCGACGAGAAGACAGCAACCCCAGCCTTAGGATCGCTCTGACTTTCCAACATGTGGTTTTGGCCCGGATATTGCTCCTGGGCAAGGACAACATGCAGCCCCATCTGCCGCGCTATTGCGGGGAGCTCCTTTGTAGCTGTCTCCTTGCCCTGAAGGTTGACCTGCCCTATCTTTATTACTGCCTTATGATCCATACTGGGTTGTGGCAATCCATCTCTCCTCTGCGTGGATACGCGCGGGGCAGGTCTTGGAGGCTGTCGCATGGTCAGAGCTCTTTTTACCGAACTTCTTGCATGTCGCGCATGCAGTGACCACCGCTGTGCAGGTGTCCGCGCGGTGTCCTGACCCGCCACATTTGCCGCACGTGACGGCGTCCGCTCTGCAGTGCCGTTCCGGGTGGCCGTACTGGTGGCACTTGGTGCAGCAGGTGACCGCCACATAGTCTTCCACCCTGATGCTGTCCCAATCTACATATACGTAGCCCCTCGCCACCAGGATATCCCGCAGGGCCGTCTCGCACTCCAGGACAACTGTAGTTTTGGAGTCCCCTCTGCGTGACTTCTTAAACGCCAAACGGCACAGCTTCTTCAGGCGATCCAGGGGCCACTCCATGCTGTCCTTGAAATTCTGCTCATATATTTTTGGGAGCAGCACATCCAGGGTGGGGTCGCCGTCGCAGTTGCGGAGGGCAACCAGGGGCTTTCTAGTCCGGGGTTCGGAGACGCGCAGACTTTGGGGCACTGCCTTTGTGATTTTTTCCGCTGCCTCTTTGCTTGTAGTTTCAAGCAGCACACCTGCGTTTCCCACCCTTTTCAGGCGGGAAACTTGGACCCCCATCTTTGCCGGATCTACGGATTTTTTAAGCTCCGCTTTGGTTTCTTCTGCCGTCTTGAATGAGTCCGGTTCTGCAGGGTAAATTGTCAGGAGTGGACCCTGTTTTGCCGGCATCTGCTGCGTTTGGCCGCGTGGCAGTCTGAGCGCGGATGCGTAGCTTTGCCCCGCAGTTGTTGTTTCCGTCCTCGTGGCATGCGGAGTTCCCTGTGCCTGCAGTTTCGCTTCAGCGTATCGGAGCTCCGCGCGGCATGTTGCCGCTTCCGCCTCGGCGAGTCGCAGTTCAAGTGCAGCCATCACTGCCAAGATCTCCAGACTGTGGCCATTGATCGCCGCGATGTCAGCCTTGTTAAGGCGGGATGCCGTGCCAGTGGCTATGTTGGCAATTCCGTCAAGGGCATTTCTTGTTCGGCCTAAAAGTTCAAGCTTGGAAGCCCGTGCCAACGACATTTCATCACTTTCCTGGTCGGAGCGGCAGCCTCATTTACAGAGGAAGACGGTCCCGGAGATGTCGATCGGCCGGCGGTGGTCAGGATTCCACCAATGGGGGGCACCTGACTGGACCGCAGCCGCGATTTCTTTTCGGCGTTTTTTGCCGTAGGCTGCTCCGGTGGAGAGTCCCGTGGCCGCTTCTCGGCGGCTTGGTCCGTCTGCTGGGGTCCGGGGGGGGCGTCACTCGTTGGCGGGGGTGGGCGTCTTGGCGGCGAGCGGGCCAGGGACTGTCTGGGAGAGAACCCACTGGCACGGTCCTCCAGTAACGCTTCAAAGCGGTCTGCCGTCAGATCCGGGTTTGATGAGGGGGGGGGGATCCCCCGCTGGCGCGGACATGTTGCTAGACTACCAGCCAAGCACTATTTATTAAAAAGTAACACACAGTAAAAGAAAAGAAAAAGACAAGTACATAAACGATAATTTTCACAACACAAGTGAGCTGTTCGTGTATTATGCTTATAATAACTTTAATTGGTGCAGTCCATGCAAACGCACCACTAGTGTCACTGTCACTTACTACGTCTAACGTCAAACGTCAAATGTCAAATGTCACTCTTACCAACTAAGATGGCGTCCAATTCGCACTTACACTAGGAAAAACGTCACTACCGCACTGTCCACAAGGGTCACTTTCCCGTACACTCACCCGTCCAACCAAGGGGTTGGGGGGAGCCCACACGTCTCGTTTCTCGCTCGCGCTCCAATATGGCCGCGGCCGTATATGGAGGTAGCCACAAGATAGTACGGGACGGGTAGAAAAATGGCCGATACTTAATCGTGGCGCTTGGAGTGGGGATATGCGGAGCAACTCGACACACGTCCGTCCTCGACAAGAGCCAACGACGAAGTAGATAGGGACATAATCCCACCTTCCTTCCCATGGCCTGACCAACCTTGCGGTCATACAAGCCGAATCGCGGGGATCGCAAGGCACCTGACGGTGCCACCAGCTTTACCCCTACAAAGTGTGGAATCCCCTGCCCGCAGGTTTTACGTGCAAACAGGGTTTGACCACACGTTGTCCCCTGCTAACACCCCGAAAGGAGGTGCGCGAATCGGATCCTTTATCTGTCGGTGCTGATTAGCACAGAGACGACACATTGACGGACTTCGTCGTCGGGTTCTGCAGTCGCTCGAAGTTTGCGCTGTCGTTCCCGCCGTCATTTGATGCTCCGCATCCTGTGCCATTTGTTGGCAAAGCGCCGCAGCCGTGCGAAGTTTCCCTCCGTGCTGACCAGTTCCTGAAAATAGACCGGTCCCACATCCGTCCTTTCCAAGCCATCCATCATCTCTCGCCTTTCGTTCTCATACAAGGGACAGCTCCACAAAACATGATCTCGGTCTTCATCAGCCATACCACATTCACATGCGCCCGTATCGCATAGTGTCATTTCATGAAGTCTCTTCCGAAAACATCCATGCCCTGTGAGGAGCTGGGACGTCACATAGTCTGGCTCGACCCAAGTGGCCGCCAGACGCCACCTGATATCCGGGAAGAAACGATACAGCTCCCTTCCTTTCTGCTCCGTCTCCCACCTTTCCTGCCAAGCGGCTATGACAGTCGCTGTGATGCTGCGTTTCCGGGCCGCAATCTCCCCACTGGGGCACCCCTTACGCGCCTCGCAGATCTCCCCCGCCCTACGGACCTCCAGGTCAGCCGGCAATTCACCGGCCAATACAGGCAAGGCAGCCGAACTCGTGGAACGGTAAGCCTTCGTCGCGACGAGCGGACGCCTCTTCTTTGGCTCTGAGACGCGCAGGCTCGGGGGGACCGCCCTCGATATTTTTTCCGCCGACTCTTGGCTGTCGTTTCCAGCAATAACCCGGCATTTCCCACACGTTTTAGACGAGCCACCTGGACCCCCATTTTGGCTGGATCCATCATCTTCTTCAACTCCGCTTTGGTTGCGTCTGCAGTCTTGAAGGCTTCTGGCTCGACGGGGTAGATGGTCAGTACCGGGCCCTGCTTGGAGACTGCCTGTGTCTGTCCACGCGGCAGCCGCAGCATTGATGCGTAGGTTGCGGCAGCGTTTGTCTCAGAGTTGACGGCTGCTGACGCAGTCACGGTACTCCTTGCCGCCAGTTTTGCCTCAGCACACCTTAGCTCAGCGCGGCACGTCGCCGCCTCAGCTTCGGCTAAGCGCAAATCCAGAGCGGCCATCACCGCTAGGATCTCGAGGCTCAGATTATTAATGGCGGTTATGTCCGCCTTATTCAGGCGTGATGCCGTACCCGTGGCAATGGTCGCAATGCTGTCGAGTGCCTTTCGTGTGCGGTCCAGCAAGGCCACCTTTGAAGCTGCCATGAGTGAATCCTCTTCAGAGGCAGCCCCTGGTAGTACCGCCGACGTCGAGGCAAGTGGCTCCGGTGTTGATGGGCGGCTAGTGGAAGTCAGTATGCCGCCTATGGGTGGAACTTGGCTTCCAGTTTTCAGGCGCGACCGCTTTTCAGGGTTCTTCGCAGTCGGGTTCTCCGGAGGTGAGTCTCGCGGTCGCTTTTCCGCTGTTTGATCCAGCTGCTGAGATACAGCGGGGTCAATCCTCACTGGCGGGGGGGGGCGTCTCGGCGGCGAGCGGGCCAGGGACTGCCTAGGAGAAAAGCCGCTGGCCCGCTCCTCCAAAAGCGCCTCAAAGTGGTCTGTAAACTTCCGATTTGTGGGGGGGGAGGGTCCTCCGCGGGCGCGGACATGTTGCAAGGCTAACAGCCAAACACTATTTAATTAAAGGTTAACACAAAGTAAAAAAAAAATAAAATAAAAACTAAACAAGTAAGAGAAAAGTACAACAAAGAGTATTTCCACAACAATAGTGAACTGTTCGTGTATTAGGCCTATAAGAAGTTCAATTGGTGCAGTCTATGCAAACGCACCACTAGTGTCACTGTCACTTACTACGTCAAACGTCAAACGTCAAATGTCAAATGTCACTCTTACCAACTAAGATGGCGTCCAATTCGCACTTACACTAGGAAAAACGTCACTACCGCACTGTCCACAAGGGTCACTTTCCCGTACACTCACCCGTCCAACCAAGGGGTTGGGGGGAGCCCACACGTCTCGTTTCTCGCTCGCGCTCCAATATGGCCGCGGCCGTATATGGAGGTAGCCACAAGATAGTACGGGACGGGTAGAAAAATGGCCGATACTTAATCGTGGCGCTTGGAGTGGGGATATGCGGAGCAACTCGACACACGTCCGTCCTCGACAAGAGCCAACGACGAAGTAGATAGGGACATATTCCCACCTGCCTTCCCATGGCCTGACCAACCTTTCGGTCATACAAGCCGAATCGCGGGGATCGCAAGGCACATGACGGTGCCACCAGCTTTACCCCTACAAAGTGTGGAATCCCCTGCCCGCAGGTTTTACGTGCAAGCAGGGTTTGACCACACGTTGTCCCCTGCTAACACCCCAAAAGGAGGTGCGCGAATCGGATCTTTTTTATCTGTCAGTGCTATTGCACAAAACGACACTCTCACGGACTTCGTCGTTGGGCTGTCCTCAGTTTTCAGTCCAACCCAGTCTTCAGTCGTGTAGTCTGCTCCGCCTCTTGTGCCACTCACTCCCGAAGCGCCGCAGTCTTGCGAAGTTCGCCTCCGTGCGGACCAGGTCGTGGTAATAGACCGGGCCCGCCTCAGTCCTCTCCAAGCCATCCATCATCTCCCGCCTCTCATCCTCATACAATGGACAGCTCCATAACACATGCTCACGATCCTCGTCTCCCATACCACAGTCACAAGCGCCCGAATCGCTTAATGCCATGTCATGCAGTCTCTTACGGAAACACCCATGCCCTGTGAGGAGCTGGGAAGTCACGTAGTCCGGCTCGACCCATGTGGCCGCCAGACGCCACCGCACATCCGGGAAGAACCGGTACAGCTCTCTGCCTTTCTGATCATTCTCCCAGCGTTCCTGCCAAAAGTCAATGATCGCCGCCTCAATGCCTTCCTTACGGGACCTAAATTCCCTGCTGGGGCACCCCTTACGCGCCTCGCAGAGTTCCCCCGCCCTACGGACCTCAAGATCGGCAGGCAGCACACCGGCCAGTACAGGCAAGGCAGCCGAACTCGTGGAACGGTAAGCCTTCGTCAGCAGTATCAGCGCCGGCCGCTGAGTCCTCAGCAGCGGACTACGCACGACGTGAAAGGACACACGCCGATACCACACTGCCGCGGCATACGTTACCGTGGCGACGAACGTGCCCCGATATAACAGTCGCAGACCTCGGTATCGAATCCCCCACGAGGAGGACGATACCCGCGACACCTTACCGAAGCATTTCGCCGCCCTCTCACCGAGTGATAACGCATGCCGCGCAAAGGACAGGCCTGGTTCGAGTACCACCCCTAGAACCGTCGCTTCAGTCACGCTCCTTATCGAGTCACCGCCCATCTTTATGGTGGGTGGTCTCTGGAACTTCCCTTTGCAAGTCATACTTTCAGACTTAGTCGCAGAGAAGTCCAGTCGGTTTCGGACCCCCCACGCTGACACCGAGGCTAATATTGCCTCGGCCGCGCGTTCAATTCCCGCGCGGGACTGTGACTCGATCAGGACCGTGACGTCATCCGCATATGCGGTGAGCGAGGTATGTTCGGGAAGTGGCAGTCGCAGCAAGTCGTCCATCAGTACGTTCCACAGCGTGGGTCCCAACACGGATCCCTGTGGGCACCCCATCGTGGACCTCTTCCAAACTACGTGGTTTCCGATGAATAGGCCAACCCGGCGCCCATTGAAGTAGTCCGCCAGCATCCGGTAGATGTTTGGCGGGCAACCCCCCTGCTTCGCCTTGACCAGGATCATCGGCCACCACGCATTGTCAAAGGCCCCGGAGATGTCCAGGAAGATCAGCTGTACGTAGTTCGCCGCTGAGCCCTGCACCGCATCGATGACACTGCCGAGCGCGGTGACCGTCGACCGACCCTTGGAGAATCCATGTTGGCGGTCAGACACTCCACGCTGTAGCCCAGGGGCGCACCAGAGCATTGCTCTCTCCAAAACCTTCCCCAAAACCGGCAGAAGGGTGATTGGCCGGTAGGCCTTGGGGTCGGTGAGCGGCTTGTCATTCCCCTTTGGCAGGACAATCAGTCTACCCAACTTCCACACTGGGGGAAAGACCCCCTCTATCACGCATCGTCCCATCACGTACGTCAGTTCAGCCGCTCCCACTTTCCATGCTTGCCTCACAATCTTGCTTGTTATACCGTCTATTCCCGGCGCGGTATTCGGCAGTCCCCGTACGATGGCTCCCAGCGCCTCACTCGATATAGGAAGCGCGTCCGAGCCCGTTGGTACACAGGCTGCCGCGACTCTTACCTGAAAGTGATACGCCGTGTCGGTCAACGGATTGTCGTCCGGACACAGCGCCCTCAGTAACCCCATCGCCGAGTCGTCCACGCCATCCGCGAAGCCCGACAGCAGTTTGGTGGCGTTCGTCACGTTGGACGGTGGTCGACGCCGACCACTCGCCACCCTGTAAGCCAAACCCCACGGATCAACGTTGCCGGTCTCGGCGATGTCCCTGTCAAATTTCAACTCCGCTTCCTGCATCGACCTTCTATATCCCGCTCGTAGTCTGTTGGATTCCTCACGGAGGTCCAACTCGCGCTGTCCGCCTTTCGCTCTAGAATTCTGCCATTTCCGACGTGCCCTGCAGTATGCCCGGCGTTGCCGGTCGAGTGCAGGGCTCCACCATTCATATCCGGATTCATCCCTCTTCGTTTTGGTCCCTAAACATTTCAGTGATGTGTCTGTCAGTATGTCAGTGTACTGCTGGCAGAGCTCTGCTGCCGGCAGCCCCATTGTCAGCCCGCCTAACCTACGGTGCAAGGTTGAGCCGAAGCGCTCCCAATCCACACCCCGATCCCGGAAGGACATCGGCTCTTCTCCTGGCGACGTTGCTTGGTGGCGCGGAGATGCCCGGGGGTCCACAGCGTAGGTGATCAGCTGGTGGTCACTGTCGGATATGTCCTCGTGCACCACCCAGTCGCGCACTGCCGGTGTGGCCCTAGTGGAGAGGGTGAGGTCCACGTTGGACTCACCATTTGGGCTCCGGAATGTTGATGGTTGGCCCCCCACGTTGTGTAGCAGCAGTCCGTTGCTCAGGATGAACCCTTCCATTTCCTCTCTTCTCCGAGTGACCTCTGCGCCTCGGCCGATATAATGCCGGCGCTCGCAGTGCCACATCGGGGAGTGCGCGTTGGAGTCCATCCCGATGACGACCGCTTTCCCCCGTAGCACCTGCAGTACGTGGTCGAGGTGCGCCAAGTGGCCGCTGATGTTGTGACTGTACTGCAGGTATGCAGACACAATGTGAAGATCTATGTGGGGAGCCAGAAGATGCGCGACAATGCAGTGGGTGTTAGATAGGTGGTGCAAGACGGCACACGAGATTCCCGACGAGAAGACAGCAACCCCAGCCTTAGGATCGCTCTGACTTTCCAACATGTGGTGTTGGCCCGGATATTGCTCCTGGGCAAGGACAACATGCAGCCCCATCTGCCGCGCTATCTACGGATTTTTTAAGCTCCGCTTTGGTTTCTTCTGCCGTCTTGAATGAGTCCGGTTCTGCAGGGTAAATTGTCAGGAGTGGACCCTGTTTTGCCGGCATCTGCTGCGTTTGGCCGCGTGGCAGTCTGAGCGCGGATGCGTAGCTTTGCCCCGCAGTTGTTGTTTCCGTCCTCGTGGCATGCGGAGTTCCCTGTGCCTGCAGTTTCGCTTCAGCGTATCGGAGCTCCGCGCGGCATGTTGCCGCTTCCGCCTCGGCGAGTCGCAGTTCAAGTGCAGCCATCACTGCCAAGATCTCCAGACTGTGGCCATTGATCGCCGCGATGTCAGCCTTGTTAAGGCGGGATGCCGTGCCAGTGGCTATGTTGGCAATTCCGTCAAGTGCATTTCTTGTTCGGCCTAAAAGTTCAAGCTTGGAAGCCCGTGCCAACGACATTTCATCACCTTCCTGGTCTGTCGGTGTCGGAGCGGCAGCCTCATTTACAGAGGAAGACGGTCCCGGAGATGTCGATCGGCCGGCGGTGGTCAGGATTCCACCAATGGGGGGCACCTGACTGGACCGCAGCCGCGATTTCTTTTCGGCGTTTTTTGCCGTAGGCTGCTCCGGTGGAGAGTCCCGTGGCCGCTTCTCGGCGGCTTGGTCCGTCTGCTGGGGTCCGGGGGGGGCGTCACTCGTTGGCGGGGGTGGGCGTCTTGGCGGCGAGCGGGCCAGGGACTGTCTGGGAGAGAACCCACTGGCACGGTCCTCCAGTAACGCTTCAAAGCGGTCTGCCGTCAGATCCGGGTTTGATGAGGGGGGGGGATCCCCCGCTGGCGCGGACATGTTGCTAGACTACCAGCCAAGCACTATTTATTAAAAAGTAACACACAGTAAAAGAAAAGAAAAAGACAAGTACATAAACGATAATTTTCACAACACAAGTGAGCTGTTCGTGTATTATGCTTATAATAACTTTAATTGGTGCAATCCATGCAAACGCACCACTAGTGTCACTGTCACTTACTACGTCTAACGTCAAACGTCAAATGTCACTCTTACCAACTAAGATGGCGTCCAATTCGCACTTACACTAGGAAAAACGTCACTACCGCACTGTCCACAAGGGTCACTTTCCCGTACACTCACCCGTCCAACCAAGGGGTTGGGGGGAGCCCACACGTCTCGTTTCTCGCTCGCGCTCCAATATGGCCGCGGCCGTATATGGAGGTAGCCACAAGATAGTACGGGACGGGTAGAAAAATGGCCGATACTTAATCGTGGCGCTTGGAGTGGGGATATGCGGAGCAACTCGACACACGTCCGTCCTCGACAAGAGCCAACGACGAAGTAGATAGGGACATATTCCCACCTGCCTTCCCATGGCCTGACCAACCTTTCGGTCATACAAGCCGAATCGCGGGGATCGCAAGGCACATGACGGTGCCACCAGCTTTACCCCTACAAAGTGTGGAATCCCCTGCCCGCAGGTTTTACGTGCAAGCAGGGTTTGACCACACGTTGTCCCCTGCTAACACCCCAAAAGGAGGTGCGCGAATCGGATCTTTTTTATCTGTCAGTGCTATTGCACAAAACGACACTCTCACGGACTTCGTCGTTGGGCTGTCCTCAGTTTTCAGTCCAACCCAGTCTTCAGTCGTGTAGTCTGCTCCGCCTCTTGTGCCACTCACTCCCGAAGCGCCGCAGTCTTGCGAAGTTCGCCTCCGTGCGGACCAGGTCGTGGTAATAGACCGGGCCCGCCTCAGTCCTCTCCAAGCCATCCATCATCTCCCGCCTCTCATCCTCATACAATGGACAGCTCCATAACACATGCTCACGATCCTCGTCTCCCATACCACAGTCACAAGCGCCCGAATCGCTTAATGCCATGTCATGCAGTCTCTTACGGAAACACCCATGCCCTGTGAGGAGCTGGGAAGTCACGTAGTCCGGCTCGACCCATGTGGCCGCCAGACGCCACCGCACATCCGGGAAGAACCGGTACAGCTCTCTGCCTTTCTGATCATTCTCCCAGCGTTCCTGCCAAAAGTCAATGATCGCCGCCTCAATGCCTTCCTTACGGGACCTAAATTCCCTGCTGGGGCACCCCTTACGCGCCTCGCAGAGTTCCCCCGCCCTACGGACCTCAAGATCGGCAGGCAGCACACCGGCCAGTACAGGCAAGGCAGCCGAACTCGTGGAACGGTAAGCCTTCGTCAGCAGTATCAGCGCCGGCCGCTGAGTCCTCAGCAGCGGACTACGCACGACGTGAAAGGACACACGCCGATACCACACTGCCGCGGCATACGTTACCGTGGCGACGAACGTGCCCCGATATAACAGTCGCAGACCTCGGTATCGAATCCCCCACGAGGAGGACGATACCCGCGACACCTTACCGAAGCATTTCGCCGCCCTCTCACCGAGTGATAACGCATGCCGCGCAAAGGACAGGCCTGGTTCGAGTACCACCCCTAGAACCGTCGCTTCAGTCACGCTCCTTATCGAGTCACCGCCCATCTTTATGGTGGGTGGTCTCTGGAACTTCCCTTTGCAAGTCATACTTTCAGACTTAGTCGCAGAGAAGTCCAGTCGGTTTCGGACCCCCCACGCTGACACCGAGGCTAATATTGCCTCGGCCGCGCGTTCAATTCCCGCGCGGGACTGTGACTCGATCAGGACCGTGACGTCATCCGCATATGCGGTGAGCGAGGTATGTTCGGGAAGTGGCAGTCGCAGCAAGTCGTCCATCAGTACGTTCCACAGCGTGGGTCCCAACACGGATCCCTGTGGGCACCCCATCGTGGACCTCTTCCAAACTACGTGGTTTCCGATGAATAGGCCAACCCGGCGCCCATTGAAGTAGTCCGCCAGCATCCGGTAGAATAGTATAGATATATAGATAGAGAATAGTAGTAGATAGGGACATAATCCCACCTTCCTTCCCATGGCCTGACCAACCTTGCGGTCATACAAGCCGAATCGCGGGGATCGCAAGGCACCTGACGGTGCCACCAGCTTTACCCCTACAAAGTGTGGAATCCCCTGCCCGCAGGTTTTACGTGCAAACAGGGTTTGACCACACGTTGTCCCCTGCTAACACCCCGAAAGGAGGTGCGCGAATCGGATCCTTTATCTGTCGGTGCTGATTAGCACAGAGACGACACATTGACGGACTTCGTCGTCGGGTTCTGCAGTCGCTCGAAGTTTGCGCTGTCGTTCCCGCCGTCATTTGATGCTCCGCATCCTGTGCCATTTGTTGGCAAAGCGCCGCAGCCGTGCGAAGTTTCCCTCCGTGCTGACCAGTTCCTGAAAATAGACCGGTCCCACATCCGTCCTTTCCAAGCCATCCATCATCTCTCGCCTTTCGTTCTCATACAAGGGACAGCTCCACAAAACATGATCTCGGTCTTCATCAGCCATACCACATTCACATGCGCCCGTATCGCATAGTGTCATTTCATGAAGTCTCTTCCGAAAACATCCATGCCCTGTGAGGAGCTGGGACGTCACATAGTCTGGCTCGACCCAAGTGGCCGCCAGACGCCACCTGATATCCGGGAAGAAACGATACAGCTCCCTTCCTTTCTGCTCCGTCTCCCACCTTTCCTGCCAAGCGGCTATGACAGTCGCTGTGATGCTGCGTTTCCGGGCCGCAATCTCCCCACTGGGGCACCCCTTACGCGCCTCGCAGATCTCCCCCGCCCTACGGACCTCCAGGTCAGCCGGCAATTCACCGGCCAATACAGGCAAGGCAGCCGAACTCGTGGAACGGTAAGCCTTCGTCAGCAGTATCAGCGCCGGCCGCTGGGTTCTCAACAGCGGGCTACGCACTACGTGGAAGGACGCACGCCGATACCACACTGCCGCAGCATACGTTATCGTGGCGACGAAAGTGCCCCGGTACAACACTCGCAGACCTCGGTATCTGATCCCCCATGAGGATGCAGATACCCGCGACATTTTCCCGAAGCATTTCGCGCCCCTCTCCCCAATCGATAACGCATGCCCCGCGAAGGACAGACTTGGCTCGAATACCACGCCCAGAACCGTCGCCATCGCCACGCTTCTGATGGAGTCACCGTTCATCTTGAGAGTGGGTGGTCTCTGGAATTTCCCCCTGCAAGTCATAGTTTCAGACTTGGCTGCCGAGAAACCCAGTCGATTTCGGACCCCCCACTCTGACACCGAGGCTAATATTGCCTCGGCCGCACGTTCGATTCCCGCGCGGGACTGTGACTCAATCAGAACCGTTACGTCGTCTGCATATGCAGTAAGCGAGGCATGTTCAGGCAGTGGCAATCGCAACAGGTCGTCCATCAGTAAGTTCCACAGCGTGGGTCCCAACACGGATCCCTGTGGACACCCCATAGTGGACCTCTTCCAGACTACATGGCCCCCGATGAACAGGCCCACCCGGCGCCCATTGAAGTAGTCCACCAACATCTTGTAGATGTTTGGCGGGCAACCCCCCTGTTTCGCCTTGACCAGGATCATCGGCCACCACGCATTGTCAAAGGCCCCGGAGATGTCCAAGAAGATCAACTGCACGTACCTCGCCGCCGAGCCCTGCACCGTATCGATGACACTGCCGAGCGCAGTAACCGTCGACCGTCCCTTGGAGAACCCATGTTGGCGCGCAGAGATTCCGCGCTGCAGCCGAGGAGCGCACCAGAGCATCACTCTCTCCAAAACCTTCCCCAACACCGGTAATAAGGTGATCGGCCGATAAGCCTTGGGGTCGGTGAGCAGCCTGTCATTGCCCTTCGGCAGGACCACCAGTCTTCCCGTCTTCCATACTTTGGGGAAAACCCCCTCTTTTACACACTTACCCATAACATACGTCAATTCAGCCGCTCCCGCCTTCCATGCCTGCTTAACTATCTTGCCAGTTATACCGTCTATTCCCGGTGCAGTGTTCGGCAAGTTCCTGACTATGACTCCCAGTGCCTCACCCGATACAGGTAGCGCGTCCGAGCCCGAGGGTATACAGGCTGCCGCGACTCTAACTTGGGCGTGGTACGCCGAGTCCGTTGACTGGTCGTCGTCCGGACACAGCGCCCCGAGAAGTCCCACTGCCGACTCGTTCACGTCGCCCGCGAAACCTGTCAACAGTTTTACAGCATTAGTGACGTTGGACGGAGGCCTCCGACGGCCACTAGCCGTCCTGTACGACAGACCCCACGGGTCAGCGTTGCCCGACTCGGCAATGTCCCTGTCAAATTTCAGCTCCGCTTCCTGCATCGCCCGTCTATATCGCGCACGTAGGCTGTGGAACTCCTCACGGAGGTCCACCTCACGCTGTCCGCCCTTCTTCCTGAATGACTGCCATTTACGCCGTGCCCTGCTGTATGTTCGACGAATTCGATCCAACGCAGGGGTCCACCATTCATATCCTGTTTCAGCCTTCATCTTTTGTGTCCCTAAGCACTCCCGCGCCGTGTCTGTCAGTAGATCAGTAAACTGCTGGCAGATTTCCTCTGCCGCCAACCCCGTCCTCAAACCACCCAGTCTATACTGCAAGGAAGAACAAAAGTAGTCCCAGTCCACTCCCCTGTCCCGGTAGCACGTCGGTTGCTCATCGGGTAGCGGTCGCTGGTGGCCTCTGGAAGCTCGGGGGTCCACGGTAAATGTGATCAGTTGGTGGTCACTGTCGCAGATATTTTCATGCACCGTCCAACCACCCACAATCGGCGCTGCTCTCGTGCTGAGTGTCAGATCCACATTGGAGCTGCCATTGGGTCCTCTGAAAGTCGGTGGTTGGCCCCCCACGTTGTGCAGGCGAAGATCATTGGACAGGATGAACCCCTCCATCTCGTCCTTCTTCCTTGTTGTTTCTGCTCCTCGACCGATGTACTGTCGGCTCTCGCAAAACCACATGGACGAGTGGGCGTTGGAGTCCATCCCGATGAGTACCGCCTTCCCCCGAAGCACCCGCAGCACGCGTTCCAAGTGTGTGAGGTGGATTGTGATGTTGTGGCTGTACTGCAGGTACGCCGAGATGACGTGCAGGTCGATGTGGGGGGACAGCAGATGCACGACGGTGCAGTGGGTGGTTGACAGGTGATGCAGGACAGCGCATGATATCCCGCTGTTAAAGATGGCGACTCCGGCCTTTGGTTCGCTCCCGACTTCAATCATGAAGTGTTGCCCTGGATACTGTTCTTGAACTAGAGTTGCATCTAGTCGTTGTTCCAGGGCGATCGCCGGGAGCTCTTTTGTTGCCGTCTCCTTACCCTGTAGGTTTATCTGGCCCATTTTTATTTTATTTTTATAAGCCATAGTTGGTTGTGGCTACCAATTTTCCCTCAGCATGGACGCGCGCGGGGCACTCCTTTGAACCAGTCGCGTGGTTTGCGTGTTTTCTGCCGAAAACCTTGCACGTGGCGCATACAGTGACCACCGACGAGCACGATGCTGCCCGATGCCCCTTGTCACCGCATCTTTTGCAGGTTGGCTCGTCCGCCCTGCAGTGTCGCTCCGGATGGCCGTACTGCTGGCACTTACTGCACAGTGTCACCGTCACATAGTCCTCCACCCTCACGCTATCCCAACCTACGTACAGGCGTTCTTTTAATACTAGTGCGTCCCTCAATTTGGGCTCACACTCAATGACCACCGTCGTTATGTTGTCGCCTCTCCGTGATTTCTTAAACGCCAGTCTGCACGAGTTCTTGAGTCTATCCAGGGACCAGTCAGTGGAGTCTGAGAAGTTTTGCTCAAAGACCATCGTGAGCAATGCGTCGAGGGTGGGGTCGCCATCACAGTCTCTGAGCGCGACGAGCGGACGCCTCTTCTTTGGCTCTGAGACGCGCAGGCTCGGGGGGACCGCCCTCGATATTTTTTCCGCCGACTCTTGGCTTGTCGTTTCCAGCAATAACCCGGCATTTCCCACACGTTTTAGACGAGCCACCTGGACCCCCATTTTGGCTGGATCCATCATCTTCTTCAACTCCGCTTTGGTTGCGTCTGCAGTCTTGAAGGCTTCTGGCTCGACGGGGTAGATGGTCAGTACCGGGCCCTGCTTGGAGACTGCCTGTGTCTGTCCACGCGGCAGCCGCAGCATTGATGCGTAGGTTGCGGCAGCGTTTGTCTCAGAGTTGACGGCTGCTGACGCAGTCACGGTACTCCTTGCCGCCAGTTTTGCCTCAGCACACCTTAGCTCAGCGCGGCACGTCGCCGCCTCAGCTTCGGCTAAGCGCAAATCCAGAGCGGCCATCACCGCTAGGATCTCGAGGCTCAGATTATTAATGGCGGTTATGTCCGCCTTATTCAAGCGTGATGCCGTACCCGTGGCAATGGTCGCAATGCTGTCGAGTGCCTTTCGTGTGCGGTCCAGCAAGGCCACCTTTGAAGCTGCCATGAGTGAATCCTCTTCAGGGGCAGCCCCTGGTAGTACCGCCGACGTCGAGGCAAGTGGCTCCGGTGTTGATGGGCGGCTAGTGGAAGTCAGTATGCCGCCTATGGGTGGAACTTGGCTTCCCGTTTTCAGGCGCGACCGCTTTTCAGGGTTCTTCGCAGTCGGGTTCTCCGGAGGTGAGTCTCGCGGTCGCTTTTCCGCTGTTTGATCCAGCTGCTGAGATACAGCGGGGTCAATCCTCACTGGCGGGGGGGGGGCGTCTCGGCGGCGAGCGGGCCAGGGACTGCCTAGGAGAAAAGCCGCTGGCCCGCTCCTCCAAAAGCGCCTCAAAGTGGTCTGTAAACTCCCGATTTGTGGGGGGGGGAGGGTCCTCCGCGGGCGCGGACATGTTGCAAGGCTAACAGCCAAACACTATTTAATCAAAGGTTAACACAAAGTAAAGAAAAATAAATAAAAACTAAACAAGTAAGAGAAAAGTACAACAAAGAGTATTTCCACAACAATAGTGAACTGTTCGTGTATTAGGCCTATAAGAAGTTCAATTGGTGCAGTCTATGCAAACGCACCACTAGTGTCACTGTCACTTACTACGTCAAACGTCAAATGTCAAATGTCAAATGTCACTCTTACCAACTAAGATGGCGTCCAATTCGCACTTACACTAGGAAAAACGTCACTACCGCACTGTCCACAAGGGTCACTTTCCCGTACACTCACCCGTCCAACCAAGGGGTTGGGGGGAGCCCACACGTCTCGTTTCTCGCTCGCGCTCCAATATGGCCGCGGCCGTATATGGAGGTAGCCACAAGATAGTACGGGACGGGTAGAAAAATGGCCGATACTTTATCGTGGCGCTTGGAGTGGGGATATGCGGAGCAACTCGACACACGTCCGTCCTCGACAAGAGCCAACGAAGAAGTAGATAGGGACAGTGGGAATCTCGTTAATCCATTCATGCGCGTCACTAATTAGATGACGAGGCATTTGGCTACCTTAAGAGAGTCATAGTTACTCCCGCCGTTTACCCGCGCTTGCTTGAATTTCTTCACGTTGACATTCAGAGCACTGGGCAGAAATCACATTGCGTCAACACCCGCGAGGGCCATCGCAATGCTTTGTTTTAATTAGACAGTCGGATTCCCCTTGTCCGTGCCAGTTCTGAGCTGACCGTTGAACGGCGGTCGTACAGAACCGCGCCGATCGCGCACGAGACGAAACCGACACGGCCTTACGGCTAGGAAGATCCGCGGAAGGCCGGAACGCGGGTCCAGATTCCGCCCCGACGACCCGAGAGCCACCAGAGCATCGACCAGGCCCGGCACCGGCCGCATCCGCTTCCCGTCCAAACCCGACACGCCCCGGTCCTCAGAGCCAATCCTTATTCCGAAGTTACGGATCCAATTTGCCGACTTCCCTTACCTACATTATTCTATCGACTAGAGGCTCTTCACCTTGGAGACCTGCTGCGGATATGGGTACGAACCGGCGCGACATCTCCACGTACATCCCTCACCTGAATTTTCAAGGTCCGCAGAGAGTATCCGGACACCGCCGCAAATGCGGTGCTCTTCGCGTTCCGAACCATATCTCCCTTCTATAGGATTCCATGGAACTCGAACGCTCAGGCAGAAAAGAAAACTCTTCCCGGACCTCTCGGCGGCGTCTTCAGGCCACTTTGGGTTACCCCGTCGAACACTCGTTTAAAAACGAGGGAACGATTATTGAAACGGTTCCGCTGCCGGGTTCCGGAATAGGAACCGGATTCCCTTTCGCTCAAAGGGCGTTATTTATCTCTGATTTATTAAAAATAAATAGTTATAAAACACGCCACATCGACATAAGATTTCTCCTTGAGCTTAGGATCGACTGACTCGCGAGCAACTACTGTTCACGCGAAACCCTTCTCCACGTCAGTCCTCCAGGGCCTCGCTGGAGTATTTGCTACTACCACCAAGATCTGCACCGACGGAGGCTCCAGGCGGGCTCACGCCCAGACCCTTCTGCGCTCACCGCCGCGCACGTCCTACTCGTTACGGCTTAATGACGTACGATAAACGTCGCACATGCCCGTAACGGTAGTGTATAGGCAAAACGCTTCAGCGCCATCCATTTTCAGGGCTGGTTGCTTCGGCAGGTGAGTCGTTGCACACTCCTTAGCGGATTCCGACTTCCATGGCCACCGTCCTGCTGTCATGAGCGACCAACGCCTTTCATGGTGTCCCATGAGCGTTTTTTAGGCGCCTTAACACTACGTTTGGTTCATCCCACAGCGCCAGTTCTGCTTACCAAAATTGGCCCACTTGGCACCGTCATCAGATCTCCGGCTTCATCGTTCGAGTAAGCCGGAGTTCTCACCCATTTAAAGTTTGAGAATAGGTTGAGGTCGTTTCGGCCCCAATGCCTCTAATCATTCGCTTTACCGGATGAGACTGTCCAAATCGACGCCAGCTATCCTGAGGGAAAC
Source organism: Ochropacha duplaris (assembly GCA_951361185.1). NCBI lineage: Eukaryota > Metazoa > Arthropoda > Insecta > Lepidoptera > Drepanidae > Ochropacha > Ochropacha duplaris. Next base: position 7,043,813 of record OX592712.1, on the reverse strand, counting down.
TTCGGACGGAACCAGCTACTAGATGGTTCGATTAGTCTTTCGCCCCTATACCCAGTTCCGACGATCGATTTGCACGTCAGAATCGCTACGGTCCTCCATCAGGGTTTCCCCTGACTTCGACCTGACCAGGCATAGTTCACCATCTTTCGGGTCCCAGCATCTGTGCTCAGAGCGCGCCTACATTCACAGATTGGAAACGAGACGCCTCGGGAGTGCGGGAGATCGACCTAGACCGACGCTCCATCCTCCCTGAGCACGCGACGAGCGCGCGCCTTCACTTTCGTTGTGCCTTTCAGTTTAACAATCTCAATGACTCGCACACATGCTAGACTCCTTGGTCCGTGTTTCAAGACGGGTCCTGCGAGTGCCCGAAACTGAATCATCGCAGACCGAGACGCGCACATGTCCGAGACTGCACGGCAGCGACGACAGGCGCGCCGCACCGACGTCCGCACTTGGGCAGGACATTGGATACGACGTAGCCTTGCGTCGGGCCGGACGCGCTAAAACGCGTGCGCGATTCGTTAAGTGATACCGTCCGACGGCCGGTCGGCGCACGTCGCGGTCCCACAGCGGCCCGAGGGTCGCAATGGGGCTCCCGAACGGCGCTTAGACCGACATCGAACGGGTCGCGATGTATTACTGAGGGAGAAGTGCACGCCGTCCGCGGACGTCGACGAACGGGACCCGTGCCGCCCGACCGAGATCGGTGACATCGAGGCGCCCGCCCGTACGCCGTGGAATGACGATGAATCTCCCCGTTCGTTCATTCGAGTTTCGCAGGTTTACCCCTGAACGGTTTCACGTACTCTTGAACTCTCTCTTCAAAGTTCTTTTCAACTTTCCCTCACGGTACTTGTTCGCTATCGGTCTCGCGGTAATATTTAGCCTTAGATGGAGTTTACCACCCACTTAGGGCTGCACTCTCAAGCAACCCGACTCTGAGGAGAGTCCCTCTCGTCGCCGTCCTCCGTCGCTACGGGCCTGGCACCCTCTACGGGAAAACGGCCCCGTTCAAGACGAACTTGGACAGGAGTCACGACGACGAGAAAGCGGAACCTCCCGAACACCACATCTCCCGTAATCGTTACAACTACGGGATTCAGTGCTGGGCTATATTCCTGTTCGCTCGCCGCTACTAGGGAAATCCTGGTTAGTTTCTTTTCCTCCGCTTACTAATATGCTTAAATTCGGCGGGTAATCCTCCCTGATCTGAGGCCAACGATAAAAATACGAGGCAGACGCGATATCCGTCAACGGCGCTACGACGACGACGACGCACGAACGCTGCTAAGCGACGGCGACGACGGCGTCGAGGCGCCTCTTCGGACGTCGAGTCCGCCTACTATAAATATAAATAGGTACATATTGATGTATACACCACGTTACAATATATTAATATTTTTCGTATATTATATAGATACCTTCGGACCAACCGCATACGAACGATTCACAACACGCTCACGTCCAGTAATTACATCATAACAATATGATGCGATCCCCGAAGTGTCGCGCGTTAACGTTCGCGGCGATCGTCACGTATCATACACAAAAATTAATAATTGTATATGGTATATACGTACCGTTCGTATTTTTAAACGGACCCACATTATTATTAATCGTATATAAAATATACAATATTTTAATATGGGATACCGTCATATGCGCGAGTGTTTTAAACACGCGCGCAGTGTGGCTTTTGTTTTTATACAGCCGGCCCTCAGACAGGAGTGGTCCTGGATGTATCTCCACGGACCGCAATGTGCGTTCGAAATGTCGATGTTCAAATGTGTCCTGCAGTTCACACTATGACGCGCAGTTAACTGCGTTCTTCATCGACCCGCGAGCCAAGTGATCCACCGTCCAGGGTAATGGTTTTTATATTATATGATTTTCTTTCATGAATATTTTTTTTTTTTTTATCTTAGAAAACGTGTACTATAACACAACAAAGTGTGTTTATGTACAACAATATTCTAAACCGCATTATTTTTACTATAACAAAATATTTTCCGTACATGCAAAGTCGTCGACTCGTGGTGCGGATTTTGACCAGTCTACGTCTCTAATGACCCGTATAGCAGCACCGTACGTTCTCCTCATTGAGGAGATGAAAAATTTTGTCATATTATATAGATAAACATATCTATGGATTATTATCACATCATGCGCGCGCGCAGCACCAGCATTAGGCAACGACGGCGGCATAAAACGTTAATGATCCTTCCGCAGGTTCCCCTACGGAAACCTTGTTACGACTTTTACTTCCTCTAAATGATCAAGTTTGGTCAACTTCCCAGCAACGCCGACGGCCGTGAAGCCACCGCGTGTCGGTCCGAAGACCTCACTAAATCATTCAATCGGTAGTAGCGACGGGCGGTGTGTACAAAGGGCAGGGACGTAATCAACGCGAGCTTATGACTCGCGCTTACTAGGAATTCCTCGTTTATGGGGGATAATTGCAAACCCCAATCCCCAGCACGAAGGAGTTTCAGCGGGTTGCCCGGGCCTCTAGGCCAGGGAGAACATGCTGATTCCTTCAGTGTAGCGCGCGTGCGGCCCAGGACATCTAAGGGCATCACAGACCTGTTATTGCTCAATCTCGTGCGGCTCGAAGCCGCCGGTCCCTCTAAGAAGAATTTTAATACGTCGCCAGTGAGTTGCGTGACAGAGCCACGCACACCTAAATGACGACGCCTATTTAGCAGGCTAGAGTCTCGTTCGTTACCGGAATTAACCAGACAAATCGCTCCACCAACTAAGACCGGCCATGCACCACCACCCACCGAATCAAGAAAGAGCTGTTAATCTGTCAATCCTTCCGGTGTCCGGGCCTGGTGAGATTTCCCGTGTTGAGTCAAATTAAGCCGCAGGCTCCACTCCTGGTGGTGCCCTTCCGTCAATTCCTTTAAGTTTCAGCTTTGCAACCATACTCCCCCCGGAGTCCAAAATCTTTGTGTTTTGGCAAACACGGGGTTCCTCTCGGTGGTGCAAGACAGAATAATGTAGTCGTGATGTTTGATGAATATACGATTTAATAATTATAATTTTACAAATTGCGTGCGTATCGATCCATGAATTTCGTAGAAGTAGTGACGTAGCTAGTAGGTGTGACGTAGATCTGCGGTGACGTTTTTTTATAGACGTCATACCCTTTTTTTCTTTTATTTTTCGAATCGTTGACGTTGGTTGCGTTCCGATTCGCAACATGCCCCCGGCCTTGGAAGCTCCTGCTTCAAAGATTACTGCGTTGCATCCTCTTCTTGGAATAGGGGACAAATTTTTGAAAAACTGCGCCTGACGGTCCCTGATGATGTTCGAATGTCGGCCACTCGGGAGATACCGTCTTTCGCAACTATAGTGTTGATTATTCTTCCTAAGGACCATTTTAGTGGCGGAAGCTTGTCGTCCTTAATGATAACGAGAGTGTTAGGCTGCAGACCCTCGACGGTTTCCTTCCACTTGCTTCTGGTCTGGAGTTCTGAGACATATTCCTTCGCCCAGCGTGCCCAAAAGTTGTGTCGTATCTGCTCTACTCGGTGAAAGCGGGTTAGTAACCTTCCAGGATCGTCTCGCATGTCCTGATACACCGGTGCTGTGAGTGGACGACCAACCAGGAAATGTCCAGGACTGAGAGGAACGTAATCATGAGGATCAGAGGAGAGATAAAGGACGGGAATTTAAAATAGCTTCTACTTGAGTTAAGACCGTGGTAAGCTCTTCAAAAGTAAGATTTGCGTTACCGACAACGCGTGACAAATGTAACTTACACGATTTAACTCCAGCCTCCCACAATCCCCCAAAATGAGGTGAGTAACAGGGAATGAACCTAAAACGTATAGCTTGACTAAGAGCGTACTCAGCAATGTCAGGGGAACAGGTATTTAAAAATTTAGAAAGTTCATTTTTGGTACCGATAAAATTTTTGCCATTATCCGAAAATATTTGATCTGGTTTCCCGCGACGTGAGATGAACCGTTTCAGTGCTAATATGTATGCTTCAGTAGATAAGTCACTTACTAGTTCCAAGTGTACCGCGCGTGTTACGAAACATACGAATATGCAAATGTATGATTTAACAGTTCTAGCACCTCTACCCTTTCGGTTTAGTATGAGCATCGGTCCCGCGTAATCTACCCCGCAGTATAAAAATGGGTAGGTAGGAGTCAGACGCTCCTTTGGAAGATTTCCCATAATAGGACTTAAGGTTTTACCTTTCAATCGCTTGCACGTAACGCAGTTGTTGACAATTTTCCTTACGAGATTCCGCCCCCCAATAGGCCACCACCGCTGTCTAACATCATACAAAAGCGCCTGTGAAGCGGCATGTAGTAGACGTTGGTGTTCATAGCGAATGAGCAACATTGAAAATCGATGTTTGGACGAAATTAAAATCGGGTGCTTTTTCTCGTAGTCAAAATTATCAGAATTGTTTAACCGACCGCCGACTCGTATTACGTTATTATCGTCGATAAATAAATTCAATTTAGAAAGGCAAGGTTTATTTTTTAGTGACAGATTTTTAGAAATTAAGTTATATTCCTCGGCAAAAGATTCATACTGAGATAATTTAACTAAACCCATTTCAGATTCTCTCAGTTCGTCTAACGTGAGAGCACCAGTTTGACGATTTATTTTATTACGCGTATTGTTAATAAACCGCAATACATAAGCGAACGCGCGCCTCATGCGTTCAAACTGAGAAAATCTAGAAAATGGAAATATTTCTGAGCTTACTTCCGAAAGAAAAACATTTACTGAACCCGGCTTGACCTCGGGTAAATCATCCCGCATCGTTATTGGATTTTTATCCGAAGTCAATTCAGAGCAGTCGAATGTGACGTCATGAAGGAAAGATGGCCCTTCCCACCATAATGTGGAAGTTTCAAGGTTAGGCAAGGAAACCCCACGTGACACTAGATCAGCTGGGTTCTCCTTTCCACTTACGTGACGCCATGGAAGTTCCGTTGTAAGTTCGTGAATCTCGGCGACTCTGTTTTGCACGAACGTTTTTAATAAATTAGGTGCCATACGTAGCCACCCTAACACTATAGTGGAATCAGTCCAAAATACCACGTTTTCAAAATGACAATGAAGTGCCTCACGTATTTTCATATACAATCGCGCACCTAATAAAGCTCCGCATAGCTCCAGCCTAGGTATACTAACTGGTTTTAATGGCGCGACCTTGCATTTGGAGCATAGTAATCGAACAACCGCTAGCTTGTTATTTCCTATAGTACGAACATAGGCACACGCACCGTACGCTGTTTGAGAGGCATCAGTAAATATATGCAACTCGATATACCTACGCTCGCTACTTATAACATTACGCGGCACTCGAATGTTACCGAGATTAGCTAAGCTAATAGCAAACCGGTTCCAAGCCTCGGTGACGTCACTAGGCAGAGCGTCATCCCAGTCTAATTTCAATAGCCATAGCTTTTGTAATAATACTTTTGCGATTATAATTGCTGGACCTAATAAACCAAACGGGTCAAATATTTGAGATACGTGAGATAATATCGTACGCTTAGTAATTATTTTATCATTTTTAAATTGTGTATTGTAATGGAATTCGTCGGTAGAATTATTCCATCCGATTCCTAATGTTTTGCTGTTAACATTTTCACCTAGCGACAGTTCCCTTTTTGTAATACTTGTCTCGTTATCTAAATCAAAGTTATATACCCATTTACGCAAGGGGAAACAGCCAGATTTGAGAATGGTTTTTATTTTTTCGCATATTTGCAACAACTGATCCTTTGAATCGTTCGAGTAAATTAAATCGTCCACGTAGAAGTCCTCATTTATTACTTGTTGCACTTCGGGATCACTGCATTCGGTTGCCAATTGCTTTATGCACCTACATGTAAGAAATGGAGCAGAGGCGGTGCCATAGGTGACTGTGTTGAGCTTATAAAGTCCTATGCGTTCACTAGGGTTCTCGCGCCATAATATCATTTGTAGGTCACGCTGCTGCTCATCAACTAGGACTTGCCTGTAAGCTTTCTCGATATCAGCGCACACAACAAACTTATGCAGTCGGAATCGCAATAGTATGGCCATTAAATCGCCTTGAATAGGTGGCCCAACTAACTGTAAATCGTTAAGTGAAACTCCAGTACTCGAGGCAGCACTAGCATTAAATACCACCCGTAGCTTGGTAGTGGTACTCTGTTCGCGTAAGACACCGTGATGCGGCATGAAAAAATGAGGCTTTCCATAGGTATCAACTTGACTCATATGACCCAAAGCTACATACTCGTGCATGAAGTCTGTATATAACTTTTTATATTCCGGAGTGCGTTGCAATCGTTTCTCCAACGCTAGAAATCTGTTGACAGCCTGAGGATATGTTTCGCCTAAACTTTGAGGTGAGGATTTGAAAGGAATGTTGACACAAAACCTTCCGTCATCGTTGCGTTTAATAGATTTGACGAAATGTTCCTCGCACTCTTTCTCCTCCTCGGTTCGCGTCTCACAAAGCTGAGGTAGTTCCTCGAGCTCCCAAAACCTACGTAATTGATTTTCTATCGTTTGAGAAAAATTGCATCGTACTTGACTTATTTTTCGCATAATATTTACCTGACCGGAAATTATCCATCCTAATTGCGTGTTTTGTAGGAATGGACCATTAGGTAAACGCATTCTCCCTTCGCATAATAAATCCCAAAACCTATCCGCGCCTATAAGGATGTCTATGGTTTGGGGTTCATAGAAAGTGGGATCAGCTAATTGAATATTATCAGGGATCCCAAACTGCGCGTGTTGTTTGGGTATCGCTGGTAACGTAGATGTAATATTTGGTAAAACAAAACATTGAATTCGCATAGTGTATGGGCTGGTGCGTGATTTGACATCTATATTGCAAATATTCGTAGATTGCGTTATCGAATTACCAATGCCTCTTATTTCTTGAGTGGACTGTATAATACGCGTATTTAGTTTGTCGCATAGTGATTTTGTGATAATGCATCTTTCACTCCCCGAATCTAGGAGCGCGCGTGCTATATGGTATTTATTATAGTTATCACGTACTTCAACTAACGCTGTAGATAGCAAGACGGGCTGCACACATGGATAGCGGGCGCATAAACTATCTATGTGAGTACTATTTACCTGCTCATTATCCCTTACGGGCGGAGCGAATGAAAGGGACGAGTGCATTGTCAACGCTGCCGCGGCCGGTTTGATTTGGTCACTCGATGAGTGTTGCGATGAATTACCGCTGCTAACTTCACTGTCATTGTGAATTAGTGAGTTATGCTTTTGATTGCATTTTCTACAAGGACCGAACCTACATTCATTCACGTTATGTCCCGGGCGCAAACAGTTCTCACATAACTTGTTTTCTTTAACTATTTTGATCTTTGATTCTAAATTATAATTAAGAAACTTATTACATGCGTACAGTGGATGATTTTGCTTGCAAAGTAAACAAGATTTCTTTCCTGGATTGTGCGCATTGTTGGTGGAAAAATTGCAGTGTATTTTATTGTTACTATGTATATTCGAGTTTTGTTTTTTGTGATTAGTGCTACTGTGTGATACAAGCAATGTTTCCAGCATATCTGCCCTATCTTTTAGGAATGTTAGCAACACATCCACCTTCAAAATTGACTTGGAATCTCCAGATTGTTTTAAAACGGTGTTTTTATATTGTTCCCACTCGCGTTCTGTGGTTCTGTCCAATTTTGAAACTACAATATAAATAATCAGTGTGTCCCAGCTGTCTACCGGTTCACCTAATAACTTAAGTGCACGTAGATTTTTCAAAATCGTATCTATTAGATTTCTTAATAAATCTGGGGATTCTTTTGTCAGTGTTTGAATAGTGAATAGCGACTTGACGTGATTGTGAACTAATAATCTGCTATTGTTGTACCGTGTGAGGAGTAATTCCCATGCTACGTCATAGTTTGCAGCAGAGAACTCCAACGAATCGATTACCAATGCTGCGCTGCCCTTAAGTGAAGACTTTAGGTAGTGGAACTTCTGAATAGCCTGAATGTGGTCAGAATTATGTATAAGCGACTGAAAAGTATCCCTAAATTCTAACCAACGCTCATAGGAGCCATCAAAGGTAGGTACTGAGATAGTGGGTAATTTAACTGATTCAGTTGGCACTTTTTTGGAACTAGAAACAACCTCTCCATCAGAAAGCATACATTCAGCCCGAGCCAAAGTGTCGTAGTAACAATCTTCAAACGATTCACGCTGTTTGAGCTGTTCCTCGAGATCTACTTCTAGAACAGATGTTTCTAGTTTTGTTTGAAGATCATTAAACTCGGCAAAAAGACTGGCGGCACCCTGAACACGTAGTTTAAGGTCTACACGCGTTTTTACTGGCAAAATTTGATCTGATTTAATGTCGTTTAAGAGGTTTGAAAATCTAGTTAATCGGCCTTTAACAATAGCACGTTTCCTAATTAAATCGCGTATTAATATATTCGTATTTTCATCATCCGTAACGGTTATTTTACACGGGGATTTTGATCTCATCCTAGGTTCAACGCTCATTTTGGAAGTCTGTGAAAGGTGGAGTACTCACGTTTGGCAAGTGGCAGCTGTACTGGTTGCGGTACACGCTGACTAGACACTATACAAACTTGATAAGCAGCTCACTGCGTCTCAATCACTGAAATTTGACGTTGCACGGTATTAATACAAGCAATGAATAGGGTTTAGGATGAGGAAAGATGGCTGGCCGTACCTTCTTCGTAGATTTGATGATTCCGGCAAGCAGTTATCTTCAAAAAATATCTTGACACGTAGCGTCTGAAGAGGTAGGTACCGCGTAGGTTCTTTCTGGATACGGCTCTGAAGGTCCAAATTATGTTTTGGCAAACACGGGGTTCCTCTCGGTGGTGCAAGACAGAATAATGTAGTCGTGATGTTTGATGAATATACGATTTAATAATTATAATTTTACAAATTGCGTGCGTATCGATCCATGAATTTCGTAGAAGTAGTGACGTAGCTAGTAGGTGTGACGTAGATCTGCGGTGACGTTTTTTTATAGACGTCATACCTTTTTTTTCTTTTATTTTGCGAATCGTTGACGTTGGTTGCGTTCCGATTCGCAACACTTTGGTTTCCCGGAAGCTGCCCGCCGAGCCATTGTAGTAACGTCGGCGGATCGCTAGATGACATATTTACGGTTAGAACTAGGGCGGTATCTAATCGCCTTCGAACCTCTAACTTTCGTTCTTGATTGATGAAAACACCTTTGGCAAATGCTTTCGCTGATGTTCGTCTTGCGACGATCCAAGAATTTCACCTCTAACGTCGCAATACGAATGCCCCCAGTTATCCCTATTAATCATTACCTCGGAGTTCTGAAAACCAACAAAATAGAACCGAGATCATATTCTATTATTCCATGCACGAAATATTCAAGCAGCATTTTGAGCCCGCTTTGAGCACTCTAATTTGTTCAAAGTAAAATTGTCGGCCCACCTCGACACTCACTGAAGAGCACCGCGATAGGATTTTGATATTGAACCGGCGTGTTACCGCCGGCTCACCGACGATATGCTCCGCAAACGTGTCAGTATCACCGCGGATGCGGTGCACCGACAGCGCGGCGCACAAATGCAACTACGAGCTTTTTAACCGCAACAATTTTAGTATACGCTATTGGAGCTGGAGTTACCGCGGCTGCTGGCACCAGACTTGCCCTCCAATTGTTCCTCGTTAAAATATTTAAAGTGTACTCATTCCGATTACGAGGCCTCGTAAGAGTCCCGTATCGTTATTTTTCGTCACTACCTCCCCGTGCCGGGAGTGGGTAATTTGCGCGCCTGCTGCCTTCCTTGGATGTGGTAGCCGTTTCTCAGGCTCCCTCTCCGGAATCGAACCCTGATTCCCCGTTACCCGTGACAACCATGGTAGTCGCAGAAACTACCATCGAAAGTTGATAAGGCAGACATTTGAAAGATGCGTCGCCGGTACTGGACCATGCGATCGGCAAAAGTTATCCAGATTCATCAAAATTAACGACTTCGGACGCGAGGCCCTCCGTCGATTGGTTTTGATCTAATAAAAGCACTCATCCCATCACTGGTCAGAGTTCTGATTGCATGTATTAGCTCTAGAATTACCACAGTTATCCAAGTAACTGAGTAAGATCTAAGGAACCAAAACTGATATATTGAGCCATTCGCGGTATCGCCTTAATACGGCTTGCACTGAGACATGCATGGCTTAATCTTTGAGACAAGCATATAACTACTGGCAGGATCAACCAGGGAGCTATCGTGGTAAATACCGTACACGTACACACTGACACACGTATATAATTATTATCATATACATATATAAATGTATAAATGTAATAGTATTCACATTGTATAACTCTCCCTCGTTCGCTTGCGCAAACAAGAGACGACATACGTTCCCCCGCGTGACACGCGATTGTAAACGCGGACACGGGGTCGTATCTTTGATATTATAATTCATCAATATAGCCGTGGTGTTAAAGGTTTAGTGTGTATTGTATTAATATTTGATGTTGTTATACAACAAATAATATATACATAAACACCGCACACGACACACGCACACGCTTATTGTGTATAAAAGTAGAGCGAAACTAGTGTCGCACATATCGAACGTTCTTAGAGACAATGTTTTCATTCACTATAATAATATTATAGTCGCGTTTAACACTATCGTAGAATCTTATTCGTTTCTAGAGCCCGGATTTTAGAGGGTCCCCCAACGTGATGTGTTTAGTATACGAGAGTTATAATAACTGCTCGCGCATTCGGTGATCAATTTTATACGAGGGCGCAAATAAATCGTCCCCGATATGTTGAACACCTAAAAATCTCGATCATTATTGACGGACGCAAAAGACGCGCAAGCGAAATCCGTTGATCGGCACAGTGTTGGTTGTTTTCATAATAATCAATGAAAAATGAAACACTCTCACGTTAGCTACAAATAATACACAACAATCAAGTTAGTGGTAATGAATGTAGCTGAACATGTGATATATTTCAATTTCTCTATTCCTTTCCTCCACACGTTTGCGGTGATCGATGTGAAATTCTGCAAACGAAACCCCACAACAACAACGATTTCGCTCACCGAAAACTCATCGAAATCACAACGACGATAATGTTAACTTTGATAATATAAATATGATATATTATAAGTTTGTTTGACACAACAATACGATACACACATCGTGTGTTACAAATCATCACAACAATATACATATTAAAAATACGATCGCAGCTCTATACCGTCGCATCTCACGCAACGCGCTTGTGAGATATATATGCCGCGCACGTTGCTTGATAATGCGGCGCCTATCAACGGCCACCATAAAATTGTTGAAAATTATGTTTTTTTTTTTGTTTTTTTTTTTAATATCATATTACTACACACTACACTATGTGTATATATATATATATATATATATATATGTTTTTTTTTTTTTTTTTTTTTTTTTTTTACTTATTCTTAATACATTATGTATGTATGTATGTATGTATGTATGTATGTATGTATGTATGTATGTATGTATGTATGTATGTATGTTTCAATTTATTTAAATTTAAATATAAGTTATAAGTACATACTTAACATAAGTCTTCTGCTAAAACAGTTTGTCAGCGGTTATATTTTTCAGTTACTTAATTAATTAATTAGTATACATACATATGATATGTGATATGCATATGCTATTTTAAGCATATACTAGTAAATAATAACACAAAAATAAACAAATCAAAATGAATAAATAAAGCAAAATTTAAGTTAACACAAAGATAGGTAGTGTGCTTCTTGAGATTTTTCTTAAGATGGTTTCTGGATTTCATGTCTTTAGTCTACTTTAGTTTACTTTTGGGACATTTAGTTTCCTCTTTCTATATAAGCGAGTTGGGTAACTATGTTCACGTTATATTTTATATTCTGGATTATTATACTGTTCTACTATAATAATGTGATTTTATTTTCATATCTATCTAATATGTTACATAATTTAAACAACTTTACATACTCTTTATTCAATT